>CM061557.1:107629019-108879019 GCA_030864225.1 Capsicum baccatum var. pendulum | reverse complement strand
AAAACTTTAAAAAAATGATGAAATAAAACATAGAAAAGGAAAGGAATTTGAAATGTATTGTAGAATTTTATTAATTCCTTCTCCTAATTTATTGTATAAAATTGAAAAACTATGAAGTTGACCAAAAATTTCAATTATCCTTTTTTTTTAATTTACATTTTAAAATTTCAATGAAATATTTCTTTAATTGTAAATATATATTAATCGATATCCCTCTTCGTGATTGTTGTCCGTTTTGTATATTAAAAAGCCACTCTTTTATTAACCTTAATTAAGGTTAATCAATATTTATCCATTATGATTATTGAATTATGATTATAGTGGCGAATTAATTATTCAACTATTCATCTATAAAGTCACGTCTAATCTCTTTGGATTACATTTTTTTAATCAAAATATTGACTAATTTATTTTTTGTAGCTTTGAAATGATGAAAGTTATAGTGTCAATTTTTAGTATTCATTTTTTAATTAAATTGTGTTTGAAGTGTTTTTTTTTCTTTTTCTTTCTGGCTTCTATTTACTAAACAAGAATATCCATTGTGTTTATTATATTAATTCTGAACTCTCTCTCGATCTCGCTTTCGCTCTCTCTCTTTATCTCATTGATTTTGATTCTGTGTTTTTACAGGTTGATTGATGTGTGTTGCTGCAAGTTTTGTATTTAAAAATAATAATAAATACATCGTTAATTCTCTAATTATGTTTTGATTGATTAAAATATTGTATATTGTCTACAAATTATCTTTCTTTCTATCGAAAAAAAGAAGGTTTAGATTTACAAATTTAATTTCATGTTAGAAGAAATTGATGTCAACTAATTTTATTTTTGTCATTTGATTTTATTAATTTCTTTAAACCTAAGCCTAGAACGTTAAATACAAAAAACTTTTGTCTTCGACTTCTCTTATTCTATTTTTTTTTTACATTTCTTTCTTTCTTGACTTTTTAAGTTTTTGTCTCTATAATATAAAATTGAGTAAAGTGTTATTCAGAAGGGAAGAAAAGAAAAAGATTTTTTTTTTTTTTTTAGGATTCAATTCGAATGAATCAGTTTGGTTGTAAACTTATGGAAAAAGACAAACAAACACGCTCTCTCTCTTTTTCTTATTTGAAGTAGATTTATTATTTATTGTCTGATTTTTTATACCTTATTCATGATCGTAATCAAATAATACATTTGTAAAATTTAAGTCATTATTACATAATTTTAAATAGTTTAAGGCTCTAAAATAAATATATGTCGATGATTACTGCCAAGCAAAATTTTCTATATAGGCTAAAAGACTAAAATGATAAGAGAATATATTGAAATTAAATTATAAATTTATTCATTGTATTTTATAAAATAATTGCACGAAACGCGATCAAATTCACTAGTATCATTACTAAAATTAACATAAATTCTTCCATTATCATTTATCACTAATAGTATGTAAATCAATCATCATATCGAATTTTATGTATAGTTAAATTTGTGTTACTTAAAATGACAAGAGAGAACTTTTTTGATTTTTTAATTTAATTTCATTTGGTATTTGATTTCAGTTAGGTCGTTGTAATGTTGTACTGGATGTACTGTTCCTATTCTCAGAATCGTTATTCTCAAATCACATGGTGTTTGTACTTGTACATACTTTTACCCTCTATTATTCTACATTAATTTCATCCATTACATTCTTCTCTTCTATATATTTATATTTATTATTTTTATAGTTGGTCACCTATATTTACTCGAGGAATCTTAAATCCAATTTGCCAATTTTTCTAGGAACTCTCTTTTTTTCATTGATAAACTTAAAATTATCTAACAGCTGGTTTAGTTATCTATAAGAAGTGTTGGATGAACCACAAATCCATTAAACTTATTAAAAAATTGACATAAATAATTATCCACTAAAATAATAGTGGATAAATATGTATATTCTATACATGAAAATATATTTTTTCTTGATATAAAATAGTGTATTTCTTAGTTAGTTAGTCAGCAGAGGCTAATAATGTAACTTGTGGTTAATTATTCCTCATGTAAAACCTTAGAGCTAGCCTATATAGATATCATTATTGATATTGAAGAAAGAATTTCCATCATAATAAAAACAGCTGGGGCTACCGTTGGTGGGGGGTTAGGGATTTGCCCGATCCTTTATATTCTTCAAAAAATTAAGTACATGGAGGAGGATATAGACCTTTGCCTCCAAGATAATATGAAAAATGAGAGTGAGAGGACTCATTCTTAGATACATCTGAGCACAAAAATTAAGGTTGTTATGTTGGATCTTCCTCGCATAAGAGTAAAGGGTTGGGTGGTGAGTAGTTATACTAATACTACTACACATAATAATTGTTACAATCATTAATAACAAAATGATTCTTTTTATCAGTGATTCTGAAATATGGGACACCCTCCATATCAAGCCTCATCATGCTCTTTATCTTCTCCGGCAAGAAGTTCATCCCATGATAGATGATTAGCTTCTTTGAGTCTTCTCCAATGTTGGCCAAGTGATCAGCAATTATATTTCCTTCTCTAAAAGTATGAACAAAACGACCGTACTTGAAGAGAGTGTTAATCTGATCAATGATGTCTGCTACTTTGGTGGGGCTTATTCATAAGATCCATCTCTGAATATAAGGGATTCTCTGATTATATTATCCAAATATCTATAATTTATTTTAAATCATAAATTTTAACTATTTTTCCATGCTTAAACTCCAAACACCATCATAAAATTAGAACGGAGGAAGTACTTATACTTATGTAGTGGAGTTGACAATATTTATGCCACACTTACTCTTCTGTTTTCTCCTTTTGTAGGTCCTCGCCTCGAAATTTCGGCCAGCAACCTTTGAAAAGTTTGGCCTAGATTTTCGTCTTATTTTTCCACAAACAAGAAAATTAACATATGAACATGGTCCTACTGTTAATATTTTACGCAATCATCTAGAGATATTGGCATTTCGGAACAAATTCAGCCATGTGATTCGGCTTAACAAAGCTTAATTGTAAATAAAAATATCTAAAATCACACATGATATGATTGAAGTTCATGCAAAATGTCTTAAGTTCAAGCAAATAATTAGGGGTAGGCATTCGATTTGATTTATTTATTTTGGTTTTTATGATTTTCGATTATGGGAATTGGGTACCGACAACCGTTCCGTTCGATTCAGTTTGGGTTTATAAAATTCGATTTTTCCGATTGGCATTAAGAATTTTGATTCGAGTTTGATTTCATACACCCGGAAGCTCAAACCTAACTTCAACCTTGTTCTAAGAGTTTCAACCCCTCGAAAGGGCGTGTCGAAATTATCAACAGTACGAAATCAAACTTACGAACTCACAAAATCAGAAAAGGGAAGAAGAAGATTAGAAGAAAAAAACAGAAAAGAGTTGGGTACCTGGAATGTGAAGTGCGACTGTGAAACTGAATAAGGTTAAAGTCAAAGTGAATTGGGCTTTGGTTTAGCATGTAACTACGGACCGGTTTCAGTGAAATGGGCTGACAGGCTGTTGTTATATGTACATGTATAAAAATTAAAACATATTTTTAGAATTATATTATAAAGTTTAATCTAAATACTGAAATACCTGAAGCCTATAATCGAAAATCGAATTGAAACTATAAGAAGTTAAACCAGAATCGAACCGAAATATCAAACCCAAAATCGTAAAATCAAATTAATTCTATTCGGTTCGTTTTTTTAATTTTTTGATATTTAAGCCTATTCATAGCAAATTAGTTGAACTTAGTTATATGCACCAGAATAAGTCTTTAAGGAAAATATGGTTGGAGTTCATGGAAAAATAGTGACTGAATTCACCTACATATAACTGGATTTCAGGAAAAAATGGTTGAACAACTTCAAATACCATATTCAAGTTGCTATAATTATCAAAGCAAGTAGACTTGCAAATCTTTACTCTATTTATAGAAAAGGAGCAATTGTCCATAGTTTTTCTTCAATTTTTTCACATGATCTAATGATAATTACTAGGAAAATACAAAAGATCCAACTAATATTAATAGTATTAGACTTGGATGTTATCGTTGGTTTTTCTACTATATAGTATCAGGAAATTGCATGTCATACACCTAATTATGGGTGACTTTAGATATTTGACCCCAATAAGAAATATTTTTAAAGAATAACCTTCCTTACTTTTTAAGTATAGTACAAGTACCATTTTACCCCTCTACACATCAAATATATTTTTTAAACTTTTCATACTTATTTGTCTCTCAAATTTTATTATTTATTTTTTTTTCTTTAATTTTATTATTCTATTTTTTTATTATTTTTACTTTTTATTTTTTCTTTAATTTTATTTTCATGTTTTAATTCATTTGTCTCAACCTTTATTTTTTTTTCTTTTTTCTTTTTTCTCAAGCACTATCTATTTCTTTTTTTTTTCTTTTTTTAATTCATTTGTCTCTAACCTTTATTTTTCTTTTTTTATTTTTATTTTTATTTGTTCTCTTTTTTTTCCTCATTTTTCTCAAACTTTATTTTTATTTTTTCTCTCATTTTTTTCTCAATTTTTTTAATTCTTCGCTTTTTTCTTAATCATTATTTTTTTCTTGCCTTTTTTATTCTCACTCTTTTTTTTTATTTCTCTATTTTGTTTGATCGTTTTTTCTTTTTTCAGTTCTCTTTATTCCCTCATTTTTCTCAAAGTTTATTTTTATTTTTCCTCTCATTTTTATTTTTCTCAATTTTTTTAATTCCTCGCTTTTTTCTTGATCTTTATTTTTTTCTCCTTTTTTTCTCAATCTTTTTTTTATTTCTCTGTTTTGTTTGATCGTTTTTTTCTTTTTTCTCAACTTCTATTATATTTTGCTAATAAATAAAAAAATAGATAATCCACAAAGATGTCTTCTTTTTTTTGACATCAAAGCAAATTTAAGGGTATGAATTGTTGTTATGAAGTTCTTTGAAAATTCTTGAGATAAGAAGTGTCTCTAAGGCGAGAATTGTAGAATATCTCATAAATAAAGGCATAATGTGGTGGTGTCAACTCTTGCCTGTGGGGCATAATTTATTATTTGAAAGCCCTTGAGCTAAGTCTTGCCTCTAAGGCAAGAGTTATAGAACATTCCATAAATGAAGACATAGAGTGGTAGTGTCAACTCTTGTTCGTGGGGCATAATTTGTAGTTTGAAAGTCTTTGAGCTAAGTCTTGCCTCTAACGCAAGAGTTGTAAAACATCTCATTAATGAAGACATAACGTGGTAGTGTCAACTCTTGCCCGTGGGACATAATTTGTAGTTTGGCAATCCTTGAGCTAAGTCTTGCCTCTAAGGCAATAGTTATAGAATATCTCATAAATGAAAACATAACGTGGTAGAGTCAACTCTTGCCCGTGGGGCATAATTTGTAGTTTGAAAGTTCTTGAGCTAATTAAGTCTTGCCTCTAAGGCAAAAGTTGTAGAACATCTCATAAATAAAAACATAATGTGGTAGTGTCAACTCTTACCCGTGGGGCATAATTTGTAGTTTGAAAGTCCTTGAACTAAGTCTTGCCTCTAAGACAATAGTTTAGAACATCTCATAAATAAAAACATAACGTGGTAGAGTCAACTCTTGCCCGTGGGGCACAATTTATAGTTTGAAAGTCCTTGAGCTAATTAAGTTTTGCCTCTAAGACAACAGTTGTAGAACATCTCATAAATGAAAACATAACGTGGTAAAGTCAACTCTTGTCCGGAGGCATAATTTGTAGTCTGAAAGTCTTTAAGCCAAATCTTGCCTCTAAGGCAATAGTTGTAGAACATCTCAGAAATAAAAAATATAATGTGGTAGAGTTAACTCTTGCCCGTGGGACATAATTTGTAGTTTGAAAGTCCTTGATTCAAGTCTTGCCTCTAAGGCAAGAGTTGTAGACATCTCATAAATGAAAACATAATGTGATAGAGTCAACTCTTACCCATGAGATATAATTTATTGTTTGAAAGTCATTGAGCTAAGTCTTGCCTCTAAGGCAATAGTTATAGAACATCTCATAAATGAAAATATAACGTGTAGAGTCAACTCATGCCCGTGGGGCATAATTTATTATTTGAAAGTCCTTGAGCTAAGTCTTTCCTCTAAGGCAATAGTTGTAGAACATCTCATAAATGAAAACATAACGTGATAAAGTCAACTTTTACCTATGGGGCATAATTTGTTGTCTGAAAATTCCTGAGCTAAGTCTTTCCTCTAAGACAATAGTTGTAGAACATCTCATAAATCAAAATACAATATGGTAGTGTCGACTCTTGCCCATGAAACATAACCATTGGTTTGAAAGTTCTCGATCTAAGTCTTGTCTCTAAGGCAATAGTTGTAGAACATCTCATAAATGAAAACATAACGTGGTAGAGTCAACTCTTGCCGTGGGGTATAATTTATTGTTTGAAAGTCCCTGAGCTAAGTCTTTCCTCTAAAGTAAGATTATAAAACATCTCATAAATCAAAATACAATGTTGGTAGTGTCGACTTTTATCCATGAAACATAACTTGTTGTTTGAAAGTCATAAGTCTTGCCTCTAAAATGTAGTAGTGTCAAATCTTACCCATGAAACGTAGCTTATTGTTCAAAAGTTGTAAGTCTTGCCTTTATAATGTGATAGTGTCAATTCTTGCTCATGAGATGTAACTTGAATGGAAGAAATCGAAGAAAAGAACAAAAATAATAAAAATTGCCGAAAAAGGAAGAAAAATATTAAAAAAACAAAAATTAAAGAAAATGTAGAAGTTGAGAGAGAATAGAAAAAAATAAAGATTGATAAAAAAGAAGATTTAAAAAATAAAGGTCGAGAAAAATTTAAAAAGAAAAATAGAAAAAAAAATTTGGTATAAAAGTAGACGTTGAAAGGTGTAAAAAAAAGTAAGGGTTGAAAAAAACTAAAAAGAACAAAAAAAAAAGAGGAAAAAAATAAAAAGAAATAATAAAAAAAAGAAGTTGAGAGGAAAAAGAGAAAAAAGTAAGGGTTGAGAAAATTAAAAATAATAAGAGAAAAGAAAAAATAAAACTCAAAGTAAAATTAAAAAAGAGAAAAAAATAAAAGTTGAAAGATATAAATATGGAGTTGTTATCCATTATGAGGATCATTTATGTAATTTACTCCATTGATCAGGAAAATTTTTTTTCAAAAAAATATTAGTTAATAATATTTAGATGGAACACACATAAAGTCCCTTTTGACAAGCAAAGAAATAAAATAAATTTATCTATATCAACTACATGCCAGAATTTTATTGAATTAAAACATTAATTGAAATTACTAAAATAATCTTGTAAGGACTACCAAAATTTATTATTCTCTTTTATATGTACTATATATAAGGATGCCCCTGCTTTGCACGGGCCCAACACATAATTTTTTTTGTATATATATATATATATATTTTAATACCACAATATCACTATGACGAACATATCATAAGGTCCCAAATGTATGTTTTAAACAACTGTAGGAATATCATACTACTGGATGCTCACATTGTTGGGTTCGAAATCGAGAGGACGTCATGCGGAAGCTATTAGTTGCAAACCATAAAGACAATAACTCAGATGACAAAGAAAAACATACTAAAAATATAATATTATTATGTGATTTGGCCAATTGGCCTAGATATAAAACCTAATATTAAAAATAATATTAAAAAATATAAAACTAATGAGAGAAAATCTCCCCCTACGCGAGACTCTTTAAACGACTATATTGTGAATGCTATTGTGTTATGGTATGAGAAGGGAGTCTTCTATTTATAGATGTCTAAAACCTTTTCTCCAAGAAAGAGGTTAGCCAAATATGGAAAAGAATTATATTTTTCTTTCAGAAAAAGTAAAAGTAATTATGGTAACTTTTATTTTCCTTCTAAAAAAAAGTAAAACTTAAATATAATAAGAAAATCAGCGCAAAAATCCTAACACACATGACATTCATTTCATGTATCATATTGATTGTTGTCTATTTACATTAGTATATGTGCATTTAAAAATTCTACAATATCAGATGCATTTTTTCTTTCTACTATGATCAATCGCTTGAGCATTCATAATCAATACATGTAAAATTAAATTTAATGATCAACTTAGTTTAGAAGTTCAAAATCTAAATCTAAAACATATTTTTTTTCATTGTAAAAATGTATTTCTTTCCAACCATGATTCACATGGTACCACCTGCTCTCTTGCATGTCCACCACCACCAGTGGTATTCCCGCAATGTAGGCTAACAACAGCTAAAGAGGATATAAAAACTATGAATTCAGATTCAAAGTGTAAGGAAAAAAAAGGAGCATTCATCAACACGTAGATAGTAAATGTAGAACTATTTTTTAGAAAAAAATAAAAGAGGGTGTTCCTCTAAACATATGTGTGTGAGATGCATGTAAAACTTGAGATGTATTAGCTGAAATTGTTCTGCGCTAAAGATTTAAGTATTAATGTTGTTCGTCAATTACAACACATTCATGCAGAAATTTATCTTTCATGTTAAATTTATCAAAATACAGGAAAAATGTTGATATCCTCATGTGGCCTACTGCATATAATAATCAGAAGCAACAATCAGTACCTTATTTAACTCCATTCTGACTAAGGAAATTTGCTTAAAAAACAGGAGAAAGTCTTTTTCAGTATCATATCAATATATATGAAGAAGAAATTTACAAATTGTAAATTGTTATACAACCTATCCTCCCCAGATCTTACTTGTGAGATTTCGCTGAATATGTTGTTGTTATCAAGAATAAGAGATCAGTTGATAATTGAGATTATTTTTTTTGTGCAATATTCTTCATGTCACGTTGTTTTGCATTGTTTTGTTTGGTTGTTATTGTTTCCATATTTGTACCTCCGTTTGCATACTAATTGGCAGGTTTTATAAGCCGAGGGTCTATCAGAAATAACCTCTCAGTTCACGAATTATACAGTGAAAATTTTCTCTATCAAAGTTCTATTAGATAAAGATAACCCACTAGAGTCTAGGTCACCAGCATGCCCTTAATGCTGAAGAATACAATATTACCAGTTTCAAAAAACATAACCCACTTATCATAATTTAGCTCACCACAAAGAATGCTTAGATCCTTCTAAAACATTAATGATAGGATAGAATCATCGATAATAATATAGCATTTCCCTGTAACAATTTTGAAGGATCTACCTAAAAGACTTAAAGATGAGATGTGTTTTATACTTCACCTGGAATTATTGCACAATGGAAGTCTGCATTAAGAAGACACTATGATAACTAATTATAGATAGCTGAATTTGATCATTTTTGGCAAATTTTATGCAGCAGCACCACACGGTGCAAGCTATCTATTTTTGGGCTAGGAATTTCTAGCTAAGTAATATCTACCGCTGACAACATAAGGGACAAATAATAGAAGCCTATTCGTCTGTTGTCCTCTCAAGGATAACTATGCAGATAATTACCACATCAGATCAAATGATATGAAGGCCATGATAGATATTTTGAGCTCATTTACACAATACATAATATTGCTACTGCTTGTCAATACTCACAGAACCTTCTGGTCGCTGGCCATTAGTAAAATATGCTTAATGATAAAAAATAATAAAAATCACCACAACAGATATTACATGCCACATGAAATTTAATGTAACATTTGATCTTTTTATTTTGGATAACTAGTGTTCGGGCCAGCTTGTGCGGATCTTGACTAATTTCACGGGATACCTGCCACCTCTTATCAGCAAGAGATACCAAGTAACTCTGTGCATCAAGGTTGGAACAGATAGGAAGAAATCACCTAGTATTTATCTCTATTGGAAATTGAACCTGAGACCTCATAGTGCTCAACGAAACTTCATTGAACCACTCGGCCACACCCTTGAGTGTGTAACAGTTGATCTCTTAATCACAAAACCATCACAAGGAAAGATCATCTAACTGAGAATAATTCACACCAATTTCTTTTAAAATGGAGAAAAGATTGTGTGAATTGTTCTTTAATAAGATGACTTTTTCATGTGATGCCTCTTAATAAAGAGATTAACTGCTACATTGAATCAAGTCAAACAGGAAAAACTGAACCGGTAGTGCACTGTAGCTAGTTTAAAAAGTTACTCATAATTCCTCACTGATAAGTGCAGGAAGTTCTAAAAAGGCAATCTAAAACTCTTTCACAAAAAAGTAGATGCAACTCACTTATGATGGAACTCTTGAGGCAAATCAAATGATCTGAACTTCTTATGTTGCTCTATGGACAAATGCCTTTTAGATCTCTTTGGCTATCTCTACAAAGCTCGACTTCACCTTTTTTAACCTCTACATATATCTCTGGGCTGAATCACTATGTTGGAGAAGATCGTGCAAAATATCATTGACAGACGTGTTTTTACCAGAACTCTGTGACAAACAAAAGGGATGAGTAATGACGAAGCTACTAATTAATGGTGCGCATAATTGAAGCATTATATTGATCACGTATATTCTTACTTCAGTGGTCATTTTCAGAAGATTATTGTCTACTGAATGGAATATCTGAAGGTATGCTGGCTTATTTAGTTCAACATCTATGTTGCAAGATGAAAGTAAGCATCCCAGATTAGTCTCATGTATACCTTTCTATGGATAAAAATGCAAGAGAAGGATACAGAGAAAAGGTTGTACCTCGAGCAGAAGTATGACCAGAAAAAGATAAAAACCCTATAAATAAACCAGGTTTGGATGAGATATATCAAGAGGGGTTCATTTTGTTATTTTCGAGAATGAAATCAAGAGGGATCACATTAAAATGTCTAACTTACATTCCTAGAAAATGCTAATTTTACACGACTTTATGATGTGAAATGTTTACAGATATATCAAAGAGAATAAATGAAAGAAAATCTATGGCTTAGCACTAAACTGAACTTAGGGTTCTGAGACCTTCTAGACATATTACAGATTCACTCTAGACTTCACTGTCTTCAACATTTTCTACAATGCTGCCTAAATCCCACTCAAATTCTTTGCCCTTTTCCTTGTATATTTGTTTTTTTTATTTTTGTACTAACTCAAAGTATCGGTGCAATCTCCTTATCAGAATTTTCTTTCCCATAGCCAACATGTTGTCGTTGTTGTATCCACTGAAATTGTGAAACACGTTCCTACCTGGTGTTGATTACAGTCATACAACTTTTAAGATGCTCTTTTTCTTATGTTAGAAAAAATGTAACTATTAAGGAAGAGAATTGAAAGAAAAGTACCTGTCAGATATAAGATTGCCTAATACTCTATACATTCGTGGGAAAAAAAAATTCTCTGTGTTGGGATCAGAGGTCCAAGGTAGCTCACTCATGTTTGATTTCTCCATGTAGGCCATGGTAAACTCTCCCACCTTTTATGCCTTGCCTCGCCAACCGGCCCTTAGCACATGCTTCTTGTTGAGGTAAGAAAAGATCCCATTTTTCAACCCAATAACATACCCTGACTCAAAAACATCACATTCATCACCCCATATTTGAACTTGAATTGCAGCTGTCTCATCTGCCACTAATGCCAAACATATCTTTTGTTGCTCTTCTACACCTATCCTACCTTTGTTTTTGAGACAAAGTTATCCTCCCTTTGTCCAAAATAATAAATTTTGTGTTTATATTGTTCGCTGCTGCTGGTACAATGTCTTTTAGAGACTGCATCCTCTTGCAAGATGATAAAATATCCCATCAAAATTTTCAAACTACCTTATTACCATAGGCAAAAAAAATCAAAACATTAGAAAAAAGTTAACTTTTAAAAGTAGAAAAAAAATATGAACTTTTCCGCACTATTTTCCCAATCAAGAAAAGAGATACCCATATATTTTTCAATTTAATCATTTTTTTCACAATTTCTTGGTCATATTTACTATCTTCTCCTGATTTCGTAATATGTGATCTCTTGAAAAGGTACATTTTGTTGATAAAATTTATTTGCATTTCTCTATATCTTCTTTGTTAGCCCATATGTTATTGGGCCTTTAGTTTATGGACCTTTAGGTTATTGGCTATGTATATATAGCCTCCTTTTGGTTTAGTCAGTTTTTTATGCTTTTCAGATTATATTGTAAACCTTAGCCTTTCTTTCTTTCAATAAAGTTCTATTAATATGGTATCAAAGCTAGTTCGATCCATGTCCTTTGATTTGTTGGTTGAAGATTTTGTAGCAGGCACCTACTGCGCGGATCGAACTCCGCGGTGAGTTCGCTGGGGGGTACGGGGGGCAGCGCGCCCCCGTCCGGGGTTCGGGGCGGAGCCCCGAATTTTATTTTTTGAGGTGCTGCTGTATTCGTTTGGATTGATTCGTTGCTGTCTTCGTTTGCTGTCTGGTATTGTTCGTCTTTCGTTCTTTTGCTTGCTGCCATTGTTGTTCGTTCGGAATTGTTCAACCTAGGGTTTTGCATCTTTTTATTTTTTGAATTATTTGTGTGTTGCTGTGTTTACAATGACTGGAAAGGATGATTCTCTCCAGTCCATTAGTACTCAATTAGATGGTAAGAACTATGCCTATTGGAGTTATGTCATGAAGAATTTTCTTCGTGGGAAGAATATGTGGGGTTATATCACTGGAGTAAAACCAAGACCTATCGATGATACAACTGAAAATTTTGATTTGTTGGTGGACTTATGGGAAACTAATAACTCCAAGATTATCACTTGGATCAACAATTCTGTAACTCAGTCAATTGGTATGCAATTGGCTAAGTATGACACAGCAAAGGAGGTCTGGGATCATTTGGAAAGACTGTACACTCAGTCTAATTTTGCTAAACAGTACCAGTTGGAGTATGATATCCGTGCTCTTCAACAGCATGACCTCAGTATTCAAGATTTTTATGCTGCCATGTCGGATTTGTGGGATCAATTGGCACTTACTGAATCTGCAGAGTTAAAAGGTTTTGGGCCGTACATTGCTAGACGGGAAGAGCAACGCTTGGTTCAGTTTTTGATGGCACTACGTTCTGACTTTGAGGGCCTACGTGGAACAATCCTTCATCGATCTCCCCTCCCTACTGTTGATTCTGTGGTTCATGAACTGATTGCAGAGGAGACTCGTATCAAGTCTCAAGTGGTTCAAGGGTCTAAAGTAACTACTACTCCTGTCGTGTTTGCTGCTTCAACTGATCAGTCTAGGCCACCACGTAATCAGACTCGACAATCTCCTAAAGTTGCATTTGATGAGTGTGCATTCTGCAAACAGAAAAATCATTGGAAGGCTCAGTGTCCGTTGTTACTTAACAAGGTCAAACAGCCTCAATCTGGGCAGCAACAGAAATATGGGCAGCAAAAGTCTCCGTCACGCTCCTCTGGTGCTCCTCCATGGTCATCTCGTCCTCCACAGTTCGCTGCTGCTGCACCATCTGTAGATGCTGAGTCTGTTAGCACTATGCCACCTTCTGCGTTGGATCCCCAGGTTTTCGAACAGTTCAGACAGTTCTTCGTTTCTAATCCTACGGCCATGTCAGCATCTATGTCTCATTCGGGTTCGGTTTCTTCTAGTACCTCAGGTATTCCTTCCTCCTTGTGGATATTGGATTCTGGTGCGTCTCATCACATGTCCCCTCATTTGTCATCGTTTGGTTCTTTGTCACCCATTTCACCAATTTCTGTTATGTCCGCGAGTGCTGTACCTATGTCAGTCGAGGGTGTTGGTTCTGTTACTACCCCTCACATTGTCCTCTCTGATGTTTATTACATTCCCAAACTTGCTTTAAATCTTGTTTCGGTCAGTCAGTTGTGTAAGGCTGGTAATTGGGTGTTTTTTTCTGAATCTGTTTGTGTTATACAGGACCAACACACTCAGAGGGTGATTGGGACCGGCCGTAGGTTGGGGGAACTCTATGTCTTGGAGAATCTCAAAGTGTCTGCAGTTGCTGCCTCTAGCATAGATTTATCTTCTTTTCGTTTGAGTCCTTTGTCTTCTCCGTTTTATCTTTGGCATTCCAGATTAGGACATGTGTCAGTTTCACGTTTACGTTTTTTGGTCTCTAGTGGTGCTTTGGGTCATGTGAACACTAGTGATATTTCAGATTGTAGTGGTTGTAAACTGGCAAAATTTTCTGCCTTACCGTTTAATAAAAGTGTGTCTTATTCTGTTGCTCCTTTTGATATTATTCATTCTGATGTATGGGGACCAGCGCCAGTTTCCACTAAGGGTGGATCGACCTATTATGTTTCGTTTATAGATGACTATACTCGTTATACCTGGGTGTATCTTATGAAACGCAGATCTGATTTCTTTGGCATTTACAACAACTTTAGAGCCCTTGTTAAAACACAACATTCGGCTGTGATAAAGTGTTTCAGGTGTGACTTAGGGGGTGAATATACCTCTAATGACTTCACTCAGTTACTTGCCTCTGATGGTACCATACACCAGTCATCTTGTACCGACACTCCTGAGCAGAACGGTCTGGCAGAAAGAAAACATCGTCATATTGTTGAGACAACACGCTCTTTACTTTTGTCTGCAGAGGTTCCTAGTATTTTTTGGGGAGAAGCAGTCCTAACTGCTGTATATGTGATTAATCGTATTCCTACTGCATTGACTTCAGGGATGTCTCCGTTTGAGAAACTATATGGTCACCCGCCGAATTATTCTGCATTACGAGTTTTTGGATGTACTTGCTTTGTTCTTCGTCCTCATGTTGAACGAAATAAGTTAGGGTCAAAATCAGCTATATGTGTGTTTTTGGGGTATGGTATTGGACAAAAAGGATATCGTTGCTATGATCCTGTAAGTCAGAAATTATATGTTTCACGACATGTCACTTTTTTGGAACATATTCCTTTTTATTCCATTCCAGCTAAAACCCATGATGTGACAAAGTCAGATATTCGGCTTATTGATCCCTTTGGGATTGACATAGAGGTTCCAGTTCCGGATTCATCCATGCCATCTGGTGTGCCACCTGATAGTGCTTCAGCCTCGCCTGTGCCTGAGTCTGCTCCTTCGACTGTTGAGACTGGAGACCCACCACCTCTGAGGAGGTCTACTCGACCTTGTAAGTCCACCAAACTGCCAGATTTTTCCTATTCTACATATTCAGCCTCATTTGCTTCCTTTATTGCAAACATACATCATTTGTCTGAACCTGAGTCGTATAGAGAGGCTGTGTCTGATCCTCTTTGGCAGAATGCTATGGCTGAGGAACTTGCTGCTCTTCATCATACACATACATGGGATTTGGTTACTCTCCCACCTGGTAAGCATGCGGTTGGTTGTCGATGGGTGTATAAGATAAAAACAAAATCTGATGGGTCTGTTGAGCGATACAAGGCGAGACTTGTGGCAAAAGGGTACTCACAACAATATGGTATGGATTATGAGGAGACTTTTTCCCCCGTAGCAAAGATGACGACTGTTCGCACTATGATTGCTGTTGCATCCGTTCGACAGTGGAAGATATTTCAGATGGATGTCAAGAATGCTTTTCTGAACGGTGATCTCCACGAGGAAGTTTATATGACTCCTCCCCCAGGTATTGACCACCAGCCAGGTGAAGTTTGTCGGCTTCGAAAAGCTTTATATGGTCTCAAACAAGCCCCTCGTGCTTGGTTTGAGAAATTCTCCACTGTTATTACTTCCCTTGGATTTGTCCCGAGTAACCATGATTCAGCATTGTTTGTTAGATATACAAGTGCAGGGCGAATTCTATTGTCCTTATATGTAGATGATATGATTATTACTGGTGATGATCATAGTGGTATTGAGTTATTGAAGCATGATTTGGCTCATCGATTTGCAATGAAGGACTTGGGCTTGCTGCGTTATTTTCTGGGTATTGAGGTGGCTCAGTCTAAGAAAGGGTATCTTCTTTCTCAGACTAAGTATATATCTGACTTGTTTACACGGGCGCGTCTTTCTGACAACAGGACTGTAGATACTCCCCTTGAAACCAATGCACGTTACTCTCCTAGTGATGGTGTTCCATTATCAGATCCGAGTCTTTATCGGACTATTGTGGGTAGTTTGGTTTATCTTACGGTTACTCGTCCAGATATAGCACATGCAGTTCATGTTGTTAGCCAGTTTGTTACTGCTCCTACTTCTGTGCACTGGGGAGCTGTACTTCGTATTCTAAGGTATCTTCGTGGCACTCAGTTTCAGAATCTCTTGTTTCCCTCGACGTCATCTCTCGAGTTGCGAGCCTATAGTGATGCTGATTGGGATGGAGATCGCAATGATCGTAAATCCACCACTGGTTTTTGTGTGTTTCTTGGAGACTCTTTAATCTCGTGGAAGAGCAAGAAACAAGATGTTGTCTCTAGATCTTCCACGGAGGCTGAGTATCGTGCCATGGCTGTGACTACATGTGAGATTATTTGGTTACGTTGGCTTCTTGCAGATATGGGGGTTCACATTTCTATGCCTACTCCCCTGCATTGTGATAACAAAAGTGCGGTACAAATTGCAAAGAATTCTGTCTTCCATGAGCGTACGAAGCACATTGAGATTGATTGTCACTTCACCCGTCATCATTTGCAGCTCGGGACCATATCGCTTCCTTTTGTTCCATCGTCTTTGCAGATTGCTGACCTTTTTACGAAGGCTCAGTCGGCGTCTCGATTTCGTTTTTTGTGTGACAAACTCTCAATGCTTATTGCTGTTGCATTGTGAGTTTGAGGGGGGATGTTAGCCCATATGTTATTGGGCCTTTAGTTTATGGACCTTTAGGTTATTGGCTATGTATATATAGCCTCCTTTTGGTTTAGTCAGTTTTTTATGCTTTTCAGATTATATTGTAAACCTTAGCCTTTCTTTCTTTCAATAAAGTTCTATTAATATTCTTAAGGAAGCAAACACAATCATCCACAAACTACGATATACTCTTATCTTCAGGCTTCATCTATCTATCTATCTACTGATTACGGTTCAAATAATTATCTTTGTTTCTCCCCTCTAAAAAAAAATCTAGAAAACAAATATAAGGACACCTCTACCCCCTCCCAGATTTGCCTGAATTTCTATCATGAAGTGTAACACGTAATCATATATCACGTAATCATATATTTCTAGAAAACAGAGTCTAGAAATCAAATAAAGAAGAGAAGGCATCAAACGACGTGCATGTTAAATCATTCTTACTTACGACTGTAATAAATGAAAATGGATTGAACAGATTAAGTACAAGAACTTTTAATATGGCTTTCTATCAAACATGTGGTGTACATAGATTCTAATAGAATTTAGTTTTAGTTCGAACCATAAGAACACCAAATTTACGACTCAGGATTATTTAATTTATCATACACAAGTAGGTACCAAAAGCCTTGGGCATAGGAACTTGGCATTCAAAGCCTAGTTTTTGTATTGGAATCATCCAACTTCACCAAAAAATGGCAACCAAATTCTATCTACACTGCAATCAATATCTACAATTGTGGGGCAGCTAATGCTGGCTGTCACGGCACTCGCGCAAAAGGGAGATTGGTTCAAATCAAGCGACTTAGTATTGACAGTCTAGGCACTCAAATAATCCAGCTTTTTTATCAGTTACTAAGGAAATGAAACACAGTTACCATCACGTTCAGTCACTCAATTAACTAAACATCAATCCCAAAGTAGTTCAGAGATAGTTGTTATCATCACATCATTGTAACTCAAAAATCTATAGTAATAAACCAACTGTTCTTTTCATTTTTCTTTCTTTCCATTATAACCAAAAAAGAAAAATGGAAAGAAAGAAAAATTATTGACCCTAAAAGAGCAAGAAAAACCTTTTAGTCTAATACAATGGGTCTGTAATAGCTTTGGCAGTAAATGTTACATCTAACTATTTAAGATAATCTAATAGAGTCAGTCCCTAGTGGGCAGTAGCTGTCCGAGTCAACCTTATCGCTACTACATGAGTTATTAAATGGCACCCATAAAGCCAAAGTAAACCATCTAAATAAAGTGAAGTATCTACTAAAGAAATGACAGAAAACACTAATTAGGTAACATTGTCACGACGTGATAATTATCAAATTTCTCTCTTGAGTTTGTTCCTTCTTTTCCTGTGATAAAACCACAATGTAACTACCTCAAAAATTAAAATCAAACACTTGAACCACCTTAAATCATCATAAACTCTATTAAAGTCCAAACTTTCCATAAAAAAAACATTCACATAGATTAGCAGTTAATTACACGATTTATTATGGAAAAGGCAATTACCATTCCTTTAAGCTCCTTAGGAACTTTGTCAATACTGTACGAATTCCCCAAAGCATTAGCAGCGGAAGCAAACAAGGGTTCTGTAACCATATCCATACAATTTTTATTCTCATCAAGTGCCTGGACTACATGAACAACCCCAAGATGTCTCAACCTGACCAACTAGGCGGCATCAGCCTGAATGATGTCAAAAAAGGAGTCTTCAGCAGCCTTAGATAGGCCTGCTCGTTGTCGTGCCTCAGAAAGGGGCTGCTTATCAAGAAGCCAAACACAAACGTTTGGGTAAACGACGTGGCCATCTCGGGCCTTGGCAGAGTACAACTTCCAAGCTAGGTCCGCCGGCTGAATCGATCTGATCTAAGAGATCGTAGTCTTGTAAAGCTCTGGGTAAAAAGACAGAGAAACAACGGAAAAATAGTAAACTACCACGCATCATACCTGAGAAGCTAGTGTTCTTATTGTTATTTGGATCCAAGATTGAATTTGGTGTTTGAGAGCTTGAGGAAGTAGAATTGTATGATTGTGTGTGGAGAGAGAGACAGAGAGAAATATCTTGAAGGGAAAGGCTCGTGGTTTGATTTCAAGTGAGGATATTTACGGTCATACCTTGGTCGTCCCTCGCCGTCATTTCCATATAGTAAGGTAGATGTTTTCGTTGGTTTTTCTTCTATCTTCAGTTTTTGATCGCCAAGTACTCCTTTAGACCAATGCTTTTAACATATGGAATTCTACTTCGTCCAACTTCAATCCAAAATTTTAACAATGGAGTTCATAATCTTCATTCAACTTCAATAAGTAAAAATGTCCTTGCAATTTTAGTTCATGAAAACAAGAAATAACTGCTTAAAATTAGATTTTTCATCAATAACTTAACATAAAATTTTTAAATTTATCTCATTAATTAAGATATTGTAGTATACATGTGTATATCATGTATAATTTATCCCTTTGTATGAGTCTTTCGGCACTAACAGTATATATAATAGTTGTATATCTATGAATTTTGCCTCTATATATTTGTATATTTCTCCCTTATTATTCGTGCATGTCCTGTATATAATATATATATATATATATATGTATATCTCTATGTGACATACACGTGAACGATGATATTCATGCGTCTCAGTAATGTTTTCCTAGCTAGATTTCAGATTTAAATTTTGACTCCTAATCACCTCCAATCCTCCCCAAAATTTTAGATATAGTTCGGTCTAGGTGTTTCAACCGAATTCCAACCACCCGCACTCAAAAACCTAATACTATAAATTTTTAAGTTTTGAATTAAAATTTCAAATACGTCTTTAATGTTAGTTCTTAAAACCTTTCATTCAACTAGTCACCGGTTCAAAAGGTATTAGAAAATGAATGTTTGAGGTGGTCTCAGTTTGTGAGGAATTGGATAAGGAGATTTATTTTCAACTGAAAGGAGTTATATTATGGGAAGAGTTAAGGGAAAAGGACAAAAATGACACTTCAAATTAAATTATTTTTATGAAAATGGTTATGAAATTTAAATTTTACTTTCTAGCCATTTCAATTTGTTGACTCGTTCTATACCGTTTCTACACACCTTCTATATAATTTCTATACATATAAATATTCTATACGAAAATTATACAATTTCGCTACACAATTTATACAATAATTGTACTTTTCTTTATACATTTTATACAACAATTATATAATTTTCATACACTTTCAATATATATTTTATACATATACATATTAAATAAAACTATACAATTTCTATACATATATCTTATATAAATACATATTTTATATAACAATTATATCATTTTAACATAATTATATTTAATTATTATTTCTAAACAATAAAAAAAGTAGAATATTTTTTCAGTTAAAAGATTTATAGCAAAAAAAAATGAAAATTTTTAAAAGGGTCGAATGACCCAAGTTGAAAACTGTATCTGTATTGTATATGCACTGTATCTGAACTACGTGGGCAAAAATGACTCAAATCAGGAAATGGCTATAAAGCGAAAATAGTATATCCTACTGATCACTTTTTGAAAGATATCAAACTTGGGCAATTTATTTTAAAAAGTGTTATAGAGTGTCTTTTTTTCAAAGGGCAAAATTCAGAAAAAGCATACTTATCCCCTTAATTATGAGTTTTATAGCAACAGATTCATAATTACACAATATAGCAAATTATATTTTGTATTTTTGCAAACTGTTGTTACAAAAATATAAATACATATGATTTCTACTGCCCTTATGATCGATATGTATTTTGTATTTTTGTAAACTGTTGCTACAAAAATACAAATACATATGCTACAAAATGTAATTTGATAAGTGTTGTTATTTTTTGTAATTTAATATTTAAGTAGACTACTTTATGTATTTTTTCCTTTTTCAAAAGTTAAGAAATAGTAAATTAGGCCCATTAATTAGAAGATACATAAGAACCTTTGCTAATTATTATTTAGGTAAAGGACAAAAATAACACTTAAAACTAAAATAATTCTACAAAACTAGCACATAAATTCTAAACCCCCATAAACAGCCACTCGGGAAACTAATTCCAACCGAATGACCATTGTTTTGGTACTTCACAATATATGTTATGTATTTATTTTTTAAGGATTCCATGTTGAATTTTGTTTTCTTTTCTTTTCTTTTTTTTATAAAGGGAGAATTCCACTTTTCTTTTGTTTTTATGTGAGCACTTGTATTAATGTTTTTTTTTTTTTTGCTCCTTTTCTTTTTTAAAGATTCTACTCATTTTTATTCTTTTTAAACAATTGAGTAATTGCTTTTTTTTCCAGATTATTTTGCATTCACCAATATTATTAAAATAACATACTATTTGTTTTGTTTAGTTTTACTTATTTATACAATAAAATACAATACCATATACTTTTAATATAATACAATTGTTAAAGATATATACATATTTATAATAATGATACAATTTCTTTATATATACATATTTTATAAATAATTATAGCATTTTATACACATTTTATATAACTTTTAACTACAATTACTATTTAGATACATATTTTATACGACTATATATAGTTTTTACATGCATTCTAAAAATATATCAATCTAATATAAGAGAGTATCAATTGAGTATATGAACACTACAAGTATATCAATGTAATATAAAAGTTTATTAATGTGGTATAAAAGAGTATCAATTGAGTATAAGACTGCATGTGCTTGCATAGAATTTTCTTTCTCTTTTTTAAAAAGTGTATCAATATAATATAAAAGTGTATCAATTGTTATAAAAATGTATCAATTAAGTATACAGACTACATGTGCCCAATTGGGCCAAATGGCTAAAAAAGGGTATTAAATTGGGTCGACTGGCCTAAGTTGTCCACCTTTTTAATTATGGGCCATTTTTTTAAAAAATGGCTAACCCATGTCCTTTTTTCTTATTTTAACTAGCAACATATATATATAGTTGATGCACAAAATAGTATCACATACATATACAAATACAGTTAATTACCTTAATTTTTAGATAACAACTTGAGCTTAAAAGGACAAAAGAATTTCAGTTACCTTAAATCACGTTCATCTAATTAATTAAGGATTAATTAAAGATTCTATTTCTAAAAACAAAAAGCTTTTTTGAATGAGTATCAAAACTCAAAATAAGTTTGAAAGATATAGAAAAATCCTTCCTCTATTTTTCCTTTTTTTTTTTTTTTTTAGTTTTTCCTTCGTTTTTTTTTTTCATTGTTTCAGTTTTTTTACTGTTTCTTATTTTTTCTTTGCCTTTTTTTCCTATTGCTTTATTGTTAGTATTTGTATATCAAATTTATCAATTGTAATTGTATATAAAATTTATCATTTGTATCTGTACTGTCCAATTTGTATCAGTAAAATATAATTTGTATCAATGAATATAAGGACAAGTATTCATAAAAAGAAAAATAATTACTGATTTTCACTTGCTTAGATACAAAGTGATGTAGTCAGTTACAAATTCAAATACAAATAAACAAAATTAAAAATACGGATATAAATACAATATGCGATCAATTTAAAAATACAAATACAAAATAGTTCTTTAAAAATACAAGTCTATCGACGAAAATATAATACAAATACAAATAAAATAAAATCACAAAATACAAATATAATATGTAGTCAACTATAAAATACAAATATAAAATTATTCTTTAAATATAAGTGTAAATAGTATAAAATATAGATGATGGTGTGAACTATAAATATATACAATACAAGTACAAATTATAAAATATAAATACAATTGTATCAATGAATAAAAAATCTAAATTATGATGCGAATAAAAATATTTTATTATCATCCATAATTTGTGCTCAATGTAGCCATATTTTTTTAAAAATACAAAAAATATAAAATAGAACCCAAAAAAAAAAAGAAAAGAGAGAGAAATTGAAGCTAGACATTGAAGTGTAAAAAAAAAAAAGAAACTAAAAAAGGACAAAAAAAGTAAAAAGAAAAAAAAAAGAGAAATAGATGCTAGAGATAAAAGAGTAAAAAAACAACAAAAAAAGAAACAAAAAATAAAAATAGAAAAAAATAGAAAAAGAAAAAAAAGCGAGAAAGAAAAAAACAAAAAAAAAATGTAAAAGAAAAAAAAGAGAAATAGAAGAGAGAAAAAAAATGAAAAAAATAAAAATAGAAAAAAAAAGATGAAAAAACTATAAAAAAAAAAAAAAAGACTATATAAGAAAGAAAAGGAGAGAAAAACAAGGGAGGATGATGAACTACTAAAATATTATTATTTTGCTACCCACTTATTTTTTTTAAAAGTATTACTATTTAGGTTAATTATGAACTTAAGTTTGCTAGTAATTATACTTTTTCCTTATATTATTTGTAGTTGACTATTGAATGTACACTAAATTTTAGAGTCAAGCAGCTGAAAAAGATTTGGGTCATGGGTCTATGTCTAGAAATGACCCAAGTATTTTGAGAGATGATTTGTTATGAAATGTCGTGGCTTCAAGTTTATCATGAAATGCCAGTAGCTTCTCTAGCACATTCTCTAAACAAATTCCTTTTTTCGGAAGCAACTTTGTCCTCAAAAGATCACTGTAGTAGAGAGTGTGGCTGTAACAGCCCAGGCCACCGGCGCATGCGAAATTGTCCGCTTTGGAGCCTCGGCCCCTCACGGTTTTAAAACGCGTCGCACATGTCAGAGTTACACAGCGGACTGGGCCCTGGCACATGAGATATTGTCCGCTTTCGGGGCGTTACGTATCGCCGTCCCCCGTCACGGATTTGTTCCACGGGCGTTACGTATCGCCGTCCCCGTGAACGCGTCGCATACGTGGAAGGTATCCATGCACCTATAAGGCACACTTCGTTCCCCTTCACTACCGATGTGGGATTTGCCTAAGTGAATGCAGGCGTTACGTATCGTCGTCCCTACACTCACCCCCTGTAGGGACTCAGCGTCCTCGCTGAGGTTTGCCCCACCACCGGCACCGGCGCTGGCTCTGATACCAACTGTAACAGCCCAGGCCACCGGCGCATGCGAAATTGTCCGCTTTGGAGCCTCGGCCCCTCACGGTTTTAAAACGCGTCGCACATGTCAGAGATACACAGCGGACTGGGCCCTGGCACATGAGATATTGTCCGCTTTCGGGGCGTTATGTATCGCCGTCCCCCATCACGGATTTGTTCCACGGGCGTTACGTATCGCCGTCCCCGTGAACGCGTCGCATACGTGGAAGGTATCCATGCACCTATAAGGCACACTTCGTTCCCCTTCACTACCGATGTGGGATTTGCCTAAGTGAATGCAGGCGTTACATATCGCCGTAGAGGAGGTAATGGCGAATAATAATTGTAAAGAATGAAATGAACGAATGTATACCGTTCCACAAATGTGTTTGTATTCAAGAACCCAATTCAGATTAATGATAATGTTCATGATCCTAAAAATGTTTATGAAGTGTGGTTCACTTCTATTATGAATTATTCACTTGTGTCTGATTTTCTTGATCCCTCATATCACATATGATTATTTACAGCTTTACATACTCAGTATATATCTCGTACTGACGTCCCTTATGGGGGACCTGCATTTCATGCTGCAGGCACAGGTACCTCAGCTCATACACCGCACCAGTAGAAGCCAGGTCATACAGCTACTGTTGGTGAGCTCCAGTTTACTTCGGAGCTTTCCGAGTCGGTTTTTTATATTTTGTTATTGTACAGGAGTCATGTGTGGGCGGGGGTTCGTCCCGACCCTAGTTATGTCATGTACATCCTAGAGGCTTTGTAGACATAAAGAAGGGTAAAGTTATGGAAGTTTATATAGTGATGTTATATTCGTATATGGGGTGGCCCCGACGGCCAAGTATTATATATATGTATATATATTTGTGCGTGTTGTGCTGATACAGGTAATTAGACCCTTTTATATGCAGCGAAGTGCTGCCCAAATTTTTGGTGACATGTAAGTGAAAGTACAGGTATTTGAACGGGTTCTCCCGGGCCTTCTCGGCTTCGGGTGCCAGTCCGGCCCGATGGGATTTTGGGCCGTGACAAAAGTGGTATCAGAGCGGTTCGTCCTAGTGAGTCTACAAAGCCGTGTCTACGTAGAGTCTTGTTTATCGGTGTGTTGTGCACCACATCTATAAACAGGAGGCTATGGACATTTAGGAATTGTTTCTTTTCTTCATGTCTTAGATCGTGCGATAGAGCTTATATTTATATGAAGTCATAGTTGACCACTGAGTCAGTTTGTTTCTCTTATTATAGTAATGATGCCGGTTACCAGAAGCAAGAATACCGGTAAGCAAGTAGATGTGGCTGCCGGAGAGGGGACTAGTAAGTCACCCACTATACCAGCTAATCAAAGTGAGGCTCCAGCTGAGCATGCATCAGAAACTTCCCCCAGTCCAGAAGAAATAAGGGGGAGGAGAACTATATCCCCAGAGCCACCTATTAATGTTGTTGATCAAGATCTTAGAAATGCAGTGCAACTTTTGACTCGTATAGTTGCTGGGCAAGTCCAAGGGCAACCCATTCCTGTCGCGGGTTCTAGCAGTACTGATAGGGCGGCTAGTCTTCGGACGCAAGATTTTCTTAAGATGGATCCGCCTACTTTTACCGGATCCAATCTTAACGAAGATCCGCAGGACTTTATTGATCAAATCCAAAGGGCCCTAGAGGTGATGCATGTATCGGGCAGAGAGACAGTGGAGTTAGCCGCGCATAGATTCAAAGGTGAGGCTATATATTGGTATGAAGACTGGAAACGGTCGAGGGGCATTGATGCACCCCCAGCTACTTGGAAAGAGTTCAAAGAGGCATTTATTGATCATTATCTTCCATATGAGACTCGTCAGGCCCGTGCGGATCAGTTCTTAAATCTTCAGCAGGGTAATACAAGTGTGAGGGAGTATAGTCTTCGATTTAATTCCTTGTCCAGATATGCTCCTAATGTTATAACTACTATGGATGACAGAGTTCATCGGTATGTGAACGGATTGGATCCGTATTTGGTTAGGGATTGTACTATTGCTGCACTGAATAAAGATATGGATATAGCTAGGATCCAAGCATTTGCACAGAAAATGGAAGATCAGAGGCAGAGAAGAAGAACGCAGGAATTTAAAAGCGGATCTTCTAAGAGGTCTAGATCTACAGGGCAGTTTATGGCTCCACAGGGAGGTTTTAGACCTCAATTTTCTGCTAGACCACCTAGGCCATTATTTTCTTATTCTGCAGCTAGTGCTCCACCACAGCATCAGGGGTTCAGAGGCAGTCAAATTGGGCAAAGAAGTGAGGGTCATAGTTCGCGATCAGTGGGTTATCATGGGCAAAGGAATATGATCCAACTGAGACATCCTACAGAGCCATGCAATAAATGTGGAAGGAATCATATGGGCGCATGTCGAATGGGAACAAATGTTTTTATTGGTGCGGTATGACAGGGCATATGATGAGAGAATGCCCACGAAGGGGCGCAGGTGGTGTAGCACGACCTTCGGGATCAGCTGTTGCATCATCGTCACCGGTATCTTATTCTGGTAGAGGCGCACGACCCGTGGGTCACGCTAGAAACGAAACAAGAGTCGCCAGTTCCAGCGGGACTCAGAATCGCACTTATGCTTTAGCGGATCGACAAAATCTAGAGGCTTCCCCAGATGTGGTTACGGGTACGTTGTCTATATTTTCATTTGATGTATATGCTCTAATGGATCCCGGTTCTACATTATCATATGTTACTCCTTTGGTTGCTGGAAAGTTCAAAAGAACCCCCGAATTGTTAGATAAGCCGTTGGAAGTGTCTACCCCGGTTGGGGAATCTATTATTGCTAGAAGAGTTTATAAAGATTGTGTAGTAACTGTGTGTGGTCGAGACACGATGGCTAATCTCGTGGAACTAGAAATGGTAGATTTTGATGTTATAATGGGTATGGATTGGTTGGCGTCTTGTTATGCCAAAATTGACTGTTGTACAAAAACGATGTATTTACATTTTCCGAATGAAGCAGTTATTGAATGGCAAGGTAAGATCGGCGCACCAAGAGGTAGATTTATTTCTTATTTCAAAGCAAGAAAAATGATTTCCAAGGGATACCTATATCATTTAGTTAGAGTAAGGGATACAGAAGCGGAGCCACCAACTCTTCACGTTGTTCCGGTGGTAAATGAATTTCCTGATGTATTTCCTGAAGATCTTCTAGGTTTGCCTCCTGAACGAGAAGTAGAGTTTGGTATTGATGTAATTCCAGGCACCCAACCAATCTCCATTCCTCCATATAGAATGGCCCCAGCAGAATTGCGAGAATTGAAAGAGCAATTGAAAGATTTGCTTGAGAAGGGATTCATAAGGCCTAGTATGTCCCCCTGGGGAGCACCAGTGTTATTTGTGCGCAAAAAGGATGGCTCGCTGAGGATGTGTATTGATTATCGGCAATTGAATAAGGTGACTATTAAGAATAAATATCCTCTCCCAAGAATTGATGATTTATTTGATCAGTTACAGGGCGCCAAGTGTTTTTCTAAGATTGATTTGAGGTCAGGTTACCACCAAGTGAGGGTCAAAGAAAAAGATATACCCAAAACAGCTTTCCGAACAAGGTATGGTCATTATGAGTTTCTAGTTATGTCATTTGGGCTAACAAATGCACCTGCAGCTTTTATGGATTTGATGAATAGGGTGTTTAAGCCATTCCTGGATGTATTTGTGATAGTTTTTATAGATGATATTCTAGTTTATTCTAGATCAGAAGAGGACCATGCCAATCACTTACGACAGACATTACAGACTCTTCGTGATTGTAAGCTTTATGCAAAGTTCTCTAAATGTGAGTTTTGGTTAAAGTCGGTGGCATTTTTGGGTCATATTGTATCTAGTAAAGGGATAAAGGTTGATGCTCAAAAGATAGAAGCTGTGAAGAACTGGCCAAGGCCCACAACGCCGACGGAGATTCGTAGTTTTCTCGGGTTGGCCGGTTATTATAGGAGGTTTGTTAAAGACTTTTCTTCCATTTCAGCACCCTTAACCAAGCTAACTCATAAAGCATCCAAGTTCCAATGGAATGATACGTGTGAGGAGAGTTTCCAAGAATTGAAAAATAAGTTGACTTCTACACCTGTGTTGGCGCTTCCAGAAGGTACAGAAGGGTATACAGTGTATTGTGATGCTTCTAGAATTGGTTTAGGATGTGTATTGATGTAGCATGGTAAGGTAATAGCATATGCTTCTAGACAATTGCGGCCACATGAGAAAAATTATCCTACACACGATCTTGAGCTGGCAGCGGTTATCTTTGCTTTAAAAATATGGCGCCACTATTTATATAGGGTTCATGTTGATATATATACTGATCACAAGAGCTTACAATATATTTTCAGCCAGAAGGATCTAAATCTGAGGCAGCGAAGGTGGATGGAACTATTAAAAGATTATGATGTTGATATTTTGTATCATCCAGGGAAAGCGAATATAGTAGCTGATGCGTTAAGTCGTAAGGCTATGATGATGCCTATAGAAAGGCAAGGGATGGTTAAAGATCTTCACCAGTTAGCTAGTTTGGGAGTTCGCCTTCTTGAAACTCCGGACAAAGAGCTTATCGTACATAATGCTGCGGAATCTTCATTAGTAGCTGAAGTGAAAGAGAAACAATATGCGGATCCTATTTTATTACAGCTTAAGGAGAACGTTCAGAGTGGGGCAACCAAGGCATTTGAGCTTACGCGAGAAGGAGTACTTCAGTGCCAAAACCGATTGTGTGTGCCGGATGTAGACGGGCTAAGAAAGAAGATTATGACAGAGGCACATTTTTCAAGGTATTCCATTCATCCAGGATCAACCAAAATGTATCAAGATTTGAAAGATATGTATTGGTGGAATGACATGAAAAGGAACATCGCAGAATTTGTAGCTGAATGTCCAAATTGTCAACGAGTTAAAGTGGAACATCAAAAGCCCGGAGGCTATATGCAATGCATAGATCTTCCAACTTGGAAGTGGGACATGATCAACATGGATTTTGTTACAGGTTTGCCTCGTACAACTCGAAAATTTGATTCTATATGGGTGATTGTGGATAGGCTTACTAAATCCGCACATTTCTTACCCGTTAAGACCACTTACACAGTTGAAGAATATTCGAAGCTGTATGTTGAAGAAATAGTCCGATTACATGGAGTGCCAACTTCTATTATATCAGATTGGGGAACTCAATTTACTGCAAACTTTTGGAAGTCTTTCCAACGGAGTTTGGGAACACAAGTGAATCTGAGTACAGCTTTTCACCCTCAGACGGATGGACAAGCAGAGCGCACCATTCAAACACTTGAAGATATGCTACGAGCATGTGTTATAGATTTTAAAGGCAGCTGGGATGATCATTTACCTCTTATTGAGTTTGCCTACAATAATAGCTATCATTCAAGTATCAAAATGGCACCATATGAAGCTTTATATGGGAGGAAGTGTAGATCACCAATAGGATGGTTCGAAGCGGGTGAAACTCTTATGTTCGGACCGGATCTTGTGTATCAAGCCATAGAAAAAGTCAAGGTGATTCAGCAACGGTTGAAAACAGCCCAAAGTCGACACAAGTCATATGCGGATAGTAGAAGAAGAGGGCTAGAGTTTTCGTTAGGCGATTGGGTATTTTTGAAGGTATCGCCAATGAAAGGGGTGATGAGATTTGGCAAGAAAGGAAAGTTGAGTCCACGATATATAGGCCCGTATAGGATTATTCGAAGATGTGGGCAAGTTGCTTATGAATTAGAGCTACCCCAGGAACTCTCATCAGTGCATCCAGTATTTCATGTATCGATGCTTCGAAAGTGCATCGGAGATCCGTCCCTTATTACTTCTACTGAAGATGTGCAAGTAACAGAAGATCTTACCTATGAGGAGATGCCTGTTGCTATATTATATCGTCAAGTTAAGAAGATGAGAAATAAAGAAGTAGCATCGGTGAAAGTACTTTGGAGAAATCAACAAAGGGAAGAGATTACATGGGAAGCGGAGGAAGCAATGAAATTGAAATACCCTTATTTGTTCAAAGATGAAAAAGAAGTGCAAGGAGTGGAACTGGGACACTAACAAGTAAGTTTTTACATCTGCATAACATCTATATGATGACGTGAATATCAATTATGAATTCGAACTTGTTTCGGCTAAATAACTACATTCACATTCGAGGACGAATGTCCTTAAGGGGGGAAGGATGTAACACCCCGTGCTTAATTACGTGCATTAGCCATTGTTATATGTGTTGGAGTATATGTATTGATCCTAAGTTAGGTATATATGAGTATTGATTATTTTGAGATGGTTTCAAGTATATAGTTTGATTATATGTGTATAGGAATCGACCTTATTTATACCGGAATTTGCCCGTCGATGTTTCCATACGAAGGTTATTGAATAAGCTTTCCGAAGATATAAATATTTTCAAAAACGGATAAGTTTCGGATATAAGCGAGCACGTTCGAAACTATAAAACGGTGGCCGGGATGTGAACAGTAAAATTGCAGGAAAATTTCCAGTTTTTTTGGGTCAACGTTGAACGATCATAACTCCCTCAATATAACGAACTGGGCGAGCTACCACATATCAAAAGAAAGATCTTTGAGTATTCTTTCTAATGAAATTGGTTTCATCCAAATCCAACATCTGAGTAAGGAGTTATACTCGTTCTATTTCAGCCTCTCAAAACAGATTTTTGTGAACAGTAAATTAGCAGGAAAATACTGAGGCCTGCCAGTTTTTTTGGGTCAACTTTGAACGATCATAACTCCCTCAATATAATGAACTGGGAGAGATACCATATATCAAAAGAAAGATCTTTGAGTCTTCCTTCCAATGCAATTGGTTTCATCCAAATTCAACATCTGCGTAAGGAGTTATACGCGTTTTACTTCAGCCTCTCAAAACAGATTTTTAGGGTCAACTTCAAACGATTATAACTCCTTGTACAGGACGAACTGGGTGGTCTAATTTATATGAAATGAAATACCTTTGAATTATCTTTCCAATGATACCAATTTCACCCAAATCCGATATCGGAGCAAAGAGTTGTGGTCTATTTACTTCAGCTTGTCAAAACAGTCCACCGGAGGACATATTTGACATTATTTAAATTTTTTTGGGCACAATGGTCATTTTCTATTACCTTTGGACGAAAACTTGTCTTAAAAACCTGCAATTAGCTTCAATTTTATCAGATTTTACCCAAGTTTTAGGAAAGGTGAAAAACCCTAGCTAATTTCAACCTCAAATATCTTGTGATTCAACCGTGGAAGGTCCAAATTGATTCCGTAGTTGTGTTCATCATCTCAAGCGCTTCGAGAAGCACCCTTTATTTGTCCCAACAGGACTTCAAAAACCAAAGGGCCATTCTATGGTAAGGATGTAAATTATGTTGGTGTTATTTATATGGATATGTATATATATATATATATATATATATGCATGTGAGCATAAGAAGTATGTTATTTGATTGTTGTTGAAAGATGATTGGAAATGATGTTGGATCATTCTTGTGCATGGTTGGATTATGTTGAATTGTGAAGGGATGATGTGGTATTGATGATATGGTATTGAAATGATGATTATATATATATATACACATAAACCTATTGTTCAAGTTGGTTTTTGGAATGCTTTGCAAATATTGGTTGTATGGAATTATGGAAGAGAATTGTGGTGTTGGGTTGCTAATACTAGATGCCAAATATTTCATTGTAGATAAGTGATTTGTAAAGGCGGGAAGTTGTGTTGAATTGGTATCCGAATCTACAACGAGGTATGTAAAGCATACTCTAACGATGTTCTTTGGCATAAAAATACCAATGTTCCATCAAGTAAGATTCCGAGGTTATCCAAACACATGTATTGTTCTACATTACCAACGAAGTTGTTTCCATTCTATAAAGTGTCAAAATGTTTCATTGATATACCAAAAGGCTCCTATTTCATTGTTGTGATATTGATGATTCTGAAACATATTGTTGATGTACCAATGAGTCCTTATTACATCGTTATTGTATAGAAGGTCTATTACTTGATTCCTATTGATATATCATTGTTTCAAAGGTACTATATTGGCATGAACACTAATGTAATAATCTCAAAAGCTTTTGAACTAAGTTATTGGGAAAAATGTCTTATGTGTTACTTGATATACGTGTGGGTGGTATCCCAGGGGCATAAGCCTAGCATGGGTCGATCCCAATTGATATGTACTGGGGGCAGCCTAATGGTCACAGTACGGTACAGTATTGATTATTGTTAGGTGGTTGGAGGTTCGGGAGGAGGAGGTAATGGCGAATAATAATTGTAAAGAATGAAATGAACGAATGTATACCGTTCCACAAATGTGTTTGTATTCAAGAACCCAATTCAGATTAATGATAATGTTCATGATCCTAAAAATGTTTATGAAGTGTGGTTCACTTCTATTATGAATTATTCACTTGTGTCTGATTTTCTTGATCCCTCATATCACATATGATTATTTACAGCTTTACATACTCAGTACATATCTCGTACTGACGTCCCTTATGGGGGACCTGCATTTCATGCTGCAGGCACAGGTACCTCAGCTCATACACCGCACCAGTAGAAGCCAGGTCATACAGCTACTGTTGGTGAGCTCCAGTTTACTTCGGAGCTTTCCGAGTCGGTTTCTTATATTTTGTTATTGTACAGGAGTCATGTGTGGGCGGGGGTTCGTCCCGACCCTAGTTATGTCATGTACATCCTAGAGGCTTTGTAGACATAAAGAAGGGTAAAGTCATGGAAGTTTATATAGTGATGTTATATTCGTATATGGGGTGGCCCCGACGGCCAAGTATTATATATATGTATATATATTTGTGCATGTTGTGCTGATACAGGTAATTAGACCCTTTTATATGCAGCGAAGTGTTGCCCAAATTTTTGGTGACATGTAAGTGAAAGTACAGGTATTTGAACGGGTTCTCCCGGGCCTTCTCGGCTTCGGGTGCCAGTCCGGCCCGATGGGATTTTGGGCCGTGACAGTGGCACTCGGGTGCCATGAATCGGATGTGATCATACTTGTCCATGAGATTGCCTTGAAAGCACTAGGCACACATTATATCAATCAATGACCTTTTAACATGCAAACAGTACCACATTGTTCACTAAAGCTCATTGGAATGGGTGCTTGGTGGTGTTAGGCTAAAAATTGAAATTGTAGGATTTTTGGCATGGCAGGAAAATGGTCTCGGTTACCGCTATTGTGGATCATGACCGTGGTCGCGTTGCCGCGATCGCAGCCACACAACCGCGGTCGCGATACTTGAGGATGGTTTCATGCCAGCGCCTTGTGTTCAAATTTCTTCTAAATTTTTAGGCTACTAGCATGTTCTACAATAGGGATTCACATGAAGACTAATTGAACAATGCTAGTAAGTGTCTGGATGCCCTTTAAAATGCAAATATCATTAATTGAAAGTTCATTTGGGTAATGTGTCAAACACTTAGTGTGCACACCTTCTTTATTTATATTTTCACACATTTTTTGGCACTCAAGATTGCCCCACATGTGTGCACACCCTACTCAAGCAGCCAACACCACAACAATGCCACGTATGACAACATGGAAAGCATAACAATCAAGACTTTTTGGCCCTCTCTTAGTAATGCATTCTAGGGCTAATTTTCAAAAACAAGATCATGGATTTATGATACCTACCGAATTTGTGATGCAAGAATGTCATTGGAGAGCTCACAAACTTTTCCAGAATTTGATCCAGTTAGAGAGTAAAACTTGAAAGAGAGTGTGAGGGGAAATCAGGGTTTAATTGACTGAAGTGACCATGACCACGGTCAGGCAACTGCGATTGCGGACATGCGGGTGACTGCGATCTCGCTTAAGGACCGCGATCGTAGTAACTAAGAGCATTTCTGCTCTCCTGTTCGGCTCTTTTCTCCATTTTTACAGATTTTCCCCTGTTCAGTTTTCAATGTAAAATTTTTAACACTTACTTTTTTTTAGGCTCATCTAATACACTCTATAGTGCCACAAATGCATGAATTATTTAAATACAAAAACTAACACCTATGCTACAAAATTATAATAAAAAAAGATACGAGCCATTTTCGTAGCATTTGTGGGTTGCCTCCCACATAGAGCTAAGACTGTCTAACGGGCCGGGCCGGGTCAACCCGGAACCGGCCTCCTCTCTCTAACCGGGTTACGGGCCGGTTATGGGCCGGTTTTGGCCTTAACCGGTCCGGGCTGGGCCGGGCCGCACAGTAAAAAAAATAAAACCCACCCAGAACCGGCCCACTTAACTCAATCCGGTCAAACCGCTAAAACCCGGTCAAACCCGGTCAAACCCGGATAAAAACCGGTCAAATATACACTATATATACGCTATATACACAATCTATACATTAAATATACACTTCTATAGAAGATATATACAATATATACATTAAATATACACTTCTTTAGAAGATATATACACGTGTATACATTAAATATACACTTCTATAGAAGATATATACACGTGTATACATTAAATATACACTTCTATAGAAGATATATACACGTGTATACATTAAATATACACTTCTATAGAAGATATATATAATGTATACATTAAATATACACTTCTATAGAAGATATATACACATGTATACATTAAATATACACTTCTATATAAGATATATAAACATATACACATGTATACATTAAATATACAGTTGTATAGAAGATATTAAAACTTTAAATTGATAAATAAAAAAAAATAAAAAACAACGACTAAGGAGTGAATGAATTTGTGGAATTTTATTGATTGCAAAATGATCCAAAATTTATAATTTACATGAATGAAAAATCTATAAATTATGCATCATTTTTTCCAACTCATTCATGTTAATATTAATTGGAATTTGCATAGGATAGTCGAAGTCAACGGGGGCAAACCCATGCATTGGACTTGATTCTGTTGAGTTCTCCCGTGAAGTCATTATTTCTTCAAGTTTGAGGTCGTCGCTTGGCTCTGGTTCCATTCCTTGGTTTCTTCTTTCTGCTCTAATCCAATCTCTAAGGCAAACTAAAACATTCATTGCGTTGCTTCCCAATGAGTCTCGGTTGTCTCCAAGCTGCTGTCGTCCCTGACTGAAGGCGCTCTCTGATGCAACGGTTGACATTGGAACATTCAAGATATCTCTGGCTAATCTTGAAAGTACAGGATATTGTGATTCATTATTCCTCCACCAATCCAGCGAGTTGATCCGTCGTCTGCGATCCTCTGGTGGCGTCCGCAGATAATATTTCAGCTCTTCCTGATAAGTTGATGTGTAAGCTCTCTCATCCACACTGTTCCAACAAGTTAAATCATAAAACGAATCAGGAAAACCACTATGTGCCGACCTTTTAGAAGATGATGGCTCCTCGGGAGGATGAGGAGCGACAGTTGGACTGATATTTGTAGGTACGGCTGAATCAAATAAATCAGCATAGTGATTATATAATTTTTCTATATAATCTTTTACATCAGCCGTAGCCGTCCACAAATCAGGCTGCTCTTGTTCAGACTCACGGTTAGTATTTATTTCTAAGTTAGCATAAATAAGAGTACTAAAGTGACACATATGATTAAATTTCATGCACGGATTTAACATAGCACCAACCAAGTAAATAGGGGGAATCGGGAAGAAATATTTTTTAAATTTCGTAAACATAGCGCCAACAGCTTCTTTATAACCTTCTTTATTTTTATATGGTTGGAGCAAACCAGAAATATCGGCTATATATGCCAAAATATTACAAACAGTAGGATAGTATGCACCGGAAAATTCAACCGTAGCTACATAAAATTTTTCTAAAAACTTAACAAGATCATTAATTATAACCCAATCAGAATTATGTAACATGCAATCAGCAGAATCAGCAAAAGAACCACAGTGTTGGTTAAAAGTTAGTGTAATAAGAATTCTATATTTATAACAAGTTTTTAAAAATTCATACGTAGAATTCCATCTAATATCAATTTCCTCAGGCATTAAAATCGGTGTAAGTCCATTTTCTTGACATTTAACTTTAAATTCTTTAATTCTCGCTCTACGATTATTTCCTTGAATGAAACCTACGGCAAGACGAATTTTTTTAATATAAACCTCAAAAAAGTCAAGACCATCTTTTACAATTAAATTATAGATATGACATGCACACTTAATATGGAAAATTTCAGGAAAGGGTGGAGATAACGTAGATTTTATTTTTGTTATAGCATTCTTGTTGTTAGAAGCATTATCAAAAGCAATACATAAAATTTTATTTTCTATACCATAATATCCGGCAATTTTAATAATAGAATCAGCAATAAATTGTCCAGTATGTTTGCGATCTTCATCATATAAAAAAGCAAGAATACGTTTTTGCATTATGAAATTACTATCCATCCAATGACAAGTAACGGTTAAATAATCATTTTTATTAACAGCACGACCAAGATCAGAAGTTAGGGACAATCTACATTGAATATTTTTTAAGAATGTTGATAAATAAAAACAATATTGTGAATGGAGTTTAAAAATATCAGATCGACAAGTAGTTCTAGGAATACCATTAAACATAGGATTATAAATTGTTTGTATATAACGGATAAAAGCATCAGAAGAAGGAAAAGTAAAAGGCAAACAACCCACAGCTACCATTTTAGCTATTTCTTCCCGGTCCCTCAATTTATTATACTTTTTCTCTACTTGACCGGTTGTTGGGTCCATTCTAGTTTGCGTTGACCCACCAACATCCCCACCACCTTTTGCAATATTTAACTCTCTTTTGTGATCTTCAGCTATATGTCTCATTAACGTACCCGTACCCCCTTGCTTACCGCCACTTCTATGCTTATATATTTGTTGACAAATATTGCACTGCACCTCAATATCTGATATACGTTCAAAAAATTGCCATGCAATACTAGTTCTTTTACGGGGTTTTGGGGCACTGGGAGGACGGGAAGGGAGATTAACTGATTCAGATCTAACGTTAGCATCTCCTACTGCGGGTGTTTCAGCAATATTTTCATCATCTTCGTCTACATTAACTGCATCTACTTCATTTTCTTCTTCTATACCGTAATTTTCTTGAAATTCTACATAATCCATATCGTGAGCACCTACACCTATTTCTTCCTCAAAAGGTGTACCAAGCGGTACCGGAGGCGAAGTCACACGGGTATATCTATTACTTGAACTACCTCTACCGCTAATAATTCGCTTTTTACTACCACTACCGCTTCCGGGACAAAAATTTTTAACACCTTTAGCAGCGAGGTTTTTTAATTTATCCATAATATAAATTAAATTAAACTAAAAATATTCAAAATACACAAATATAATAAAATTAAATATTAAACAATTAATACAATAAATAAAAATTAAACGTAAGAGATGGAACGACAATACCAAATTTTGGAAGTATCCGAAGATTGCGACTTTAGAAACTTCCGCTCTTACTTTGTAAACGAAAAATTAAAAAATTAAAGTGAACACTTTAAGAAATTAAATATATTGAATATTTGAGAATTGAGAATTGAGATTTGAGAGAGAATGAGATTTGAGAGAGTGAAAAATTGTGTGAGAAATGATTTGAAGTTGTAGGGTATTTATAGATTTATTTTGAGGATTAAAAAATATTTTATATATATATATATATATTTTTTTTAATCAAATGGGCCCAAACTAGCCGTTTGGACCCAAAAACGATAATATTACCGTTGGGCCAACGGCTAGTTTGGCCCAACAGATTAAATTTTTTTTTTTTTTTTTTCAATTTTTTTGGGTTATCGGGCCGGGCCGGGCCCGTTAACCGGCGGGCCTGGACCGGGTTGGTCCGGGCCGGGTTAACCGGGCCCAATTTTAAAAAAAAAATCGGACCGGGACCCGGTACCCTAAAGCCCTAGGGCTTTCCGGGCCGGGTCAAACCGGTCCGGTTTGGTGTTTCGGGCCGGGTCAGCCCGGCCCGTTTGACACCTTTACATAGAGCCTTAGTTATCATCGTGGCACGACGTCTTCCTTCATCATTCTCAAAGTGGGTCCTCAAACCCCTCTTTATTCACCTCCTTAATCTCATGATCCACCACGGATATTACTTGAAGTTCCGTGGTTTATTTCTTTGTCATGCAAATTTTGAAAGCGACCTCATCCTCTTGTACCCTAAACTTCATTCCCCCATCTTTAAATCAAAAATGGCTCTTTCGGTAGCCAAGAAAGGAAGACCAAGGACGATAGGGTCCTCTTGGTCCATTTAATAATCCAACACCACAAAATCCGCCAGAAGTATAAACTTGTCCACTTTAACAAGGATATCAAACAAAATTCTCATCGACTTTTTGATAGACCGATCCGTCGTTAAGAGTCTCATAGAGTCTGGATAGGAGCATCCAATCTAAGCTTTCTGTAAATGACAAACGGTATGGGGTTGATGCTTGCACCAAGATCGCATAAAGCTTTTGGAAACACATGAGTCCCAATGGTACAAGGAATAGTAAAAGCTCTGGGGTCATCTTTCTTTTCCGTGATCTTACTATCCGTGATAGCACTACACCCATGGGTGACTTCAATGGTGTCACCTTCAACAGGCTTTTTTTTGGACATAAGCTTTTTCATTAGCTTAGCATATCCCGAGATTTCTTGGATCGCCTCAAGCAATGGGATGTTTATCAATCACGGAGATTTCTTGGATCGCCTTAGCCGCGATCACGTGAGAATGTCCGCAATCACGGCTAATGCGACCAGGGTTATGCTTCGCGGCCGCGGTCTCCTGACTATCTTGACTGACCGCGATCGCGATCTGTGAACCGCGATCATGATAACTGAGGCTGAACTGCTTCAGGTCTTCAGCTGCTCTTCTCTTACTTCCTTTGGATCATTTTAAGCTCCATCCCACATCTTTCTATGTCATCAACTCTATGACTGCAAAGTGTGAATATTAGTGCATTTAATCACAATTATGTCTCATTTAGTCATACAAAATAAGGTAATGTGCATTAATGTTGAGTGCGGATGAGTAACAAAATCACCACTCATCATTGTTATAAAGCAAAAATAGTATACTCAACTGACCACTTTTTGGAAAAATATCAAACTTGGACTATTTGTTTTAAAAAGTGCTATAGAGTGTCTTTTTTTTCAAAAGTTAAGAAATAGTAAATTAGGCCCATTAATTAGAAGACACATAATAATCTTTGCTAATTATTTTAACTGGCAACATCTATATGTAGTTGATGCACAAAATAGTATCACATATATATACAAATACAGATAATTACCTTAATTTTTAGGTAACAACTTGAGTTTAAAAGGACAAAAGAATTTCAGTTACTTTAAATCACATCCACCTAATTAATTAAGGATTAATTAAAGATTCTATTTCTAAAAACAAGAAGTTTTTTGAATGAGTTTCAAAACTCAAAATAAGTTTGAATGATATAGAAAAATTCTTTTTCTATTTTTTCTCTTTTTCTCTTTTTCTATTTACATAATTGTATATAAATATGTATCATTTGTATACATAGTTGTATAAATCTATATCATCTGATAAAAATGTAACATTTGTATTTATATAATTTATCATTTGTATCTGTATTGTCCAATTTATATCAATAAAATACAATTCGTATTAATGAATATAAGTACAAGTATTCGTAGAAAAAAAAAATAACGACTGATTTTCACTTGCTTAGATAAAAATGATGTAGTCAGTTAAAATTCAAATACAAATAAACAAAATTAAAAATACGGATATAAATACAATATGCGATCAATTTTAAAATACAAATGCAAAATAGTTCTTTAAAAATACAAGTCTATCGATGAAAATATAATACAAATAAAATAAAATAAAATTACAAAATACAAATATAATATGTAGTCAACTATAAAATATAAATATAAAATCATTCTTTAAATATAAGTGCGAATAGTATAAAATATAAATGATGGTGTGAACTATAAAATACATACAATACAAGTACGAATTATAAATTATAAATAAAGTTGTATCAACGAATAAAAAATATAAATTATGGTGAGAATAAAAATATTCCATTATCATCCATGATTTGTGCTTGATGTAGCCATATTTTTTAAAAAATACAAAAAATATAAAATAGAACTAAAAAAAAAAGAGAGAAATTGAAGTTAAAGATTGAAGTGTAAAACAAAAAAGGAGAAAAATAGAAAAAAAAAAAAAAAAGAAAGAGAAATAGAAGCTAGAGATAAAATTGTAAAAAAAAAAAAGAAACAAAAAACAAAAATAGAAAAAATGAAGAAAAAAATAGGGAAACATAAAAAAGCGAGAAAGAAAAAAACAAAAAAAAAAACAAAAAAATGTAAAAGAAAAAAAAAGAAATAGAAGAGAGAAAAAAAGTGAAGAAAATGAAAATAGAAAAAAAAAAGATGAAAAAACTTAAAAAAAAAGACTAAGAAAGAAAAGGAGAGAAAAATAAGGGAGGATGATGAACTACTAAAATATTATTATTTTGCTGCCACTTAATTTTTTTAAAGAGTTACTATTTAGATTAATTATGAACTTAAGTTTGTTAGTAATTGTACCTTTTCCTTATATTATTTGTAGTTGACTATTGGATGTACACTAAATTTTAGAGCTAAGCAGTTGAAAAAGATTTGGGTCATGGGCCTATGTCTAGAAATGACCCAAGTATTTTGAGAAATGATTTACAAGAATGACCTTTGAAATTGGTGATTTTTAATTTTTTATCATATTTGTCTATTGGTAAAACTTCAAGTTTGATAAATTTTATTCAATGAACAACACTTTTGACCTTAAAATTTTACGCATGAGAATTGAAACAAGCAAGTGTCAAAAATTTAAAATCACTTATTTTCAAATTCATTGGATGTAATTTCCTATTTGAGGAGTCTTTGAAATGAGATTTCCTCTAATTGCCCTGTTATCACTTACCAAATGATTTTTTTGTTCTTTTATCCCCTATTAAGTTATTTTGTTGTTAAGTGAATTTCAAATGAACTTTCATTAAAAACTGCAGGCTAGCAAAAACTTGCAAAATTCTTATCACTTTCTCTGGTAAAGAGTTAACTAAGAGAACTTTAACTAATTTTATAAACAACTTATTTTTTTTTTATTTTAAGAAATTACATTTTTTATTTGTCTAGTACTCAAACACACTTATTTTTACTTTCGAGAATCTTAGCTTGACACTTTATCTATTATAATAAGTTTTTATTTATAAACATAAGAATTTTTAATTTCTCAATAGCTTGACCAAATTAACATGCCTAAAATTATAAGCTAACAATTCATTTAGACAATTGCCAAGGTGTACAAATATCTTAGATGCCTGAGCAAATGAAAATCTAAATGAATATTTACTTACTATGACTCCTTTCCTCACTCGATTCTATATGATGCCTATGTAAAAGTATGTGTCAAGAATTACTAATACCATTTTGGTGGGGGAGGAGGGCAGGAAAAGATATAAAGTCTTAGTCTTAGACCAGTAGAGCACAAAATAATTTTAAACTAATAAAAAATAGTAACAACGATTTGAATCATTTCCTCTAATAAGCAAAATAATAAAAGCAAAATTTCATTTTTCACACAATATATTTATCAATTACATACCAAAATTGAAGGCATGTCCACATGTCTCTATGCCCAATACTACACTAAATATATAAAACTTACCTACTAATCCTTATTTTCAATTTTTATTCTGCAATTCTATTCAGATTTTGAGTAATATTATGCAGCCCTTCTTTGCCCTCCAACATCTTGTGTGGAGGGTAAAGATGAAAATTTAAGGCACTGTCTCCACTAACATATACAACTCTAAATACATCATATTTTAACTCTAGTGAAAATCCATCAAAATAAGAAAGAACACTTCTAGAATCTTGATTCAGGATGTAATTATAGCAGCATTGTAAGGATTTCCACACGAAAAGGGCCGCAACTTTGGATAGTGGTTGGCACTTTAAGCAAACCCCAGAAATCGCACCATTCATCTTATAAAATCGGTCCTTAAAAATAGCTAAGCACGCGTATGTAAAGTCTTCGAGTGGCATGTCATGATGGGAGAAAGAGGCAGAGTTCATGGAAACTATGTCGCCTGTATAGAATTTCGCGGCAGGTGAATGATTTTTTGATTCTCCGGCATATGCATCAAAGAAGCCATATTCCAGTAGCATTGACATGCTTGATATACTTGTTAATTTTGAGAGCTGACCAGAGAAAATAGAAGAACAACATTAGTAATGTAACAACTATACGTATTTATTTTGTATGTCTTGGAGCGAATAATTGCTTAAAGGTCGTATTTACACAAAATAATATGAATTAGCTCGCTCAGTAAGAAAGAGAAAAATCAAAATTATTAAGGGATATGATAGTGTTGATTATGAGACTTTTTTCCTTCCTAAATAGATAAATAAAGTAATCAACCCATTTTTGTTCATAGGTTCATTATTATGGAGCATATATAAGACTATTTAGGTCTTATTTCCACATCCACAAAGAGAGTTTCAGCAGCCATAGAGAGAAAATAGAGCAGATTTTCGCACCTAATTTCAGCACTAAACAACCAACTTCAAATTGCAATTTTTACTTCGTTTCTTATTCGATTGAGATGATTTTTGAACAACTTGTTCATCTCATCTCAATATTTAATTAAGAAATAACATAGTTGAATTTGATATCCCATATCTTTAGTTTTACATTTGTGAATAGTAGTTATATTTTTTAAGTGCTTTTGCTCCTTTAGTTCTCTAGTTTTTGGTGTTGTGCTTTATGTATTGTTGCTCGTTGTTTGGCTCTTCTTTGATGTCTATTTTGGAAAATATTATTGTAATTCTTGGTGATTATAGTAGAGGTTTTAGTCCCATAATTTTTTACTCTTCACATTGAAGAATTTTTCATGTAAATTTTGGTGTATTGTGTGATTGATTTTATTTTGTTCTTGTCATATTTTTTGTTTGATATCCGTTTTGCCTTATTACTATTATGCTTATTTTTATTTATTTTCTCTTGGTTCAAATTGAAAGAAAAAATTTAGACTTGGATATTTTCACTATTATCCTGTCGTGCACTTTGTTGGTGTCTTTGTCATTTCCAACAAAGTTATATCAGAGCTTTGATTGTTGTTGATTGTCGATTAGAATTATAAAGGAAAATATGAGCAAGATGAAGGGGGACCTTGGAGTAACTGGTAAAGTTGCTGCCATGTGACCAAGAGGTCATGGGTTCAAGCCTTGAAAACAGCCTCTGACAGAAATGTAAGGTAAGGCTGCGTACGATACACTCTTATGATGGGGCCCTTCCCCGAACACCGCGCATAGCGGTAGCCTTAGTGCACCGGTTTGTCCTTTAAATATGAGCAAAATGATGTGCTTGAATGGTAGTAATTACCATAGTTGGAGAGACAAGATGAAAGATCTTCTATTTGTCAAGAAAATACATTTACATGTGTTCGCTTTTAATAAACCTCAATTCTTGACAGACGAGGATTAAAAATTTAAGCGTTAATATATTTGTGGCTATATTAGACAATGGATTGAAGATTATGTTAGAAATCATATTGTAAATGAGACACATGCCAGAAGTTTGTGGGATAAGCTCAAGACACTTTATGTTTCGAAGACTGACAATAATAAGTTGTTCACTAAAACAATTGATGAATATCAGGTATAAAGAGGACAATCATATTTCTGATCATATTAGTGATTTTAAGAGTGTCCTTGACTAACTATTCAAAATACGTGTAAAGTTTGATGAAGAAATACATAGACTTTGACTTCTTAATACTTTTCAGACTCTTGAAAACTCTACGAGTTTCTTTGACTTATTCTACTCCCAGTTGTGTTGTAACTATGAAACATACTAAGAGTGGTGTCTTAAATGAGGATATGACAAGAAAATCTCAGGCTTCATCTTCTTTAGCTTCACACCTACGATGTTTTGATTACTAGAGATTTTGGGAGAAACAAGTCTAAAGGTTAGAATGATAGAGATAAAAGTAGAAGTAGGTCAAATTCCAAATACGAGAATGTTACATGTGACTATTACCACAAAAATGAGTATGTCACGAGAGCGATATAAGATAATAAAAGAAAGAAGACAATAGTAAAAATCGTGTTGTAGTTGTTGCAAATGACGATCTTATTGTTGTTCGTGGTAAAAAATAGCATTAATCTTATTCGTGATGAATCTAGCCGATTTTTTAAATTCTGGTGCAACTTCTCATGTCATGTCTTTTTTATACTCCAAATAATTTTGAGATGTTGAAAATTGACAAAAATAATGAGGTTGAAGTACTTGACATTGGGACAGTTTGTTTGAAAATTAACAATGATTTTAAATTAATTCTCAACAATGTCAAGCATACTCCAAATGTATGCTTGAATTTAAATTCTATAGGGAACCTTGATGATGAGGGTTATATTAACACATTTTGTTCTGGCCAGTGAAATTTTACTAGAGGATCAATGATTGTGACTCGTGGTGACAAGTTATCTAACTTATACTTATTTTAGAGCTCCATTTATAGAGGTTCAATAAACTTGATGAAGAATGATACTTCATCAGAGTTATGTCATAGAGCAGTAATATGAGTAAGAAAAGGATTGATAGTTTGGCTAAGAAAAATTTACTTTCTGGAGTGAAACAAGCAAAGTTAAAGAAATATGTTCATTGCTTAGCTGGTAAATAGAAAAGAGTTTCTTTTTAGAGTCATCTGTCTTAAAATGTGATTTGTGTGGTTCTTTTAAAGTAAGGTCTCATGGTGATGCACTTTACTTTTTGACCTTTATTGATGCCCATTCTCTCAAGCTTTGGATATTTTCTTTGAAGTCCAAGGATCAAGTACTTGATGTGTTTAAGTTTTCAGGACTTGGTGGAGAGACAGATATGGAAGAAATTGAAATGCATTCGTTCAAATAATGATGGTAAATATATTGGTCCTTTTGATAGATATTGTAGAGAGTAAGTTATTCGACATCTAAAAAACTCCTTCAAAGAATCCTTAGTTAAATGATTTAGCAGAGAAGATGAATAGAACTCTTAGTTAAGAGAGCTAGATATATGCTTTCAGATGCTAAGCTGTCAGATTTCTTTTAGACGAAAACACTTAGATATACGCTTTCAGATGCTAAGCTGCAAGATTTTTTTTGGATAGAAACACTTAACACTATTGCTTATGTTATCAATTTATCTTCTACTATTGTTTTGGATAGTGATGTCCCTGACAGAGTTTGATTTGTAAGAAAGTTTTTTATGATCATCTTAGAGTTTTTGGGTGTAAAGTTTTTTGCATGATCTTAAGGATGGAAGGTCAAAGTTTGATGTTAAAATTAGGAAATATATCTTTATCGATTATGACCAAGATGAATTTGACTATTATTTTTACGATACAGTTGAGAATAAACTTATTAAAATTTATGATGTTGTATTTTTTAAAGACCAAACAATTGAAGATTTTGACAAAGTTAACAAGGTTGATTCTTTGAGTATTGAGAGTCTAGTTGATGTTGATTCAATTTATTTGAATATTGCACCTGAAAAATCTTTATAATAATGAAATCAAGTTAATAATGAAGATGGTGATCATGTTCAAAATGACCAGCATGATTCTGTTAATGCTTCAGTGCAAGATGATGTGATTGATTAGCAACCAGTTGTTATTGATGCTCCAAAGAGTTCTCTCAAATGCTCTACTAAAGTGATAATATCTTCATTTCATTGTACTCCACATGAGTAGTACTCTTGAATTATAGGAAAGACACTGAGAATCTTAATGAGGCCATAGAAAGTAAAAAAAATGAAAGGTGATTTGATGTTATGGAGGATGAGATTAAATTCTTACATGATAATCATACATTTAATTTGGCTAAGCTACCTAAAAAAAAAATTAAAAACAGATGAGTGTTTTGAGTAAAGCATAAAGATGGTGACTCAGTTCCACAATACAAGGCTAGATTAATTGTGAAGGAATTTAACTAGAAAATTGAAGTTGATTTTGATGAGATATACTCTATAGTTGTGAAGATGACATTCATTCATATAGTTCTAGGTTTAGCTGTAAGTCTAGATTTAGAGGTTAAGCAAATAGAAGACTTCATCAGACCATTGTGATTTAGTGCAAAAATTCTCTAATGGTGACTTTATTATTGTGTTTCTTTATGTTGATGACAGACTTATTGTTGGTCATAATGCTTACAAGATTTAGAAGTTGAAGAAAGAGTTGAGTAAGTCATTTGCTATGAAATACTTAGGACCAGTAAAATAGTTTCTTGACATGCAGATTATCCATGATAGAAATTCTGAAAAATTATGGTTATCACAAGAAAAGTACTTCAAAGGTTCAACATGAATAAGACTAAGGTTGTCAGAAAATCTTTAGCTATGCACTTCAAATTGACCAGGAAGTAGTGTCCTTCCATTGATGATGAGAAAGAAGATATGAAAAAAGTTCCTTATCCTTCAACTGTTGGTATTTCATGTATGTAATGATTTGTACAAGATCAGATATTTCTCTTGTTGTTGGTATTGCTATCCATTTTATTTCTAGTTCGGGAAAAGAGTATTGAAATGATATAAAGTGAATTATGAGATATCCTTGTGGCACTTATAATTGGAGTTTGTGTTTTGATACAAAAAAGTCTATTCTTTATGGTTATACTAATTCAGAGATGACTGGTGATGTTGATACTTGCAAGTCTACTTCAGGGTACTTAGTTACTTTTGTAGGAGGAGATGTGTCTTGACAATCTAAGTTGCAAAAATGTATTTTTCTTTCTACTACAGAAGTTGAGCTTATTACTGGCATTGAAGTTTGTAAAGAGTTGCTCTAGATGAAAAGATTCTTTTGAAAACTTGATTGCATTCAAGAGAGGTATATGTTTTATTGTGACAGTCAAAGTGCTATACATCTTGACAAGAATTCTATATTTCATAGTCGATCTAAATACATTGATGTGAGATATCATTGGATTCAAGATGTTTTGAATTCTAAGTTGCTTGAACTTGAAAAGATTCATATGGATGATTACGTTTCTGACATGATGACTAAAGTTTTGCCAAGAGGTAAGTTTAAAGATTGTTGCATCATCGTCGGGATGACAGTCTCCTCTACATAGTCATGAGGGGGAGAATTAATAGATTATGGGTCTTTTTTCCTTCCTATGTAGATAAATAAAGTTAAATTTGAATCAAATCACTTTTTTCATAGGACCATTACTAGAGGATATATATAAGACCTTTTAGGTCTTATTTCTGCATCCACAAAGAGAGTTTTAGCCCATAGAGAGAAATAAAGTAGATTTTTGCACCTAATTTTAATCCTAAATAGCCAGCTTTAAATTGCAATTTCGGCATCATTTCTTGTCCGATTGGGTTAATTTTTGGATAGCTTATTTCTCTCATCTCAATCTTTAATTAGGAACTGACAAAGTTGGATTTGGTGTTCCACAACTCCAATTTTGAATTTGTGAACAATAGCTACATTTTTTGGTATTTTTGCTCCTTTAATTCTCTAGTTTTTGGTGATTTGTTTTGTGTATTGTTGCTTGTTGTTTGACACTTATTTGGTGCCCATTTAGAGTTATTATTGTAACTTTTGGTGATTATAGCGGAGATTTTGGTCTCGTAATTTTTTATTTTTCACACTGAAGGGTTTTTCACGTAAATCTTGGTGTCTCGTGTGATTGATTTTATTTTATTTTTGTTATATTTTTTTGGTTGATATACTTGTTGTATTATTATCATTGTACTTAGGTTTATTTATTTCTCTTGATTCAAATTGAAAGAAAAAATTTAGATTTGGATATTATTCCGCTACTATTCTGTCGTGCACGTTGTTAGTGCCTTTGTCTTTTCCAACAGATAGAATATAAATTTAGTTATTTGAATAAATCTTATTTCAGAATCTCATTAAATTAGAACCTCCCTAGGTAAAAAATCAATACTCTAATTTATATGATTATTATATTATCTCGATTACTACAGTACTCTTTGTTACTAGTGAACAGTAAAAAAAGGAAAGAAAAGAAAGTTTAGAATTTTCCTCTATTATTTGTTGGCATAAAAGACTGAAATAGCAAGAGGGAAAGTACTTTATATTTGAAAAGAGAAGTTTCCTCATTGTGTTTAAATTCTATGCACTAACACTTTTATTACGGTTGTCATACTTGATGTACATTTTGTTAACATTGATAGCTGATGAAAGAAAATGAATGAATATTAGCAATGTAAGAAGCATATATAGCATCAACACATTATCACTCAATAAAAAAGAATAATGTAATATGTATGTTTTTTTTTAAATAAACAATTTATCTATGCTTTATTTGAAACTAGTGAATGGAATAAAATATTTCTCTTTGTTTGATTGACATTAAAGATGAAAACAACGGCAAGGGGTAAACTTCTTTATATTTGAACAGAGATTTCAAATTAAGTTTAAGTGTTGTGTCCTAGGCTGCCAGCATTATATATATTTTTTATCTCATCTATTTTTATTTTATTTTACTTTCATTTAGAGTTTGGTACCTATTTTGGGACACCGACTAATCAAGATTTTCATGTGTAAGGCCCAGGAGAAACATTTTCTGCCAACATTATTTTCATTTCCAAAATTCAAATCCAAGATACTAACTAAGGATAGAAGGATCTCATCCACCATCATAACCTTTCGTGGTCACCTCATGAGGTTACATTGATTACAAGAACTAAAATGATAAAAACTTAAATCATATCTTCATTCCATTTCGACTATTTCCTTCCCGACGGATAGTTTATTTATGAGCTTATATGCTTTTTTCTTTCCGTAAGAGCATATAGATAGTGAGCCCTCTGCTATTGAGAGGAATCCTATCATCTTTCTTTATTTAGTGGACAACACAAGACATTAAAAAATATTAGACTTAGAAAAATTATATTATTCTTAAAAGTTTAAGGCCTTTGTTCGATATTGACCTTGAGCCGCCCGCTGATAACCAAGAAATGCTAGAACTAATTATATTTCTTTGATGGTGTGAAATTTCTTTTACAGTCTAGTGGATTTTATTTTTCTTCTGTTAGCTTTCAAACAGAACAAAAGTAAAGAACATTAATCAATCATGATCATACAATTTTTTTCAAATTTTATTTTGTTTCCTTTTCTTTTCTTTTTCTTTCAATCCAAGCAGATTATAAACTAATGAAAGTACATGATTATGATTTGATGACCAAGGTAAAATAAAAGAGAATTAACTTTTTATAATAAAATTTAAACTTACAAGAGTTGCAGTTAGTGAGTCCTTATTCTCACTGGATCTCTTTATCCATGCTCCATACCATACTATCTGCACATACTCCCAAAAATTTCTTATTAACAACAAACTACTTTAAATCTTGAAAAGCTATATTTCTCGAACTTTTCAAAAATTACCATCGCTGTTAGTCAAGTGGTGTACGCAAAATTTTTTATAAATTGTATCAAAATTTAACATTGAGAATAAATAAACAAACTAGAGAGAAGAATGATTAATTTTCTTAACGTTAAGATATTGAGTTTAGCTTGAGGAGTGAGTTTTTGGGGGTTCAAATCCTATTAATGGCACGCTATAGTTTAGCAATTAATGCTTACAAAAACAAGAAAAAAAATTGCTACCTTCGATTTCCAGAAGAGCAGCTCATGAGAGAGGTGCCTAGTCAACAGACCATGGTGCACTTTGTGTTGATGTAGTATCATTGTATATTTATATATATACAAATCTATTTTCCTTTTTTCAGATTATAAGTATGTATTGATTAATATTTTTGACGAAGTAGTGTCGGACGACACACCTTGCTATAAGGTGGGTCTACCCCTGTATGTCGGATCTTTCATAAGTAATGCATTTTTGAAGGATGCAACACAGATGCGACAACATATTTGAAGAATTCGAGAAACTTAATTAAAAAAATTACATATATATTATATCTATCTTATACTTAGCTACATGATCAGAAGGGTGCAATTGAATCCTTTTCTTTAAATAACAATATAGTATGAGGATTGTTGAATGCCCTTGACATAAGAAAAATTTTGGTGTAGCAAAGGTGACTCACAAAGTTCTTTAGTTTGTGATAGTATAACAACTCTACATAACACGTCAACTTCTCCTAGGCGTAGTATAAGAGATAGGTAGTTACCGAAACACCTCAGACAGTACGTGGTTCTCAAATCAAGTGAAACACTGTCTTGTCCAAAGCAATTACAGAATGGATAAAAATAAACTAGGATAGAGAAACATATATATAGTAGAACGTTAGCCAAAAATAAACAGTCAATGATCTTGCTTTTATTTGTTTCTTGTGTTTATCTCTGGAACTTCTCTTTTCTTGTTTTTTCTTTTGTTTATCAGTGTAATTCCTAAATAAAAATAGAGGAGCAGATTCCTCTTTGTGAATCTGCAAACCAGTTTATTTGAATACTCCCTCCGTTTAAAAAAGAATGACCTACTTTTCTTTTTAGTCCGTTTAAAAAAGAATGACCCTTTTCCCTTTTTGGCAACTTTTTAATTTTAACTTTCCACATGGAATGTTTAAGACCATAATATTGAAGGACATTTTGGTACATTTGACATATCTTTAATTTAAAATCACAAGATTCAAAAATCTTCTTCATTTTCTTAAACTTCGTGTCAAGTCAAACTAGGTCATTCTTTTTTAAATGGAGGGAGTATTAATTATCATCATTACATTTGGTGCTTTCATTGACCCTCCTCCTCAAAATTGGTGATGGTACACACAATACTCATTTGAAATCCTTGGATGTGGCTGTTAAGAAACTCTAACATCAGTCCACCTCTCACACTAAATCTGTGGAATCCATTAACAGTGCTCTTCAAGATATAATTTCCCAAATGAGTTCATTGTGCACCGAATCTAAGGCACCACTGGTGTCGGCCGCACACAACTCTTCTTCTTCTTCTTCTTCTTCTTCTTCTTCTGTTTTGGGTCATTCTTCAACACTACCACCATAAACGTTTTATCATCAACATACTTCTTCTTCTTCATCTCTACCCCTACCCTTGTTCCACAACCTCACCAACAACTCCTTCTACTAACACAAAATCCTTGTAATCAATTTCGCAGGGATAAATCAGCCTCAATTGATTTATCCAAATGTGATGGTAGCAATGCCAAAATTTGGATATTCCAGGCTCAATAATATTTTAAGACCTACAACGTACCTGATGAGCATCATATAATTTTTTTCTCCTTCTTTATTGAAGGCGATGCCAGTGAATGATATCAATGGATGTACCAAAACCATCAATTGTGTGGTTGGAATCACTTTCTGAAAGCCATGGTGACTCATTTTGGCTACAAATCACTGAAATTCCTGGGGAGTTTTCTAGAAAAGTTACAAATGTTATCATCTATACAAAATTATCTTTATCAATTTGAGAAATTATCGGACAGCAGAAGTATCACCATTAATGCTAAAACATTATTTCACATCTATGTTTCATCCGGGTATTAAATCCGATGTGTTATCATTTAGGCCAACAGACCTTAATGAGACCACTGGATTAGCATTCTTGCAAGAACAAAAATACTTGGCGCAGCCCAAACCTGTAGCCTAGCCTCTATCCTTTGCAAAATCAGCCCCTACTACTCACTTACCACATAATACATAAAGTTCTAAATCATTTTCCCCTGTTTTTCCTTTACCAATTGCTCTGGCTACATCACTTTCAGGAATTGGTCGAATGCTATTCAGGAAACTCACGCCGGCAGAAATTCAATGTAAACATGAACTGAACTTGTGTTTTAATTGTAATGAGAAATATCACAAGGGTCACCGTTTCTCAGCTAACCCTCAATTGTTTCTTCTTCTACCATATGCTGAACCCGGTGATGAACCGGGCTTGGAACCATCTCCGACACCTTCAGATTTACCTTCTCCAAATATTATTGCTGATAGTTCCTCTCTTTTTACTCTCAGTCTTCATGCTTTTTCTAGGGTCCGTATGCGATGACTCTCTATTTTACTAGTTTCATCAAAGGCATATCAGTTTAGATTCTAATTAATGGGGGCAAAACACGTAACTTCACTTAACCCCGAGTTGCTCGAAAACTCAAATTACCAATATAACCCTTCTCAAGTTTTTCTGTTATGGTTAGGAATAGACAATATTTACATTGTTTAGGGGTAATTCATGGAACTTTCATTGCTATTCAGTGGTTTTCCTTTAGTACAACTATTTTTGTTGTTGATTTCCATGGGTCTGACTTGGTTTTGGGAATCGCTTGGTTAGCTAATTTGGGGATTAGTGTGTCAGATTATGTCAAACATATGTTTGAGTTTCTATTTCATGGAAACATATTCGTTGGGTGGATGATCCTATTTTTTCTCCAGTTCAAACCAATCTTTCTATCCTCCAGTGTTAAGACTGATTCCATTTATTACCTTCTTCGTTTGGATCTTCACTTCACTGAAAATTCTACCACCACCACAGATCATCCTCCTATATTAACTTCACTACTTGAAGATTACGTTGATATTTTTCAATCACCTGTATCTCTCCTAGCCTCTCGACTTCAAGACCATTGTATTCTACTTTTGCTAGGAGCAAATCCTATTAATGTGCGTCCATATGGCTATCCCCATTTTCAGAAAGCAAAAATTGAGCATCAGGTATTTGAAATGCTTAAAACAGGTGTGATTCATCCTAGTTCAAACCCATATTTGTCCCCTGTTCTTTTGGTGTGAAAGAAGGATGGGACTTGGTATTTTTGTATATAATATCAGGCATTGAATTTCATTACTGTAAAAGAATTCTTTTCGATTCCAACAGTGGATGAATTATTTGATGAGCTACATAATGCCATATTTTTCTCAAAAATGGATCTTTTTGCCGGGTATCACCGAATTCTCCTTCATCCCCCTGACATTGAAAAATGGCTTTTCGCGCACATGATGGTCATTTTGAGTTTACAGTAATGCCATTTGGGCTTTCCAATGCTCCTTCCACTTTTCAATCCGCATTGAATTCTATTTTAAGCCTTTTCTTTGCCAATTTGTCCTATTTTTTTCCAACGATATTCTTATTTATAGCAAATCTTGGCCAACTTATTTGGATCATCTACATTTGGTGTGTGACACTCTTCGCCAAAACTCTTTGGTGGTTAAGCATTCAAAATATTATTTTGGACAATCTTTAATTTTATATTTAGGACATGTTATTTTATTTGAAGACCTCCAAGTAGATCTAGAGAAAATCTCTGCTATACTTTTCTGGCCCTTACTGGAAGTAATCAAGGATGTTTGTGGATTTCTAGGTTTGACGAACTATTCTCATTATTTTGTCAAAGGATATGCTCAACTTGCCTCTCCTCTTACTGATATTTTGAAAAGGGATTCTTTTCACTAGTCAGATGTTGCTTCCATTGCTTTTGTTGAACTCAAAAAAGCTTTATTTTCAGTTCCTGTTCTTTCTTTGTCAGATTCTTTCAAAGTGTTTACGGTGAAAACCGATGCATCAGGTACCGATATTGGTGCAGTTCTAGCGCAAAAGGGACATCCTATTGCATTCTTCAGTCAAAAGTTATCTCTTAGAATGCAAGCCTCTTTCACCTATAACAGGGAAATGTTTACCATAACTGAAGCAGTCCAAAAATGGTGGCAATATTTGTTAGGCCGTCGTTTCATTATTATCACTGATCAACAACCCTTGAAGTCACTCACGAACCAGGTTATCCAAACTCCAGAGCAACAACATTGGCTAAGTAAACTTATTAACTATGATTTTGACATTCATTATCATACAGGAAAGCTTAATTCAGTGTTGATGCTTTATCTCGGGTCCCTGTACTTCATGATTTAACAATGGTTGTAACTGAATTAGCCTTGATTGATCAGTTATGCACTTTGAACAAATCTGATGATGGTTTATTGGCATTACAACAGAAATTGCAGGACGATCCAACTTCTTTGCCCCGTTTTTCCTTTCAAGAAGGACTGCTATTATTTTGCAATCGTTTGGTTATTCCTTCAGTTCCAACATTGCGTTCTTTATTGCTTGCTGAATTTCATTCTTAAAAAATTGATGGAGTATCGCATACATTTCATCGCTTATCTCCCAATTTTTATTGGGTAGGGAAGCAAGCTGATGTTAAAAAGTTTGTCTTAGAATGTCAAGTCTGTCAACAAATGAAAAATTCCACTTTGAAACCAGCAGGTTTACTCTTTCATTTACCAATCCCAGAGGTGAGTTTTAGGATATATCAATAGACTTCATAACAAGACTTCCTCCTTTCAAATGGTCACACTGTTATCTTTGTAATTGTGGATCATCTATCCAAGTATGGTGATTTTATTGCATTGCCAACCAGGTTTACTAGTCAAAAAGTGGCAACAATATTTGTTCAAGAATTTATTCACCTTCATGGGTTCTCTGCCACCATTATTTCTAATCGAGATCCCTTATTTCTCTTTGAATTTTGGCATAAACTACAGAAGTTACAGGGAACTCAACTTGCCATGAGTTTGCCATACCATCCACAATCGGATGGTCAGATAGAAATCCTCAATAAGTGCCTCGAGATGTACCTCCGATGCTTTGTAGAAGATACACCCACGACTTGTGTTCTCTTTTACCTTGGGCTGAGTTTTGATATAACACCACGTACCATCACAGTTCAAAATTAACTCCATTTGAAGCAGTTTATGGTCGCCTTCCTTCAATCGTGTTTCACTACGTAAAGGATAGTTCCACTAATACTGCAGTAGCTGCTTCCTGATCCAACGTGATGAGACTTTGGCTATCTTAAAAGCAAATTTACTTCACGCCCAAGAATGTATGAAAATGAATACTGATAAAGGGCGTCATGAAGTCACTTTTGAGGTAGGTGAGTGGGTATTTGTACGCCTTCGACCTTATCGTCAACTTTTTTTGCGCTTACATAGACATACAAAATTGAGCAGACATTTCTTTGGCCCTTCCAGATTGTTAAATGAATTAGAAATGTTTGTTATAAGTTGATCTTTCAGTATCTTCGAAAATCCACCCTGTGTTCCATGTTTCAGTCCTTCGTAAGTGTCTGGGTAATCCCTCTCAACAGGTCACTCCAATTGATTTACTGGATCACTTCTCTTCTTTGGTTCTTCAACCTGAAGATGTATTGCAAACTCAAAGTGTCACTCGTGGTGCTTGTCATATTTCTCAGTGCCTCATCAAATGGTCAGGGTTTCTTACTATTGATATAACTTGGGAGGATACTCACATTATTCGACAGAGGTTTCCCAATTTAAACCTTGAGGACAAGGTTTCTCTTCGCGGGGGCGGCATTATAACAACTCATCAGGACAAATCAACTGCTCCTAGACGTAGTACAAGAGATAGGCAATTACTAAAATACCTCAGACAGTACGTGGTTCCCAAATCAAGTGGAATACTGCCTTATCCAAAGCAGTTACAGAATGGATAAGAATAAACTGGGATAGAGAAGCATATATATAGTAGAACATTAGCCTAAAATAAACTGTCGATGATCTTGCTTTTATTTGTTTCTTGTGTTTATCTCTGGAACCTCTCTTTTCTTGTTTTTCTATTTTGTTTATCAGTGTAATTCTTAAATAAAAACAGAGGAGCAGACCCCTCTTTGTGAATCTGCAAATCAGTTTATTTGAATATTAATTATCATCATTACAGATAGGTTCGAATTTTAAGCACAATGTCTTGCATTTTTTATATTTATCTGCAATATATTAAAAGTGGAAAGACTCGTAAAAGGGTTATTTAAATTTATTATCCTTTATTAAAAGACTACACAATAGATAATATCGTTTTTTCACTTATTTTCTCTAATTGTTATATCATTAAAGAAAAATACTATATCATTAAAGAAAAATATATAGTAAAAAGTATAAGGAGAATTAGTATAGACTCCTAAAATACGAGTTTATAATTAGTTAACGTTCTTATATAAATTCTTATTGATTTGAATTATTAGTTAGATACCATAATTTGAGTAGCTTTTATTTTTTTAATATAACTAGTTTAATCGTACGTGCCTCGCACGTGTAATATTTGATTATTTAAAATTAAATGATTTTGTCTATTGCGATAATTTTTAATAAAGTGTAAAAATTCAAATCAATTTTCAAAAGTCTTTCACGCTTTAATAAAATAATGTAAACATAAATATATAAATATATATATTTTACCACTTGAAGTTTCACGTGGTTGAATCATCACTTTTGTGTTTGCCATATAGTACCTCTTTCCCTTGTTGCCACAGGTTAAGAGAGACACATCAATTTGAACCATATTTGTATTATGATTATTTTTTTTATATATTTAAAATCTTTTCTTATTTTTAAAGTCTTATCTTTACAAAATCATTGATTACATACTTATTATGTACTTAAAACTTTTAAAAATCTGATACTTCTTAAATTTTTCTTATTCTAACGATTTTGCATTTATTTCTAAATTTTTCAAATCTTCTTAAAATCAAATTTTGTTAATTTAAAATTTTTAAACTAATGAAAAAACGTATTAATTTTAATTAATTTAATTATTAATTTTGATGATTTCTAATAAGGAAAGGTTTTACCATAAATATATTTAATTAATTTTCAACTCTTAAATTAGAAAAAAATAGTGAAATTCTGATGACTTCTAATAAGGAAAGTTCTTACCATAAATATATTTAATTAATTTTTAACTCTTAAATATTAGAAAAAATAGTGAAAAGATGATTTTGTATAAAGCAAAGTCTTTTTAATGAAGGGCAAAAAGTTCAAACAATATTTCTAAGGCCTGTCACACTTTTAATATATTATAGATATAGATTAGAGATATAGATATAAATAAATATAGATTATAAATAGATTATAGATATAGATTATAAATTATAGATTATAGATACAGATATAAAATATAGATATAAATTATAAATATAGATTATAGATAGATTTGAAAAAAAGAAACATGAAACTTTTTACCTGTACGAGTAAGTCGTATAGAAGTAGAAAACTTTTAGAACTATTTTAATATTCTTATTAAAGAAGAGATTCAATTAACATAAGTCGAAAAGGAAATAACAATAATAGAATAAGTAGGAAACTTATTAATATTAATATTTCTATTAAAAAAAGGTTTACATGATCTGAGTCCTTTTAGTTATATTCATATTGTTTGCTTTTGAGAAGCGGAAGAAATTGTTGGAATTCTATGAAAGAGTCTTGGGAGCCAGGATGCCTAAAGCTCACCTGGTATACTCCCTCGATCTTGAATGCTCTGTTCCGCTCCTTGATTACATTCTGGGATGACAGCCAGTTTTCTTCCAAAACAAGCCAAGGCCCCAGGTCTCCAAGTCAGCCCGCGCTTTTTCGAAGAATCCTGCACCCATGAACATACGGTCTGACAGGCCTACTCTTAGTTCCGTTTGTCGGCCCCACAACTTATTTCATCTCGATGTTTGAAGTAGCATGTGCTAATAGTTTATTGATCTACTTTTTTTTTTATTTGATTGAAGAAATAAATCTATTTGTGATTTGAGGGATGTTTCAAAAGTTTTAGTATGTTCTTGATCTATAATCTTTATAGTAAATATGATTCAAGAGATAAATATACTTGTGATTTAAGGTATGTTTTCAAAAGTTTGTATGTTCTTGAAGTTTACAATAAATAAATTATCATGTATTCTTGATAACAATTGCTATTGAGAAGTTTTTATTGTGAAATCTTGATATATCTTATGGTTAAAGAGATAAATTTACTTGTGATTTGAGATAAGTCTTCTAAAATTTTAGTATGTTATTGATGTTTACAATTTGATAGTTACTATGATTAAAGATATAATTTTACTTGTGATTTGAGGTAAGTTTTCTAAAATTTAATATGTTTTTGAAGTTTACAACAAACAAATTATCATGTATTCTTGATAGACAATTGCTAATTGAGAAACTTTATTGTGTAATATTGATAATATGTACAATTGAGACAAATTTGTTTGTGATTTGAGATAAAAAAATTTAAATTTTAGTATATTTTTTATTTTTATAAAAATTAATCATCATGTATTTTTTTTTATAGACGATTGCTAATTGGGAATTTTTTGTTTTTGATATTAGTATGCTCTTGAAGTTTAAAAATTATTGCTAATTGAGAAGTTGTTTTTGTGATTTTTATTTATAACGATTTGAAATTGACTCGTTTACAATTTTAACCAGATTCTTTGGATCGTTATATTCTGTCACAAGAAATTGGTTAGTCATTCCGATTCTATATGAATTCTCTTTTAAAATTTAATTATATATATGCAACTGTTTCAATTGTGAATAAACTATGAAATTTGACATATGTCATTATTTTTTAATAATAGGCTCAAATGTTGTCTTCTTTTTCTTTTTCTTTTTTTGGGTACAAGCTTTATCATTTAAATAGATATAAAATTTATCCTGATGTCATTCTAATATTTTTGCTCTTTCATATATATTTTTATTGATTAATGAGAGAGACCCGTGCAAAGCACGTACTCTAAATTAGTTCTTTATTAAGGCATGACATATTTTTTCTTTTTATTGAATCACCTTTTAAAATTTTTGACTTCGTCACTGACCTTAAAGTTTATCTTGAAGAATATTCTTGAATGAAAAACGATTTCAGAATACTAATTCGTCTAAAAAGAATTGTCGAAAACTAGGTGGAAAAAAATTATAATTTTCTTTTCAAATTTTAAATTATTTTTTAACCGCGTGATAGCCAAAGATAATAGGTCGCGCCCTAGGTCATCCCAAGTGCTGCTATATGGCTACAAAGCTATTTCCTAGAAAAACTCCAACTCAAATGAGAAATTCTCTAGCTGTTGCTTGCTAGTATTAGGTGAACTCATATTGACCAAAGTAGAAGGAAAGGAAAATGGTAGAGAGATTCGGTATGGTACTCATTGCACCTTCGTGATATCTAACAAGTCAAATTTTATGCCAGTCATATGTTAACATATAAAAAAAGGGCGGATGAAACAAGTCCGTGACTTGATATCTGTAGAATACTAACTCCAATTTCTTATATGTTCGAAAGAATCAAAGATTCCCCACTGATCGGAGTAAGTACGTACGCCGGTTATGCCGAAATGTACAAGATAGTTAGCTATTTAAAGTAACTTCCAAAAAGATTGAAAAACAATTTGAGTATAAACTATTCGACAGATGCAACTCAATACTCAATAGGATGATCATGTCTACTGAAATCACAAAAGATCTAAAGCCCACAAAGTAAGAGAATTTTCCTTTCTTGTATAAAAAAGGTACAAATAAAAGTTGAGGAATTGCACACATACCATATTCCCATGAATGCTTCTAAAAATAGCACTGTGTACACATCCAAGACTTTCTGTAGAATAAGAGAAATGCTTGAGAGCTTCCACAAGATCATCCACGATCACTATTGTTGGCCTGAATATGAAGAAACTTGTATCCAAGTTCCTGCTATTATATGGAAAAAAGCAAGCCATAATATTGTATTTTCCTCTTGTTGTTCTTGATTTAACTTAATTTTTTTTTGCTTCTCTTTGTTTGATCTTTCTCTCTTAATTTGTGTTTGATCCTTTGGCTCTTCTAATCAAGAATTCATTGCATTTGTACAAGACTAAAAGGAAAAGAAAAGAGTATTTTGAAATTTGGATTTAGTTGGACTGACTGATTAGTTTGAGTTTCAAACAAGGCATGCAATGAGTTATTATGTAATATTTTTCTTTGGTTGGCCAATGTAGTATTTTTGGCAGGATCCGATTTGGTCTTGCACTTTGACTGGAATAATAAGAGTGACCAGTTTGAATAATTTGTGCTCAATTTGACTTTTAACAACTTAATATTACTTTACTACTTAATATAAGCCGCTAGAAGCAGACGCTTCTTGGACGACTTGTCTGGTTCAGAAGGGGCATTTTTGCCTGTTTAGTGCATCGTCACAATAAAGAATCAAATCATTATCAAGTTATATTAATGACCTGGAATTTTAAAATTAATATGATAATCTTAAAAAGTAAAGTAATAGTATGCTGATATTCAATTGAGTTATCATGTAATGTAAAATAATTTACAGTCTGTAGATAACTCAATTTTCTTGTTGATAATAACGAGTTTAGCTTATATAGATTGACAATATGAGAACTTTTATGCAATCAAAGTAGCCTAGAAACTAGTTTCATGTAAATGTTCCATAAAATTGAGATTATTAGCAGAAAATATGAGTCGATGGACAATTCAACTACAATAATAATATATTCAATGTAATCCCACAAAGTAAGGTGGTAGAGTCTCAGACTATACCGCTATCTTAAAGATAGGGAGCTTGTTTCCAATAAAGCCAAACTTCAAGAATATATAAACAGTCCAAAATAAAAATACAAAATAACTAAAATAAAGAAAATCATGAATAACCTGCTTTGGCCTTTAACAAATAAAAATATACTTATAAAACAAAATACGTGTGTATAAGGATAAAAATCCAATCCATTCGCTTAAAAATATAAAAATTGTTGCTCATCTCTTGTGATGATAATGTTGAAGTTAATGCTTGACATATGGGTATGAGGACTTCTTTTACGGTCGAGGATTTCTTTGGGGTAGCCAAAAATAGTCAAAATTGGTAGCAACTTTTGTTGGAACATTCCCGCAGCCCAACTTGGACAACCATGAGCGTGTGCGCTCCTATTTTCCCTATTATTTTAGGGATATTTACATAAAAAAAATCACATAAATATATAATTTAAGAGTCCTTATTATAAAATATATCGGTATCGTTTTTTATTTACAAAATCTATCATTTATTAAAAACTATTTTTCACACTAAAAGACTTGCTTTTCGGAAATTAATGAAAAAGAAATATTTCTTGAGACTTCATTTAGATTATTTGGCTCATTTTGTGGTATATGTATTTATCTTGTAGTTCATATCTTTTTAGATATCTTCTTTAATTTATTTCCTTGACGCCTTAGATTTTCTGCCCTTAACAAGAGACAAATAATTTCCAACACTCTTATGTAAATATGGCTATCAATTGTTGGTGAACATGGTGGAAAAATGGATTTTTTAATGTAGTTTGAGTCATGTATGTAGCTTTGCCGCCTCCACTTTGAGGCTTGCTCCGTGTTACCCTCGAAGCTATTACTGATAAACTTGTCTTGATTTAAGCAAACCCCCTTTCAGATAATCCATGTTGTTGGGAACTTTATGAGAATATCGTCTGTTTACTCTAAGTACTGCAAATTGTTTTCTATTCAAGGTGGTGCTCTCTCAAAGTTTTTCTATTCTTATTCTTTATCGACTTTTGAGGATGTACAACAACTCGATCCCCTTTTAACCTACAATGTGGATCGTTGCGACAACTTTTATTCCTTTTACGGCTTGGTTCTTCTTCCGTCTCATACACAACTTTATGGTGTATGAATTGTATAGAAATTGGTGTATCAACATTTTTATGGTATCTAAATTGTATAAAAACTGGTGTGTAAACAATTTATGGTGTCTGAAATAGTTAGAAATTTATGTATCAATAATTTTATGGTGTCTGAACTGTATAGAGATTGGTGTATTAACAACTTTATGGTGTCTGAAATAGTTAGAAATTGTTGTATCAATAATACAATTTTTTATGGTGTTTGTACTATATAGAAAATGGTGTATCAATAATAATAATTTTATGGTGTCTCGATTATATAGAAAAAGATGTATCAATAATTTTATGGTATTTAAAATATATAGAAATTGGTATATCGATAATTTTATGGTGTCTATCTTGAAACACCACAAACTTTGGGCCTTGCAAATTTCTTGAGTTTTGAGCCTTCTATTGATCATACGACTTACCATAATAGTCGTATGGTGTGGGTACGGGTCTAGGGACCCTAGTCATATGTTGGTCAGTGTGATGTTGGCCAAGTTCTGTCCTTGGTACGAGAAGACTCCATACGAGTCGTATGTTGATGCGACGAGTGAGTTGAGTTCAAATCATATGTTGTCCAGTTCCAACCTTTGATGTTCTGCCTAGGGTACGACTTGATGATACTATTCGTAAGGTGATGATACGAGTTAAGCAAGTGAGTCATATGTTGGACAGAATATGGAGTCCAACTTTTTGATTTGGTAACGAGTTGAGGGTACCACTCGTATGATGTGGTTAGGAGTTGAAGGGTCCAATCGTACCCACCTACATTCTTTTTATAGATTCTAAGCTAAGGGTATTTTGAACATTTTCCACCCCACGTCTTAAAACACTTATTTGGCTTTCATTCTACACTTTAGAAGATTGAAACACTCTCTAAAAACCTCTCAAGAAAATTGAGATAGGGTTTCTTCAAGGTGGTCATCTAGAGGCTTAAGGATCGAAATCTCTCTGTGAATCTTCGTAACTGTAATACCCCAAACTTTCTTTAAGTCAAATCTAGTCTCCAGAAGAGTTAGTGATGACTTCCTAAATGATTAATGTTTAAATCAGATAAAATTTGCCTAATTTTGACTTTTTATCATGTGGGAAATTGAATTAGCTTTCCAAAGATATCAATTTCGTCCAAATCCGATATCGGAGTAAAAAGTTATGGACGTTTTACAGAGAACTGTCGGAACTACCCAGAAATGACAGTCAGGCCGATGGACTGTCAAGCTAGTGACAGACCGTCACCCATGCCGTCGTGACTAAGGCAGTGAACCCGTCTTTTGGCCAAGTGCAACGGTCAGGACCGACAGACCATCGAGCTAGCGATGGACCATCAACCAAACCGTCGCAGACGAGGCAGAAAGTTTAGGTTATGGCTAAGTACGATGGGATGGATCGACGGACCGTCGAGCTAGTGACGGACCATCGCCCAAACCGTCGCCACTTTCGATCAACGATTTTAAGCCATTTTTAAAAGGGTATTTGAGCCTTTTTCCACCCGTTTTAACCCCTAATTATACCAAACCAGAGCTCATACCTTCATTATTAATCCATAACATCAAATTAGGGTTTCTCTCAAAGATCAATCTCCAAGAACAAGAAACCCTAGGTGTTTAATCCCAAGTAAAGAATTCAAGCTTTCCTCCACCAATCTTCAAGAAATCATCCACCCAGGTATGTAAAGTGTTGATTCATAGGTTTCTTTCACCCATGAAGCTAAAGAATCCCATTTTAAACTCATGAATTGTGATTTCCACGTGGTGAGTTGATTTTAATTATGTTGATGTGGTTGTATGAATCCCAAGTTGGAGTCTTTATGTACTTTTCATGAAATTATGCTAGTATGTGGGTTGAAAACTTTTAAATTAAGTTGATTAAAGTAACCATGAGGTATGAACTAGTGTATATGCCTAAGCCTAAAATTGTGCATGCAATGTGTTTGATAAAATACCCAAGAGAATAACAATCATGCTTTAGGACTCAATTATAACCAAATTAATGAACCCATGTTTTACCCTTATGTTCAAAATGACTTCTATGTTATTGTTATGCATTGAAATTATTTGATGGATTGTTCATGAGATTAGCCCTATGAAATTATGACATGTTTATATGGATTCCTATTCATGTACCAAACTATGATAATCAAGTGCCTCATGAAATTCCCTAATGATTATATTATGGATTGTTGATTATGGTCGTAAGTCCAGAAAGTGTCATGTCTTGTCAGTTTCATGCTATCGAGTCCTCGGGTACTTATGCCCGACAATTTAGATGTGTTCCTAGAGCAGTATCAGTTTTCAAGATACTCTCAGTCAAGATATGTTCAGTAGAATTCAGTCAGTCTCATGACTCAGGAAAACTCAGTAATCTCAGTAATTTTAGTCAGTTATCAGATCTCAGTTATATTTCGTCAGTCAATGGAACTCACTGAACTCAGTCCAGCTAGTTCAGTAAAAATTAATTCAGTGTCTAATTAGATGGGAGTAGGATTCATTACCGAGTGAGCCCAAGGATAGAAATTCACTTGCGAGTAGAGGGTGTGATTCTTAGAAGCAATCTTTGCGCTCCAAAACTACGTAACCAGCGTAGGTTGAGACATCTAACCTGTTAGATGAGGGTTGAAGAGGTGACTTAACCTTCTAGATGAGGGTCCCACCGTTCTCCTTAGAGTACTTGTTAGATGAAGGATTACTCATAGATTGTCCTTACCAGTGGTGTGGTATTGACACCCTTCCAATTGGGGTTACAGATTGGACCCCAACTCAATTATATTATCTTATTTGGGGTATGTCGGTTAGCTGACTACTTCCCACAGTTACAGTCTCAGTCTCAGTATTAGTCTCAGTAATAAAACTCAAATAGTTCTACAGAATTCAAGATTGTCAGATACAGTTACCCAGTTCAGTACAAAACTCAGCTAGTTCCATTAGAAATAGGACTGTCAGACACAGTCATTCAGATAATAGTATATCAGTTATACAAAACTTATGTTATCAGTATTTAGATTCAGTGATGTCATGATCTCAGTTATAGTTCATGTATTTATGCATGTATTCTCACATTCATGTTATTCAGTCAGTTAGTATCGTTCATGCATATAAACCCCTTAAATTCAGCCTACCTCACTTGCATACTAGTATATTCAATCGTACTGATGCATTTGCGCTATGGTGTTTTTATACCATAGGTTCAAAAGCACGAGCTCCAGAGCATCCTTAGTGGATCAGACGTTCAGCAGCCAGACTAGCAGTGAGTCCTTATCATTCAAGGATAGCATGATTATTTTATTACTTTATTATTTCAGTAGTTCAGAGTTAGTTGGGGACATGTCCCATCAACTCCATAGTTTTTAGACAGTTTAGAGGCTTCCAGACTATAGCATGTTCAGACAGTTATTTCAGTTTTATTTTGGTATTGATATACCATTTTTCAGATGTTATGTTTTATTAGATATTTAAACCTTATGGCTTTTCAGCCTTTTACCATATTTATATAGTATATTATGCAGTGCCCAGTTACAGATATCAGTCATGGGTTAGCTTGTGGTCCTTCGGGGTCATGAGCACCGTGTAGCATTTCGGGTACCAGATTTGGGGTGTTACAAAATTGGTATCAGAGCCTAAGATTCAATAGTGTCCTAGGAATTCTGAAAGCCGCATTTAGTAGAGTCTTGTGCATGGGTGTGTTGTGCGCCACATTTATGTACATGAGGCTATAAGATGTTTTAGGAACAGTTTCCCTTCTTTCATTATTCATGTCATGCCAGTGAGCATGAGCTCAAAGTTAACCCTCGGTCTAATCCGTTTCTCCCTTTTATTTATAGAACATGCCTCCCAAAATAAAAAACAAAAATCAGTTAGCCTCTCAGTCTGTCCAAGCAGATCCCTTGGACGAACATGTTTCTCATGCAGAGTTCAGAGTTGCATTCACTACTCTTGCTATTTCAGTTACTGCCCAGAATGAATGACCAGTTGTCGCTCCGGGCAACCTAGTAGCCAATTCAGTTGTAGCCAGGATTTAAGACTTTACCCAAATGAATCCTCCATCTTTTTTTGGGTCTAAGTCAGACGAGGACCCTCAGGAATTCCTTGATCAGGTGCAGAAGGTTATAGATATTATGGGGGTTACTATTTGTGAGAGTGATGAGCTAGCTGCATATCAGTTGCAGGATGTGGCTCACATATGGTTCAAGCAATGGAAGGCAGAGAGGGCCGCAAATGCAGGGACTATTGAGTGAGAGGAGTTTGAAATTGTATTTTTAGATAGATTCTTTCCCCTAGAGCTGAGAAAAGCTAAGGTGTTAATGTTTATCAACCTCAGGAAGGACAACATGACAGTGAAAGAGTATTCTCTTAAGTTTACTTAATTAGCTAGATATGCTCCTCATATAGTGGCAGATAACAGGGCTAAGATGAGAAAGTTTGTTTCTAGGGTGAATGATAGTGTGGTCAATGAGTGCTGATCTGCAATGTTGATTAGTGAGATGGACATAACCAGGCTTATGATCCATGCTCAACAGATAGAAGAGCAGAAGATTAAGATAAGAGAGAAGCAGAATAAGAGAGCAAGGACAGGCAGTTTTAACTTTGCTCAGGCTAAGTTAGAGGGTGAAAGTCTTTCTCAGTTCCGTCCAAAGTCATCCGTTCCAGCTCCTTCCTCAGCCAGTGGCTCCAGTCCCAAAATTCAGAGACGGCAATAAATATAGGGCATCGGGCTCTAAGTCTCAGGGCAGTGTTAGAAGTGCTCGAACCTATCATCTTTGTCAGACATGTGGCAAGCACCATCAAGGTACTTGCAGAGATGGCAGCGATGTTTTTTCGAATATGGAAAGCCAGGCCACAAAGTCAGAGATTATACTCAGCCAGGTTCTCAGGGTCAGCATAATCGCCGTCCAGCTCAGTCCGGTCGCCCGAATCAGCAGGGTGCCTCTTCTAGTGCTACCAGTGAGCAACGCCCAAATAGACTCTATGCTCTTCAATCCCAAAAGGATTAAGAAAATTCTCCTGATGTGGTTACTGGTACGTTACAGATCTTTCATGTACATGTTTATGCTTTGTTAGATCCAGGAGTTTCTTTGTCTTTTGTTACTCCCTATATAGCAGTTGATTTTGGATTCAGTCCCGAAATTCTAGAAGAGACCTTCTCAGTCTCTACCCCAGTGGGTAAAACTATCATAGCCCAACGGGTATACAGGAACTGTCCGATTATGGTATCTCAGAAAGTCACTTCAGCAGACTTAGTCAAATTAGAGATGACTGATTTCGATGTCATTCTCGGCATGGATTGGCTTCATTCCTGCTATGCCACAGTCGACTGCAGAAATAGAGTTGTCCAGTTTTAGTTCCCAAAAGAACTCGTCCTAGAGTGGAAGGGTAGTACTTCAGTTTTCAGAGATCAGCTTGTTTCCTACCTTTGGGCACGGAAGATGATATCTAAGGGAAGTGTCTATTATCTTGTTTGAGTTAAGGACTCTAGTTCTTAAACTACCAATCTCTGATCAGTCCCAGTAGTGAATGAATATTCTGATATCTTTCTCGAAGATCTTCCCAGAATTTCTCCCAAAAGGGAAATAGACTTCGGCATAGACCTTCTTTCAGATACTCAACCCATATCTATTCCGTCATACAGAATGACACCAACAGAACTCAGAGAATTGAAAGATCAGTTGAAGGATCTCCTAGATAAGGGTTTCATCAGACCCAGTGTATCCCCGTGGGGCGCACCAGTCCTATTCGTGCGCAATAAAAATGGTTCTCTCAGAATATGTATAGACTACCATCAGCTCAACAAAGTCACTGTCAAGAACAAGTATCCACTTAACAAAATCGATGACTTGTTCAATCAACTTCAGGGTGTCAACTATTTATCTAAGATAGACCTCAGATCAGGCTATCATCAGCTCAGGGTCAGAGAATGTGATATTCCGAAAACAACTTTCCGTACTCAGTATGGTCACTTTAAATTCTTAGTCATGTCCTTTGGTCTTACCAATGCCCCATCAGCCTTCATGGACTTGATGAACCGTGTGTTCAAACAGTACTTGGACATGTTCATCATAGTCTTCATAGATGACATTCTTGTCTATTCCCGCAGTGAGCATGATCATGCAGACCATCTCATAGTAGTATTGCAGACTCTCAGAAATCATCAGTTGTTTGCCAAATTCAGTAAGTGCGAATTTTGGCTAAGGTCAGTAGCATTCCTTGGTCATATCGTCTCTGGTGATGGCATTAGAGTTGATCCTCAAAAGACCGAAGCAGTGATAAACTGCCCTAGACCTAATCTCTCCATTAAATATTAGGAGTTTCTTGGGTTTGGCTGGCTATTACCATTGGTTTGTTGAAAGATTTTCGTCTATTGCATCCCCTATGTCCAAATTGACTCAGAAGAAGGTTCAATTTCAGTGGTCAGATTCATGCGAAAAGAGTTTTCAGAAGTTGAAGACTCGACTTACCTCAGCTCTAGTTTTGACTCTTCTAGACGATTCAGATGGATTCGTAGTGTACTATGATGCATCCACAGTAGTTTTGGGTTGTGTCCTCATGCATCATGGTAAGGCCATATCCTACGCCTCTAGACAGCTTAAACCCCATGGTAAGGTCCTCATCATTCAAGGATAGCATGATTATTTTATTACTTTATTATTTCAGTAGTCCGGAGTTAGTTGGGGACATATTCTATTAACTCCACAATCTTTAGACAGTTTAGAGGCTTCCAGACTATAGCATGTTAAGACAGTTATTTCAGTTTTATTTTGGTATTGATATACCGTATTTCCAGATGTTATGTTTTATTAGATATTTGAACTTTATGGACTTTCAGCCTTTTTTCGTATTTATACAGTATATTATGCAGTGCCCAGTTACAAATATCAGTCATGGGTTAGCTTGTGGTCTTATGGGGTCATGAGCACCGTGTAGCATTTCGGGTATCACATTCGGGGCGTTACAGTAACTCAGGCATGTGACTCTTCCTTTATTGTTAGTTCACAAAAATCATATGTTTTAAACATTGTTCATGATTCATTAATGGTGGTTTTGAAAATCATGGTTGAGGGTTTGAATGCATAATGTTGAGTATTATTTTCTCATGTTTTAAATTATGATTATTTATATTTTAATAATGATTTTGCACATGTGGGTGCATGAAAATTGTGGTTTAATGAATAGGTCATGTTTAACCCTAGACTTGATGGGTTTTGGCTTGAATAATGGTTTGTTAATGGTATGCCTTTAACTTGTTTGTGAAAATGTCAATGAGAAGAATCTTGTCACATATGAATTGTGTTTTGAACTAAGGCATTGGCCTAAGAATGTTAATGATTTGTAAATGATTTTATGAAGGCTATGATGGCCATAAATTGATTTAAATCGTAACTATGAGGTTTAATTTGCTGAGTGGGTTTGAGTCCCAAGTGTTTAATTAAATTGATGTTTTGTTTGGACAAGAGGTTCGAGTCCCAAAATGATTGTTTGCTTGAATAGGGTTTGAGTCCCAAAATAATTGTCTAGTTGAATATCTTTTGACCGAAGGGTTCGAGTCCCAGGTTGGTTGAATGGATATTATGGCATGGTGACGTCGACTTACAAGTGATATTGGTATGACGATGCCAACAAGGTGCCATGGTGTATAATTGATTTAATAAAATAGGAATGTGTGCTAAATATTTTAATTGGGCTTTAAAAAGGGTTGTGATAGCCGAGTTGTGAAGGTAGAGGTACCGAAGGATCATCACTGAAAATCGCGTTAGTCGGCGCGGGGTCTAAACAGCCTGAGGTTCGCGTCCTCTTGCTTACTATGATCGGAAGGTTCACGTCTCTTTATTACGTGATGTGGGAGGTTTGAGTTCCCCATATCATACTACATGATTGGGTGATTAAGTCACCTCAATATGTGAGTGGAGGTTCGAGTCCCCATATGTATGTAAGATTATTCTCTAATTTTTTCGGCTACACTAACTGGGGCCCGAGCAGGGGGTGAAAGCCGGAGCCCATATAGCCCGTGGGTATTATTATCATGACAGCTAAGCTATACAACCCAGCATTTCAAAGGTTCATGTTAAACCTTGTTCCCTTTCCTATACACACACACATACACACACATATATATGTGTGTGTGTGTGTGATTGCATATGGTTACTTGGTTTGATTTTGAATGATGGCATTATTTTATTCCTCTATCCCTGAGTTACATGCTAGCGCTCAACCGCTAACCGTCTCCGGTCGCTAAATCCCCACGCGATGCAGGCGTCGAAACGTCTTTTACTTTTTTTGCCCAGTGATCAAGTGTTGGAGTTGTTCATGAGTTGATATTGAAATGGTCAGCTTGCATACTCCGGAAGGCTTCATTTCATGGTCTTTATATAATATGTCTTAGACTTTGTTTAGACTCTATTTTGGCTATCGTCAGGAGCATGTCCCAATAGTTTATTGACTTTGAATTTATAGAGACTTTGTTGGATTACTGTGGACTTGGGTGTATTTTTGGGTGGTGGATGATTGTTCGGTTATCAGTGATTGGTTTAGACATTTCATAAAGTAATATTAGTCTTATCTATAAACTATCTTGTTATGTGATCGAAATTCATGACACTTGAGGTTGCTGTGCTGACTAGGTTAGGTAAAGGGGGTGATCTCCGGTCCACGTGGGACTTGAGATACCTGACATGGTCAGACCCTAGTTCGAGTCGTGACAAAGTATATAGAAATAGGTATATCATTTTATGGTGTATAAAATTTATATGAGATGTGCTTTGAATCAACTGGAGAATTTACTACCATTAATATCATTAATGGTGTTTTCTTCTCAAAAATATTTAAAATTAATGTCAATTGAATTAATAAAAAATTTAAAAACATAAAATAATATCAAATAAATGTGTTGTTTTTTTCGGTTACCTTATTTACCATTTATTAAACTTAGAGGCCGTTTGACCATAGATATTATTTACTTTTTTTCAGAATTTTTTCACTTTATGGAATTCATAGTGTTTGGCCATAGATATTCCAAAAACATTTCAATTTTTTTTTTTCAAAAAAAAGTGAAAATAACTTTTTGTTGTTTTCACTTTTTTTCAACTCCAATTCCAATTTTTTTTTATTAGATATAACCCTTATTTTTTTTAATATTATACAAAATGCCCTTAAATGGTTTAGATGAGAAAGACATTTTTGATGAGCAACAAATCAAGTCCGGACACATTTTTGAAAGACACTTCTTCTCGGTAAAAGATATTTTTGAACAACAAATAAAGATTTTTAAGCTAAAATATCGGTATATTTTCATTATTTGTAGGTATATTTTCATTTTTAAGCTCAGGATCCCTTCCATCATTGATGTGAAATTATTTTCATTCATGAGTATAGTCAGTAGATAAATTAGTTGGGCAATTTTGATAGTTTTAAAAAGTTTGAGGTATAAAATTAAATTTAAAAAAGACTTTTCAAAAGTCAAAAAAACATCTTTAAAAAATACATGGTCAAACACAACTCCAACTTTAATTCCAACTTCAAAATTTTTTAGTTTTTACGGCCAAACGCCTACTTATTTCAAAAACAATAGGAGAAATTATAGGATAAAATATCAACCATTAAGTTTTCCCCTTAAATTATTCTTTTTTATTTACTATCTTTTATTTTTTCTTTTACCTTATTCGATAGATTTTGTTAAATTTCTATTATTATAATTTGAAAAGTAAAAATTATTTATAGTTTTTGTAATATTGATTCTTAAATTGTATATTTATGTATTTTTTCTTTATATAAATATTTTTAAATATATAACATTATTTACCAACTATAGCACATTTTTATTTTTACTATTGATAGCCTAAACTTTTTTTAACCAAAAATAGCTAAATTCATATATGTAATACATTTTAAACACTATTTTAACAACATTAATAATAAAAAAATATTAATAATTTTAATATATTATACGTATTAAATACATATATCAATATACATGATGAATATGTACAACTAACACATTTTTAATACAATATATTATAAGTATTATATGTGAATTTCAAACATTTCATTATAATTCAAATCTATTTACGGAGTTAGAAATATATTATTTTTGTCATTACATAACAACTTTTGAATTCATAAAAATGTATAAATTGAATTCGAATTGTATCACCATAATTGTTTATATGCAATACAATTTCAATACAATTTTAAAAAATTCATCACCTTTACCGGAAATACTGTCTAATAACAATGGGAATACTGTCTAACAACAATGTCATCACCTTTCCCCAAAAATTTAATTTCGGCGAAGCACATCGTTGGGGCAAAATAAACAACCATCCAAAATAACCTTTAATATTAACCTTCAATCCTCCATTAATGGCTTCCCCTCACCACTGACTTCCCCCTCCTATTCATCATTTTTTTACATAGTAAAAAAATTATTACCAGTTCCACCACCACGAGATCTGGCTGGAATCGAAAGCAACGATGTTCACATCACATCACTGAAGTTGAATGTTAAGATCTGATCGGAATCGAAATAGGAAAGAGAGTTGGACTGAGGGAAGGTGGTTTTCTTGGCTGGAGAAATGAAGAAAAGGGGATGAAATGGCTGTTGGTTGGAGCGAAGGATTACCGCCGGGGACTCCTTGGCCGGAACGAAGCTTCGCTGGAGGTCGAAGCATCATCGACGATCCAAGCTTCGCCAAAGATGGGAGCTTCCCCGACCAACAGTGATGAGAGCAAGATAAAATAGTGAAGAAGACAATTAGTTATAAATAATAAAAATAGGCTATAATTTGTAATAAAATAAAAGTTATACTATTTAGGGTAATAATTAATCTAAAAAAAAATCCATTTATGTAATTATCCCATTATATTATGTATATATAAACTTTGATTAACATACACTAATTTATATTTTCTTCCTTCCTAAATAAATGATGCATTAGCCTTTTCATTTTGTGTCATGGTGTTCTAGGGTTCACGAAGTAATATAATTGATCTTATTCTTCCAAAATTATCCTTATTTGATGTGGAGTTTTACATCATTAAAGAATCAACTCTTCCTTCAAGAAATAATTAAGAATAAGTTAATAAGAACACTCTTTATTTTTAGAAATGAGTAATTTTTAAAGGGGAGCGATCAAGCTAAAAACGTCACTATTTATTTATGAAAGGAGGGAGTATCATTCAAGAAATATATTTTTTATTTGACTTTTATGATTTCTGTTCAATTTAATGAAAACCTGTCAGACTAATATAAATTTAAATCTTTCATATTTCACAAAAATATATATTTGTTTTAGTTGAAATTGAATGATTCAACTTGTGTATTTCCATTATTCTTGGAAATTTAACTACCTATTTTTATACCTTTGAAGTGAGTATAGAATTAAATTTTGTTTCAGTAATTATATTCTTAGTTTACAAGAAGTTAAGCAATTGTGTGTTGCTTTAACCACAACCACGACCAACAAAAATAGCAAGGACTCACAGAAATTGTGGGTTATTTTTTTATTTTTTTTGGTAAAATTATATGGCTTAGCAAATATAGGGTTCTAATTATCTTATTTAGCCTATGTTTCAATTAACTATAATTCATTTTCAATTAGTTACAATTTATAACCCCTTTTTGCCTATTAATTATCCTTAATTACAATTCATAGCCTCTCATTTATTTTCTCTTTTTCTCTATTTTTTTATTCCTTTTTTTTCTTTTTCAGTTTTTTTTCTTCATTTTTTCTTTTCTTTTTTTTGTTTTCTTTTTCACTTTTTTTTTTCGTTTTTTTTTCATTTTTTTTCATTTTTATTTTTTTCTCCTTTTTTTTTATTTTTTCTTGCATTTTTTTTTATGTCATTGTTGTATTTTAAATTTTATATTTTTTATATTTTATATTTATTTGTATCATACTTTATATTTTAAATAAATTTATTATTTGTAGTTGAATAGTTTACCTGTGAATAAGTACAATTTATCATTTGTATTTGTATTTAAAAAAAGTACATGGATTAATTTTATTTATTTAGGTCTTAAATATATAAATATGCAATGTGTCGTTCAATGCAAATGTATCATTAGTATTTGTATTTTAAATTTATCATTTGTATTTGTATATAAGCAAGTACCATTTTATATGCGTATGGTTCAAGTTGTATAAACATGTATCATTTGATGCAAATTTAATATTTGTATTTGTATAATTTACTATTTTATAAATTCAAGTGTTCGTAGAAAGAAAAATAAAAATTCTTTAGAATTGTTTAAAAATACAAATAATCTTATCCACTACAAACAAATGAAACAAATTAAATTACAAATAAAAATGCAATATGCGGTCAACTTACAAATATAAATACAAAATAGTTCTTTAAAAATACAAGTGCATCAATAAAAATAATACACAAATAAAAATAAAATAAAATCACAAAATATAAATACAATGTCAAGTCAATTATAAAATATAAATACAAAATAATTCTTTAAAATACAAGTGTGAATTGTATAAAATATAAATGATAGTGCGAACTAGCAAAACACAAATACAAGTGTGAACTATAAAATACAAATACAAGTGCGAACTATAACATACAAATACAAATGCGAACTATAACATACAAATATAAGTGCGAATTATAAAAGACAAATACAAATGTGAACTATAACATACAAATACAAGTGTGAACTCTAAAATACATATACAAATGTGAACTATAACATACAAATACAAGTGTGAACTATAAAATACAAATACAAATGCAAACCATATCATACAAATACAAGTGCGAACTATAAAATACAAATACAAATGCAAACAATAACATACAAATACAAGTGTGAACATAAAATATAAATACAAATACAAACTACAATATATATAAAAAAAACAAGCATGACCTATATAATGCAAATACAAATATAATTGTATAACGCATACAAAAATATAAATGATAATGAATACAAATACAATAAGCAATTATGATATTTTTGTATTATTCGTGACTTGTACTCGAGTAGTCATATTTTTTGAAAATACAAAAATATGAGATAGAAAAAAAAATACAAAAAATAAAATCAAAAAGGAAAAAAAAACAAAAAGAACAAAAAAAAGAAAGAAAATAAAAGATAGATAGAAAAAAAGAAAAAAAAAGAAGACAAAAATATAAAAGAAAAGAAGGAAAAAATAAAAAAAAGCAAAACACGAAAAAAAATACAAAAAATGGAAGAAAGAAGAAAATGAAAATAGAAAAAAAATCAAGAACTAAAAAAAATCAGAAAAGAGAAAAGAATAAAATAAAAAAATGATGCTAAATACAAATACAATGTGCGATTATGATGTTTCCATCATCATTCATGGCTTGTATTCGATGTAACATATTTTTTAAAAGTAAAAAAAATATAAGAGGTGTTAATATATTTATATTTTATATGAATACAGACTATTGAGTAAAAGTAAATACAACAGATGTAAATCGACTATAAATGATAACATTGTAAAGTGTGGCTATGAAAAATGAATTTTGCACCAACTTATGCTATTTTTGAGCCTTTCCTTTTTTTTTTTTCTCATGTTCAACATTGTCCTATTGTGTTAATCAAATACTAGTGAATACTCCTCAAATGCCACCTCTACAAAGTTTTTGACTTTTGAAGGATTTCCAAATTTTCATATATATAATATATAAGTTTATTTTGAAGTTGAATTCACCTTTAAATTTTAATTTCAAACCAATCACGCTACGAAATTAATGATTTAAGTTCATGTCTAAACACCTATTAATAAAAATAATATTAAAACAACTACAATATATCACAAAGTGGGGAGGAGAGATGCAACACAAGGAGTTTCCAAGAGGCATCCATCTAGATTATTTTTATCAAAACACTCTTAATTTTAGAATTTTGATGAAATGTAATGCGTTAATACTGATATGATCGAATAGGGGAGCTCAACAAAATTAAATACAATTCATCACTAAAACAAACAATTCAAAACAAGCCGCCGCTAAAGATAACTCTTGCATCATTAACTCGTCACGTAGCAAATATGATCAATATTACTTCACCACAAATAACAATTGTAAGCGAGTGACATGTTATGATGACATAGAAAAAAAGTAAAGTGAAAATGAAAACCAAATGAACTCCTAACAGGTGCACAACTTTCATCTTCTTTGGAGTGACAAATTACACCATTAAATCAAGGCAAAATGTTTCAGTGGACCCTTGTACTATATCCGTTTTGTAATGTGGATACTCCTACTTACATGTTTGTCATCTGGACCCTTGAATCCACTAAAAAGTAATATTTTAACCTTTGACCGTAGACCAGATCTATGTGGCATTAAAATGACTGATTAGAACAAAGTGCGTGCAGGCACGCGCCTAGGGTGTGAGTGGGGGTCAATTTTTGATCAATTTTATATTAAAATAGTTAAATATATATATATATATATATATATATATATATATATATTATTTTATTTTTTAAAAAAAGGTCCCCCCACCCCTACAGCCCACAAGGCTGCCATGGCCATTAGAGCCATTAGCACCACCATTAACGCCCCCACCCTACCCCTGCAACCCCCAAGGCTGCCATGGCAGCCGCAACACCACCATGAATGCCTCAAACCCACTAGCACCACTGCAGTGCCCCCCATTAACGCCAGCCATCACCGTTATAACACTTCAATCCAACAATACCACAACTAGAATTTCCACTTTCGTGAACCATCAACCTATGACTCACAACATCAATTGGTTTCCCCATCCCTCCACTTTTTCCCCCATCTCTCCCACCCCTTTTCTCCGCCCCCTACCACCACCACCACCACCACCAGTTTCCCCACTTCAATGTCACCTCCTTCCTCATTCCTCAACCACAATTTTCAAAATCCACAACAGCCCTTTAAACCCCTTAACCCTCAAATTTCACCAAACCCAAGCTTCAAATCACAACAACAAATGTCAATTCTTCCACCTTTCTCAACCTTTCCGTAACTTTCACTCCAAAAATGTCAATTCTTCTACACCTAATAATGATAATAATAAGAGTAACACTAAGAAGACAAGCTCAAGAAATTGTGATAAAATCATTTATGCAGATATTGATGATATTCAGAATTTACCATTTTTAGTTGGAGCTTGCCTTTTCTTGCGGAATATCAAAGGAAGGAACAAGAAGGGTACACCTATACTCATTTTATTATACCATATATCTTCTAATTTTAAGACCTCGAGGTTTTTCCTGTTCTTCCTTTTTTAGTTAAAACTTAATCAAGGAATGATGATTTTGTAGCTACAGGTAAATGCTTGGATTTGATATATGGAAGATTGGATACCTATTGTTGTAAAAGTGTTATTGTTGGAATGTATTTTTGTGCATTTGATTTGATTTTGAGTTTTCTTTGATGGATTATGGCTTTCGTGTTTTATGTTTTTTAATATTGTATTTATCATATTAAATAAAAGAAGAAGAAGAAGTTGAAGGAAGAATAGGCGGAGGAAAAAATTAGTCATTTTCAATCATACTAATTACTATATAACTAGAAATTAGCTAATTGTAGTGGGAGGATATGATTTTAAAAATCAAAGAAAAAAAATTGAAGAGGTGAGAGTATGATTTTAGCAAATTGTAGTGGGGATGTTCAAAATGAAGATGAGAAGATGAAAGGGGAAATGGGTGGGACGGGGAAGGAGAGGGGGAGGTTTTCTTTCTTTAAAGAAAATTATTTTCTATTTTTAATTGAAAAATGATGTGAAATCTATGTGGAAGCTGATGTGGCAGCAAATGTGTTACACATAGCCAAAAAGGGTTCAAAATATTCATTTTTATTGTATTCAAGGGTCCAGATGATAAACATATAAGTAGGAGTATTCACTTTACAAATAGGACTTAGTACAAGGGTCCACTGAACTATTTTGCCTTAAATCAAAAAAAACTTTTTCGATGACTGATCCCCAATGGTCAGGAATCCTGCCCTTCCAACCACCAGATCCACCAAAACCACTAGACCTAATGGCCACTGAACCCCCTATTAATTCTAAATCCACAAAGCTAACAAAAGGTCGCTTCAAAGAGATGCTCATGAACAAGAGCAACTCAATAAACAAGAGCTACAACTGCACAATGGGAAAATTCCCAATGCACCCAATTGAGGAAGAAAATACTATCTAGTTGACAAATGAGGATAAATTAAGGATATATCAACCATGGCAACATTCCGTAATTGTGAAGCTTTTCAACAAACGCCTAGCACATAACTACTTAAAAACTAAATTGATTACCTCGTGGAAGCCCACTGAAGCACTTACACTAATTGAATTGGGATGTGACTTCTACATAGCCAAATTTAATAAGCCAGAAAATATGATGAAGGCTTTGCACGGCGAACCATGGTTTGTAACTGGTGATTTTCTCTCTGTTAGGCAGTGGGAGCCAAATTTCGTGTCAGAGGAAACATTACAAACTCACAAAGCTATATGGATTAGACTCCCCCAACTTCCAACCGAATTCTATGACCAAAAGATTTTTGAAAGAATTGCATCAAAGTTGGGAGCACTATTAAAAATAAACACATGTACCTCTTCCACACCCGGGGGCGATACGCTAGAATTTGTATCCAAGTACCTCTAAAAGTATCTCTTAAAACTCAGGTTAACATAGGTATCCACAAACAAAGAGTAGTATAGGAAGGCGACGGGATTATATGAACGGGATGTGGCAGGCTTGGACATGCCTCTAGAAAATGCCCCCATTCTACCACAGCCACTCCAAGGATATGGAACCATCAACCCATAACACCAACTCAATACATAAGGACTCGGACGAATGACAAGTAGTCTCTTTCCCCAGATGAAGACATAGTCCTAAACAACCACAGGCCCACCAAGGATGAAGACCACCATACCAGGAGGAACAAACTCAGGTAAAAGAGAATGATGTTGCCTCAGGTAAGAATCTAATCCAATCCTTTTATTCTACAATTCCTACTGGTCCTCATAGTAGAGCCAACAACTCTTTCTTCATGAGCACGAGGACTGGTAAGAATTTTTTCCATGGAAAAAACAAAAAACAAAATGGAGGTGGGACTATTTCACCACTGTGTTAATAAAGCTGCCGATACTAGCAATGCTTTTTTAGTCAACCTCAGCTCCCAACTAAAGTATAGCTTAAATACTCCAACCACCTCACTCCCTTTGTTAAATACACCAACTCCATCTAATTTAATGCGGATAGGCCCAATGGGGCCCCACCTCCTCCAATAATAATGAGGCTTTAATAGAGGCCTCCGTCTCTGCATAGTTTGAGGAGATAATCAACACTGCTACTAGGGATAGTATCTCCTTAAGAAGGTTGACATTACCAACCAGTCATGTCAGTTAACTCCACCCCCCTTTTAGCTCTAATCAAGAGCTTAATCCCCTTATTACCACTTCTGAACAACCTAATTTCACTTTTAATTCTAATGGAAAACCCATCTTTCTCAACCACAACGAAATTAAAGAAGCCACTAGTATTTATCTCAGCTCCTCATCCACCCAAGAAAATGCCGACATCCTGGGTAGAACGTGTACTCAGAGAAAAATCAATCTCCCATTGTATCATAGTGGAAGACCAACTAATATTACTGGTTATACAAGACTCGATGTGGATGGCACAGATAATCAAGAAATGGGTAAACTAGATAACGAAAGGATTAAGGTACAAACTGTGGGCTCAAACAATGCTGCAAGCCTAGATGTTGGGGACTTTCAACATAATGAACTCAAACAAGCTCAACTACCTAATGAGTCATATGTTCAAGCGCCTACCCTTTTACCCTAATAGTCCCTACCTCTCAGATTTTGAAATATTGAGTTTTGTGTAATGGACTCCTCTAACTACCCCATCGCAGACCAATCCTGCCCCAGAGCACAGGGAGGCCGTAGAGGGAGAAGACCAAGGAAAAATAAAACCCTCTATGCTAGAGGAGCTCCAACAAATAAATATGGAAATAGATCAATTCTTGGCAATCTTCGAGGATCCCAACACAGACTTATACATAGAGCCCTACAACACAACTACTATAGTGCTTTGTTCGAAGGAGATAAAGATATTCAAACTGGTGTTAAGGATCATGATAGACTAGATGAATACGACAGTCTTCCTAAGCCCTTATTTGGAACAAGCACAGCCTCCTCAGAATGACAAAGAGAAGAGGCCAATACTCAACCACCCATCCAATCCCGCTGACCATATGAATTTTATCATCTAGAATACTAGGGGGGCCAACAGTGCAAACTTTAGGCGCCAATGTGAAGCTCTTGTCAAAGCTCACAACCCCACTTTAGTGGTACTACTAGAAACCAAGATGGTTGACCATAAGCATCTTACTTAAATCTTTAAGTTTGATTTTTATCTTGAATCAAGTGTCATTAGTAGGAGGGGCGGTATTGTTATTATGTAGAAAAAGGAGGATGTTAAGCTTTAAAATTTCTCTATCTCTCCTCAGGGCATCCACACCATTATCAAGGTAAACTTTGACCCTAGACCGTGGTTATTTTTTATTATTTATGCTAGTCCCCACCCCAGCCTATGTGCAACCCTTTGGGATGAGCTTTGTCACATCCCATCCACTTACAAAGGGGATTGGTTGATTGGTGGGGACTTTAATGAAGTCCTAAGAGCCAACGAAAAATTAAGAGGGGCTTCCATCAATAATGCTAGGGTTGACAGACTTTGGGACTGTTTAAATTTCTGCAATAAGGTGGACCTAGGGTTTAGAGGTTGTAAGTACACCTGGACCAATAAGAGGCATCATAACAGAATTAGTCTTATTCAAGAAAGACTTGATAGGTGTGTCGCAAATAATTCATGGATAAACCACTTTCCGGAGTCACCTGTAACATACTTACCCAGAAAAAAGTCTAGACATTTTCCTTTGCTTGTGTCCTTACCCAAAAGAACCCAAGGCACCAACAACAAACACTTTAGGTTTGAGCCTATATGGTGCAATTACCATACTTGTAGTAATTTTTTTCATGATTATTTCACCCAAACAACTGACCTCCAACAAGCTGTCCAAACCTTCCAAACTCAAACCTACCACTAGAATCATACTGTGTTAGGTAATATCTTTATCAAACTCAGAGTTATAACTGCCAGACTGGATGGAATTCAGAAATCTATAAACTACCACACTAGCACTTTCTTACAAAAGTTGGAAAATGATCTCCTTTATGACTATGAAGCTCTTCTGAAATGTGAGGAGGATTTTTGGAAAACTAAGTCCAGAATCACTTGGCTTACAAAAGGGGATTCCAACACATCCTTCTTTCATGCCTCTACTATAAATAAAAATAATAGGATTAATGAGCTTTATGATGATGTGGGCAATGTGTATAGGGGGAGGACATTATTACTTCTCATGTGCTCCAACACTTCACCAATTTGTATACAGCCAGTCAAGTCCAATGCCCAATAGTCATTTTATCCCTACTCTCCCTGTCAACGTGATCAGTACTAAGATGAGAGCTACTTTAACAGCCCCCTTAAGGGACACTGAGGTTTTACTAGCCATCAAGTCCTTCAATCCCTTGAAAGCCCCTGGACGTGATGGCCTCCACCCTTTTTTCCCAAAAAATTTTAGACTGAAGTTGGTCCAAAAACTATCTCCTTATGTAGAAAAGTCTTTTCTAAGTGCACTATGCCTGCTATCTATAAAAACACTCTCCTTTGCCTCATACCAAAGTTTAGGAATGCCTTTAGCCTTAAAAATTATAGACTTATTAGGTTGTGCAACACCAGTTATAAGATTGTAGCAAAGATCATTGTTAATAGAATCAAGCCTCTTCTCAAATCCATCATAGGACCTACTCAGGCTATCTTCCTAGATAACAGGAGGGCCTCTGATCATGACATCATCATCCAAGAGTATATCACTCATTTTGGAAGAATGAAGGGCAAATATGCTGATATAATCCCCAAGATTGACCTTGAAAAGATTTTGACAAGCTAGAATGGTCATTCATAAAGGATACTCTCCAATTCTTTGGCTTTCCACCCAATCTTTCCTATCTCATCTTGTCTTGTGTATCTTCCCCCTCCATAGTTGTCCTGGTCAATGAAAAAAGGACCACCTTCTTTAACCCCTACAGAGGCATTAGGCATGAGGACTCTATGTCCCCTTACTTATTAACAATATGCTTAGAGAGACTGTCTAGGGGTATTGAGGCAGAAGTTAGAGCCAAAAATTAGAACCCCATAAGTAACTCTACCAGTGGACCGAAACTCTCTCACCTTTTCTTTGCTGATAATCTCACCCTTCTTATTAGAGTCAATGCTACTAACTACCATACCATTGTCAACATCCTCAAAACATTCAATCACCTATCTGGATAAATCGTTAATCATAATAAGTCCAAAGTAATCTATTTTAAAAACTACTCATCTGCTCACTCCACCATGTGCTCCCAGATTCTAAACATCCAAAGTGGTTCAAACTTTGGGAAATACCTTGGCTATCCCATTTTTAACATAAAGCCTAAAAATAGTGACTTTTATTTTATAATTGACAACATGAACACAAGGCTGGCAGGGTGGAAAACCAAGTTACTCAGCATGACTGAAAGGACTATTCTTTCCAAGTCTACCTTCAGTTCCATACCTACTCATGTCATGCATTACATCAAAATCCCTAGCAAAGGCACTAAATCCTTCAACAAAATCCAAAGGAATTTTGTTTGGGGTAGTTGTGCAGAAAATAAAAAACTCCACTTGCGTAGCTGGGATGTCCTTATTGTTAGCATGATATAAATATTGTATTTATTAATTTATCTATATATTATTGTAAAGTAGTGTAATTAAATAGATTTTATTTAGTAATTAAAGAGAATAATAATGGCTATAGTAGAGCAGATTTGGTGGGATAAAATAGCAAATTTAGAGTAATAGAAAAATTGATCTTTAGGGATAGGAAGATGGATCTTTAGGGATGTAATCTTTGAATACTTTCTATTTAATGGCAAGACTCTCAACATATTCAACAAAAAATTGACTTGGTATCATAGCTTTCTCTTGGCTGTCTTATTTCATAGAGTTCATTTGTGGTTTCTTTTAATCATTTTTGATAATTTCAGTTTTTGTTGATTGTTCCTCGACAATTAACACCTTGGACTTTGATCTTGGTTATTGTGGTTGTTCTTTTTTAGTCAATGTTTCTAGTTTTCAAAAATATGACTTCATATTAGTTTGAATCATTCAGTGTTCGTTTCACTGGAAAGAATTTTTCATCATGGGAGTTTTAATTTTTGTTATTTGTCACCGGAAAAGAACTATGAGGCCAGATAGATGGAGTCGATCCTGCTCCTACTGATCCTACAAAGTTAGGTTATGGAAGATTAAAGATGCTCGGGTGATGACATGGATTTTAGGGTCAATTAACCCTCTTATTGTTCTTAATCTCAGGCCTTACAAGATAGTTAAAGCCATGCGGGATTATTTACAAAAGGTTTACAACCAAGATAATAGTGCCTGACACTTTCACTTAGAGTATGAAATTGCTAATTACTCTCAAGGAGGTCTTTCTATTCAAGATTATTTTTCTGAATTTCAGAACTTATGGGCTGAATTTATTGATATTTTTAATGCCAAAATACCTGTTGAATCCCTCTCCGTAATTCAGAAAGTTCATGAGCAAAGCAAGAGAGATCAATTTTTGATGAGGTTACGCTCTGAGTTTGAGATTTTTCTCTCCCACTTGATGAATCGTGACCCGTCTCCCTCATTGGATGTGTGTTTTAGGGAATTACTCTATGAAGAGCATCGTTTTGTAACACAAAATGCTTTCAAGCAAGTTGATGATATTTTTGTTGCATTTGCTGCCCAAGGTAAAAGAAATGGTAAGGATATGACTAGAACTCAATGCTATAGTTACAAGGAATATGGTCATATTGCTAGTAATTGTAGTAGGAAGTTTTGTAATTATTGCAAACAACAAGGACACATTATCAAAGAGTGTCTCATATGCCCTCAAAACTGTAAGGTCAATGCTTTTCAAGCTGGGACAAATGGTTTCACTACTTAGAACTCATCTCCGGGACAAGTTTTTACTCCTGAAATGGTAAGACAAATGACCATTTCAGCCTTTTCAGCTTTAGGGCTACAAGGTAATGATCTTGCATCTAATATTTGGCTTGGTAATTCTAGCGCTTCCAATCATATGACCAACTTATCTAGTATGCTAAAACATATTCGTAAGTATCATGGTCCATCACAAATTCAAGTTGCCAATTGTAGTAACTTACCCATTACCAATGTTGGGGATATTACTAAAACTTTCAACAATGTTTTTGTGTCACCAAAGCTCTCTACTAGTCTTATTTCAGTTGGACAATTGGTAGATAACAATTGTGATATGAATTTTTCTTGTAATGGTTGTCTTGTGCAGGATCAAGTGCCGAGGATAATAATTTTGAAGGGGCCTAAAGTTGGACGACTGTTTCCTATACACTTTTCCATTCCTCGTGTTCTATCATTTGCTTGTACTTCTACACCTAGTAAGACGGAGGGATGGCATAAGCTCTTAAGGCATTCAAATTCTATTGTGTTGTCTAATTTATCAAATTCGGGTTTATTGGGGAATAAATATCAATTTTTCACTGGTTCCTTTGATTGTTCTACTTGTAAATTAGGCAAGAGTAAAATTCTTTCTTTTTTCTAATTTTGGTAGTCGTGCTACAAAGTGTTTTGATGTCATTCATAGTGATATTTGTGGTATTTCACTAATTGTTTCTCATGCTCATTTCAAGTACTTTGTGACATTTATAAATGATTATAATCAATTTACATGGGTATATTTTCTTCATACCAAATCTGAGGTATTTTCCATATTCAAGACATTTTTGGCCTATATTTAGACTCAATTTTCTACTTGCATCAAATTATTAAGATCTGATTTTGGTGGAGATTATATGTTTTATGAGATCAAAAACTTTTTACTTGAAAAAAAAATCGTCTCATAACGTTGTTGTCTATATACACCACAACAAAATGGGGTTGCTGAACATAAAAACCATCATCTTTTAGATGTCACTCATACTTTATTGATTGAGTCCTCTGTTTCATCTATGTATTGGGTGAAAGCTTTGTCTACTTTTGTTTACTTAATTAATAGACTCTCATCTAAAGTCTTAAATCTTGAATCTCTATATTTTTGTCTTTATCACAAAAATCCAAGCTATGATAATTTTCATACATTTGTTGTATTTGTTTTGTGCATTTTCCCCATTCTCAGCGCAATAAACTTTCTTTCAGTCTACTAAATGTGTTTTAATGGGTTATATTACTTCACAGAAAGGTTTTCTTTATTATGATCCATGTTCTAATAAATTTTATGTTTCTAGAAATGTTATTTTCTTTGACAATCAGTATTTTTTCCTACTCATGTTGAGTCATCTCCTACTTCTCCTCTTCTTATTAATTTTGAGGATTTGTTATCTTCTTCTAAGAGGTTCAAATCTAGATTTGTGTACAAACGTCAGCGGCCAACTTTACCCCCTCCCGATATTGATCCGCCACCTGAAACTGCTCCACAACTAGAATCTGAGAAATTTTCAAGGCCTGCTCCTCTGGAGCCCACTCGGCGATCTATGAGAGTATCTCGTACTCCTAATTGGTATGGATTTTCATCTACTTTATCTACTATATCTATTCCAACTTGTCAATCGCAAGCTTCCAAGCATGAATATTGGCAGAAAGCAATGGAGGAAGAACTTTTGGCTCTTAAAGAAAATTACACGTGAAATATTATTTCATGTCTTTCAAATGTCCATCCAATTGGATATAAATGGGTTTATTCAATTAAACTTCATTCTGATGCAACTCTTGATTGGTATAAAGCTCAGTTGACTGTTCTTGGTAACAAACATGAGTATGGTCTGAATTATGAAGATACTTTTGCACTGATAGAAAAAATGACGACGGTGCGAACTATTATTGCCATTGCTGCTCCACAAAACTGGACTCTTCATCAAATGGATGTCGAAAATGCTTTTATTCATGGTGATCTCAAAGAGGATATTTATATGAAACCTTCACCAGGTTTGTTCTTATTGCCTACACCAGATGTATGCAAGTTGAAGCGGTCTTTGTATGGATTAAACAAGCTTTCAGAGCTTGGTTTGATAAATTTCGGTCTTCTTTGCTACAATTCTCTTTTGAGCGGAGAAAATATGACTCATTTTTGTTTCTTCAAAAAATATCCACAGGTTGTTTTCTTTTTTTGGTATATGTAGATGACATTATTATTACAGGAATTGATTATTCACTAATCACTAGCCTGCAACAGCAACTTAAGGATTCTTTTCATATGAAAGATCTTGGTACTCGTACATATTTCTTAGGTTTGGAAGTTCATCGTGATTCATCAGGTGTGTTTCTAAATCAACATAAATATACCCAAGATTTGATTTCTTTGGTAGGTCTTCAGGATTCCTTCATTAGAATTAAATGTAAAGTATCGCGGAGAGAAAAACGATCTTTTTTCTGATCCAACTATATTTCGGCAATTAGTTGGGAGCTTAAATTACCTTACTATTACCAAGACTAATATCTCTTTTACAGTTCAACAAGTTGTTAATTCATGCAAGCTCCCCGTCATCTTCATTTGGTGGTTGTTCGTCGCATCATTTGATATCTCCTAGGAACATCTACTCATGGATTATTCTATCCTAGTGGTTTGCCTATTCGTCTTAATGATTTTAGTGATTCTGATTGGGCAGGATATTCTAACACTCGTCATTCGGTTACTGGTTGGTGTATTTTCTTGGAGAGTCTTTGATATCTCGAAAGAGTAAGAAGCAAGACCGTGTGTCAAAATCTTCAACAGAGGCTGAATATCAAGCAATGTCTACTACTTGCTTTGAGATTGTGTGGCTTCATGGATTACTTACTGAGATTGGATTTCCTTAATATAATCCTACTTCTCTCCATACTGACAATACAAGTGCTATTCAAATTGCTACTAATCCAGTTTATCATTAGTGGACCAAACACATAGAAGTAGACTGTCATTATATATGAGAAGCTGTAGATAAAGGTTCCATTACTCTTCCGCATGTGTCCAGTGATCTTTAAATAGCTGATGCATTTACAAATAAATGGCACGACGACGACATCAGTTTTTAGTTGGTAAATTGATGCTTCTTGATCTACCATTATCAATTTAAGAGGAGATGTTAGCATAATATAAATATTGTATATATTAATTTATCTATATATTATTGTATATTAGTGTAACTACATAGATTTGATTTAGTAATTAAAGAGAATAATAATGGCTATAGTAGAGCAGATTTGGTGGGATAGAATAACGGATTTAGAGGGATAGAAAAGCTGATCTTTAGGGGTAGGAAGACTGGTCTTTAGGAATGTAATCTTTGAATACTTCTATTTAATGGCAATACTCTCAATATTGAGGGATATTCAGCAGATAATTGACACTTACCACTACTAAGAAGTAGGGTGGCCTTGGCCTCCTCAAGAGTGAGCTCAGAAATAGGGTCGTTCATGCAATTTTGGTATGGCGATTCTTCCATAACCCTAGTAGTATTTGGGGCCAAGTCCTTTTTTATAAATACTATAAATATCATGGACCTTTTTCCACTAGGAAAATCACTTCCAGAACCTGGCAGAACATTCGCAAAGGGTGGAAAGAATACTCCAAAGGTATCAGGTGGAGGGTGGGTAAAGAGGACAGAGTAAACTTCATGGAAAACATCTGGATCGCCCATTTAGGCAGCCTCATAAGTATCATTCAAGGCCTCATTAACAACCAAGAAGCCAACGTCACTATTAAAGAAGTGTACAACAATGGCAACTGCAATTTTACAAAACTTTCTTTTGAAATCCCTAATGCCGTTAAATACATTATCCTTAGCACCCCCTTTTACCCCCAACTGCAATGATGAAGACAAAGCTATTTAGAACTACAACCCCAATGTTATCTTAACCACTGGTATCATGTACTCTTGTGTTAGGAGTACCAATTTTGTTCCTCCTCAGGACAAGAACTTCCAACTTATATAGAGGGATAACACCCCCAACAAAAATAAAAGCTTCCTTTGGCTGCTCATGCAGAATAGGCTCCCTACCAGAAACTATCTTAACCACATAGGCATCAATGTCCCACTCCATTGTCACTTCTACAACAACAATAGTGAAGACATCAGCCATATTTTCTTTTAGTGCCACAATGCTTCACAATTTTGGATCAAAATGGTTAACAAGAGCCTGTTCAAACCCTCCTTTCCTTGGACACCATTAATGCCTCTAATTGGCATGAAATATGGATTAACTTGAAGGGAAAAATTTCAACTCCTGGTTTACTTGGGACACCTTGTTCCCTTATTGCTTATGGGCCAACTGGCTAATAAGGAATGATAACCTTTTCAACAACAACCACAATATCACTATGACTGATAAGGTAATTGCTGCAGACACAGAATTCACTCTTCTGGCCAAGGACAATAACACCCATAGTACTACTACCACAGATACTATCAGCATCAAGTGGAACCCTCCCACTACCAGATGCATCAAGCTTAATATCGATGGATCATCTATGTCCAACCCAGACCTAAAGAGCACAACATCATCTCTTTCAACATTGAAATAGGCTCAGTTGTGGCTATTCACATCTTATATAATGATCATCCTTTTTACCATAACATTGTCTCTGAGTGTAGGACATTACTAGCGGAGCTGGGAGCAGCAACCCCAATGCAGATCTATAGGGAGAAGAATGCAGTAACTGATTGCTTGGCAAAGGAAGGAACCAATATGAAAATTTTGGAGCACCCTATTGTTGTTGCAAATGTGCCCCCCTTTTTTTGTTAATTTAGTTATGAATGATTGCTCAGGCAAAACCTTTAAACGTATTGTGAAACATTCAAACATTAACCTACAGGGCCGGGATATGGCCCCGAACCATTTTATTTTGGCTCCTACAATTGATAGGAGCACCAACCCACCCACTCCTCCTTGATGATTAATGAAATCATTATCCTTTTCACCAATAAAAAAATATGTTATGAAGACAATTCATTTAACTTAATAAGGCAATAGAATAGAAAGAATGAAGACAGTTCATTTAACTTAATAAGGTAATAGAAAGAAAAGCACACACTCCTAATTGTTTATACATAAAAATAATTGAATCTCTTTAATATGAAAAAAATATAAATTAAAATATCAACTTTATTTTCTTTTTAAATACTCTTACAAGAATATCCAACTCAACCATGCAGTGTAACCTTCACCATTTTGCCTAGAGGACAGTGAAATATAAGGGCGATTATACCTTTTTTCGATGGCATTTCATGGGATATCATTGTGTCAAAATTTTTATTAAATATGTATATCTACTTATGGGAACGGATCTAGAGGCTTGGTTGGGATTTTTAAAAAATTTATTAACTTTCGTGCAGATCTAGTATTTATATAGAGAAATCTAGTAAATATATAAAAAATTTAAGTTGGAAACCTACAAACAAAGTCTGTTGTTGATCTAGTGGAATAGAGGGTCTTGTAAATATTTTATTGACTTCTTGATTGTGGGTTCAAATCCCCTTAATTACTATTTGATTTTGTTTTTATCTAATATGTGAAACCCATAAACTTTAAGTCCACCTCTATTCCTTAATAAGCAAAATAAAAATATTGAGCATAATTATTTAAAAAATGACAGTGCTTCAATATATTAACCTATTTATTTGTTCAACTTTTTTTTAAGTACTAGTTTAGAATACGTGTGTTGCACGTGTACATCATGTCGAGTCATTAATCACTATAAAATGTATAGAAGAAGAATAAATTATTGGAAAATCGCAATTGACTTTAACCAAAATATAATATTTTGTTCTTTGATTTCAATTTTTATCTAGCATGAAAAACCCATAAACTTTAAGTCCGTCTCTATTACTTAATAAGCAAAATAAAAATATTGAGTATAATTATTTAAAAAATGACAGTGCTTTAATATATTGACCTATTTATTTGTTCAAAATTTTTCAAAGTACTAGTTTAAAATACATGTGTTGCACTTGTATATCATGTCAAGTCGTTAATCAGTATAAAAATATATCAAAGAAGAATAAATTAGTGAAAAATAGCAATTGACTTTAACCAAAATATAGTATTTTGTTCTTTGATTTCAATAACAAAAAAAAATTAAAATTAAATATCTTGTTTTGTATTAAATATAATAATTCAGATTTGCAAGTTAACATATTTACAACCCTATCTTGTTAATTTTTTTAATTTTTAAACAGATAACTCCTTGATATTTACCACTCTACTCCTTGTTATACAATATTTTCATGAGATTGGTCTTTACCATTTCAAGCATAGCTACTATATTTGCTTTGGCTCTTGCATGATGAACATGCAAATTAAAGCAGTATAAATACTTATAGTGCCTAAGCCATTAAAGAATAAAAAAGATCAAGTTATTAAGGATCTATTGAATTTTCACAAAGATTACTCACGAGCATATCACATTTGCTATGTGTTTTGAACAATGCTTTAGTCTATGACTGGAATGTCCTTTTAGGATGATCAGACTATTTTCTTACATCTCTATCCTCTTGTTCAAGTTGTTCCATGCACATCTAGAACTCCACCTTATTACTTGTCATTGTTGTCATCCATCCTTTATCATTTGATACTCGGGATAAGGTAGAATATCCTATGAATAAGTTTCGTACTAAATTTATATCATGTGGGTTGATGATAGTTTGATAGAAAAAATCATTAATTAAGGAATCAAAACAGGGCACCTAATAAATTAGAGACCCATAAGATAACGATTATCCCATGCACGCATAATCTCTCTAAATGACTCTCAATAGGAGTAATATGAATTATCGTTGAGTGGAGGAGAAAGAAGTCATACCATGAAATTTTTCTACCAACTGATATGTAATATGGATGTTAATCATTAATTTCTCCATTAAATTATTGAAAAAAGAAGATTGTGTCTTTTCTTGCTTGGAACATCTAAAAACATCATATATTTGGCTTTGTTACTTTTCTATTGATCTCCATTGAATGTGTTCCAACTCTCCTAATTAAGAGTTCGCTCTTTTTATCTCAAGGATTATTAAAGGAATCTCAGTAATGCTTTCTATCTTTGGATGGCTAATAAATAATAGATTAACATAAAAGAAAGGAAATGTCTACATCTACCTGTCCTTGGCTATGATATTAATACACGAGACCTAAAAATACAACAAAGGCAAAAGCAACAATATTTATATTTATACAATTACCATCGATATCTACATTCAAACAAATTCATGAACTTAGAAATATGCGAAATTAGCTTTACTCATACTTGTTGAGGAGAGATCGAGATTTGATCGTGACGAATGATAGTTTAAACCTAAAATTGAATCAGTAATCAATTCTATTAGACAAACACAATTGCAATCATAAAGTTAAATATCACAAAGCTAAAAATTTATACTAATACCACACAAATAATACTGAACTTTATAATATATGATATTAGCTCTATTCAGATTTATTCAGGAGAGAAACAATGAAAAGATTTGACTCAAACAAAGGTGGGCAAATAAATTCTTTGTTAGGTTAATATGAAGGAAGTAGTGATCTCTGTTGCGGAAGCTCGGGATATTTCAAATAGCGTGTAAATTATTTGTACTAGAAAATCACACCAGATAAATTCCCAGGTAAGAGTGGAGGGTCACAAGCGGACCACTTAAATACCAGTCTAGCCTTGACAGAATTATCCCTAGTAATTTAGTAGTACAAATAGATCACAACAACTATACCCGACAAATATTAACTGAAAACAGTTAGACAAGATAATAAGAAGAACACCAGAATTTAATGAGGTTCGGCAAATTGTGCCTACGTCCTCGGACACTATTATATTTATATTTCACTAAGGAAATATTACAAATGGAGAGAAGCTAAGGAAGAAGAGAAGAATTGTGTTTTTGGTGTGTGATTACAAATGAGAGGTGAGGGTATTTATAGGCCTCAAGTTTTCCAATGGACGGTGTGGATCGATTCTAATCCGACGGTCCTAAGCTACCCTCACCAACCCTTTCACCAACCCCCCACCTACCCCCTTTTAATTGGGTTTGGGCTAATTTATGATTGGGCTTCTATTTAACAATTTGGGCTCAACAAATACAAATACAAAATGAGCCCACCAAATTACAACAAATCTCCACCTTGGGCGATATTTTTTTTCTTTTTTTTCTTTAATTCTCTCATGAACATAGTAGTGTCCCCAAATGCTATCTTCAATCTTTGATAACATTAATCAAGTTCAAACAGTGTTGAAACTTGATCGACGTTACCACCTTTGTCAACATATCAGCAGGATTATCTGTCGTTCGAATTTTCTGTACTTTGACTCCACCTTCTTCTATAATCTCTCGGACAAAATGATATCGGACATCAATGTGCTTCGTCCTTGCATGATAAACTTGGTTCTTCGCTAAATGAATAGCACTTTGACTATCACAAAATATTGTGACGCCTTCTTGTTTTATACCAAGCTCTCTTAGCAATCCTTGAAGCCAAATTGCCTCCTTCATAGCCTCTGTAACAGCCATGTACTCTGCTTCAGTGGTAGACAAGGCAATTGTTGACTGTAAAGTCGACTTCCAACTAACTGGTGCATTTGCAAGAGTGAAAACATAACCAGTAGTTGATCTTCGTTTGTTCAAATCTCCAGCATAATCTGAGTCACAATATCCGACCAGATATTGACTATCTTCAAAGACTAAACCAATATCTACAGTATTGCAAATATACCGTAGAATCCATTTCACAGCCTGCCAATGCTCCTTTCCAGGATTGTGCATATATCTGCTCACAACTCCCACAGCATGTGAGATATCGGGTCTTGTGCAAACCATTGCATACATCAAGCTACCAACAGCATTCGCATATGGTACTCTTGACATATACTCTCGATCAACATCATTTTTTGGTGACAAAGAATCACTTAGCTTAAAGTGAGGGGCGAGTGGGGTGCTAACCGACTTTGTTTTTTCGTTCATTCCAAAACGATCTAGCACCTTCTTCATGTATTCTGCCTGAGATAAGTAGAGCTTCTTTGAATGTCTATCTCTTTTTATCTCCATGCCAAGAATTTTCTTTGCCTCACCCAGATCCTTCATTTCGAACTCCCCTTTGAGTTGAGATTTTAACTTCCCTATTTCTTCTTTACTTTTCGAAGCTATCAACATATCATCAACATACAGGAGAAGATATATAAAGGATCCATCTTCAAGCTCACGCAAATACACACAATTATCGTATTTGCTTCTTCTGTAATTTTGTCCCAACATAAACTCGTCAAATCGTTTGTACCATTGTCTAGAAGATTGTTTCAATCCATACAACGATTTTTCAAGTTTGCACACCATATTTTCTTTTCTAGCAACTTTGAATCCTTCTGGCTGAGTCATGTAGATTTCCTCTTCCAAGTCTCCATGTAAAAACGCTGTTTTTACATCCAACTGAACTAGTTCCAAATTCAACTTTGCTACCAAAGCCAACAAAACTCTAATGGAGGAGTGTTTTACGACTGGAGAAAACACTTCATTATAATCAATTCCCTCCTTTTGAGCATATCCTTTATCCACCAATCTTGCTTTGTAGCGTACATCTTCTTGGTTAGGAAATCCTTCTTTCCTTGCAAATACCCATTTGCACCCAATTGCCTTCTTGCCTTCTGGGAGATTGGCCAATCTCCATGTGTTATTCTGATGAAGAGATTGCATTTCTTCATTCATGGCAATCCTCCACTTATCTTCTTTCGAACTTTTGATTGCATCTTTATAAGTGGTAGGAATACCATCAGCTACAATTGAGTCTGCACAAGCCACCGTATCCATAAGTCGAGCAGGTTTCCTTATGGTTCTTTTTGGCTTGCTCGTTGCAATTGATTCAAGTTGTTGTTGAGATTCGTGGGACGGAATCTCCTTTTCAACTGGCTCTTCTTCCAGAGGAACATTTTCTGTTGTTTCCTCATTTGATCTTTGTGAGGGAAAAATTATTTTTTCCTCAAACTCCACCTGCTTCGAAGTACCTTCAATTTATTTGGCAATCTCAACTGCTACCTTGTTTGTCAAGGAGGATTCATCGAAGGTAACATCTCTGCTGAATATAATTTTTCTAGTCTCTGGACACCATAAGCGGTATCCTTTGACTCCAGAAGTAATCCCCATAAATACAGCTTTCTTTGCCCTCGGATCCAACTTTGACTCTCTTACATGATAATATGCAATTGAGCCAAATACATGCAAAGAACTGTAGTCTTCAGCAGGCTTTCCATACCATTTTTTTAATGGTGTTTTGCCATCAATAGCGGCAGATGGTAGACGATTAATGAGATGGCACGCATATGTTATAGCCTCAGCCCAAAATTCTTTGCCCAAGCCAGCATTGGACAACATACATCGAACCTTCTCCAGCAAAGTTCGATTCATGCGTTCTGCCACTCCATTCTGTTGTGGTGTATGTCTGACAGTGAAGTGTCTAACAATACCATTTTCCTCACAAACTTTCTGAAAAAAATCATTTTTGTACTCTCCGCCATTGTCCGTGCGAAGACATTTGATCTTTCGGCCAGTTTGTGTTTCAATCATTGACTTCCATTTGAGAAATATTCCTAGCACTTCATCTTTTGATTTCATCATATACACCCATACTCTCCGGGAAAAGTCATCAACAAAGGTTACAAAATAGTGCTTCCCACCCAATGAAGGTGTTTTGGAAGGACCCCAAACATCAGAGTGAACATAATCCAAAATATTTTTAGTATTATGGATAGCTGTTCCAAACTTAACCCTTGTCTGCTTTCCCTTGACACAATGCTCACAAAACTCCAAGTCGCATATTTTTACACCTTTTAGCAATCCTTGATCTGATAAAGCTTTCAAGGATTTTCCTCCAGCATGTCCCAAGCGCATGTGCCACAACTTGGTCATTTCTGCTTCCTTATTAGTGGATGTCACTGCCGCTGTCCCAATAACTGTACTACCTTGATAGTGGTACATGTTATTGTTTTTCCGAATTGCCTTCATCACCACCAATGCACCAGAGCATATTTTCATCACCCCATTATCTGCACGAACTTTGAACCCTTTTGATTCTAGGGCTCCCACAGAAATGAGATTTTTCTTCAAATCTGGCACATATCGAACATCTGTCAATGTTCTGCTCAATCCGTCATGGTTTCTTAGTCGAATTGAACCAATACCATGGGCGGTAAGAGAGCTATTATCCGCAGTGTGAACAGTTCCACATTTTTCTTCTTGCAGATCGATGAACCATTCTCGATTAGAAGTCATGTGATAACTACAAGCTGAGTCCATCAACCATACATCAGATGATGTGGATGACTCCGATATAACTAGTGAGAAAGCAGAGTCATCACAGTCAGCTACATTTGAATCCATGACAGCCTTACCATTGTTAGGTTTGGCCTTTCCCTTTAACTTTGGACAATCTTTCTTCCAGTGTCCTTTTTCTCGGCAAAATGCACATTCATCTTTGCTGGGTTTGGATTTTGACTTGGATCTTCCTTTCTTCGTTCTCATATTGTTTTGAGAACGACCTCTCACGAACAATGCTTCTCCATCGTTGACCTTTTGTTTTTCTCTCTTTCTTAGCTCGTAACTATACAATGCGGAGCAAACTTCTTTTAGAGAAATTTCATCATTCCCATGAAGTAGAGTAGTTTCAAGGTGCTCGTATTCATCGGGAAGTGAACTCAACAACATCAAGGCCATGTCTCCATCGCTGAAGGTCACGTCCATGTTCTGCAAATCTGTCGCCAACTTGTTAAAGCTGGTGATATGATCATTCATTGTGGTACCAGGAACATATGTGAAGCGTAACAGTCTCTTCTTCATGTATAGTTTATTTTGACTGTTTTTCTTCAAGAATTTATCCTCCAACGCATTCCACAATTTGTTTGCAGAAGTTTCCTTTGTGTATGGATACTTCTGCTCTCTTGCAAGGTAGGATCTAATGGTACCACAAGCAACACGATTGATAACCTTCCAATCGTCTTCTCCAATTCCGTCTGGTTTCTTTTCTTCTATTGCAATATCTAGCCCTTGCTGAAAAAGAACATCAAGAACTTCACCTTGCCATATCCCGAAATGTCCTGATCCGTCAAAAATTTCAACTGCAAATTTCGCATTTGACACAATTCTTGTCATAAGCGAAGATGCCAATGATGACGTATTGTTGACACTCGACGCGGCTGTTTCAATAGTCTTGTCTTCCATTTTTAATACAAATATTATTTTCAGTTAACAACCAGATTACCAAAGTAATTCTTTTCTGATGTGGAAGATCAGACTGTGCTGCAACCACAGAGCATACTCAGATAAAACCTTGGGCTCTGATACCAATTGTTGCGGAAGCTCGGGATATTTCAAATAGCGTGTAAATTATTTGTACTAGAAAATCACACCAGATAAATTCCCAGGTAAGAGTGGAGGGTCACAAGCGGACCACTTAAATACCAGTCTAGCCTTGACAGAATTATCACTAGTAATTTAGTAGTACAAATAGATCACAACAACTATACCCGACAAATATTAACTGAAAACAGTTAGACAAGACAATAAGAAGAACACCAGAATTTAATGAGGTTCGGCAAATTGTGCCTACGTCCTCGGACACTATTATATTTATATTTCACTAAGGAAATATACAAATGGAGAGAAGCTAAGGAAGAAGAGAAGAATTGTGTTTTTGGTGTGTGATTACAAATGAGAGGTGAGGGTATTTATAGGCCTCAAGTTTTCCAATGGACGGTGTGGATCGATTCTAATCCGACGGTCCTAAGCTACCCTCACCAACCCTTTCACCAACCCCCCACCTACCCCCTTTTAATTGGGTTTGGGCTAATTTATGATTGGGCTTCTATTTAACAATTTGGGCTCAACAAATACAAATACAAAATGAGCCCACCAAATTACAACAATCTCATCATGAGAATAGAGACAAACGGTAACTATTTAACTATCACAAAGTAAGAGCGGAGGTAGATATAGTATTCAAAAATTTAAAAACTTAAATTAGCTTCAACTGCTAATTGATCAATTCTTAGACAACAAAACAAAAAATAGAATATATCAAAACTTGAACCGTAAAGAGAAACTGTTAAAGTCTAAAGAATTGAGCCAATAATTAATCCGATTAAACAATAAAGTTGCAATAAAAAAGTTAACTATCATAAAGATAAATAATTATACTCATGGAATTATCAGCGATATTTACGCTACACAAAATAATGAACTTCGAAAATAAAGAAAGCCTCAAAAGTAAATATTTATAAAGAAAGCCAACTTTATAACCAAATAACCAAAATCTTAGAGTATGAGAAATATAACCTACATCATCATCAAACCATAGATTTTTGTCTTCTTTTTCTCTTTTCCTATCAGTTACAGGGTATTTATAATAAACAACTTTTGAAGTTTTGACAAAGCAAATAATCAATTTAGTTCGATTTTTACCCAGACCGTGAACAGTAACTCTAATCACAATTAGTTTTAGACACTTCACCCTTAACCAATTCTAGGCTCAAGTCTTGACAAACAATTATATGCTACTATCTAATAGCTTTTAGTATATATATCAATTAAAAAGGTATGTAATTGAAGCCAATTGAAAAGGAAAAACGCGAAACGAAGAAGAACATGAAAAGAAGAAGAACGTGAGAAAATATGTAATTTAAGATATTTTAATTGTGATATTTAATTCAAGAAAATAACTTGTATAAAGTATAATTTTAAATCTCGACTGGTCCTACTTTAGTTGGAAAATATTTTTGTCAAATTTTATTTGGACATTGGAAAAGGTATCCTATTTTTGTTAGGAAAGGATTTTAGTTTTTATTATATTTAATATTTAATATTATTAAAATAATAAAAAATAGTGAAAAGATGATTTTATCTAAAGCGAAGTCTTTTAATGAAGGGAAAAAGTTTAAACAATATTTTTAAGGCCCTTTACACTTTTAATATAGTACTAATTTAACCGCATGTGTCTCACACGTATAACGTTTGATTATTTAAAATTAAATAATTTTATTATTGCGGAGATTTATAATTAAGTGTAAAAAATTCAAATCACCACACTTTTAAACATAAACATATATTTTATAGTAAAAAATAAAAAAATTAATTATTAGATAAGATAAGACAAAGCAAGCTAGAGAAGGTTGACATGCAAAAAAGAAACAAACATTAAAGCTTCGCAATTTTTTTTTCTTTTGAGAAAACAAATCAGCTTAAGCTATTAATATTGTAAAAGATATGTCAATGAAAATAATTAAATATACATGATTAATATAGAGGAAGGTTGTAGCAAAAGTATGAATTAGGAGGAAGAAACACTTGACAATAATAAGTAAAAGAATTTAACATTAATTACCTGAAAAAAGAACAACAAGAAATTTTGTTTCTTTTAAATAGCACGTATACACTATATATATATTTAAAGTAGTTTACTTAAAGCATTGGTAGGAATTTTAATTGGTACAATATTCCGCACAAATTTATGTTTGGAAAAGGGTCTTAATGTTAATAGAGAGTCATCTATTTAATAAGGATAAATTCTTTATTTTTGAAGAATTTTATTAGCCAACATTAAAGTCTTCCATATATATTTAACCGTTTGCTTTTGAAAGGTTTAGCAACATAAAATCATTCCATATATTTAGAAGTTTTCGATTTTTTAATATATTTAATATAATTAATAACCAATATTATAAAATGTTATAAAGATATAATAATTGGAGGAAAAAAAGATAAAAAAGACGATTTGAAAAAAAGTATTAATTGTCATTAATTCGTATGATTTCTAATAGAAAAAGTTTTACCATAAATATATTTAATTAGTTGATTTAGAATTCTTAACTAATAAAAAAATATTAGTTATCATTAATTCTGATGACTTCTAATAAGAAAAAGTTTTATCATAAATAAATTTAATTAATTTTCAACTCTTAAATATTAGGGGAAAAATGGTGAAAAGATGATTTTATCTAAAACAAGAACTTTTAATGAAGATAAAAAAGTTCGAACAATATTTCTAAGGCCCTTCACACTATTAATATATTACTAGTGTAATCGCACGTGTCTCACACGTGTAACATGTGATTATTTAAAAGTAAATAATTTTATTTATGCAAAGATTTTTAGTGAAGTGTAAGAAATTTAACTCACTTTTCAAAGATCCTTTACATTTTAATATAATAAAGTAAACATAAACCTATATTCTAATGTAAGCACATATATATTTTATCACTAAAAGTTTCAAATGGTTGATCAATCATCACTTTTGTGTTTGCTATGTTGTACCCCTTTCTCATGCTACCAGAGGCTAAGAGAGACACATCAATTTGTACCATATTTGTGGTACGATTAGTTTTTCTTCTATTTTTAGAATCTTTCCTTGTTTTTAAAGTCAAATCTTTACAAAATCATTGATTACATTCTTAATACATACTTGAAACTTTTTAAAAATTTGGTACTTCTTAAATTTTTCTTATTCTAATAGTTTTATATTTATTTCTAGATTTTTTAAATCTTTTTAAAATCAAATTTAGTTTATATATAATTCTTAAACTAATAAAAAAATATTATTTGTTATTAATTCTGATGACTTCTAATAAGGAAAGGTTTTACCATAATATATTTAATTAATTTTCAACTCTTAATATGGTGAAAAGATAATTTTGTCTAAATTAAAGACTTTAAATGAAGGACAAAAAATTTAAATAATATTTTTAAGGCCCTTCACACTTTTAATATATTATAGATTATAGCTTATAGATAGATTATCGATATAGATTATTATTATACATATAGATATAGATAGATTAAGCTTACGAAATATTTTGCGTACACACTTATGAGATACGATCAAAATTAGAACCACGACAGCTTTTGTGTGCGTATATATATATATATATATATATATATATATATATATATATATATATATATATATACACACACACAAGTGTGGTTGGACTGGGCCAAACCCGGGCCCAAGAAAGATTCAAAAACTGCATGTAACGCTCCAAGTCTGCACCCCGGACATCACCAGTGCTCATAATTACAAAGGACCACAAGCTAACCCATGACTGGTACCTGCTGTAATTACTGAATAATAACACTGTAATAATGCAAAAATTAGGCTAGATTTTCCATAAGGTTCACAACTGAAATCAAATACTGGATGATGATAAATAAATACTAAAAACTGAATATCTATTTGAAATAATCTAGCCTGAAAGCCTCTAACTGTCTGAACATGGAGCTGATGGGACACGTCCCCAACTAGCTCTGACTACTAAAGATACTGAAATGATAACTCTGTCCTCAAACTATGAGGACTCACTACTAACTCTGTTGCTGATAGTCTAGGTGCTAAGTACGGTCAGGAGCCCGTGCATCTGAACCTATGATATATGATATAATAGTGCAAAAGAAAGAGCATGCATCAGTACATTAAATATACTGGTATGCTAAGTGAGGTAGCCTGATATACAAGTGTTCATATGTATGAATAATAACTGGCTGAGTAACATGAATATACCTGAATGAGAGGTATGTATATCTGAAATAGTTGTAAATACTGATTATGCAATATTCCATGCAAATCTACTTTCCTATAACTAAGATCACTGATAATTGAATGATTGTTTAACTGAGTTACTGATAATTGGGTGACTGTTTCTGACAGTCCTGATTCTGTAGAACTAAACTGAGTTCTATACTGAGCTGGGTGACTGTGTCTGATAGTCCTAATTTTGAAAACTGATTTGAGGTTTATACTGAGTCTGAAACTGAAACTGTGGGAGTGCTTATCTAATCGACATACCCCGATTGTAAACTGAGTTGGGATCTAACCTGTGACCCCAGTTTGAAGGATTTTAGCACCTTGGCAAGGAATACTAACAATGGCTGTGAATTAACCTTATCTGGCAGGAAGATATTTCGTGAACCCTCACTGGCAGAAAAACTCGTACGAGATGTATCAACCCTTATCTGGAAGGAAGATATCTCAACCTACGCTGGCTACGTAGTTCTATAACACAGGGATTGCTACTAAGGATCAAATCTTCTACTGGAAATAATGCCCCCATCCCTGAATTCGCTCGGTGCTGATTCTTACTCCCAACTGGATAGACACTGAACTAATTTCTAGACTGTGCTAGGATTGACTGAACTGTTACTAATTGTGCTAACTGACTGAACTGGACTGAGTTCACTAAGTTCTATTAACTGACTGAATACACTAGTTCTATAACTGACTGAGTACTACTATACATGACATCATTGAGACTATTCTGAAGCTACTGTAATTCTAGGTAACAGCTAGATTTCGGGTATTGAATACCCTCAGGACTTTATAGCATTGAAAGTAAAACATGGCATGATCATAATAGCATAGAAATAATAGTTTGTTAATAATGCTTTCATTTAGACATTTTGTCAAATACTTGAGAGGCATGAACTTGTGCACATACTATTATGTCATGATTTCACCCTTCAACTCATATGAACACTTTATCAAACACTTGGGGAGCATACTTTATGCACATAATAATAATCAACATGCAAGCATCATGATCACAATCCCAACTCACAAATTCAAGGGGCTTTTAACATACAACCACATAACACCACACACAATTTAATTACTTCTAATGAAACTTGTAATAAATCATGGATTAGAAACCCAATTAACATCACAATCATGAATACAATCAAATTCAACATGAAATTCATGAAAGCAATCAACTTGTAGCTTTAAAAGAGGTTCTTGAACTCCAAGGGTGGAACAAAACCCTGGGATGAACACCTAACATACCTTGATTGTTAATTTTATGGAGTTTGTGGTGAGTTATTGAGACTTAATTCTCGAGCTCGATGAAACTAGGGCTTATTCTTGAGAGGATTTTGTGCAAAAGATGAGAAATTATGCTATTTGGGGCTTTAATCCCGTGTTATGAACATATTGGGTGAAGGGAAAATGACCCATTTGCCCTTAAAAATATGAAACAAAACTACAGAAATTACTTGGACTGGACTGGCCAGGGCGCCGCAGGCTCGGAGCAATGCTCCTGGTAGGGCACTGCGGTCTGCATCGCGAGCTCTACCCCCAGCATCGGACTGGGCAGGGCATCGCGGGCTAATCGCCCTGAGCCCCTATTTTAGAGTTTCAAACACGCCCTTCACTTGTTCGAAAATTCCAAAACTTACTCGAGATGTACTATTGACTTCCCCGATCATGAATCAACTTAAGAACTAACTTTATTAGGTCGGGAATGTCGTAAATAAATTCCTCAAATTTTAAGGTCTTTAGAAATGACCAAGTCCTAACACTTAGCTGAATTGTCTAAGTCTGGGACCTCTTTTGACATGCTTTAAAGGACTCAAACGTCTAGGATTCTGTGGGGTCTTACACTGCACCCAGAATAAAGCATATAGTATCAACACTCAAAGCTTCTAAATGCACTTGCGTGCTATAAATTTTGTTGATCTTACATAGTGGACATTGGAACTGCAGTAAATGAGATAAATTTTATGCAAACATACACGTCTATAAAGTAATTTAGAGGAAAACTAACATAATGGACAGTTCTATCAAGAAGTTTCTATCTTCCACTTAAAGGACAGTTCCATAAAGTACCTTGGAGAAGCTAATATGTAATAACTTTGGACTTCCTAAATGGATCTTTATATACGAATGTCAACATATAACAGGCTCCATACTAAAGATAGGTTGTTCAAATGGGACACTAATGCAGATCAGTCTTGTCCATTATGTGAAGTAGTGCAGAAAATATGTCTTACCTATTTTCCAACTATTCGGATTTCCAGATTACTGATGAAAAATGCCACGTACTACATTTACACATCAACAAATTATCATCAGTAAACTGGTGTAACTCTACTAAGCAAACTCTCTACATAATCTAAATTTAGCTTTTTTATTACACTGGCTAATGTAGAAACTTGGAAGGATGTTGAAAAATAATGCGATGTAGTACATACACTTGTCTTTTCAACAAAAATTATCAGCATATTTTTGCGAGGTAATGCTACCTTTGGTGTTGATCTGAATTTGCAGCACCTGAAGTGCTTGGCCCAACACCATTTTCTGTTTGTGCATAATCTACAAGAGTTCAAAATTTAAATTCATGTAGTTGTTGGCAACAAAGTTGCATCTGTGCATTTATTGTAAAAATAAAAGGGACCTATGTAAGTATGGATTGGGTGAAAATTGAGAATTTATTGGTATTTATTACCTTTGTGCGGCACAATTAACCACAACGTTGGGCTACTCATTCACATTATAAATCTTGGTATCTTCTGTTTAAACATATACACTTCTATGGATGAAAGGTGGGATATAGAAAAAGAAAGGAGTGCCTATATATGTCCTTGTTTATACCTCTCCTCGTTCACTGAAGGTAATGGCAGAGGGTTTGTATATGAAGGATTCTGTATCAAAATTAGTAATCAAGATTCTGAAAGTTCATAACTATACTATGTTTTACAAAATTAGCTATCTTAAAAGAGGGAAAAAAAATTGATACTCTGAATCATCTCTTTGTAATTGACCTGCTCCTATGCTAACAATTTATATATGCAATCAAGAAGCTTTTGTAGCCAAATGAAGTGATGTACTCCTTGGAAAACTATTTTTGTGAAAATTAAAAGAAAAGCTGCTATAAGTACAAACTTGTTATGAAAGAACAAATAATGAAAAAGGAAAGTTAAAAGTTGGACGGGATAATTACCACTATCTAATAGTAGAAGCACAAGCTAGAGCACCATTGTCTAGCAAAATATGAACACATTTAGGCCATCTCTGGTGGGCTTCTAAGTGCAAAAGTGTTGCTCCCAAGTCATCATAGTGCAGGCATGTTCTCCCATTCAACGCATCAAACATCAAAACCTGATTATATTTCAATAGTTAGACCCATAAATTTTGCAGGGAACAACTGGCAGTTCAGCATACTTTCCATGTACTTTGGGTGAAACTATGATCCATTGCTCGCCTCAAAATGACTTGGTGGAGGATCCAAAGAAAAGGCCAGTAAATGCAGAAGCCAAACAGCCTTTGCTAGCACAAGAAACTCCCTGTAAAACTGACTTCTTGGATGGTTCCTAGCCTGTACCTGACGCTTCTGCTCCAAATCACCGAATAGAGACTCCTTCATTTTGGGGTGCACAATAGCCAAATACTTGTTGAAACAGAAGTTCCTAACACTAAAAGTTGCAGGAATTCCCAGAAGTTTCATTGGATCCATTGCTTTCATGTCCATGTACTATGTAAAACACTCACGGCAGTGTTGGTCTGGCTGGAGTAGTGAGGATAAGCTTCCGTCCATGTAGAATGTCTTGTGATTGAATCCTTGGAACATATTTTGGTTCACATAAGATTCCAATGTGTATTTTGCGGCAATGTCCCAATGAGCAGAACGCATCAAAGACAGAAGCAAACCTCTTATTAAAATATAGTAAATTTATGGCAATATCTGCAGAAGACTTGAACCAGTCATTAAGGATGAAAAGAGGGTTTCATACTCCTTGCTCGAAAAGAAATGATACCAAACTGGAGTTGGGAGCAAAGCACGATATAGTAGTAAAAGATATTCCACCAAAGTTAAAAGTTGACTTTATAACGAAAATGACTTCTCAGAAAGCTTCTTTTTTCATCTATTTATACACAAACATAGCACAAGGGTGTTGATTGTTGTTTGATAATTCTCAGAAATTCCTAGATCCATATTGTATTACATGCTAAAATTCTCAAAATTTTAGTCGTGTTTGGTGATTTCTGTGAGTTTATGGACAGTTTTGAGAATCTGGTTAGGGATCTATTGTCTTTAATTGTTTGGAGTATTTGATTCGAGAGGCAACTATTTGAATGATTTGTGGTCATTATATTCTTATAATAAATCAGCAAAAGATATTTGAAGACCATTGCCGCCATCCGCCAAAGCTAGTGCTGCCCCAGCATCATCCACCCAGGGCTGAAATTGATCACGAACTCCACTGTTTATCAAATTATCCGATTCTGAATGACTTGATATTGTCATTAAAATCCAGAATATTCCAACAAGGTTGATAATGGGGAACACAATAAATTAGCAACAGATAATTGTACTTCATGCCTTCCAATTATAAAGATGTCATGTCTAATTTTTCCTAAAAAATAATATCACATCACAACCTAAACTTTTGAGTGAACTTCAACTTTCAGCATGGTAAATGGTAGAACCAAATGGGCGTTATTGTTGATATTAAGTGATCAAATCCATTAAGAAATTGTTATATATGATTAAAAAGACAAACATTGATTTGATGCTTCAGGTCAAAAACAGTTTAGATCCTGCACATTACTCCATTACTCTAGAGGCTCTAGACCATGCCACCCTAATTTCTTGAACCATAAAATGAATTCCAAGAAACTTATATTCCTAACATCTGTACCACATTATATGTAAACACAAATTCCATCACTCTTCATTGGAAATAGTAAGACGCCAGTAATTTTATCACAAAGTAAAAATTATCTTGACCATTTTTGAAATTCAAATTGCAAAGAATGCTCGCTACCAAACACGTACTGTAACAAAAAAGATCAACTGGTGATGATAAAACACTTATGAATTAGTAGAATTCTGAACCCTACCACAACTTCATGTATGATGCAATTACTTTGCCAAACCACAATAACATATAGACAAAGAGAAGGCAGGGTATCTGGTAGTATTAACTTCATACAAAATTGAACCTGTGGTAAACTAATATATGTGGGCTCATTAAAGTTGCACATCAAGATATGCACCGACAGGCATCACACAAATGAAATAATATTTAGTTGTCAAATGCCTATGTCCTTATATTCCGGTAAGCTAATTAAAGGCTAGTATATATTCCCAGGCTCCCAACAATAAAAAAGGAGACTATGCTGAGTCTTTTGATAATAATTGGATATTGTAGTAATATAATTTCAGCCAGACAATACATACTAACTACGTTCTCATGAACTAGTAATGTAATTTAAATCAGACAATACATACTAACTACATTTTCAGGAACTAAGTTAGATTATAATATATGATTATCAAGTTGTGCGCTGCTAGACAAAAACAAATTTACAATGCGCAAGTTTACACAACTATCAAGTTGTGCGCTACTGGACAAAAAATTTTTACAATACACAAGACTACAGTGTGCTACTGGAAAAAAATAGATTTACAATTCATAATACTACAGGACTCTGAAGTTGTGCGCTACTGACAAAAACATATTTACAATATGCAAGTTTAAGGATAAACATTGTAAGCACCAATAGTCCTGTATATTCTAACTATTAAGTACTGATCCATAAGCATCTGGTCCATCAAAAGCTTGGCATGTAGAAGCGAACAAAAGACATATATACAAGGCAGGCACATAGCAGAGCGAACTGTGATAAGAAGGTGAATTATTATTAGTATCAAATGTAAATAAGTAAAATAGATAGAAGAGAAAATTGATTTCAATCTAATTTTAAAAGGTGATGTTAAAGTTTACTAACCTTTACTTTATCTTAGATGGAGTGATTGGCTTAGTACCCTCTCTTTTGCTGTAAGATACATTTTTTTTATGGAGTTACGCGCTCAAGCTATTGTCTCTTGCTAGATGAGGTACATCCAATAGTTAGCTTTTTTAGTTCATCTGGCAATGATACATTGTCAAGTTCTCTTTTACTATTTTCTCTAACATCTAGTGAAGCTGATGATGTTGGTAATTGAAGAGCATCCTGCTTCTCTACAAATGACAAAATGAACAATTTCTCTGGAGCATCATCAGAATTCCTAGAGTATGATTTCCTCAACTGTATTTTAAACACTTTATTAGCAAGATATTGATGGATACATTGGAGGGGCAGTGGGCCTTTCTACATTTAAAAAGAATCTCATCAAGTTCTAAGATATCAGTTGAAGTAAGAATTTAATTGAATTTTAATTCTTTTTTTTACCTTTATGTTAATTGTTTCATAGATTTGTTTAGCTTTCATTAAAAGAAGATTCTCCCCAAGTTTACCAAGTAATATTGTAGTTGTTGATCCACTTCCATCTGTAATTTAAACATGAAAATGACACCTATCATATAAAGTCAACCATCAAAATACAGGAGAAGAATCAGTTGTTTAAAAATAATTAGCTTGACAACACAAAAGAGTAATTTTTATGATAAAGAACTACAGAAATAATCAGTTGTCTCCAATTATATCAAGTAACAAATACCAATAGCCTCAACAGATACCATTATTAGAAGTTGTATACTAAATAACAAGAGTAAGAAAAATAGAAAGAGGAAACAAAGTGATCAACAAACTGAATAGAAGATTGAGATAGATGTCCAAAGAGAAGGATGCTATCACGACTACTACTTCCATTTGATTAAAACACCGGCTTTGCAACTTTAGATTGAGCGGATACATACTTATAAATACTTGTGTCTATTGTCCGTGCCTTCATGACAAAATAAACAGGGAAAGAAAAAAGTTCTTCAATTTTTCCATGTGATCTTACAATTCCAAACACCCAATTTTGCACTGAAATTCTAATTGATAGTTGCTATTTCATACTGTCACAAAACATTAATGATTGCATGTACTAAAATCACACATAATAAGTAGAGTAGATCTGAACACCAATAAGCCAGCTAAAGTTGTGCTAAAACAGCCACCCAGCTGTTCTGATCACATTCAGTACAAGCCCAACTTTTTCCCATCTAGGCAGGTGTTCAAGAAATTAACCATCAAATACAATTGAAACACTTTCCAACACCAACCTCCATTCTTAACTAAATTACTTGGACATAAGTTAAAGGTACCACATATCTTAAAACTATGGGCATCAATATATTTAACAATAATTTTGCCAAGGCAACGAGTAAAATCAGATAATTTCCTCTATATCCAAAGGAAGCTAAATTAGTTGTTAATCGTTCCTAAGAAGATCTTTTGCTCAAACACTAAAAACGAAGGTCTCAAGTAATCCATCGACGGAGACAAGTGCCCGAAATTGAGGATTATCCATAGTCAATGAATCAAAAATTGCAGAGATGATTAATGTTACCATAAAGGAGAATACACTTGCAGGATGGAATTCAATTGACATACACAACACCGTGTCATGCAGAGCCACTGCACAACTAATCAGTCTAGGAGTTTGATTGACCTCAAGAGTGTTTTTAATTTTACATAGGCAAAATTTTCAATGAAATGATAATACACTTGCAGAATGGAATTCAATTGACACACATAACATCATGTCATACAGAACTACCACACAATTAATCATTCTAGGAGTTCAATTTTTTCAGATTTTACATAGGTAACACTTTGTAGGGGACTCTTTATTCATTCACAGCATCAGTCACAAGCACACTGCACTCTTACACAAACTCCTCATAATCTGTAGCAGACATTGAGTATGAAGAGTTAAGTTGTTCTTCCTATCATATAATGAGGTAATTTTCAAAGATATTATCTTAGATAAATCTATTAAGTATAAACTTTTTATTTGACGAACATTTAAATTTATTGTTAGAATAAAACTTTTCTTGTATATCAAGTGTTTTATGTTCTTTCGTTATACATTTTATAGATAATACACTTGCAGGCTGGAATTCAGGCATCACACACAATACCATGTCATACAAAATCACCGTACAATTAATCATGAGAAGTTCATTATACCTGGGTGTTAACATGGTATGTTCTTGGAAATTAAAATAATCAGTAGCCTTTATTATTTTGGTTCTGACAATGTTCTTGCATTTTGGACACATTAACTTATAAAATATCTGCTCTTCATCACCCAAGAATGACATTTTACCTTCAACATAAAAGGATTGCATCTATTTAGAAAGGAAAATGGAAAAGATTAGTTATTGTTATTCTATTAATATATTATTAAGTTGAAACATGTAATATGTTGAGATACATACCGCAGATTGTGTTTTAATGTTTCCTCTAGGTATAATGTCATCATTTAGCAACATTCCAGCATAACTTCTTTGTGTATATGTGTTCAACATTTCTTCATTGTCTTTCACCCTATAGACATATAGTTATAACATTTTGGATCATGCACAATTAATCATATACATGGTTATAGTTCTATTATTTTGGCTTTATTTCCTTCCAATTTTTGAGTTCTGCTACTTGAGGATACACAAGAGTTATCAATATTGTAGAATTGAATCTTGTTGTCAAAGATATCCTTGTGTCATACACTTATAAGTTAGAAAAAATTAGCATTTTTAAAAAACATACATATAACAGAAAAAATTAAAATTTTGTTCATACCAGCATATGAAGATCGTGCAATTCATTTTGCTAGGATTACTAAATGATTTTCAATTTGTGCAGCTAGATCACTTTTCTCAATCTCAGCAAAGTCTTCCCATAAAGTGAAAATACAATGGTGCATCCTGTAAGGAATAAATAATTAGTAATACAGTGATGCAAATAAATGTTAACAATTTGGTAGAAACAAAATTTCAATAAGTGATACTACACCCACTCTAAATTAGGGGTGTGCATCGGTCGGTTCGGGTCGATTTTATATATTATCGGTTCAGTTTATCAGTTTTTAATTTTTAAATATGCTAAACCAATAACCAAACCAATAAGATATTTTTTATCGGTTTTTGGTTTATCAGTTTCTAGTCCTTAATGGTTCGATTTTTGGTTTAATCGATAAGAAAATACTCATAAAATAGAAATAGTAGTGACTAACATGAAAAAAAAATCGAATCTTAGTTGCAACCAAAAATCCTACATAATGTGTTTTAAGTTACAAGAGTCGTCAAATTCTGACTAAATGTTGTTAGGAAAAATTAAGAATTTGTATTATTGAAATAATAAGTTTGTTAATTTGTAGAAATTAAAGAGAAATATATATATATTCTTATTGGGTTATCGATTTAACCAATAACCCAATAAGAAAAAATCGAACTGAACCAATAACCCAATAATTTTTTTATAAAACCATTAAAAAACCGTTAACCCATTAACCCAATAACAATAAACCAATAATATTTTTATCTGTTCGGTTTATCGGCCGGTTCGATATTTGCACATCCCTACTCTAAATCAACATTTACATACTACAATCGATATTTAGATATTACACCCACTCTAAATCAATAAGCATGATATTTTAATCTTGTTGTGATATTAATAGAAAATCAGCTAGTCTAGATAGCGAAACTCGAATATTAATTAACTTACTTTGCATCCATGATAATGATTTGTCGATATTTATTTTCATGGATGTCAGTGACCTTAATATCACCACAACTCACAACAACAATGAGCACATCTGTTTATAAAAGTATTTTAGATAATATTTTATGAAAGAACATCTGTGTATAGCTTCAAATATATGTAAAGTATTGCTTATGAAATTCTACATGTCATGGTTCTTGCTCTAAATTTATCAAAGATATTGTGTTTAATATTGTTGGAGCTGGTAATGGTGGATCATTTATGTTGTCTTCTTTGATTTGTTCAATAGCAGTGAATCTGTCTACAACCCACTCAAATGTATTGACAGGAAGTCCATAGAGCAGTGGTGCTCTAACTTTTATAGTTGATATCAAGTATGTGCTGAAAGAAATGAGCTTATTTTGATATTTATGTATGTTGTCCTCATACAAAACAATCACAATTTATTCTTCCTGCATTTACAAATGTTAAATTTTTCAATAGTCTAAATTACAAAATCATGGGCTATTCTATAATACACCGACTACAAACGTGTTAATAGAAGGTAAAAAAATAAAATTAAATAATATAGTACAAACAGAAGGGTGAAAAATTTAAGGAGTATATTGAATAAAAAATTATTGTCTTATCTTGTATAATTGCGATTTGAAATCGTGTTCCCCATCCTTACTCTTTATTTCTCTTGATTTTTCAATAAGTTGGACTTTGCAAGTCCACTCTTTTGTTTGTGGGGTTATCCTACTAATATTAAGTCTATATTTTATATCTTGTATAGATACTGCACAAGAGAAGAAAAGAAAAAAAAAGATATGGTTAGTATTATATTGAACAATAAAAACAAATAAAGAAAAAATTGAATAAGAAAATGATAAAGTAATACATGTTTATGTTATGTTATGTTTGAAAAATAGATTTTTGAATAATTTCATCATAAACTACATTGTATGTTGAGTGATCGTCATGATTAGCAGCTATTGGGGGTTGAATCAATATTTTTACACATTTTCAACTTTTTGCTCTTGATAAAGCAACATAAAGTTTACCATGTGAAAAGACAGGCTCTCGCAAATAAATATCAACAAAATTTAATGTTTGACCTTGTGCTTTATTATGGTCATAGCAAAACATAATCGTCTAAGAAATTGGGTTCTTTTAAAAGGAATAGGGATTTTTCATCTCGAGATGCTATTAACGATATTCTTGAAATAAAAACATGTGTATCTTTGACGTCACCAGATGAGATCTTAGTACTTATAATATGTGTTTTAAAGTCACAACAATTTAATCGTGTACCATTACATAAATCCTCGGATGAATTTAAATTTCTTAATAATATTATTGGACAATTCTCTTTCAAAGACAACTTATATGATGGCAAGCCAACAGGATTAAGAGTATGTAATAAGTCCTCAAATTGTGCTTGATCGTTAGGCTCAATGATTTCATCAATACCAATGAATGTTTTTGATATTCCTATAAATTTAGTGATAAGCATGTCATTTATTTCATTTACAAAATTATTTTTTGTTGTCAAAATGACGCATGAATCAGTGGAAGATGATGTTGGCAAAAATTTGTACATATTTGGATATGTCATTGTAAACGATTTATCTAATGATTCTTTTTCAGTTGTGAAAAGAATAATAAAACATTTTGAAATTTCAATCTTATTTGCAGAATTAATTTTTTTCTATCCATTTCCTATTCTCATTAAATAATCACAGAATAAAGGATCTGCTTTTGCTTGCGTATTTTTGGATAAGTGTAATCTTTCAAGTTCTTCCCAAATGTGCAAATATAATAAACATTCATTGATGAAATCTTCTTTTTTTCCATTTCTAATGACAGGAAGCGTTTGTCTAAAATCACCTTAAAAAATGATCACTTTTCCACCAAAACGTATATTTGTATTCATAAGATCTTTTAATAGCAAGTCAAAAGCTTCAATTAATTTTTTTTGGCCATTGAAACTTCGTCCCAGACAATTAATTTTGCATATCTAATTAATAATGCAAGTCCACTTTGTTTGCTAATATTGTAACTAAAAGTGCCATCAACATTGATGAAAATTTTAAAGCGTGAATGTGCAGTTTGTCCACCAGGAAGAATTGAAGCAACAACACCAGAAGTAGTTGTCGCCAATGCTATATAACATTTCGATCGTATAGTTGTAAGTAAAGCATGATATAAGAATGTTTTTCCTGGGCCATCAATAAAAAATGCCCCGGCTCTATATGAGAATATTCTCTTCATAATAATGTTATACGCCTTAAATTGATCTTTATTTAGCTTTTTATATAGTAAAGTATCTTCTTCACTAACAATGATTGTTATCTCAAAATAAACTTCCTTTGCTTCTTTTACTACTTTGGAAGGCCTGATTGTTTCTTGCACAAGCTTATATTTCATTTGTGTCGGCTCCTATAGAACGTAATATGTCGTTAATATAATTCAAAACTTGAAATTGAATCTCTTTTCTTCCAATATTTGATATTAGCTTGAAATCTTCAGACATGGGTTCTTCAAATTATTCCCACAATTCTTTAGGATTCACTGGATTACACTATACTAATAATGTTGCAAGAAAACGCCTTAAACTATGTGGAATTTGATAATTTGTTGCTTCTAACATGCATCCAATCAAATCGTTATTAGAATGTAAAAGACCTTGTTTTTCAACAGATTCTCTTAAAGTACTACATAGTTGTCCATTAACAGTTCGTAAATCTTTATAAGATTTTGGACCTCTAACATTCATTAGCAATAATCTTAGGTAATAACGTTCTCCTTTTGTAGGATGACATGTTACAACACATCCAATTGTACATCTTTTTTTTCGATATGATCACATTCTATCTTTGAAAGACCATACAAAATATTTGAAAATTTCACGATACAACAAATTAAGTTCTATAACATCTTCATTAGATCTATTTATATGAAAGAATTCAGTTAGCATGATTCTTCCGATCATCGAATTGTTTAAAATCAAGTGTAAATTAGCATTGCTTCTAAATGAAACAAATTATTGTCCTTCAAGAAGAACTTGAAGGGAACATACACTTGGTGACATTTCACTAATTGAAAAAACAAACAAGCGCCAGGTAGCTTCTGGTGGTGATACCATCTAGCAGATTGATATTCTTTTATTTCATCTATTTCTATATTTTTCTCATTAGCATGAATAAAAAAGGCAATTTTATCATGTCCTTTACAAATATATTTATAAAGATACTTAACAACTTTAATTTCAGAGCACACTTCAACATTCATATGACAATTAAATTTTTCATGCAAAAATGAATTGTATGGAACAACCCAAGAATTGCTTAAGTAGTGTCCTCGTATTCTACTACTACTCCTGTATTTTATCTTTTATAAATTGGATAAGAATCAGCTCCTTTCAAGATATGATTTGTGAAGCTTTTTGGATAATTGAATTTGCAACAACCATATTTCTTCATGCAAGGACTTGTAGGATTAAGATTGCCACAAGGAGCATGCATCATGTGTTTAAAAACACGTGAATATAAATATGATTTTTCATCTTGTCAGGTATTTTAGCATTAATAATATAATCATAAACTTCCGGCGTTAGAAGCTTATGTTCAACATTTAGTATAATAAGAAAATGAGCATGAGGTAAGCCTCACTTTTAAAATCTACAATATACATAAAGGCTACGACTTCTCCAAAAATAGTTCGTTTCATGATATCTATTTTTAGCTCTTCGAATTTTTCTCTAAATACTCTACTAATAAGATCAGGTCTATTTTGTGCTTCATTCACAAATGCTAAATGTTCCTTCATTTCAGGCCAAGATGGGTTACATGTCATAGTTATAAATAAATTAGGCTTACAAAATGTTGAACTAATGCAATAGCATCCTTGTATCATTGTGGGCTCACCATTAAAAAAATTTGAAAGAAATTTTCTTTTTTCAATATTACAAGCATCTCTTTCACCCAATCTCAAAATATTAATAACTCCTTGCAATTCATCCATTCTGAATAAATCTTGATTACACGAATAAAAATCCAATTTTTGAGTTAAAAATTTTATATATTCATCAACGATATATTGTTGAAATATTCTTCCCATCTGTAAAATTTCATCTCCCTCATTATCTCTCATTTGTAGCTTATAATAATAAGATTCACGAACAGATACTATATTTCGTTTTCGCATTCCTTTATCTAGAATATCATGTTCCATTTCAATATATTCGTCGAGAGAAAAAACATTTCGTGTATTAGGGTAGACACGTCATTTTTGACCCTCCCCGAATTTAATATATTTTTCGACATTAAATATTTTTATTTTTATCCGATATTTATCTTAACTTTTATTTTATTTTTAATAAGTTTTGGTTGAAAATAAATAAATTTACATTTTTGATATATTTTTATTTTATTTTTATTATTATTTATTTATTATTATTATTTGCTATATTTTAATTAAAAAATAATAATTTTTCAAATTCTAAAACTACCCAACTGTTCCCTACAAATTCCTTTATTTAAGGAACTTCCCCACCCCAAAGTACGTACATTCTATTCCTACAGACACTATATCAGTCAATACTATCAGGAAAATCAGAACAAAAACATCAAACAAAAGAGAAAAAAGAAGAAAGTTGAAATTGAAGTTCTATTCCAAGTTTTCGATGACGATTCTTTCTTAATTTATTGTTCAGTTCAAGCAATCACGGGTTTCTTTTTCATTCAATGCTGTATTTTTATTCTCTCAGTTTTTGTTATAAATTGAATCATAATATAACTATTTTTAGTTATTTCAATGCATTATTTATTATGTGAGTTTGATCATGTGATGTGATGGATATTAAAATACAGTATGTTAATATCACTAAGTTTAAAGAAAAATTGATAAGTACACAGTCAAATATTTAGTTTTAGTTTTCATCTGTGCATGATTAGAACTGAGTAAATATATACATACCATTTACGCATATCTGCACATTCACATAATTTTATTCACACACTAACAGACTTCCATTTCTCCTATTGACTAAAAATCATGCACTCCATTAGCAGCAATAGACATCGGTAGAGATTGAAAATTTAGAGAAAACTTTTAAAGGAAAAAGAGAAGTCAGAAAAATGAGTCGAGCAGCACAAACTGTGAGTGAAAATGAGATTAAAAAAAGAGAAAGGACAACCTTGGTCCATATTTTTTCGACAAGATTTCACCAAAAATAATGTCTTCACCGACGACCAAATATTTGCTATCGCTGTCCGAGTTCGCCGGATCTTCGGCAGAGCGCAACAACAACCCAGTGGGCTGGTCTGGTCATGTCATCGCCGGTAACAACCCCCAAAACCAGATCTGCCGCCGCCCCTTACCCCTTTTCTTCCCGTCGATGCTTCCTGTCGGCAACACCATCGCCGGCGACACCTCCAACGACAAAAACGCCAACCAAACCACCCCTTTAACCGGCGATCCCACTTCAGAAAACGCCTCAAACCAAAAAAAAATTTCCTTTCTCTTCATTTTCCCTTTTTCAGTGAAGCCTCCATGCCTACCGCTCCCTCCTTTCCGATCAACAAGCCCAAAAAATATGCACATACTGATTTATACTAGATCTGTTTAAAAAAATAATAAATGAAATATTATTTTTTTTTTGCTTTTTAAAAATTGAGTGGTAACTTTATTTATATTTTTATGTATATTTTTTTATTATTATATTTATTTTTTATTATTAATAAAATTTAATTATTTATCAAATTAATTGCCTAAATTGAATTTTGCTTACAATTTTGTTAAGGTTAAATAACTTTTTGAACAGATAAGTTGTTACAAATTTTTACAAAAGATAAATTAATGTTTTAACATTTTAGGCAAATATTAGGCATATTAAAATATTCGTCTCAATTAAGAATGTGGCGCACACATCTTTCTAAGATATTTTAAAATTCAAGGATGCAATAAATGCACCTTGGCAAATATTTTTCTAAAATTAACTTTCATCGATTTGTTTAATATAAAATATGTAAACAAATATTTTTTGTACAATAAAAATGAGTGAATTTAGGTCTTAACATAATTTATTCAAAATAGTTTAAATCAAGATAAGTCAATAAAAGCAACCGTGCTAGAACTACGGGACTCGAGAGGTGCCTCACACCTTCCTCTCGGTCAACATAATTCCTTACCCAATCTTCTGTTTTCGCAGACCATAATAAAGAGTCATTTCCTTTTGATTAGGGATTCAAAAAGGTGACTTGGAACACCATAACTCAATTCCAAGTGGCGACTCTGTAAATAAACTAATCCCTATTAAAAATCGTCACTTTAATTGAAAAACCCCTTCGACTCGACACCTCGGGAGAAAAAGGGGTGTGACATCTCTCGCAACTCCGCTCGAGAATAACATAAGAATTCAAGCTTTTGATATTGATTTTACTTGCTTTAATTATTTTGATATTGTGTTTGTCGGCCTTATGTGCTACTTGTCGCTCATTTACTGCTTTGATATTGATTGAATTATTTTATAAATTATCTTTTCTTGTGCACCCCCTCTGAGTCTCTGAAATGGGATAGAAGGAATACAACATATGCATCCTACTTTGTTTTAGATAGCCGGAGTGTCAAGGCATCTGGTGAAGGATTATTAGTCACACATGTTAGGCGGGATTCGAATCGGGAATGAATACAGAGTAGCACTGCTACCGAACAAGTTGTCCCTCCCTAGGTCGAGTGTCTACTCGGGTAAGCCAGTCTAGACACCTATCCTTATTAGGCTAAACTTTGAAGAACTGAAACTCAGAATCTGGTTATCCCTATTAGGTTCCGCTTTATTTTCATTATGTGCATTTGACTTAGCGGGACTCGGCACAGGGATCGAGTCTATCTAAAACAGGTGACCTACTTTATAATGACTAACATGTGCATCCTATGTGCTCTTTCACATTTGTTTGGAAGACTATTTGTTTGTAGACAGGCTTTTAAGCTACTTGGGAAAACGCAAGAGAATATTTTATCCTCAGATTTACTGAATCATTTTTCAAAGAAACTAAATATATATATATATATATATATATATATATATATATATATATATAATTTTTAAGGTCTTCAAACTACAAGGGTTTGATTCTCACTATTTAGTGGAATACGTAGGAAGCCTTTTTCGGGGTACGACTCTATCTTTTGAAAGATTATTCATAGATTTATTGGGAAATATTTTGAAAATATGATTACTTTCATAATTATTTTTCTAATCCTCAAGTTCAATTTTTATATATCTTAATAGCCCTGAATCTTTATGGATCATGAGGCTAAGTTTTTACAAAATAAAAATATATATAATATATATAAATCTTAACAGTCTTGAACCTTTAGGGGTCTTGAGGCTGATTTATGTGTGACATATATTTCCCAAACAATGGAAGATCTGATTCATGTCCTAGCATGATACGTAAGCAACCCTCCAAAGGGTTCGATCATAATTTTTTGAAAAGTACGCCTAGAAAAGTCAGGATGAAACACAAAGCTTTCCATGATAGGTTGAAAAATGCATATAGAAGCATGACATACAACGTGGCATAATAATGTGTTAAATATGTAGCACTCACCCGTTAGCTACTTGGTCACAGAAAAGATAAAGTAGTTGGTGGTTAGTTTATGGTTTAAACTAGCATCACATCCGTACGACACCAGATATAAAGGAAAGAGAAAGATGACCCATGAAGAAGGTGTAGGGTCTGACAGTGAGGAAGAGCGAAATCAGTTGATTTCACTAGAATTAGCATCAATGGAAGAAAATAAGTTATTGTAACAACAAATAGCGGAGATGTATCAAACTTTGTTAAATGGACAAGCTCCGCCTTCCTCAATTCCTGAACTTTTGAATGCGAATATCCAAATTCCGCTCAAGATCAAACTGACGATCTATTTTACCAGCCTGGATTTGGCCCATATGGTAATGTTTCTAGCCCTGCTGGTACTTCTACCAGGCGCCCACCAAATTTATCTATCTCAAACAACCCACTTTTCACTTTTGTAGCACCAGCTACTACGAGTCCTTAATTAACAGTACAGAAGAATATGGGTGAACCATGTCATGATCAATTGTATCCTCCTGAAATGACTTTCAAACCCCCAAATCCACATTATCATTCTCATAAATACTATACTCCTATCATGATTGAGAAGATTGTTAAAAGTGAATAACAGGAAGAGATGGCCAGGAAAGTAAGAAGCTTAAAGTAGAGTATGAGAAATATACAAGGATTAGGAGGATAAAAAGTGTTTCATACAAAGATTTATGTATGTTTCCTGACGTTCATTTGTCGCTAGGGTTTAAAATGCCAAAGTTTGACAAGTACGAAGGGTACGGTGATCCAGTGGTACACTTGAGGTGTTATTATAACCAATTAAGAGGTGCCAAACGTAAATAAGAATTACTCATGGCTTATTTCGGTAAGATCCTTTTGAGTCTAGCCTTAGAGAGGTTTGTGGATCAGGACATCGACAAGTGAAGTAGTTGGGATGACTTGGCTAACGAATTCGTTCAACAATTTCAGTACAATATGGAGCTGATTCATGATAAGAAATCTCTGACTAATATGAAGAAGAAGAAGAACAATGAAAATTTCAGACAGTATGCGATTAGATGGCGTGAACAAACTGCTAGGGTAAAATCGCCAACAAAAGAAAGCAGGATAGTGGAGGTGTTTATTCAAGCACAGGATGGAACATACTATCAACACTTGTTACCTACATTAGGAAATCCATTTATTGAGGTCCTCTAAATGGGAGAGATGGTAAAGGATGGAATTAAGACTGGTCGCATTGTGAGTTTTGCAATATTGAAAGCGACTACTCAAGCAATTCAGAAGGGTTCAGGAAATGTTGGAAGAAAGAACAATAAGGAAGATGTAGTTTCTATTGTAGCTGAACAACGTGCGTATCGAAGAAGACCACATCTCCATTACCCTCAGTCTCAAACCCAAGTTCATGCCCAATCTCCACATAATCAATCCCAAAATTCATTATACTTCATTCCCCCATCTCCATATCCAGTATATAATGCACAACCAAATGTTCAAACCCTATCTTACTCAGAGTCATCCTCCAATTACACAAATATACCAAAGCCCTTCTAGGCTCAATTTTTAATCCAAGCCAAACAAAGAAATAAGGCAGAAGTCGAGGGTTAATTTTACACCAATTGGAGAGTCGTATGCCAAATTATTCTAGAGATTGGTATAGTGGGGCATGATCTCTCCTCTCCTTGGGTACACTCCTAATCGACGTTCAAAAAATTTTGATCCTAATGTACGATATGCGTATTATTCTGATGTTTAGGGTCACAGTATTAAATATTGTTGGGATTTGAAAAGAGAAATTAAAAAGATGATTCAAGATAAATCAATTATGGTGCAGAAAATTGACAGTGAGGAAAGCTCTAGTCATGCAGATATGCAAACCAGTGTCTAAGATATCAATCTCAGCAATTGGGATGTCACTCCTCTCCTCGCTAGGATAAATGTTTAGTAGTTTGTTTTGTTTTTTCTTTCTATTTTCTAAATTATTTCAAGGTTGTAGTTCTGAATCTATCTTTTTGGTTTCTCTGTCGTCTTTGTTTAAAACCTTCTATTTTTTCTTTCAATGCAATGTGGTATCCCTTGTTGTTTTGTCTTATTTTAAGTTTGTTTGTTTGTCATTTTTCATGCAATTCATTTTATGTTGATTCTAGTGCTATGACATGCTAGTAAAATTTTCAGCTAGATCTTAAAATTCAGTTTAATCATGAAACATTGAATTAGAGGGTTAAAGTTAGAAGAAAAAGACATATGAGAAATAGGTAGAATGGTAAGACATTTGGTGACCATGTTGAAGCCCTCTTTAAAAATTAAGAAAATTATTTTGAGAATCACAAGATTAACTTAGTCATCAATTAAAAGACATGTCTCAATTAGGTCAAATAGTGGATGTGAGATCCCTATTCAAGAGAAATAGAAAGATAATCAGCTCCACGAAAGCATGAGTCATTTGATACGAGGGATGTAAAACAAAGGTGGAGTTGTAGGTTTGACAAGTGTAAAAGAAGAAGTGTCACATATGCTCAGTTAAAGTTAGTGTTGTTAAAGTATCACACATGATTTGTATCTCCCACTTTTATATTGTATGTTAAGTACTTGCATTTTCAAGAATTGATATGACGAAGGCATTTTTATTTTGCTATCCAAACATTTTGTCATCTTTTGTTCACCTCATTTGAGCTTTAGTGTTATTTTATTTCATACCCCTCTTTTGGAATCAAGATAGAGTCAGCAAAGCTCGAAAGAAAAGTGTCGAGCAAAAGACTAGAGTTGGAAAAGTTTCAAAAACTAGTGAAGAAAAATGTGGTAAAAAGAAAGGAAAGAGAAAAAGAGTCAATAGCAACTGAAAAAAATAAAATCAAGCAAAAGAACAAGTTATCTGAACTACGTTTGACCTAATTCTTTCTATGAAAAGATACGTAGGCAGCCCTATTCTGGGGTTCGGTCCAACCAAGTAAAAAAAATAATTAATTTACCCAGTATAAAATAAAACTAGGACAAAAATTTATTTCCTTAAGAGTCGATTCCAAAAGTTGTATGCTTTACCTAATGTCATGTATATTTTTGAGCCTCATACCGTCCTTTGTTTCTTAACCTATCCAAAAGCCAAGTTACAACCAAAGAAAGACCTTCAAATCAATCTTTGACAATGTCAAGGCTAAGCATGTATGGGTATATACAGTTTCATATTATGGCACCATAAGGTTATAGTAAGTTGTGAGTTCAATAAAAATGAGAGAGTCTTATGGGTCAAAATCCTCATGGGCACCATAAAGCGATAGTTAGTTGTGAAAACAATAAAAATGAGAGAGTCTTATTAATGAAAATCCTCATGGACACCTTAAGGAGACAGTGAGTTGAGAAAGAAATAAAAATGAGATAGGCTCTTTGGCGAAAATCCATTGAGGTGCCACTAGCCGAATGAGGATTGTAATATAGAGGGAGCATATTCAAGAATGGCTTCATTTCAAATTCAATGAGTGGGAAAAATTGATAGTGATTAGTTTGGGTAGATCACGTTGTTTAATTCAAAATGTATATCATAATCACTGGAATTAGCTGTCACACCCAGATAAAATTTTCTTTTTGATATTTTTGAAAAAAAAAATGTCTATTGTCTTTTTCTGTTCCTTTTGTTATTTTTATTTTTATTTTTTACTTTTACTTTTTATTTTTGAATTTTTGTCGTCAAATGAAAAATCATTATCATCTTTTGCAATTTTTTGAGTCAAATTCATATTAAGACAAGAGAGGAAGGACTTCAAAACTGGCTACCAGCTTCTTTAATTAAACAAAGCAAGACAAAAATCCAATACATGAAAGAGACATGATGCCGAAATAAGACATGCAGAAAGTTTTATCAACAGACGAGTCTGGAAACTCATGAAAATACCAAGGTTCAAAGGGGTTTATCTGAAAAATATGGCAAAGCATAGATACTGTGTTTGTTTCAGAGTCACTCTCAATAATCTGAGTTTGGGTCAATGAAGCAGCAAATCAATGACATATGCTAATGGTTGGAAGCAAGGTTAAATGTGACAAGGGCAAGAGCGATCGCCGTGAAAGCTAAAGCCATAAATTAACCACAATGTTTTAAACTCACAAGTTTTCTCTGATGAAACAGGAAATATATTACCTTCAAAGCATAAATATCAAGGGCTACAATACCTCACTTTTACAAATGCAGGAAGCAATGTTGCTGCACAAGTTTGATAATCAAATCATGGTAAAAATTCATCATCCTATATCCCTCGGAGACACACTTTCTTTTTCAGGGATTTCAGTTTTCATTTTCTAGGTGATACATTTCTTAAATTGAACCTTCATTCCTAGAATACGTACATTTTAGTCGAGTCATTACCATTGATTCCTATAAGACGTACCTTTTGATCGATTCATTCCCCTTGATTCCTATAAAATGTATCTTTTAGTTGAGTCATTCCCTTGATTCGTATAAGACGTACATTTTAGTCGAGTCATTCCCCTTGATTCCTATAAGACGTACCTTTTAGTTGAGTCATTCCCCTTGATCCCTATACCACGTACCTTTTAGTTAAGTCATTTCCCTTGATTCCTATAAGACGTAACTTTAAATCAAGTCATTCCTCTTGATTCCTATAAGACGTACCTTTAAGTTGAGTCATTACCCTTAATTTCTATATGGCGTACCTTTTAGTCAAGTTATTCCCCTTGATTCATATAAGATGTACCTCTTAATTGAGTCATTCCCTTTGATTCCTAGAAGATGTACCTCTGGTCGAGTCAATCCCTTTGATTCCTAGAAGATGTACTTCCTGGTCGAGTGATCCCCCTTGATTCCTAAAAGATATATTTCTTGGTCGATTTATTCTGCTTGATTCCTAGAAGATGCACTTCCTAGTCGAGTCATTCCTCTTGATTCTTAGAAAATGTAATTTCTAGTCAAGTCATTCCCTTTGACTTCTAGAAAATGTACTTTCTAGCCGAATCATTCCAATTAACCCATAGCAGATCCATTTCTTTGTTCAAGTTTTTCAAGTAGTTATGATGTGACGTTCACAAAAGTTCTCTGATGATAAATTGGGACAAAAATTTTATTCCTGTTGTTTGGAACTTTACTTTTCTAGGAAATGGAATATCTCTTTATAATAATCTTTGTTTGGGATAATTTTTCTTTTAGTTTTGATGTGATTTCAGGAGCCCGCCTGAATAATAGGGTGAAGAAAAAGTTAATTCAGGAGCCCGCCTAAAGAACAGGGTGAAGTAAAAGCAAGTTCAGGAATCCGCCTGAAGAACAGTGTGAAGAAAAAGTTAGTCCAGGAGCCCGCCTGAAGAATAGGGTGAAGGAAAAGTCAGTCCAGGATCTCGTCTGAAGAATAGAGTGAAGGAAAAGTAAATCCAGGAGCCCGCCTGAAGAACAGGGTGAAGGAAAAGTAAGTCCAGGAGCCCGCTTGAAGAACAAGGTGAAGCAAAAGTAAGTCCAAGTGCCCCCGCCTGAAGAATAAGTTAAACATTGTCAGGGTGAAGAAAAAGTAAGTCCAGAAGCCTGTCTGAAGAACATGGTAAAAAAAAAAAGCAAGTCCGGGAGTCCGCCTCAAGAGAAGGGTGAAGAAAAATAAATCAAGAGCCCGCCTGAAGAATAGGGTGAACATTATCAATAGCAAGTCAGGAGCCCGCCTGAAGAATATAGTGAATTTTCAAGTTCAAGTCATGAAGATTCAAGTCAAGGTTTCTAAATAGTTGAATAGAAAGGATCTTTAACTTGTATCTTCATTTTTATTTTTGTTATTCATGTGAATGTGAAAGCAGAAGTCGTGAACCAAAAACTCGATGGAACTTCGCTCGACCTCTAATTCGTTCTCTCACTATTTTACCTGTGAACCACATGTGATCTGATTCTCTTGTAACTCGAGATATCAAGACTCGGTCACATCTTTTATTTTATTTTATTTTATCTTCATTTTTTAAATAATTGGAGGATCAAAAATCATCTCATTGTCTACTTCTTTGTATGAAAACTCTTCGAAATTTCACATAAAGAGGGTCAAAATATAGACATGTGATTTTTGACCCGCCCCGAATTTAATATATTTTTCGGCATTAAATATTTTTATTTTTATCTGATATTTATCTTAGCTTTTATTTTATTTTTAATAAGTTTTGGTTGAAAATAAATAAATAATAATAATAAATAAATTTACATTTTTGATATATTTTTATTTATTATTGTTATTTATTTATTTTTATTTTCTATATTTTAATTAAAAAATAACAATTTTTCAAATCCTAAAACTACCCAACTGATCCTCCCAAATTACTTTATTTAAGGAACTTCCCCACCCCAAAGTACGTACATTCTAATCCTACAGACACTGTATCAGACAACAACTATCAGGAAAACCAGAACAAAAAATCAAACAAAAGAGACAAAAGAAGAAAGTTGAAATTAAAGTTCCGTTCAAAGTTTTCGGTGACGATTATTTCTCACTTTATTGTTCAATTCAAGCAATCACAGGTTTCTTTTTATTCAATCCTGTATTTTTATTCTCTCATTTTTTGTTATAAATTGAATCATAATATAACTGTTTTTAGTTATTTCAATGCATTATTTAATATGTGAGTTTGACCATGTGATGTGATGGATATTAAAATATAGTATGTTAGTATCACTAAGCTTAAAGAAAAATTGATAAGTACGCAGTCAAACATCCAATTTTAGTTTTCATCTGTGCATGATTAAAACAGAGTAAAAATATACACACCATTTACACACATCTGCACATTCACTCAATTTTATTCACACACTAACAGACTTCCATTTCTCCTATTGACTAAAACTCATGCACTCCATTAGCAGCAATAGACATAGGTAGAGATTGAAAATTTAGAGAAAACTTTTAAAAGAAAAAGAGAAGTCAGAAAAACGAGTCGGGCAACACAAAATGTGAGTGAAAATCAGATTAAAAAAAAGAGGAAGGACAACCTGAGTCCATATTTTTTCGGCCAAATTTCTTCGAAAATAATGTCTTCAACGGAGACTAAATATTTGTTATCGTTGTCCGAGTTCGCTGGATCTCCGGCAGAGCGCAACAACAATCCAGCGGGTTGTTCCGGTCATGTCACCGCCGATAACAACCCCCAAAACCAGATCTTCCACCGCCCCTTACCCTCTTTCTTTCCATCGATGCTTCCCGTCGACAAAACCATCGCCGATGACACCTCCAACGACGAAAACGTCAACCAAACCACCCCTTTAACCAGCGACTTCACGTCGGAAAATGCCCCAAATTAAATTTTTTTTTGCCTTTCTTTTCTTTTTTCCTTTTCTGGTGAAGCCTCCATGGCTGCCGCTCCCTCCTCTTCGGTCAACAAGTCCAAAAAATACGCACATACTGATTTATGCTAGATCTGTTTAAAAAATAATAAATGGAATATAATTTTTTATGCTTTTTAAAAATTAAGTGGTAACTTTATTTATACATATTTTTTATTTTTTTATTTTTTTATTTATTATTTTTTATTTTTTTATTTTATTATTATTATTAATAAAATTAAATTATTTATTGAATTAATTGCCTAAATTAAATTTTGCTTAGAATTTTGGTAAGGTTAAATAGCTTTTTGAACAGATAAGTTGTTACAAATTTTTACAAAAGATAAATTAATATTTTAATGTTTTAGGCAAATTTTAGGCATATTTAAAATATTCATCTTAATTAAGAATGCGGCGCACGCATCTTTCTGAGATATTTTAAAATTCAAGGATGCAATAAATGCACCTTGGCAAATATTTTTCTAAAATTAACTTTCATCGATTTGTTTAATATAAAATATGTAAACAGATATTTTTTGTACAATAAAAATGAGTGAATTTAGGTCTTAACATAATTTATTCAAAATAGTTTAAATCAAGATAAGTCAATAAAAGCAACCGTGCTAGAACTACGGGACTCGAGAGGTGCCTCACACCTTCCTCTCGGTCAACAGAATTCCTTACCCAATCTTCTGTTTTCGCAGACCATAATAAAGAGTCATTTCCTTTTGATTAGGGATTCAAAAAGGTGACTTGGAACACCATAATTCAATTTCAAGTGGCGACTCTATAAAAAAACTAATCCCTATTCAAAATCGTCAGTTTAATTAGAAAAAAACTTCGAATCGACACCTCGGGCGAAAATGGGGTATGAAATTTGGTATCTCATCTGTTTCAAAAGTTTTAGGATGTCAATAAACATTTACTATTCCACAAACTTTTTTAATACAACAATGTCATCCACTTTGACCATATGGAAATAACAATGGATATTGTAAGACATCATAGCAACCGTAATAATAATTTACGCTTCTTGTACAATTACTGCAAGTATATATTTGAATATGAGGTACCTGAATACCATTTTCATCATTTTCCTCAACCCATATTGCTGTAATTCATATGAGATAGGTAAATTATATATTCATTGGTCTAAACTTGAGTCATATCTAAGAGCAATGTGAAAGTCTTCTAAGTTAGAAATGTTTACCAAAGATCGAGAAAAAATAGAATATGAATTATTTGATAATATATCCATTAGTTTCTTCACTTCTGATTCGTTAACTTTGTTGAAACAAGCTATCCTATATGCTAGTTCGTTATTATTATCATAGAAGTACAATTGTATTTTTTTGGTTTTCCATTTCGTGGATATAAATTATTTAAAAAATGATACATTTTCCCTTGAACTTTGAAAGTGTATACACCACAATCTCTTTTCGCTAATTTTTTTTTTATCATACTTTGCACCAAGTGATGTAAATGCAAATAGATTATTTCAGTCCTTATGTATGTTCGAAAGTGTAGGGATTCTTCATCTTCTCCAAAATATAAATTTCGTAATTTCATTAGCATTTTATGTGAATTCAACTTGATAGTACCATTGGCACAACAAAATCCAGGTGGTCATATTGAAATCTCTTTGCAGAACAAAATTTACAGTTTGGTATTTTTTTGAGTGAAACATAATTTGATTGAGGATATTGATAAAATATATTTGAAGTTGAATCAAGAATAAAAAAAAAAAAGGCTAATATTAACTAACACTCATAAACCATTGGCATAACTAATACAAGACTACGTACTCACCTTTTTAGTATATATATGGTACCGTTTCAGTTAGTCGGGAGGAAGTATTTTCATAAGGTACCAGTATTTTCTCGAATTTTCACACATAATACAACAACAAACAAGGAACTTGGCAGAATTATCAAACGGTGAGTTAAGAGCTTGGTGATTTCGAACGAATAATTTTTCCAAAGTACAAAACTCAAGAACTTTATAATAAAAAAATTCTCAACACCTTGACTAAAGGAGAAGAATTAACCGGTGTGTAAATTATTTGATTGTATACTCAAACAACAATTAGCACCTCATGATTCAAGATTTAGAATTTAAAAATAAATAATTTTTAATCATCAATTTACGTCAAAAAAATTACCTCAGCAAGTTGATAAAAACTGATAAGAAAAATACAACTCCAAAGCTCTAAAAGAAGTAACCATCGACCTATTTGGAGCTTTATAGAAAATAAATCACCGACTTTTTTTTATGATAAACTGATGAGTCATGCTTAATTACCAACTTATTTCTGATTTACAGTGATGAGCCATTCTAGTAAGGACAAGATATTTTTGATTCATAGTGAGAATCATGTTAGTAAGTACAAGATAAGATAAGAATATAAATACATATTTGTGATGAAAAGTGATATTTTTTAAACAAACAAATGCTGGGAAATAAATATGTTCTCCTTTTTTTTTTTAATTTTATATGACATTTTTTTTAATTAATAAGGTTAATTTGATAAAATAGACTCCTAATAAATATTTTTCTTATTGAATGTGTCAAGTTTTTAGGGGTCGACTAAGGCGAAATAGACAGAGTAATTAATTTATTGAAATTAAAAAAATTTATCTTAAAATTAAAATTATTTTGTAGCTATAAAATATTTAATATTATACTTTTTTTTAATATTGTGTGAATGAAAAGTATTAAATTTATATATTTAAATTTATATTTTCAAAGCATATAAGGTTAATTTTATAAAATAGATCCCTAAGATATATACATTTTAAATTTATATTTTCAAAGTATAATTAATAAGACTAATTTACAACTAAACTAATTTTGTAGCTATAAAATATTTAATATTATACATTTTTTTATATTGTGTGGATTAAAAGTGTCACACGTTAAAATTAAAATAATTTTGTATCTATAAAATATTTAATATTATACATTTTTTTTAATATTGTGTGGATTAAAAGTGTCACACGTGGTTGGTCAAAGTTTTATGGTTCAAAATTTTAATGAATTCATTAATATTACATTTTTTTTTAATATTGTGTGGATTAAAAGTGTCACACGTGGTTGGTCAAAGTTAATCTATAGTAATATTCATATCAATTGAAGAATATTGAACGATAACGCCCAAACTACAGCTCTCGTAAGAGTGTAAGCGGTCGCTGTCAAATATAGAACCCAACGGGGTTGGGTGTCGAATCCCACAAGGAATACTTGGTCACTAAGTATGCAACTATTAGTAGACTGTTGGTCGCAAATTCTACGGAAAGGGGGAATTTAATTTATGCGTGCAATAATGTTAACAAAGTAACGAATGAATTCTTGGTTTAGTAGGATTTAATCACCGAGAATAATAAGTTAGGGTTATGTCCACCTTATGAATTCTACGTATCCATTAACTATGAGTAATGCGGAATTTAGACATGCATGCACTTATAGAGATTCGTATTCTAATGGTAAATCCTAGTGTCTCTCGACCATCAAGGATTATTTCACTTTACCTTTATCGAGCCTAAAGCATATAACTAATGGTACGAACTCTCCAAGAAATTAATTCGGTTAAGGCATTAATGTGTAAACAGGGGTTGGTAGCCCCATTTCCTTGTCATACTCTCTTTTCCAAACATGTAACTTTTCTTTCGAACAAGTTAATGTTATAATGGCGTATTCTATATGTTTGCAACCACAAGAATTTAAATTAAAACGAAGAGAGTAATGATATAAGTAGCATACGCATCAAGAATTCACAAACTCATAGTAATAGATAGTATCTCATAAGGCTTCCATAACCCTAACAGAGAAGTTTAGCTACTCATGATTGTAAAGGAAAGCAACGAAGACATCATCATCATACCAACACGATAACAATCTCACGATGGGTATGTATTGGCGTCACAATGAGAATGACGTGATTTCCTCTCTAGCCGTTCTTGTAGAGTTTTTCTCTGTCTCAAGTTACAGAAATTGTAACGTGAATTCTACTCAAAAGTCGAATGAAAATTGTCTAATGAATAATAGTGAATGAATCAATGCTGAAAAATTCAGCAAATAAGGTATTTATAACATCCTTGTCCTAGTCCTACTGGGTCACTGCTGAACCCCTAAGTATTAAGAAATACTGATTTTGCCCGAGACAGATTCTCCATGCATCACTTTCAGTTCACAAGCTTCCAAAAGCTGCCTTCCTTCTTACATGAAGTTTTTCTTTGCTGCCCAAAGGTCCACAAAGTGCTGAAATCTTCATCATTAATACCTGAAAACATGCTAATCACATAGGTTAGCTTACTTACAGGAAAATGGACTAAAAGTGCAGTAATTATATATTTTATCCTCCAAACTTAGCCTAAAATATGGATAAATCATGGTGTTTAGGCGTGTAAATACGCCCAACATCAACACCCCACACTTAAAGCTTTGTTCTTCCTCGAATAAAATATTACGTCCATGCAAACATCTACTTAGGATTTCATAGTAACAGCACAAAATATTCATCAAGATAGGCACGACAATTATTAACAAAGAGTAGTTCTCTTAATCACTACCAGAAACAATTCAACCTCCAACATAGACTCGTGATGATGGTTAATTCGTATCCATAAGTTTAAGGCACAAAGAATCATACACAACTACCCAAAACTCATCAACCATGTGTGTCTCACCTAATATATCACCCATAATCACTCACAAGTTTTGCATTTTTTGAAACATGGGTACAATATTCTCCTTGCTCTCGCTCTCACAAAGAATTCATATGTTGTAACTGATGTCCATAGGTTTTCCCTTAGTGTAATGCTCCACTAATATTAGAATGCTAAGCTTAGGATCAAATAGGTCTTTTACAGGTTGTAATGTAGGCTAAGGGACAGGTAGGACTATTTTGGCCAGAAATAGTGACTATTTTCCCTAGGCGCCTTAATACACTACGTTATGTCATTAACATTCTCTTTTAAAAAACCCCTCTACTTTCCTTTCATCTACCACCCCTTTTTTACCTAATTTATTATTCAATTATAAACACAACTATCTTTTTTTTTTTTCTGTTTTTTCTTTTTTTTTATAACACACCTCTATGATAGTCATTCTTTTTCACAACTATTTCAAGTACCAATATACTCTGAGGCATCACTCTCACCCAATTTCCTCTTATTTTGTCACATGACTCTACAATTTAAAGCGCTTAGGAATTTGGATCAAATTATGGTCTTGAAAAAAAAATGTATTAGGCTACATATGAGGCTGTCAAAGAAAATAGCTAAAGGCTCAAAGGCGGTTAACTAGGATAATGTACACAGGTAGGTAAAAAGAAGGTAAACAATTACAGGCTGCCAAAGAAATGCCTAAATCATCTCCTAAACTCACACTCTTTATTTCACTTTACACACACACCAGACAAGTTCTAGCATCAGTCATAACACAGAATATACTATAACCTCACACACACAAGGCACATGGTCAACTTTATTGGGAGCAGTATAGACTTTTGACCCAACAGATGAATGAATTAAACCATACAATTATCACACAGTGAGTCACACTTGGAGCCTAAATGTCTCAATAGCAATGATTTAGCACAAACTCTTGTCATAACACCATGCCGCCCGTCAGAATAATTTCATGCACTTCATGCAAAATCTAAATAAATTCTACTAACTACGACAAAATCAAACAAATAAACATAAATAAATGTAGGCAAGGAAGTACAACATACAAATACCAGCACTCCACACTTAGATGGGACACACTGCCCTCAGTGGAAAATAAATAAGGAAAACCTGATTAGTCGAACTCCTTCTCTATGTCTGGGGTCATACCCCCTGCATCGGAATCATCATCAGAGTCGCCGTTATCAGAGTTCTCCTCTACGTCTGAGTCTGGCATTCGGCGATCATCATCAGTCGGCACGTCATCATCGAGAGGTTCCTCAAAATATACACCTACTGCACACATAGCCAGTGCATGCTCATTCATCGGGTAGTCATAATCCAACTGCTGGAGCTCTGCATCAGTTGGAACACGTCCTCCACTCATCATGGTAAACCTCGTCATGCCATATAAATGGCGGAAGAGGCTTTCATCACGAGCATATCTTTCTGCAGTGGTCAGGTTGACGCCATGCATAGTTTCAAAATCTTTAACATTTATAAGATCAACCTTCTTTGGGTTGTGTGGAAGCTTATGATCTGCAGGTTCCTCTTCAATGTCCTCCTTCTTCAATATCACAGTCAACAAATTGCCAAAGCTAAAGTGGGACCTCTTGTGAAGCCTAGCCTTACGCATTGACGATCGTATCACCGCACCAATGTTGATGGGAATATTAGTCATCAGCGCGTACACCAAGCATACTCTATCACGTGTGATCTTTGTGTATTGTGTTCCTGGAATCAGGCAAGAGTTAACTATCATCAACCATATCTGAGCTTCTCTGTTCAAGGAAGCATACGGGAAGGTATTGTGCCGACCGGTATCCTTGTGACGACTCCAACGTGCCATTGATCTTGTTCCGCACATTGTGTGTCTGATTTCCCTGTATGAGGGTCTGTGATAAATCACTTTGAGTGATGATGGATCGACAGGTGGGAGACCCAGAAAAGTATTGAAGAACTCCGCATTCAGTTGCAAGACTTGACCCCGAATCTTCACTTCACTTCCTGTAGTCTTTGGGGACCAATTGGCATAGATTTCTCGCGTTAGATCAAGATTGTATTCTCCCATATCTCGGAAAATAAAAGCTAGATGTAGCACCATGATTTTAGCCAAAATGTGAGGTTCTTTCTTCGTTAGACTCTCCTTTTGTATCAACTCCACGTGAACATACTTTTTCACTTTGTTGTTCTTGTACCACTCTTTTCCTTCCTCCTCTAGGACCCACTTTATCCCGAACATGCGTCGCGGTATTTGCAGCAAGGAGGATTCAACTTGCTCTTTTCTTCCCCTTTTCTTACCTTTCTGTGAGGTGGATGCTTTTTCTTTTCCTTGTCGTGCTTTTGGTGCCATTCTACCTGAGATTAAAATAGATTCATGTTAGCTCGTCTCAGAAGATTTAATCGAAAAACAAGCAATAGTGGCACCACCCCACACTTAATTTGTTGATACAAACTAATTAAGTAAGTGATGTCGATTACTCAGACTTCATCAACATACGTATAGGCGATATGTTCCAACAACACTTTTAGAACAGTCATACTTTCATGTCATCTTTAACTATCCTTTCCAACTCTATTTCATGTAATCTTGACTATACTTTCATGTTTGGATTAATGCACCTTTTGAACAAGACTACTACATAGAGATCGTATCAAGTTATGGCATAGAAATAATCACAACATCTCATGCTTGTATTCAATCATGATCTTTATCTCGATGAACGAGTCACTCAAACATTCAAGCATTCAAGTTTGAAGATTATGCAATTAATTTCACCATTTTGATTCCATGAATCTACGACGGTGTATAACAATCAAATACAAGTCGGAACAAAGTCAAGAAGACATACACGTATTCTTTTACTCAACTAGTTGTATCATAACAAACTAACCACATTCAAATCACCAACACCAATTCAAGATCTAACAAATCATTATAAGCGTAGTATTGTAACACTTTATGGAATATAAAAGAAGAACTTACTTGGTGATGGACTCGGAATATGATCTTACAAGGTTAGATGAGCAAAAAGAAAAAATTTGAGAGATTTGGAGAGTAAAAACGATGCCTAGGTTGAACAAATAAGTGTGTTTTGTTCTACGGTTGAAGTTTTATTTATAGGACAAGGATTGGGTCAGGTTTGACCCATGTAAGATCGGGTTAGGAGACGAAAAAGTAAGCATAGGCGGCGCCTAATGCTTTGCCTATGCTTAGCATAGGCGGCGCCTTTAGCAAAGCCTAGTTGAGCATAGGCGACGCCTATGCTATGGCATTGTAGGGCATAGGCGGCGCCTATGCTATGACATTGTAGATTTAGAGAGCTTAGGCCATAGCATAGGCCTTGCCTTGTTCGTTGCCTAGATTTACATAGGCCTTGCCTTTACCATTGCCTAGTTTTGCATAGGCAATGCCTAACCGATAGCCTTTGCTTCTTCACTCATAACTTACCACCTTTAACATAGCACACTCCAAATCAAAATTTGAGACCAATCTCCTCCTTTATACGTCTTACACCTACACTTACTCAAAAACAACAAAAACGATTAGAACGATGGGTTGCCTCCCATCAAGCGCCTTAGTTTTGGTTGTGACTCGACTCTTCTTTTTGGGATTTTATTTAACAAAAACAAACTCCTAGTAAAAAAAACAATTAAAAATGATGGGTTGCCTCCCATGTAGCGCTTGATTTATTGTCGCGGCACGACATAGTTACCTCGATTACTTAGACTTCATCGAGATAGATGGTGACCATGAATTTTATCGAGTTAAGAGGACCGATATATGGCTTCACTCGTTGTCCATTCACCTTAAAGACACCTCCATTATTGTCTTCTAACTCTACTACTCCTGACGAGTAGACTTGGCTAATTCGGAACGGACCAGACCATTTAGACTTCAACTTACCTGGAAATAGCTTCAGTCTGGAGTTGAAAAGAAGTACCATATCACCCTTCTGAAAGTTTCGTTGGATAATCCGCTGATCATGATACTTTTTCATCCGTTCCTTGTAGAGGTCTGACCTTTCATATGCATGTAGACGGAATTCATCCATCTCATTCAGCTGCTCCAATCTCAGATTAATAGCATCGTTCCAATTCAAATTTAGTCGCTTCAACGCCCACAATGCTTTATGTTCGAGTTCAATTGGCAAGTGACAAGCCTTCCCATAAACTAGTTGGTACGGGGACATGCCAATTGGTGTCTTGAATGCAGTCCTATAAGCCTATAAGGCATCGTCAAGCTTCCGAGACCAATCTTTCCTACTAGCATTTACAGTTTTAGCAAGGATCAGCTTGATCTCCCAATTAGAAACCCTACCTTCCCACTAGTTTGTGGGTGGTAAGGTGTGGCTACCTTATGTTGCTTGACCCCATACTTCGCCAACACGGCTCTGAACATCTTGTTGCAAAAGTATGATCCTCCATCGCTTATAATGGTACGTGGTACCCCAAAATGAGAGAAGATATTTCTCTTCAAGAATGCTACAACACGCTTACCTTCATTATCAGCCAGCGCTACTGCTTCGACCCATTTGGATACATAATCCACAACAACTAGGATATATTTCATTCCAAACGAACTCACAAATAGGCCCATGAAATCAATACCCCATACATCAAACAACTTTATTTCAAGAATCTTAGACAGGGGCATTTCATGGTGCTTCAAAATTGCACCTTGCCTCTGACATTGATCACATCTTCTCACAAAATCATATGCATCCTTAAATAATAAAGGCTAATAATAGCCGTTTTGCAATACCTTTCTGGCTGTCCGGTCACCTGCATGGTGACCCCCAACTTGGGAAGCATGACTTGCTTCCAATATACTAGGCACCTCCACATGAGACATGCATCGCCTAATAACACCATCCGCACATCGTCGAAAAAGATATGGGTCATCCCAGAAGTAGTGTTTCACATCATGCATGAACTTTCTCTTTTGATGAAAAGAGAGATTCTCGGGCATTATATTACTTACCATGTAGTTTGCAAAGTCTGCGTACCACGGTAAATCTCCCACCATCGTGGCTAGGATCTCTTCATCGGTAAATGCATCATCAATCTCAAGATCGGGCTGCGCTATGTACTCATTCTCAAGTCTAGATAGATGATCAGCTACTTGGTTTTCGCAACCTTTTCTATATTTTACCTCGAAATCAAATTCTTGCAGCAATAACACCCATCGAATTAGCCTTGGCTTCGCATCCTTCTTTGCCATTAAATATCTCAGAGCTGCATGATCTGTATGAACCACCACTTTGGTTCCCAACAAGTAAGCACGAAACTTTTCAAAAGCATAAACAACTGCCAGAAGCTCTTATTCCGTGACGGTATAGTTCTTCTGGGCTCCATTCAAGGCCTTGCTCGCATAGTAGATTGGATGAAATAATCTTTCTCTTCTTTGACCAAGTACAGCACCTAAGGCTACCCCGCTTGCATCACACATAACTTCAAATGGTAGAGACCAATCAGGCGCTACAATGATAGGAGCTTCAACTAGATTCCCTTTGATTCATTCAAATACCTTCAAGCAATCTTCACCGAAGTCGAACTTTGCATCCTTCTCCAAAAGTTTACATAACGGACTAGTAATCTTGGAGAAGTCTTTAATAAATCTTTGATAAAAACCTGCATGACTGAGGAAACTACGAACTCCCTTTACAGAAATTGGAGGTGGTAGTTTCTCGATAATTTTAATTTTAGCTCGATCAGCCTCAATTCCTCTTTCGGAGATTTTATGCCCAAGAACAATACCTTCTTTAACCATAAAGTGGCACTTCTCCCAGTTTAGCACCAAGTTGAATTCAACACATCTCTGCAACGCCATATTGAGATTCACCAAGCAAGATTCAAACGACTCACCCACGACTGAAAAATCATCCATGAACACCTCCAAGGTGTCTTCAACCATATCAGAAAAAATGGACATCATACAACTCTGAAAAAATGGCAGGTGCGTTACATAGCCCAAATGGCATACGTTTGAAGGCAAACGTACCATATAGGCATGTAAACGTTGTCTTCTCTTGATCTTCGGGAGCAATACAAATCTGATTATAGCCAGAATACCCATCTAAGAAGCAAAACCATCCTTTCCCTGCCAATCGATCAAGCATTTGGTCCATGAATGGCATTGGGAAGTGATCTTTAAGCGTCCATGAATTCAGCTTCCGGTAGTCCATGCACACTCTCCACCCTGTGACAGGTCTGAGTGGAATTAGTTCATTCTTTTCGTTTGCAACTACCGTCATGCCCCCTTTCTTGGGCACACACTGTACCGGACTCACCCATTTACTGTCAGAGATTGGATACACTACCCCTGCATCTAACCACTTAATAATTTCTTTCTTCACCACCTCTTGCATAGGTGGATTCAAACGCCTTTGATGCTCAATAGTGGGTATGCAATTTTCTTCAAGCTGAATCTTGTGCATACATATCCCAGGCGGGATATCAATAATATCAGCATAGTCCAACCGATGGCTCTCTTGTATCTCCTCAGAACAGAGATGAGAGCTGCAACTTGTTGCTCACCCAAATCAGCCGCCACAATAACCGGAAGTGTATTTCCACTTCCCAAGAATGGATACTTTAGATGACTGGGCAGCTCCTTCAATTCTAACATTGGTGGCTCTTCAATGGATGGTTTTGCTGGAGGTATAGGTCGATTTTCGAGATCAAGGTCCAGCTTCTTGGGAGCATGAGAATACGACCCTATTCCTGTTAGAGCACAAATTGTTTCTTCATAATCTTCAACATTCTCACGTTCAATATTCATAAGCACAGGCGCTAATGGATCAACAATAAGCTGCTTCTCTACAGATAATTCTTTCTCATCATCATAATAAACATCAGCTACAGAGAACACATTCATATCTTTGGGCTACTTCATTGATTTGCATACATCAAAACGGACCACTTCGTCGTTCATCCAAAATAAACGCTCATTAGCTCTTAAATCAATAAGCACACTTCCTGTTGCAAGGAAAGGACGCCCCAAGATTATGAGAGATTCAGAGTCCACCTCACAATCCAAAATAACAAAGTCTGCAGGAAAAATGAAGGAAGAAACCTTCACCAATACATTATATAAGATACCAACAGGTCATTTTACCAACCTATCTGCCATCACGAGCCGCATATTGGTTGGTGTAGGATCGCCCAACCCCAACTTCCTGTAGACGGATAGTGGCATTAAATTGATGTTAGCCCCCAAATAGAATAATGCCTTGGCAAAATCCAAAGATCCAACAGTGAAAGCACCAGGATCTGCCTTTTTCTGAACTAACGATCTTGTAGCTATTGCACTACAATGATGAACATTGTCTACCAACTCATAACTTGCTGCCGCTTCTTTGTCAAAAAGTCCTTCATGAATTTCGCATATCCAGGCATCTGTTCTAGCGCCTCCACCAAAGGAACATTAATAGTTAGCTGCTTCAACATAGTCATAAATTTACTGAACCTGGTATCATCAGTTTTCTTCTTCAGTCTCTGAGGAAAAGGTGGTGGTGGAAGGGGGATAGTTTTCTCCACCACTTTCTTTTTATCTTGCTTCTGATTGTCGATCTTTTTAGGTTGCAGACGTCTAGGGGTGACGTCTTGCACACTCACTTTAGCTTCTTCGGCATCTTCACACTCTGCATCAACAACATCATATGCTATATCATCTACCACCTGCTTGCCTTTGGAGGGTTTCCCTAACACCTTACCACTCCTGGTAGTAATAGCCATACATGATCCATCGTTCCTTGGATTTTGCACAGTGTCACTAGGTAAAGTGTCAGCCTTTCTTTAATTGAATGCCGCTGAAAGTTGACTCAATTGTTGTTCCAGCTGTTTTATTGAAATGGAATGCGTGTCTACCAATTGATTTATTGATGACAAATCATTCTTAACCTGGTTTACTCCCGTATTGGTTGCCTCCACTCCCTTCAACAGCTTAGCCATCATATCTTTCATTGACATCTTCCCAGAGCCAGATGCCAAAGCCTCACGGTTTCAAGGGGGAACATACAAACCACTCCTGTCAGTCTTATTCTTCCAACTACCTTGATCACGGTCCTTGTTTCCAGATTTATCATAATAGTTCCGACCTTGGTTTCCTTGGGCATTGCCTCGGAAACCCCCTGATTATTTAAGTAGTTAGCTTCTTCCTCAGAATCGGATTCATCTCTTCCCTGTGACGCAACAACTTTGACTTTTTTGGTCTTCCTTGATAATAAATGCTTGGTAAGAAGATCCATCTGCGTTTTCATGTGCGTCATATCTTGATCACGTTCCTCCTCTCTTCGCCTTTGTTCTGCAGTTATGCCAATAGATCCAGTAGAGCTTGCTACGTCAGAATCCATGGTATGCCAAGATCTACTCTGCTTTGTCATACGATCTAGCATATCACTAGCCTGAATAAAAGTAAGGTCCATGAATGACCCTCCTGCAGCATTATCAACTACTGGCTTAGTCACCGAATTTAAAGACCTGTATAATATCTCCATCAAGTGGACATTGGTCATATGATAATTTGGGCACCGCATAAGATTCTTCTTGAACCTCTCCCATGTTTCGTGGAGAGCTTCGATTGGAAGCTGTCGAATATTGCTGATCTCATCTCTCGATTGTACTCTCTTGGATAACGGAAAGAATCTTTCTAGGAAAGCGTCTTTCAATTGCCTCCAATTAGTAATAGAATCAGGAGTCATCCCGTTCAACCATAGAGTTGCCTCCCCAGATAGAGACAATGGAAATAAGCGCAGCCGAATTGCATTCTGTCCCACGCCTAGATTGTCAAATGACTTGCATGTAGAGATAAAGTTGACCAGATGCATATTCGGATCGTCTCCTGCAAGTCCACCAAACAACCCTTTGAGTTGCAATAGCTGAATCATGGTGCTAGTGATATTGAACTTGGCTCCAGGTGCTAAGGGTGGAGGAATAATAGCTCTTGTGGCACCAGCCCCATCCAAATCGTCATCATCATCATCAAAAGGAATTTGCACAGCTTGGCGTTCAGGCCTCAATCTTGCTTGACGATCTCTTCTGTTCACAGGTGCCGCCACATCATCATCACGCCCTGGGTTTAGTAGCTCATCATCACCCAGGTCCTCATCATCAGGATTTGTTGCACAACCTGGGTTATCAAAATTCTGTTGATGCACTTGAGCAGCGGCCAATGCAGCTAATCTAGCCTGCTCCTGCTGAGCAGCCCTTCTTTTAATGTCTTGTTGAGCCTTCATCCTACCAATAAGTTGCGGTTCAGGGTTTATGGGTAATAATGGCTGACCCGAACTTCGAGTATTTGGCATGCACTGAGCAAAACCTGAATAAAACAAAAACAACAGACGAAAAGTAAAATTTGAGAATTTTTTACCAAAGGGTCTAGTAACTATCACAAACTTAGTTGACAGTCGTATTCCCCGGCAACGGCGCCAAAATTTGATAACGCCCAAACTACAGCTCACGTAAGAGTGTAAGCGGTCGCTGTCAAATATAGAACCCAACGGGGTTGGGTGTCGAATCCCACAGGGAATACCTGGTCACTAAGTATGCAACTATTAGTAGACTGTTGGTCGCAAATTCTACGGAAAGGGGGAATTTAATTTATGCGTGCAATAATGTTAACAAAGTAACGAATGAATGCTTGGTTTAGTAGGATTTAATCACCGAGAATAATAAGTTAGGGTTATGTCCACCTTATAAATTCTACGTATCTATTAACTATGAGTAATGCGGAATTCAGACATGCATGCACTTATAGAGATTCGTATTCTAATGGTAAATCCTAGTGTCTCTCGACCATCAAGGATTATTTTACTTTACCTCTCTCGAGCCTAAAGCGTATAACTAATGGTACGAACTCTCCAAGAAATTAATCCAGTTAAGGCATTAATGTGTAAACAGGGGTTGGTAGCCTTATTTCCTTGTCATACTCTCTTTTCCAAACATGTAACTTTTCTCTCGAACAAGTTAATGCTATAATGGCGTATTCTATATGTTTGCAACCACAAGAATTTAAATTAAAACGAAGAGAGTAATGATATAAGTAGCATACGCATCAAGAATTCACAAACTCATAGTAATAGATAGTATCTCATAAGGCTTCCATAACCCTAACAGAGAAGTTTAGCTACTCATGATTGTAAAGGAAAGCAACAAAGACATCATCATCATACCAACACGATAACAATCTCACGATGGGTATGTATTGGCATCACAATAAGAATGACGTGATTTCCTCTCTAGCCGTTCTTGTAGCGTTTTTCTCTGTCTCAAGTTACAGAAATTGTAACGTGAATTCTACTCAAAAGTCGAATGAAAATTGTCTAATGAATAATAGTGAATGAATCAATGCTGAAAAATTCAGCAAATAAGGTATTTATAACATCCTTGTCCTACCCCTAAGTATTAAGAAATACTGATTTTGCCCGGGACAGATTCTCCATGCATCACTTTCAGTCCACAAGCTTCCAAAAGTTGCCTTCCTTCTTATGTGAAGTTTTCCTTTGCTGCCCAAAGGTCCACAAAGTGCTGAAATCTTCATCATTAATACCTGAAAACATGCTAATCACATAGGTTAGCTCATTTACAGGAAAATGGACTAAAAGTACACTAATTATACATTTTATCCTCCAAACTTAGCCTAAAATATGGATAAATCATGGTGTTTAGGCGTGTAAATACGCCCAACATCAACCAATTTGTGACGTATGACCCAAATACACGTTAAATGAAGAATATTAAAGACAAGAATTTTGTCAAATAATATCAAGATTTCTCGAAGTTACTATCAATCACTCCATCATATAAGAAAATGCAGTGTGCTGTATTAAAATTTTTGCTATATGTGAAGTTTAGGAAAAGATCAAACCACACGAGTCTATTATACTATCTTGTATTTCTGTCAGAGGTTATTTTCATAACTTAAACTCATGACCTTATCATCACATGACAATAACTTTACCCATTACTGCTCCCCTTCCACTTCAGATGCATGACTATAACAAATGCCCCACTTCATCCATTGAACCTTTCGTCTTCCATTCTAAATAAACAAAGTATTTATGAGTAGAGATGAAAGGGTGTAGAACACGTGGCCTCAAATTGAAAATTATGTACTATGTTTCTATCGAAATTTATTCATAAAGAGCCGGGATGAAGTTTTGCAGTGCTAATGTGGCAATTTTTCTTGCTGTCCTCAAAGAAATTCCCTTAAGTGGCCAACTGTTTAGAATACCTCAACCCCCACCTATCAGGGAAATAAAGATAAAAACATATTATTATTTTTCTTTGCAATAATCACCCAGTTCCCCAAAATCATAATTCTGATATAACAGCAAGTCATTAAGCCAACTTCTCTACAAAATTAATCATCTAAATCAATGGCAAATAGGCAACTTCCCTTGAACATAAGCACCCTCCCCTACCACTAGGAACATGTAGCAAAGCTATAAGTTTGATAAAACTCACTACTTATATCGAGACACAATTGTTATTTCAGATTTAAAAATATTAAAATGATATTTAGCAATTGAAGTTGCATATATTGGTCTTTTTCTCAGTGATAGTTAGATCTATGCGCATATTTGCTAGTTTTTAATACTCAAACTGGACTTTCAAATGCATGGAGGATGTGCTCCTAAAATTAGTAGAGCTGCCCTTGTACATACAGGCAAAAATCTCAGGTGGGATCCATCACTACTCCCATGTATATAGCCTACTTGCAACAAAAGATCAAAAGGATGCTGTCAGAGCCTTTAGCCAGTCTTTGGGCCTTCTCTTTTGTCGATAGAGCAGTATCATCTGATTGGGAATATGACTCAGTCTGTATAATAAGATAAGTTCTGTGTGTAAATATTTTTTTACAAAAGAAAACTACTTCATCAATAATTTTGGAGATAAAAAGGTAGCAACTGTGGAAGTTCTGAAAGTGCAGAACTAGCATTTGATACTAGTCGCGACTAGCAAAAACTATGCTGCTCGGACTTTTCAAAAATGTCAATGGATGCTTGTCGGGTTCTCCAAAACTAGCGTATTTTTAGAGGATCCGACACAAGTGCGGCATCAAAAGTGAAGAGCCTGCGCAACTTAAGCAAAAACTGATAAACACTAAATAGTTGGAGGTAGCAAGTTGAATGTTGTAGGAATAGAAGAGCTAGAGAAAATTAATTTTCATCCTAAAACAATATTGGTATTAAATCAGATCACTAAACTCGAGAAAAGATTGTTTCCCCGATGAAAACATTTTTATGTCATACGAAACAGAGCAATATTTAACCAATCAGACTTCATCTAGATTGTGTATGTAATAACAAGGCGGAAGAAGTTTCTATATCAAGGCCTATAATTTGACATTCCGTGAAAGACTCATTATTCATTATTGTGCTTGTCTTTTACTATCATGTGACTAGCTGTTTAATCAGTGGTAGGTCATAAAATACTAAAGAGCATGGTTGAATACTTTTGGTCATCCTGAAAGAAACACTATTGATAATTAGCATTTTCAAATGATGTCAAAAATCTACCAAGCTTTGGAGTACATAGAATGAGAACATTGCAGTCTCTAGATTGTTACTAAAATCCGTAACACCATTAAAGAGCTAAATTCGTATATCACAATCAGTTAGAAGTTACATGCTTTTTGGTTTACGGTCATCTATTATGACTCCTAACATTCTCTAATGAAAGTAGAAGGTTGGGGTGGCTCCAGTGGAGTGCAAGATGCGGGAAGTCCGATTGAGTTGGTTTGGACACGTGAAGAGGAGGGACATGGATGCTCCGGTCCGTAGGTGTGAGAGGCTAGCGTTGGATGGTTTTAGGCGGGGTAGGGGTAGGCCGAAGAAGTACTGGGGAGAGGTGATTAGACGGGACATGGAGCAGTTACAGCTCACCGAGGACATGACCCTAGATAGGAAGGTCTGGAGGGCGAGGATTAGGGCAGAAGAATAGGGCCAGTTTGGGGGCACAAGGGTAGGGAGTGGGGGATTATTCCTGTTATTCTTCCTACTCTTATTTTTATTCCTATTCCTATTCTTCTTCTTGTTATGATTTCGGTGTTCCATGTTTTATCATGTATCTGAGTGCTTCCCGATGTTTCCTACTACCATGCGTTACTTTATATTTATATTTATATTTATATTTATATTTATATTTATATTTATATTTATATTTATATTTATATTTGTGTGGCGACTGTCTTGAGCCGGGGGTCTATCGGAAACAGCCTTTCTACTTCTTCAGAGGTAGAGGTATGGACTGCGTACATCTTACCCCCCCCAGACCCCACTAGGTGGGAATACACTGGGTTTGTTGTTGTTGTTGTTGTTGAAAGTAGATAATTTAAGGAATTTCTTTCATGGAAAATGTATCCGAGATATTATCATACCTATTTATAAGTTAACAGGGACCTTCAATCCATCATGTGCAAGTTGAACTGCTATACCTTCTCTGCAAGCAAATAAGCATGTGAAGTTCCAAAAAGCTGCTACGACAACAACAAACCCAGTGTAATCCCACAAGTGGGGTCTAGGGAGGGTAGAGTGTGCGCAGACCTTACCCCTACCTACCTTGAGAAGGCAGAGAGGTTGTTTCTTAAGACCCTCGCCTCAAAGAAAGATGAAAAAGTGGCAGTAGCAGCAAACAGAAATAATAAGATAACCGAGGCTAAGAAAATAACTCGTAGTAACAGAAATCTAAGAATAAGATAATACAAGAATAATACAAATACTGCGGGAACGGAAAAGAAATAAGTCGGACTACCAACAAACCTTCTACCCTGATACAAGACAGGTGCTAAAATATAAAATTTGCAACTCCCACCCCCGCCCAACCCCCCAAAGAACCATTAAGCAGTATACCTTCGAGACCATTCCACAAGGAATTCATTATCTTTGTGGTGGTCAAATTCATGAGTCATTCCAATTAGTAGAGCCCTCTTTGGGCATAGCATCTTCAACGCCTCGAGAGTCTGGAAAATTAAATATTTCCAGCTGTTAAAATAGGGCATGAACAACACAAAGGTCAACTAGAGGGTTCCTCTAAAGTAAGCACACCTGAGTAAGGCAAAGGTGAACATTGTGGGAACCGTTCTGCACATATTGAAGACAAAAAGGTACAATTACACGAATATAAGTCAAGTAATAGCAAGAATAAGACCTAACTGGCCTAAATAAAAAGAAATCCCCCTTTACAGTGGCATATCTTATATATATCAATCCTAGATGGAAATGTACCAAAAATAAAGGAGAAAAGGAATAAAGCAATTTTAAAATTATTGAATGAGATGAGAGTTGAGGTTTATTAGGGTCCAACGACCATTTATAGTCAAGTGCCTCAGTGCGAAAACAAGCATGTGCTTTTCTTAAAGGGATAATGCATAAATATCTCCATCAACTTGTCCCTGATATTTCAACTACAGTGAACACCATTTCTCGATAAGAAGCACTCTCCATTTTTGGCGGTGTCTGGATGATAGCAAAGACGGAACTGAAGTGGGAAAGGAGGAGGGGGAAGGTAAATAACACGTGGCAGCACACTAATACGCCATCATGTTCTCATCTTAATGTGTTATATACCTCTCAGGATGGCCGGAGATGCAGTTCAAACGATGAAATAATTTAAAGGTGTCATTGGATCTTCAGAACAATTTGAAAGGGATACATATGTATTATCCCTTCCTACTGTTAAAAAACTCCGCCCCATACAGCACTTCAATTTTCCCTTAATTAGTTCTAACCATGGATAGCACCTCATATAGAATTTCTACGATTCCTCCCATCTATTTCTAATTTCAATTTTTCCAAACATATTTTGTTAACCAATTGAAGCTTGGCGCCTAACATTTGTTCATAGCATGAGTAGTGCTTGGCTGGTAGATCACAGATAGCTAGTAGGAGTTCTGTTATATTCTAAATACATGGTGTATTTATATTTAGGCTGGAACTCAATGGGTAATCCATTTAATCAAATGAGTTCACACTTATGATTTAATGGATAATAGATGATTGTAAAATTTAGGCTTCTTAATTTATTGATAAAGGATGATTTTATGCAGAAAATACTGCAACTTTTGAACGCTAATCAACAACGCGAAAGTTTGCTGACTGCAGAAAAGCAGAGGACTCTAGCTATGAGAATTGACGAGAGCAGAACTTCCCTTGATTTGCTTGTATGCAGGCAGAGTTGAGAGGATCATTTTGCAGGTGGTTTAGCTTAGATGGAAGGAGTTGAATGGAAAGGGATCAAAAAAAGGATTAGACATAACAAGGAAAGGAGGTTGAAAAGGAAGCATAAGACACTAATCTTTTTTTGGTAAAGGGTAATTTTATTAAAGCAAATACCAAGAAGGTACTACAGAAAATACAAAAAAGTATTGCACAAAGACTCCCACTAACATAGGACACAATATTAATATTAAGATTTACTTCACAGCATCTCTCCAAGGGGCACAAAGTGTTATCCTTTCAATTCCTCTTAAGAAACTGACCGACCCAATAATTTGAACTCAGGCAGGAATGGAATGTGGAGTGACGAGGGCAACACCAGATTTTTAATTAGGGGGCCAGTTGATATATGCATACTGCAAAGTAAATCATTCTTTTTTATTTATTAAATGCAAAATTTAAAACTTTTAATAGCAGAATACTATCCTAAACAAAAACGTTTGTGTTTTAAATATAAAAAACAAGACTGAAAAAGTTTACACCAACAACCAAAGATGGCAAAAAGATTATAGTCTAAGAAAGGTAATGTATTATAAACAAAGGACAAACTCCATGAGTAGTCCTGTAATACTTACAAACAGAAGTCACAGGAGTAAAACTAGCCTCCTATGAATTCATAAGTAATCAAGATACTGGGAATATCCTCTTCTTCTTGAGGATATTCATGCATACACCAAAAATAGAAAAGAACCAAACAATTCATCTTCATTTCCTGTAAATACCAACTCTTGTTTTCAATACATCTTTGGTTCCTTTCTAGCCAAATGGCCCACCATATGCCAGCTAGGGCAAATTTCCATCTCTCTATGTGCCCTGACTGGTTTCCATCCCTATCCCAACAAGCTAAAGCTTCCTTTATGTCCCTTGGCATAGTCCAACTAATGCCCCTAAGGTTGATGATGATCTGCCAGAGTTTCATAGTCTCCTTGCAGTGTAAAAAGAGATGATTTTTTGTCTCTGCCTCACATTCACAAAAAAAGCATCTTGACCATAATCGGAAACCTCTTTTCATGAGGTTATCCTGAGTAAGTGCAGCCTGGTTGGCCAAAATCCAGATAAAACAAGCCACCTTGAATGGAACCTTTACTTTCCATATCATCTTCCCTGGCGAACAATCTTGTTGTACATCTGATCTCTGATAGTTTTTGTGGGCTAACCCACTGAAAATCTTCCTTGTTTGTCGGGAACCCAAAATAATTGATCCTCACCAGAATGTTTAGAAATTCAACCATCCTGCTTACCTCCCAATCATTCAGATGTCTCCTAAACCTAAAGTTCCATAACTGAATCTCTCTCATCTCTTTGAAATTGGCCTCTTTTTGTAGGCTCAAATTAAAAAGATCAAGAAAGTTGCTTTTTAGAGGCCCCTGTCCCACCCAACTATCCTCCCAAAACAAGGTTTTCCCTCCATCCCATATCTTGATCTTACAATCATTTATCAATTTCGGTCACAAATTTCTGATTGATTTCCATACTCCAGTACCATATGGTTGAGTAGCAACTTTACTGATCCACCAGTTTTCCATGCCATATCTCATTTTGGTTATCTCCTTCCATAAGGATTGTTCTTGAGAAACAAATCTCCACAACCATTTCATGAGTAAGTTGCTATTCTGAGTGTTCATATCCCTTGTTCCCAGTCCCCCTTTTTCCTTGCCGGCCTACCTTGATCCTATTTAACCCAATGTATCTTATGGCTGTTTGGATCGCAGTTTCCTTGCCATATAAAGTTTCTTCTAATGGCCACCCAATCTGTCTCTTACAATAGCTCGCATAGGAAATAAGGACTCTTTCTACCGGCCGGCGTGGCGCTGCTGGATGCTTCTGATCAATAGAACACGAAGAGGAGGAGTAGGAGTTCGCTTTAGGGGAATCATATAAGTAGGTAGAGCATCTGAACCACAGGTTTTGGTGGTGGCATTTTTATACTCTAGCTTTGGTGAAAATTCCCTTTTTGATTGCTTTTAGTCCTTAAGTTGGAATTGCGAGTTCATGAACATCTTCTTTTGGCTTAATTAACTTGATTACTGGCCGGGGTCAAATTTTATGAGAGTAACTCTACCACCCAAAGACAAATATTGGCTCTTCCAGTTGACAAGCTTCTTCTCACATCTCTCCAGAACATTGTTCCAGTCCCAGATGCCCTTTGATTTACTCGTCTCCCAATATCATGCCAAAATATACGGTAGGGAGTTCTCCAATTTTTCCTCCCAAAATATTTGCCAAACTGTCTATGTTAGGTACCTCATTATCAGGGTAAATGAAACTTTTGCCCCAATTAATGTGAAGGCCTGAGATTGCTTCAAACAGTATTAGGATGACTCTTAAATATATCAGCTGATTGTTGTCTGTATCACAGAAGATTAATGTGTCATCTGCATGGTGTAGATGAGTGAAAGCCAAACCTTGCCTATCTTCCATATTTGCGTTAAAACCCCTTATCCAGATGTTTGTCTGGGCTTCTTAGCAATCATTTAGTCCCTCCATTGCCAAAATAAAATGAAAAGGAGATAAAGGATCCCCTTGTCTCAGACCTCTCTCATGATTGAAGAATCCAGTGGGTGATCCATTAATCAAAACTGAGAATTTCATAGTACTGGTGCAGAATTTGATCCAGCTTATCCATTTCTGGCCAAAACCATGCTCTCCATAGTTTTCCAGAGGAATTCCCAGGGTAAGCGCTCATACGCTTTCTCTATGTCCAACTTACATAAATTCCGGGGACCTTGCTAATCTGCCTCACATCCCCACATTCATTAGCTACCAAAATGGCATCTATGATCTGCCTTCCCTTGATGAAAGCCATTTGATGCGAATCCACCAATTCAGAAATCACTTTTTTCAATCTCTTTAAGTCAAAACCTTTGAGATGATCTTGTATATGCTACCAATTAGGTTGATAGGTCTAAAATCTTTCAGTTCTTTGGCCCCTAACTTCATGAAAATTCTGAACCGCTGCCACCACTTCTATACCTCTCTGCTCAATACATCCCAGTATGAGGTGGAAAAAGCCATGGTAAAGCCATCGGGGTGAGGAGCTTATCCCTAGCACATGCCATGACATGGTCCTTAATCTTATTTTCACTGAATTGACTCTGTAGCATTAAGTTGTCTTCATCACTGATAACAGACCTTTATCTCGGGCTAAACTGAGGCCTCCATGTCTCTGTTACTGTATATAGGCTCTGGTAAAACTTGACAATTCCTTCATTTATCACTTCTGGATCTCCTAAGCACTCACCATTTACCAGAAGCCTGCCTATGTTGTAGTATCTCCTGTGGCAATTTGCAGTTCTATGAAAGAACTTAGTATTTATGTCTCCTTCTTTCAACCACAGCGCCCTGGACCTTTGCCTCCATGCTATCTCCTCTCTTTCAGCATTACCTTCAAATTCTACTGCGAGAACAACTCTTAGGTAAACTTCATCATCTGAGATTTGTCTCTGATCCTGGATCTTCTCTAGCTCTGCAAATTGACTCAGGATACTCTGCTTCTGTAATCCTAGATTGCCTTGCCGAGTTTTGCTCCACTCTTTTAATTTACCTTTCAAATATTTTAGTTTTTTTAGCTAAAATAAAGTCAGGTCTGCCTCTGCAAGTATGGGAGTCCCACCAAAGCTTTACTTTCTCCTTAAGGTTTTCTACTTGAATCCACTAATTCTCGAATTTGAAATAAGAGTTGACCACTCCCACTTCCTCGTAATCTCGTTTTCTTTCTTCTTTCCTTTTTTTTTGGTTTTGGAGGGGAGGGGGGGGGGGGGGGGGGGGGGGGATGGTAGCTCCACTCATCGTGACAATCACTGGGTTGATATAAAGAGGACATTTAGTAAACATAATAATAGGGTGAGATCTGGAAGAATAACCAACAATGAGAATACAATAGGCGTAATATTCGGCTATGCATAATCAACAAACACAAAATTCAATTAGAATCAGGTCCTAGTTAACAACCACAGCATGTTCATGTGGTTAGATACCACATAGATTATGCAAGTGGTCAGTATTGCTTTTATATTTAATGTCATAACAAGCATTAGAATGAACAACAGGCTTTCATGGGCTTCATCAGCAAGATATGATCAAATAATTGAAATTTTACACTGCCTAAACTGACCTTATAGAGAGTGTCCAAAATAAGCAGGTCTAGTTGTTGACCACTATCTTTTGAAATGTCTGCAAAAGAAAATTCTTCCTTAACAAGACTCGACCTTCATTTATCAAGAATACACACATTTTCATCCAGTGAGAAACTGAGAAAGGCTTCAACTATCCTCAAGACCAAATACTGAATGAATATTCAGTTCCTTGGGTGAAAGGGTAAGATCCACAATGATCAAAGATAAAACCCCACAAATCAGAGGGATGGAGATAATACTCACAAGATACAGTGGTTGGAAGAAAGCGTGAAACATCGGATATATATGCAATTCTGAATTTTTTACCAAAAAGAAACCCCAAGCACACATAATCTTCGCCATGCATTACCTACATCCAAATTCTACAAGTTAAAACAAGACAAGACACAAGGAAATATAGAATGTATTTAAAAAAAGGAGGTATTGAACTTCAAATTTAGAGGATTATTAAATGATGGGGAGGTCACTAGAGTTATTGAGCTTCTACAGATCTGGAAAGTTTCAAGGATACTGTCCAGAATGAAGACTTCATCATATGGAAAGGGGATGAGAGGAAGGGGTTCACAGTAAAGTCAGCTTATTTACTTTTGAACTCCACTGGACAGAATGCACAAAGCAGTCAGTGGAGGAAAAGCTTGAAGGAAGAAGCCCCATCGAAACTAAGGTGTTTTTCTTGGTTGGTGATGAGAAGGGCATGTCTGACTCTTGAAAGTCTACAAAGAAGGAGAATTCAGCTATCCTCAAGATGTTTTTTAAGTCAGGAAAGTGCAGAAACCAATAGCCACTTATTCATGCATTGCAAGAGGACTGAACAGTTGTGGCAGATCCTTTTGAGTATGTCTGGACTCAACTGGACCATGCCAGGAACCACAACGGAGTTGGTAAACTGTTGAGGAAAATGGGAGTTAGTGAAATAATATGAAATGATGGGGTGCATCCCAGCTTGTATGTGGTGGACTATATAGAAAGAGAGAAAAGCAAGATGCTTCATAGAGAATAGCAGTTCAATACAGGCATTGAAGACGAACCGTGAACAATCCTTATATTGTTGGTGTAAAGAAAGATGTATAGAAAATACAGAATGTTTATTAGACTTCTTGGAATCTTAGTAAAAACCTTGTAAGAAGACCAAGGTTTTCTTTTCCACCACTAGTGTTTGGCATCTCTTTTGTTGTTAATATGGTACGCAACATTATAAGAATACAACATTACCAATTTTCTTTTTAAAAAAGTAGGTACGGTGAAACTCACTGGCAACGGAACAAATTCTAGTCCTGATGCAACAAACGACTTTTCACAATCATTTTCAATAATCTGCCAATCAAGTTGTGCAACACGTCTAATTTCTTGTCCTTCCTTAAGTTTCTTCTGGACTAAGTAAGGGAATTTCTGAACAATGCTGTTTCAGAAAAAGAATTGAAGGAGAATCAAGAAAATTGCACGAGAAGTAAAGCAGCATAAATGAAGCATGATTATATAAAAATTCCGAAGACGATAGAGTAGAGCTTGCCATGTTTAGTACACATGCTCATATTTTCAATGTCATTACTTTGCTGTCAATGAAGTGTTTGTTAGTGAAAACTGGAGAATAGGCACTTTTTATTAATGAATCAGGGACAAAAGGATATAGTATGGCAGAAGTAACAACAGAAATGAATAGAGAGAACCCAAAAAATTACAACTTTCACATTCTTTCATGCAAGTGGAAATTTTTATCCATAGCTTTGAAGAAGAACAAAAAACTTTATGCAAGTACAACGAAAACTTATATCACGAACTTCAACAGTAAAACCACTAAATTAGTAAAAAGAATGAGCAGTCATGCTGTCATGGAATTAATAATAAGATCACAAAAGTCCAAAGCATGACAGGATGTTCAACCAAATGATAAGTTTTATCTTCCAATCGGGGAGGACTTGACCCAGAGAATTTCAAGCCATCTCCTCCTTCATTGTCTTTCTTTCTTTGTCTCATTCTGTTATTTTGTTGGTTGTCATGGAGGAGATGGTCCTGATTTGAGGGGATTAGCTTCAAGTTCATCAGGCAACTTCGTTGAAGAGCAATAGTAAACTCCATAACATTTATAGAATTGTCGATTGACTACCAATGAAGGATTAGAAAAACTACGCTTATCATCGTTAGACATCTACAAGCAGCAAATTTTCATCAAAGTACCTATCCATTGAATATTGAGTCAGGTACACTGGTGTCGGATCAATGTCATTTGTTGGGCTAAATGGTTGCACTGCACGGATATCATCCAAGCCGAGAGTTGCATCAGCATGCTCATGAGTCAAAATAATCTGATATTGTAACAACCTTCGGTTAAGTATACTGTGGTCCAAATAGACAGCTCTATAGAGAATAGAAATAATCGACAGACCTTTCTATCTCACAAAACAATATCAAAGATAAAATCAGTGAGCTGCTTCAATCGTATACCTATCTCTAATCACAGTTCTCTACACCCTTTACATCTTCGTTTGATGGAGAGAACCATCACTCAGTTAAATTTAGTCCAAACAATTAGAGCAATATTGCAATGACTAATAATTTTTAGTGCTTTCTAATCAATAACAAAGCAGATGGTTGAACCAGATCTACAACTTCTATGTATAGCTGATACCTAAATGTAAAATAAAAAAGCTTTCATTTTGTATATTTGAAGTATATTCACAAATTTTGTTCACATCGATATTCGTTTTCAAATGGAGAGACAAACTAAGGCCATTAGATGTCAAAGTTGTTTCTTGTGAACAAAAACGACAAAATTTTGTGCTCTCTCAAACTGGGTAAAATTGTGTTATCTTTTTATTTTTGTATCTAGAACTCTGTTATGAAAACATTCAAACTTTGTTATTGAGGTTTCCGTTTTTTGGCAAGTTGAGTCGAGCTGGTGCAGACCATGAAAGACTGTGAACGCAAATCCAAGATGCCTTAAATGTTTGAACTAATGAACGTCCTACAGACCTTTATATGTTAAACTGGATTTTTTTCAATATTTATTCCTTTCCCAAAAGTTTGAGCAATAATGTTAATTTTCTCATCTTTGAAACTCTTGATAAACAACAACCATGCCTAAACCAAAAAACAAGTTACGGTCGATTATATGAATCCTGAGTTGCCATGTTTCTCTATTTAAACTCATCTCAAGACATTATTATACAAAATAAAATTAAATGCAAAGGTACTAGAAGTTCTCTAAATTTCTACTACTTTAGAAGCACTGACAAGACTAAAAGACTGACTAAAAACATATTTCCACTTACCAGCCAATTTATGAAGAATCCTTTGAAACTCTTGATCTTGATGAAGAGTACGGGAGAATAAGATTAGTGTTCTATGTTGACTTATAGTTTTGGTGATTTGTTTTGTTCAGCAGTATATTTGGATGTCGCAAAGTTCATATCCGCACATAGGACCTCTTCCAGATTCAGAAAGTTTTGACGTCTATCAATTCTGTAAGAATGCTTCTACCTCTTTCTTTTTTTCATTTTCTGCAATTTAAACTCTCTGGATATGCATTTTAGCATATATCATCGTCTTCCTAGTTTCCTAATATCCCTATCAATAAGACAAAGATGGAAAGCGCTTAAAGGAAACTCAATCTACTTATCCAGTTCATTTCCCACAGATGCTGAAATTGCTATATCTTCCAATGTTTTTAAACTCCAGATAACATAGCATCCTTGAAAGTCTTATAATTCAATACCAAGAATGCTTATAACCAGATACATATGCAAATACCACTTCTCAGACTTCCCAAATCATTATGATTTTTTTCATTTAGCCTAATGAAGCACCATACTTGTAATAACACAAAGTGAGTGTTGTTTAAAAAGTTCTATCAGCTCACTATCTCAGCTTGCTTTGCACCCCTAGAGCTTAGAAATGTTGAAGCTCCTTTACTATTAAAAAGTTGGTTGAGTAGCAACTCTCAAGTGAAAGAGCAGCATACTGTGAATTTATCTCAAATTCACATGTTTAAGACCTGATGATTGATAAAGTTACATATGATGATTGATAACTTTTCTTTTAGCAAGGAAAAAGTGATATACTTCGCAATTTGGAACTTGGGGAACTCATTATAAACTGCATATTCTGCTAACACAACAAACAACAACATACCCTATGACCCCACAGGCGGGATCTGGAGAAGGTAGAGTATAGTGGCGTATGTAGACCTTACCCCTAATACAAGCATTATTGAAATAATGGAAACTCTGGCCAGAAAGTCTGGGAGAAAATGAGGAAATTGTGTTTACAGTTAACAACAACAACAACAACAACAAACCCAGTGTATTCCCAGAAAGTGTTTATAGCTAAGTACCAAAAAACAAGAGCATCTCCCTGCCTTAGGATATGAACTTTCTGTGATGGGAAACTAAATATAACCAATAGTGCACTTATGATGCTAATGTGAAGTGGCTTCTGGACATTTATGTAAAAAAGAAAATTTAAAAAAATTGGGTAATGAAGCAGACAATTGACCCATTACCAATTATTCTGGACTGTAAAGAAACTAGAAGATATTTAAAGATTGAATTTCAAGTGAGGTCATGTAGAAGTCATTAGTGACAGGGCATTCCTGTTCTTGTTCCAATCTAAAAGTATTGGGGATTATTCAAGACACAATAATGAGATGTGTCAGCAATACTTCCCTTCTTTAAAGGCAATGTTGAATCTCTTTCAATAATTTAAGACAGATGAAATGCTGATCAAAAGAAAATTTGAAGACAAATGAAAGCAAAGCTAAGAAAATGTGACGCCTCCAATTTGCAAATATTAGAAATATAATACATATAAGAAATGAAGGATGAGTGATGTAACGACCCAACCCGTAGTTACGTGTGAAAACGCCCCGAAAATAATTTACAATAAATAAAAGTCTCAAAATGAACCGGGACAAAATTTAAATCGGGGAGAAAATCCTGGCCGAAGGGAATTGGGACAAGAGGCGCAATTATGGACTGGATTGGACTGCCGGTAACCGCTGCAGCGGTAAAAAGCAATAGCCCCGTCCAGGGATTTATAAGAATCCTCTTTCTTTTTATTTCCATAGGTCGCGCCCTTCCTCCAAAAACACTCTGAAAAATCTTATCTCCCTAACAACGAGATTTCAAAGGCCAAGGCTTATGAGAGTGGTTTCGAGACACACCCGGAGGGAACCCGGCATGGGAATACGTTTAGCACGTGTGGGACAACTCACTCTTCTCCGTAGCAGTATGTTTCACCTAAGTGGTAAGCTAAGGTTTACTTTTCAGCAACTAGACTAGGGCTAGATGCACTTAACATTAGTAGTAATGTCAGGAATCTCACGTACTAGGCCTTTGGCACGAAGTTGTATGGGTAGACGCTTTGAAATCCGGCTAGGCCTATGGTTAGGCCTAAGTATGATGGTATAACTGTACATTAGGTGGGTATTCTAATTGTGATGAGAGACGAATAAAATGATAGAGTGAATGTGCACAGTTTAATATATCCCAGGCTTGAATATAGTGGAAAATCGAGTGAGACAACACGGAATAGTAACAACAACAACAACAACAAACCCAGTATGTTCCCACCTAGTGGGGTCGGGGGGTAAGATGTACGCAGTCCATACCTCTACCTCTGAAAAAGTAGAAAGGCTGTTTCCGATAGACCCCCGGCTCAAGACACGAGACACCACACAAATATAAAGTAACGCACAGAACAGGATTTCATAACGTAAATACGGCACCCATAAGTAGTAGGAAACATCGGAAAGCACCCAGATTCGTAATAAAATATGGAACACCGAAAGCATAACAAGAAGAAGAATAGAAAATAGGAATAAAAATAAGAATAGGAAGAATAACAGGAATAAAACCCCCACCAAATACTTCCCTACCCTAACGCCCCAAACTGGCCCTAGTTTTCTGCCCTAATTCGCGCCCTCCAGACCTTCCTATCTAGGTCATGTCCTCGGTGAGCTGTAGCTGCTCCATATCCCGCCTAATCACCTCACCCCAGTACTTCTTCGGCCTCCCCCTACCCCGCCTAAAACCATCCAACGCTAGCCTCTCACACCTACGAACCGGGGCATCCGTGTCCCTCCTCTTCACGTGTCCAAACCAACTCAATCGGACTTCCCGCATCTTGCACTCCACTGGAGCCACACCAACCTTCTCCCTGATAGTCTCATTCCTAACTCTATCCCCTCGAGTCATCCCACACATCCAGCGCAACATCCGCATTTCCGCCACCTTCATTTTTGGATGTGGGTTAACTGGCCAACACTCCGCTCCATACAACATGGCCGGACGGACTACCATCCTGTAGAATTTGCCTTTAAGCTTGGGCGGCACCTTCTTATCACACAACACGGAATAGTAAAAAGGTGAAAATAAGGGAATTCAAGGGAAGTGGTTAGGGTGACGTATGACCAGTTGGGGGTTAGTAATTAGCACAAGTGAATCTCTTCATTGATGAGCGAACATAAAAGAGTAATTTGTGAAGTAAAGAATAGAGTCCCCATTAAAATAGCTAGGGAGGATATAATCTAATGTGAAACATGTGAGGTTGGGAATGTGGAAAGAGAGGAAGGGTGTGATAGTATGAACTTGGGCTACGGCAACCCGCAAGGAGGTATGGCACGTGATGGCCGGGGATATATACATACATGTATGTATAGAAATATATATACATACATGCATATATAGATATTTATATATGTGTGTGTGTGCGCATATATATACATATATATATATGTGTGTGGGTATGTGTATATATATAGCCAAACACATCGACAGGAACCTCAACTTGGCACGATCTTTCTTTTGCACCTTACGTGGAAGATGCTCATTTTAAGCACCTAAAGTAGCCATAAACTGTCAGTTTAGCACCTTTCGCTGACATGGCAAAGTGAGTGCAGAACACTCGTTTTTGGGCGTGTGACAGTGTTATTTTAGCCCATTTTTCATTTAATTTTATCTTCTTCCCCATTTTTTTTCACACCACTGTCTTTTACCATTTTTTTCAAGCTCAAACTCCTTTAATTGTATTCTCAAACCCCCTCTATCTCGTAGAAAATAATTTATTTGAATGTTTTTTCTATATCACTACTAACAATATAATATAAAAAGTAAAGAAAACAAAGATTGTCTAAAAATATAACTAAAAAAAAATAGAGTTACTAATTCAAACACGAAGAGTAATATATTGTATCAATATGATAATTAATTCTTAAAAAGTATTATTAAAATACAATTTGATCTGCAAGATTCACTTCCAAGCACCCAACCTCTATAAACTTAACTCCCAACTGTACCCATGTTTTTTTTTTTTGTTAATTAATTTTCTAATTTTCTTAAAAATTAAGGCTCAGATATGTTAATAAAGCTCAACAAAAAGAGATTCTGGCGACGCCATGGCTGCAAATGCCTCGATTAAAAAGCTCATAAAGGGAATGAAAAATTCAACATCCATTAATGGAGGTTAAAGAAGATGGGTTTGGTGGGGAAGATGATTTTGGTCTTTTTTAAAAAAAAAAGTACTCCCTCCATTTAAAAAAGAATGACCTACTTTGACTTGGCATAAAATTTAAGAAAATAAAGAAGACTTTTGAATCTTATGGCTTTAAATTAAAATTATGTCAAATGTACCAAAATGCCCTTTAATCTTGTGGTCCTAGAGATGTCATGTAGAAAGTTGAAATTAAATTATTGTCAAAAAGAAAAGGAGTCATTCTTTTTTAAACGGACTAAAAAGAAAAGATCATTCTTTTTGAAACGGAGGGAGTAATAATTGTGGGTTTATATAATGATGTGACAATTTAAAATGAGTTGACACAAATTAATTGGCCTTTTAATCCACATCAGAGCAAGTGTACCCCACACACTAGATCTGATGCAAAAAGGTGCCAAAATGACATAAGTTTGTAGTTAGTTTAGGTGCTTAAAATGAACACCGTCTACTTAAGGTGCGAAAGTGAAAGATCATGCCAAGTTGAGGTGCCTGTCGATGTAGACACACACATCATGCATGCATACATGTATATATATGTGCGTGTATATATATATATATACAACAACAACAACAAACCCAGTGTATTCCCACCTAGTGGGGTCTGGGGGGTAAGATGTACGCAGTCCATACCTCTACCTCTAAAGAAATAGAAAGGTTGTTTCCGATAGACCCCCGGCTGAAGACACGAGACACCACACAAATACATAGTAAAGCACAAAACAGGATTTCATAACATAAATACGGCACCCATAAGTAATAGAAAACAGAGGCAAGCACCCACCAGGTAATTCCCTACACTAGCGACTCAAACTGGCCCTAGTCTTCTGCCCTAATTCGCGACCTCCATACCTTCCTATCTAGGGTCATGTCCTCGGTGAGCTGTAACTGCTCCATGTCCCGTCTAATCACCTCACCCCAGTACTTTTTCGGCCTACCCCTACCCCGCCTAAAACCATCCAACGCTAGCCTCTCACACCTACGAACCGGGGCATCCATGCCCCTCCTCTTCACATGTCCGAACCATCTCAATCGGACTTCCCGCATCTTGCACTCCACTGGAGTCACACCAACCTTCTCCCTGATAGTCTCATTCCTAACTCTATCCCCTCTAGTCAGCCCACACATCCAACACAACATCCGCATTTCCGCCACCTTCATTTTTTGGATGTGGGAGTTCTTAACTGGCCAACACTCCGCACCATACAACATGGCCGGACGGGCTACCACCCTGTAGAATTTGCCTTTAAGCTTGGGCGGCACCTTTTTATCACACAACACCCCCGACGCGAGCTTCCACTTCATCCATCCCGCCCCAATACGGTGCGAGACAACCTCGTCAATCTCGCTGTTACCCTGGATCACAGACCCGAGATACTTGAAACTATCCCTCTTGCATACCTCCTGTGATTCCAGCTTCACTACCACCTCATTCTCCAGCCTCACTTCATTAAACTTGCATTCCAAATACTCTGTTTTGCTCCTGCTCAACCTGAACCCTTTAGACTCAAGAGTTTGTCTCCACACCTCTAATTTGTCATTCACACCCCCTCGAGTCTCGTCAATCAGAACTACATCGTCTGCAAAAAGCATACACCAAGGCACCTCCCCTTGAATACACCGCGTCAGCACATCCAGCACCAAAGCAAACAAAAAGGGGCTAAGAATAGATCCCTGATGCAATACTGTCAAGACAGTGAAATGCTCTGAGTCTCCTCCCGCCGTCCTCACCTGAGTTTTCGCTCCATCATACATATCCTTAATTGCTCTGATATATGCCTGCGGGACTCCACTCACTTCCAAGCATCTCCATAGCACCTCCCTGGGGACTTTGTCGTATGCCTTCTCCAGGTCGATAAACACCATGTGCAGGTCCTTCTTCCTTTCCCTATATTGTTCCACCAACCTCCGTACCAGGTGAATTGCCTCCGTCGTCGAGCGGCCAGGCATAAATCCAAACTGGTTTTCCGAAATAGACACTATCCGTCTCAGCCTCACCTCGACCACTCTCCCAAATCTTCATAGAGTGACTCAATAACTTAATCTCCCTATAGTTATTGCAACTCTGGATGTCACTCTTGTTCTTATAGAGAGGGATCATGGTACTCCACCTCCATGTCTCGGGCATCTTTGCCGTCTTGAAGATTTTGTTGAACAATCCAGTCAACCACCTTACACCAGCCTCTCCAATGAACTTCCAAAACTCCACCGGTATCTCATCCGGCCCCGTCGCCCTACCCCTCCGCATCCTGCGAACAGCCTCTCTAACCTCTTCTACCTTAAAACGTCTACAATAACTAAAATCCCGACCCTCCTCTGAGTGCTCCAGTTCCCCTAACACAATAGCTCTATCCCCTTCGTCATTCAAAAGCCTATGAAAGTACGACTGCCATCTACTCTTAATGTGGCCGTCCTCCACCAACACTCTACCGTCCTCTCCCTTGATGCACCTCACCTGGTCGAGGTCACGACCCTTCCTCTCCCTAGCCTTAGCGAGTCTAAACAACTTTTTCTCCCCTCCTTTCCCCTGTAACCCTGCATACAAGCTCTCAAGAGTGACCGCCTTTGCTGCCGTGACTGCTGACTTAGCCTCCCTCCTAGCTAGCTTGTACTCTTTCCTGTTTACCCGCTTCTCTTCTTCGTCCTTACTCTCAACCAACTTAGCATACACCCCTTTCTTGGTCCTCACTTTCTTCTCCACCTCTTCGTTCCACCACCAATCCCCCCATGATGCCCGGCCCGGCCCCTAGAAACACCCAACACCTCACTTGCATTCTCCCTGATGCACCTAGCCGCCATATCCCACATACTATCCACGTCCCCCTACACTCCCACACCCCCATTCCAGCCAACTTCTCCCCTATCTCCCACGCCTTCACTGGCGTCAAGCCGCCCCACATAATTCTCGCCGGGGCTGCTGGAGACCGAGGGGGGGTTGGATCTCGCGCGGCTGTGGGTGGGTGGGTCTCGCCGGGGCTGCTGGAGACCGAGTGAGGGGTTGGATCTCGCGCAGCTGCTGGCGACCGAGGTGGGGGGGGGGTATAAACCGAGGGGGGGAAGGATCGGCACCGGATGTCGGGGCCGGAATCGGGTCGGGTCGACGCCGAAGACCGGCGACGGGGGCCGGGAACCGGGGAGAGAGAGAAGGTAGTGAGAGAGAGACCCGAGGGGAGGGTCGGCGCCGACGGCCGGCGATCGGTGCCGGAGATCGGGTCGGATCGACGCCGAAGGTCGGTGACGTCGACGGGGGGCGGGGACCGGGGAGATAGAGAAGGTAGTGAGAGAAAGAGCCGTAGAACTATAGGATAGAATTCAAATAAATATCTTTAAATTTGAATACATCAACCACTGCTTGGTCTAAAGTATTTCAAGAGGGAAACATTGTGACAGTGACAATGAAAAGCGATGATATCAATTTAATCATGAAGTACTGCAGATGGTTTATGAGATTAAAATCTAACATCTATACAATAGATACATGCATAGCACGAAATTAAAATAATAGCTTATCGATCATGTTGGCTAAGGAACATGAGATTACAAGCTCCGAATTTAAATGAAATATTTAGAAAAAATGTCAACCATTTGATGTTCTAATACTGGAATAACATACAGATCACAACTTACCTATATATATATATATATACACACATATATATATATATGTATGCATATATGTGTGTGTGTGTCTATGTATGTATAAACTAACGTTGTTGATAAAAGTGAGTTGACAATTGTTGTAGCACTTAGGCCTTCTTGACTTGTGCTTGGTTTGTGGACTTGACATTTGTGATTGCCTCCTAGCAGGACATGTGATTGATTTCATGGCATTTCATTTGCATTGTGATGATATGTTGTGATGATGGGTCAGGTACCACGCTAGTATGGATATGATTGTTGTGATATGGGTTAGGTACCACGCCAGTACGACGTTTTGTTAATGATGAGGCTGAGAAAGGTAAGAGATGATGCGCACATCTAGCATACATGCATTCATTCATATGTTCTAGATGTGATTCTATTATATATATGTTCTCATCTGTGTTTTCGTTGTGGTAAATGACGAAAGAGGATTTAGGAATGTAAGTTAGGACCTTTGTACGGACTGGGTTAGAGGTGAGATTCAACGGTCCCCTGAGAGACTAGTTATGGTATGATATGCTTGGTGGAACTTATTATATTTACGGGATGTGATACAATGATGTCTTGCGGTAAAAAGTACCGGAGGACTTGGGTGGATATAGCTTAAAGAATTGTAGGTACCTTAAGAATGGGTCGGTATGAGAGGAAAAGGTATAGGTTGGAATAGATAGTCAAAGGACAAAGATATGAAAAAATGACGGGTAGGTCACAGAGATGCTAAAATGATATGTTGAGGATTCTCTAATTGAGATTTAGAACCAAAACTTTACTTGATGTTATGATCTTTCCATATTTATTATCGATGTTACTCAGGTGAGGACGGCGGGAGGAGACTCAGAGCATTTCACCGTCTTGCAGGGATTGCATCAGGGATCTACTCTTAGCCCCTTTTTGTTTGCTATGGTGATGGACGTGTTGACGCGGCGTATTCAAGGGGAGGTGCCGTGGTGTATGCTTTTTGCAGACGATATAGTTCTGATTGATGAGACTCGAGGGGGTATGAATGACAAATTAGAGGTGTGGAGACAAACTCTTGAGTCTAAAGGGTTCAGGTTGAGCAGAGGCAAGACAGAGTATTTGGAATGCAAATTTAATGACGTAAGGCTGGAGGACGAGGTGGTCGTGAAGCTGGAATCACAGGTGGTATGTAAAAGGGATAGTTTCAAGTATCTCGGGTCTGTGATTCAGGGGAACGGTGACATTGACGAGGATGTCTCGCACCGTATTGGGGTGGGATGGATGAAGTGGAAGCTAGCGTCGGGGGTGTTGTGTGATAAGAAGGTGCCGCCCAAGCTTAAAGGCAAATTTTACAGGGTGGTAGTCCGTCCGGCCATGTTGTATGGAGCGGAGTGTTGGCCAGTTAAGACTTCCCACATCCAAAAAATGAAGGTGGCAGAGATGCGGATGTTGCGCTGGATGTGTGGGCTGACTAGGGGGGATAGAGTTCGGAATGAGACTATCAGGGAGAAGGTTGGTGTGACTCCAGTGGAGTGCAAGATGCGGGAAGTCCGATTGCGCTGGTTCGGACACGTGAAGAGGAGGGGCACGGATGCCCCAGTTCGTAGGTGTGAGAGACTAGCGTTGGATGGTTTTAGGCGGGGTAGGGGTAGGCCGAAGAAGTATTGGGGTGAGGTGATTAGGCGGGATATGGAGCAGTTGCAGCTCACCGAGGACATGACCCTAGATAGGAAGGTCTGGAGGACGCGAATTAGGGCAGAAGACTAGGGCCAGTTTGGGTCGCTAGTGTAGGGTTTTACTTGTTGGGGGTAGTATTCTTGTTATGATTCCGTGCTCCTTGTTTTAGTAAGAGGCTGGGTGCTTTCCTCTGTTTCTTTCTATTTATGGCTGCCGTATTTATGTTATTTATGTTATGTTATTTATGTTATGTTGTCTTGTAACCTTGTTCGGTGCTTTAATATGTATTTGCCTGGTATCTTGTGTCTTGAGCCGGGGGTCTATCGGAAACAGCCTTTCTACTTCTTTAGAGGTAGAGGTATGGACTGCGTACATCTTACCCCCCCAGGTGGGAATACACTGGGTTTGTTGTTGTTGTTGTTGTTGTTATTTATTCTAACCCTGGCCAGCTGAAGATGATTACCAGTTTGTGTGGTTATACTAGTGCTACACTTACTATACCTCCAATCGGGGGTATAGCCATGGTGTAGGCTAGTTGGAGTTTCTATAGCACCGATGCCACAGATGTCGATCACTGAATGGTAGCTCCTACTATCTCTATCCTACATCGATGTTGTGTCATGGATGTCCCTACTCCTTGTCTAGTGTTCTTGTGCCGGTTTAGGTTAGGTTCTGGGAGTCGCTTGTAGTTGTTTTCCGTATTTATTTTTCATATCTGATGTATTAAAATCAAATTATGAAACAAATTGATTTAATAATCGTTTTTGAACTGTTGAGTTGTCATTATTGTGATAGATAACACTGATCAAGTGAACATTGCAGTAACTTCCGCATTGGTTTAATGGTGGGATATTAGGGTTCTCCTATCTGGAGTAGGAGTAGGTGGGTGCCCGGCATGATCTGGCGGGTTGGGTCATGATAAGTGAGAAGTAATATAACGATAAACATGCTTTGCATACAAAATGGCTTATGATTTCTGAAAAATCCTAAAAATTAACATATTATCCTTTATTCTTTATCCATATCCTTTACGTGCATTCTTGTTTCTTAGTTACAGATAAACATGTAATTATGACAGATTAAAAAAAGCAAATCAATGCTAAGGCATGTAATAGAAACACGTATAGCAAAAGCAGTGAGAAAGTACAATCAAGGAAAAAGAACAAACAAAAAGCATATACCTAGAAATACCATAATGTTATTGGCTTATTGCTTACGAAGGATACATAGGTATAGCTGCATAGGTAAGTTAAGCTTGGCATTAAGCGTATCACCACATGAAAAAACTTTTAATTCAGCGCGGCTGCATTTGTTTCACACAATTACCTAATAGCATGTAATCTAAGTTGTCTACACAAGCCAGATGGTTCAAGTTATTCCTCAAATTAACTATTTATGCACATTTGACAATTATCTCATTAACCGTGTTACACAGCCTCAATCTACTAGTAATGCAACTGGAGAAAGTACGTTAATAAACTTAAAATGAACTCACAGAATCAACTTGGGGAATTCTATAACGAGTGAACCACCGAAGTACTTGCTCCCTAAACGTTTTCCCAACATCAATTAATATGTACTTGTGCTGATCATTGTCCTTATAATAATCAATAAGAAGAGATGTATTACACCTGCAGGCCATACACGACTGTTAGGGGTCATTTGGTAAAGCGTATAAGAACAATGTTGAATATGCTTTGCATTAGTAATGTTGGTATTAATTATGCTTGCATTAGTTATGCTGACATTATTTCTTCTTATACATTGTTTGGTATGAAATATTAGAAATAATATATCTCGTACAGAAACAAAAATACCCTCTACATTCTTTAACCTAGCACACTTTTTTGCAACAAAGTAGTTCTTTTAACTGAACACTTCTCTTTCTTTTTCCCCCAAAATGGATGTAAATAGTTGTTGCCTATTAGCATTGCTTCAAATTTCTCGAGGAAAATTGATCAAGTTTTCCGTCCATCTTCATGTTTTTCTTTGACTAGGACCAGCGTTTAGGTAACAACATGTTTTTTTAAAAAAAAAAAAAACAAATCTGCTCCTAGTTATATACACTATCAAATTATGTTCCCAGATATCAAGTTTGTGTTTATATCTAAAAATAGGAACAATGCAACAGTGTGACTAGTTTAACTTTTCACCATTACACACAGATGGGAATCGCTTCTTAGTTGAATTTTTCCATCTCAAATACCCCTGTTGTTCCATAGATCGAAACAGAGAGGGAATTGGAATATATTTTGAATTATTAATAACAAGCTAATACATGTGTTGAATTCCTTCGTATTATTAATAACACATAGCATAGGAAAAGGGTGGGATTAGTAATGCACACCTCCATAGTATAACTAATGCAAGCATTAGTTATACATAAGGTAAAAAAGTGAATCAAACAAGGTAATAGTAGTACAATAAAATAGTGCATGCATTAACTTTTCCAATACACTCTACCAAACGACCCCTTATTATCTACGCTCAATTAAACAATTCTCAGAGTGACCAAGTGTACTCATCATCAACCATATTGCTCAAATGTTGCTATAAAGACAAAGTTGCAGAGCCAGTATAAGAATTAGATATTTTCTTTCTCTTAACAACTTTGACTTGTATTTTTGTCCAATTCATCCCATTCTTCCTTTCTTTACAGAAATAGTACTGATAAAAAAGAAGCAGTTCTAGTAAGAATTAGTATAAGAGAGTCGCACAATTCACTATGGTACCACATCAAATGGAGGTTCTAGGTTCGAGTCTCACCATCACCAATAAACAAAAATACAATCAACGCCAACAAATATAAGTATATAAATGTATCTATCTAACAACGTGAACTTTTATATGAGATCTCACAGAATTCAGCATAAACAATCCTCAAAAGACTTCAACTTTAATAACTAAATGTACAAAGAAAAGGATCAATCTGTATTAGCACTCACCAGTAATCAATTCGCATTGGTTTTATCATAAACCACTACTCCATATAATTCAATAAACTGCAATTAAACAGTTCTCAATTGAAACTGTAACAATTATTTATCAAACACAGTGCTCAACAAGTTGCTAGATTCGACTAAACTAAATAAGAACATACAAATTATACACACACAGATCACTCACCTGGAAAGCAAATTAAACAATAACAACATACCCAGTGTAATCCCACAAAGTGGGGTCTAGAGAGCATAGGTGTACGCCGACCATACCCCCCTACATGGAGGTAGAGAGGCTGCTTCCAATACACCCTCAGCTCGTGCAAAAACAGATCAACACAATTCCGGAAAGGAAAAAAGAGAACTGAAAATACTACAGAAAGCATGACAAAGCATAGTGAATAGCAAATACAACAAAAATATGATAATCGAAGTACAAGATGTGGAAAACAGAAATCTAGGAACAAGAAACTACTGAAGTAATGCTACTACTAGAATGGAAAGATAAGAAGTACCATATTCTACTACCTGCTAATCTACCATCCCAATCCGTACACTCCACAACCTCCTATCTAAGGCCATATCCTAGATAAGCTGAAAAGCAATTCAAAAACAGAAACCTAAGAACAAAAAACTACATAAGGAATGCTACGATTACTAGTATGGGACCACACTCTACTACATGCTAACCTACCACCCTAATCCGTACCCTCAACAACCTCCTAGCCACGATCAAGTCCTCGATAAGATGGAAACCAATTTGAAAAACCATTACAACTCAATATAATTAAAAAACGCAGATAATCAAGAAATGACCTATAATTAGGGTTATCTTCAGGTGGAACGGTAAGTGACTGGGAACAAACGGTACAAGGAGGATTTGACGCACGGATGAGGCACAATGCATTGGGAACAGCACTGGAACAACCGGTGCCTAGGAAGATCAACGCTGATTGTTGCGGCTGCGTGCTGCCGTTCTCAGCGGCGGCCATTTTTAACCGGAGAGGAAAAAATGTGCGTGTTTAATTCGAATGAGAAGAATGTGCCGCTATATATTCCAAAATGGAGACATGAGGGACCAACTGAAGGTAATGTAGTCGGTTGGTCTATTGTTTCATTTCTTTTTTCGGTTGATATTTTCTCACACTATTCAAAAAAAAAAATCTTTTTCTTTTTCTTTTCTATATAATAAAAGGAGTGGTTTCAACGTATCACTTATTTGATATTAAATTAAAAAATAATGGTATTAAGGTCTTTAAAAAAATTATAAGTTTTTATTGAAAAAATTTTGTGCTTCTTTTTGTGGACCTTGATGGATTCTTGGAACTGTGCTTTCTCTCTCTCTCTCCCTCTCCCCAACGGCTCTCTCTCTCTCCCTCTTCCTACCTTCTCTCTCCTCGGTCCCGGGCCCCGTCGCCGTCGCTGACTTTCGGAGCCGACCTCTGGTCGACCGTCGTCGTTACCCGACCCGATCTCCGGCTCCGGTCGTCGGCCACCGGCGCGACCACCGGCGCGACCTTCGGCGTCAGCCCGCCGACCCCTCCCCCCCTCCCCCATCGCCGGATCCGGCGAGATCCACCCCCCCAACCCCCCCTCGGTCTGCCCCAGCAGCCGCCGACCGACCCCCCCAGCAGCCGCCGATCGACCGACCCCCCCTCCAGCAGCCGCCGATCGACCGCCCCCCCAGCAGCCGCAGCTCGGCCCCAGCCAGTCGCCGCCGCCGCAGCTCCGCCTTCACCCGCCAGCTGCTCGGTCGCCGACAGCTGCAGCACCCGAACGCCGACCAGACGCCGCCGACCAGTTCAGCCGGCCTCCAGCAGCCGCAGCTCCATCTCAGCACCGGAACTCACCGGAACCCGGTCAACGCTGGGTTCGGGTTTTTCGGCTTGGTCTACAAGCGTGACCCGGTGATCTCTAGCCTTTGATATTTCATTTCTCGCTATTTCATTTTATTCCCCATTTCCTACTAGTTTTATCTGATTTGCAGTTGATTTACTGATATTGTCCGTATCTGTTGTTGCTGTCGCTGTGGCTGTGGTTGTTTTCTTGCACTGCTTTTGTTTGGGTATCTGCTTGTGATTTGTTGATATTATCTGTTGTTTATTGTTGCTATTGTCTGTTGTTTGTTGTTGCTGTGACTGTTGTCTGTTGTTGCTGTTGTTGTGGTCGTTTCTTGCCTTTGAGTATATTTTCTGATATTTTCCTATATAGTGGCTGTGAGCGGTAATGGTTGGATAGGGTCATGTCTGAGGGGGTTGGAGTGTGGGGCAGTTGTGGGGGCGGGGGATGCGGTAAGGGCGGGAGTGGGAGGGAGGCCAAGGTATGGCTGCGGGGGCGGTAGGGGAGGGCGGGGGGATAGTGTTGGTAGGCTGAGGGTTGGTTCTTGGAATATAGGGACCCTTCAGGGTAAGTCTATAGAGCTTGTGAAGATTCTTAAGAAGAGGAGGATCAATATCGCGTGTATTCAAGAGACCAAGTGAGTAGGGTCTAAGGCTAGGGATGTGGATGGTTACAAGCTGTGGTACTCTGGGAGCGAGAGGCGGAGGAATGGAGTTGGCATCTTAGTAGATGAAGAGCTTCGAGGCCAGTTAGTAGAGGTTAAGAGGATCAACGATAGGTTGATGACTATTAAGTTGGTCATTCGGGGGTTTACCCTGAATGTGTGTAGCGCCTATGCGCCGCAAGTGGGCTCGGAGGGGGAGGAGAAGTTGCGGTTTTGGGAGGCTTTGGAGGAGGTGCTGAGAGGCGTGCCTAGCTCGGAGAAGATTGTTGTAGCAGGAGATTTCAACGGGCACATCGGCGCGTTACCGGGAGGCTTTGGTGATGTGCATGGTGTTTTTGGTTTTGGGGTGAGAAATGAAGAGGGGGCTACCCTTTTGGAGTTCGCAAGGTCCTTTGGGCTGGTGGTGGTGAACTCGGGCTTCCCGAAGAAGGACGATCACCTCATCACCTTTCGAAGCGCGATGGCCAGGACCCAGATTGACTTTATGTTGATCAGGAAAGGGGATAGGGTGTTGTGTAGGGACTGTAAGGTCATCCCGAGTGAGAACCTTTCGACCCAGCATAGGCTCTTGGTCATGGACGTGGGTATAAAGACGAATAGTAAGAGGAGGAGTAAGGAGTGTAGACCTAGAATTAAGTGGGGCGGTTTGACGCCAGTGAATGCGTGGGAGATAGGGGAGAAGTTGGCGGGAATGGGGGTGTGGGAGTGTAGGGGGGACGTGGATAGTATGTGGGATAGGGCGGCTAGGTGCATCAGGGAGAAGGCAAGTGAGGTGTTGGGTGTTTCTAGGGGCCGGGCCAGGCACCATCAGGGGAATTGGTGGTGGAATGAAGAGGTGGAGAAGAAAGTACGGTCCAAGAAAGAGGCGTATGCTAAGTTGGTGGAGAGCAGGGACGAAGAAGAGAAGCGGGTAAACAGGAAAGAGTACAAGCTAGCTCGGAAGGAGGCTAAGTCAGCAGTCACGGCAGCTAAGACGGCCGCGTTTGAGAGCCTGTATGCAGGGTTACAGGGGAAAGGAGGGGAGAAAAAGTTGTTTAGACTCGCTAAGGCTAGGGAGAGGAAGGACCGTGACCTCGATCAGGTGAGGTGCATTAAGGGGGAGGATGGCAGAGTGTTGATGGAGGACAGACATATTAAGAATAGATGGAAGTCGTACTTTCATAGGCTCTTGAATGACGAAGGGGATAGAGCTATTGTGTTAGGGGAACTGGAGCTTTCAGAGGAGTGTCGGTAGTTTAGTTATTGTAGACGTTTTAGGGTAGAAGAGGTTAGAGAGGCTGTTCGCAGAATGCGGAGGGGTAGGGCGACGGGGCCGGATGAGATACCGGTGGAGTTTTGGAAGTACGTTGGAGAGGCTGGGGTAAGGTGGTTGACTGGTCTGTTTAACGAAATCTTCAAGACGGCAAAGATGCCCGAGGCTTGGAGGTGGAGTACCATGATCCCTCTTTATAAGAATAAGGGTGACATCCAGTGTTGCAATAACTATAAGGGGATTAAGTTATTGAGTCACTCTATGAAGATTTGGGAGAGAGTGGTCGAGGGGAGGCTGAGACGGATAGTGTCTATTTCGGAAAATCAGTTTGGATTTATGCCTGGGCGCTCGACGACGGAGGCAATTCACCTGGTACGGAGGCTGGTGGAACAGTATAGGGAAAGGAAGAAGGATCTGCACATGGTGTTTATCGACCTAGAGAAGGCTTACGACAAAGTTTCCAGGGTGGTGCTTTGGAGATGCTTGGAGGTGAGCCGAGTCCCGATGGCTTATATCAGAGCAGTTAAAGATATGTATGATGGAGCGAAAACTCAGGTAAGGACGGCGGGAGGAGACTCAGAGCATTTCACTGTCTTGACAGGATTGCATCAGGGATCTACTCTTAGTCCTTTTTTGTTTGCTTTGGTGATGGATGTATTGACGCGGCGTATTCAAGGGGAGGTGCCTTGGTGTATGCTTTTTGCAGACGATGTAGTTCTGATTGACGAGACCCGAAAGGGTGTGAATGACAAATTAGAGGTGTGGAGACAAACTCTTGAGTCTAAAGGGTTCAGGTTGAGCAGAAGCAAGACAGAGTATTTGGAATGCAAGTTTAATGATGTGAGGTTGGAGGACGAGGTAGTCGTGAAACTGGATTCGCAGGAGGTATGTAAGAGGGATAGTTTCAAGTATCTCGGGTCTGTGATACAGGGTAACAGTAAGATTGACGAGGATGTCTCGCACCGTATCGGGGCGGGATGGTTGAAGTGGAAGCTCGCGTCGGGGGTGTTGTGTGATAAGAAGGTGCCGCCCAAGCTTAAAGGCAAATTCTACAGGATGGTAGTTCATCCGGCCATGTTGTATGGAGCGGAGTGTTGGCCAGTTAAGAACTCCCACATCCAAAAAATGAAGGTGGCGGAAATGCGGATGTTGCGCTGGATGTGTGGGATGACTCGAGGGGATAGAGTTAGGAATGAGACTATCAGGGAGAAGGTTGGTGTGGCTCCAGTGGAGTGCAAGATGCAGGAAGTCCGATTGAGTTGGTTTGGACACGTGAAGAGGAGGGACACGGATGCCCCGGTTCGTAGGTGTGAGAGGCTAGCGTTGGATGGTTTTAGGCGGGGTAGGGGGAGGCCGAAGAAGTACTGGGGTGAGGTGATTAGGCGGGATTTGGAGCAGCTACAACTCACCGAGGACATGACCCTAGATAGGAAGGTCTAGAGGGCGCGAATTAGGGCAGAAAGCTAGGGTCAGTTTGGGGCGTTAGGGTAGGGAAGTATTTGGTGGGGGTTTTATTCCTGTTATTCTTCCTATTCTTATTTTTATTCCTATTTTCTATTCTTCTTCTTGTTATGCTTTCGGTGTTCCATGTTTTATTACGAATCTGGGTGCTTTCCGATGTTTCCTACTACTTATGGGTGCCGTATTTACGTTATGAAATCCTGTTCTGTGCGTTACTTTATATTTGTGTGGTGTCTCGTGTCTTGAGCCGGGGGTCTATCGGAAACAGCCTTTCTACTTCTTCAGAGGTAGAGGTATGGACTGCGTACATCTTACCCCCCCCAGACCCCACTAGGTGGGAATACACTGGGTTTGTTGTTGTTGTTGTTGTTGTTGTTTTTGTGGACCTTTCAAAAATTTTAAAATAAAATCTACTCTTTTCTCATTAATTATAGAAAATGTCATTTAAAAAATTTACATAAATATCATCACACGTGGCTTCTAGTCTTGTATTCATTTCCACATGTGGGTTCTCATCTATCATCTATTTTTTTATAAAAATTGTATTTCTCATTGTATTTAGGATGAATGTGGGTACCTACATGCTACTTTTATTTAGGTTATATAATATAAAATTATTTCAAATATATTATGTTTAAATAAATTTATTAATAAGATAATAGTTTATTATAATACTTAATCTAATAAATATAATTAAATACATTTTATTCCTTATTTACATTTCATATCAAACATATAATTTGCTTTCTTCCTTATTTGCTATATCAAATACAAGTTTGCCTAATTAAAATTTTTAATGTATAATTAATAAAGTTAATTTAATAAAATAAATTTTTAATAAATATTTTTTTTAGATTTGTGCCAAGTCAATATATATAAAAAAAAGAAATTAAAGAAAAATACCTAACAAGATTTTACTTATATAAGGTTAAACATAATTTTTTACTAAATAATAATGATAATTAGTTATTTTTATATATGCAAATCATATTATCCGTATTGGATTAAGCATACTATTCCTACGAGTTAATGATTTTTTAATTAAAACTTTGAACATTAATTACTTGTTGGATTGTAGTTATTTCAACCACCTCAAACTCAAACCAAAAGTTTTAATATTTTATTTTTAAAAAACTTAATATATAAAATGTATTTTACTCATATAACTTATTTGATTCATTTGATATTTTCTCGATTTATCTAAAACCTACCGAATTATGATTTTAACTAAATAAACCTAATAATTAGTGTTCCTTTGATTTTTAAAATATCACCAACATTCCTATATCACCCTTGATTAATTATTATTATTATTATAATTTATTTATATATTTAAAAATTAATAATATTTAATTTAAAATAAAATAAACAGTTATGACATGTCTGCTTTAATCATAATTTTACTATATAACCTTTAATTAATTATTATAAATCATTTATACATTAAAAATTAATAATATTCAATCCGTAATTTTACTATACCACCTCCAATTAATTATTATAAGTCATTTATGTATTAAAAAATTAGTACACCCTTCGTTTAAAAAAGAATGACCTACTTTTCTTTTTACTATGTTTAAAAAAAAATGACCCCCTTCTTTTTTTTGACAATACTTTAATGTCAACTTTCCACATGACATGTTTAAAAATCACAAGATTAAAGGGTATTTTGGTACATATTTGATTCAACTTTAATTTAAGGTCACATGATTCAAAAGTCTTCTTTATTTTCTTAAATTTTGTATGGAGTAATATTTAATTAAAAAATGTAAAATAAACATCTATGACATATCTGTTATTGCTGCTTCAATCGTGATTTTATAATATCATCCCTAAATAATTATTACAAGCGATATATGTATTAAAAAATTAATAATATTTAAGTAAAAAGGTAAAATATACATTTATGACATGTCTGCTTCAGTTGCTTCCACCATAATTTTACTAAATATCACCCCTAATTAATTATTATAAGTCATTTAAGTATTCATAAATTAATAATATTTAATAAAAAGGTAAAATAGATATAAAAACGACAATAGATATAAAAATGACAAATTAACTCTTGATATTTTAAATTAATTTGACATCTTGTATGAGATCCACTTAAATTTTTTTCGCGAGTATTTTAATAGTAATTTTGCTATGTCATTTCTGATTAATCGTTGTAAGTCATTTAAGACATTTATGTGTCGCTGCTCAATCGTGATTTTATTATATCACTCCTGATTAATTATTATGGTCATATAAGTATTGTGCCACTTAAATTTAAATAAAAGAAATATTATAAAGCATCATAACTAAAGATTTAAATTATTTAATAAATATAATTGGCTATTAACTGCACAAAACTCTGGACAAAGAGAGTAACATATATTATTCATAAAAAGTATTATAAATTACAATAGTTAACAACTTAAAATGTCTAAAAATAATTTAATTTGTTATATATTTTAGAAAACTATATAAAAATACGATAAATCACAATAATCAACAACTTAAAAAATTTTAAAATACAAAATATTTGGTTGACTCTCGAAATTATATTAGTGCCACTTAAATTGAAACAGAAAAAAAGTATTATAAATCACAATAATTAAAAAAAATAAATTATTTTTAAAATATAATTGACTATCAATTTCACAAAAGTTTGGACAAGAAAAGAATGTATATTATTTGAAAATTAAATAAAAAATATTATAAATTACAATAGTTAACAACTCAAATTATCTAACTACATATTAAACGTATGATTGATTATCTAAATTATATTTGTTTCACCTAAATTGAGACAAATATAACATATATTGAACCCGTGCTAAATCTCGGATGAATTTTAGAATGTATATGCAATCCTTTTTTTTAAAAAAAAACTTTATTTAAATATATCAAGATTGAAAAGACAAGTTTTAATACAACACACCAAATAATATATAAGAAATAATATTAGCATAAACACTACCAGCATTACTAATACAAGCATTATTAATGCTAACATTACTAATACATTCTATTCAAAATTATTTTTATACACTCTAATAAATGACTCTTACGTTTCAATGAAAGAAACATATACAAAAACAAAGTTCGATAAAACATTTATTGAAGTATGTTTATCGTGTTCTTAAAGTGAAATAACTTAAATTAATACGACAGATTGCAACTTAATTTTTTTTTTTATAATTTTCAAAACATTTAAAATTTAAATTTAAAATATTAATTTGATTTATCTTTAAAGAACAAGTTAACAAATAAAAAGAAAATGAGAAATGAAAGAAAATGATGTTTATGTTGGTTTAGTAGGGAATACATTGCAATTTTGGGCTATTAATTGCAATCACAAATGATATAATTTGTAATCACTAGATAATTCTTTATCCTTTTCAACAATTATTCTCTATTTTATACAATAGATGTCAAGTCTTATATATCAATTTTAATCTCATATTTTATACTTAATGTATCAAATTTTAGTTATATGATTAAAGATCTGAACTTCAAAATGCATTGAATTTTGTTATTTATATGAGTAAATCATACATAATTATCTTCTGAAATAATTTGGCTCCTTGAAAATAACTATTAAGTAGTTAATATGTTTTGTGTATTCATGTTTTATAATTCATATTGTTATCAATCTAACTTATCCTACATAATCAAAATATCTTAATGTTAGGTCCGTGCTAACACGGGCCATGCTATTCTAGTTTTCGTTATAAATAAGAGGATATTTTTCAAGGAAAAAATATACAGAATGTCATTAACAATTAAAATAGTTTAACTTTGCACAAATTATCCGTAATGCCTATTTTGTATATTTTCAGTAGTAAAAAATACTTATTATCAATTTTTTTACACGCTTTTACATTTTATTCCATCTTCTTTCTGAACTTTTCTCGTTTAATTTCGAGTCCTACTTTTTGATTTGTTTTCTCAAATTCTCTATAAATTTCTTTAATTTGAGCTTCAATATAGGTAAATTCCTCCTTCATTGTTGATTATAAGTGTGTTTGAAAGAGCTTATAAGTAGGTCAAAATGGCTTAAAAGCCACTTTTTATTTTTAGAAGTGTTTGTTAATTTTGAAAATTGCTTAAAAAAACAATTTTGACTTAAAAAGGCCAAAAACTAGAAGCTCAAATTCTTAACTATTTTTTTTTTCCGGTTTTTAAGCCATTTCAGTTTGACCAATTAAAATACATTTTTGTCCCTCAAAATTCTCCCTTATTCTAAAATTATCCTTGTGTTGCCCCAAAAGAGCTTTTAATGTTTAATGTTTGCATTAATTGAATATTTCTAATTTTTATATTTATGGCGAACTTAACTCTAACTATATTAATACTTATTTTGTATGAAACTTCTAATTTATGAAATATGAATTTTTATATATTATTTTTCTACTTTAATATATTCTTTTAAATTTGAACAATTATTATTGTACAACATATGAATTTCTCTAATAAAAAAAATAATTCACCAATCAAAATATATGGAGAATACTCATTGAAGATATACAACTTCATGGACGATTAGTGAATGATCCATCTATATTTCACGACGCAACATTTATATTCGGCAATGTTTTAATAGTGATAGTCATTACTCAATCAACGAGTAATATGTTTTCTAATTAAGAGTCTTTTTATCAAGCAAATAGTATCATTTGTGACCAATTATTTATCTATTAATGTAATTATAATGATTAGTAACATATATATTTTGCTTAATGATTTAAACTTTTTTAACCAAAAAGTTTTTTTTAGCGCATAAATTAATATTCATTCATGAATATATATATATATATATATATATATATATATATATATATATATATATATATATTAAAATATATATTAATTTTAATTTGAATCATTTTAGAAATAAAAATTAATAATAATCAACTCTATCTATTGTTAATAACTTTAAGGATATTTCAAACATTTTGACAAAAAAGTGCTTAAAAGCACTTGTTTACCAAACACATCAATAACTTTTTTTCAGTTTTAGCACTTTTATCCAAATACGTAACTGTTTTTTTTTTTTTTTAAATAAGTTCAGCACTTTTAAAGAATTTTTTTCAGCCATTTTTTTTCAGCTTATCTAAAGGGACCCTATGTGATTTTTATAATATGCGTTTTGATTGCTCATATTTATTCCTTCTACGTTGAATCTTAGATTTATTTTTGTACATTTTGTTCTTTCGATTAAAATACATTAAGTTTAAAATATCTACTTGTTGTATTTGTTTTTAATAATTTTGATCATTGAATAATGTTTTATTCTTAGTTTTATTACGCAATCAATGAATCTGTTATCATTATCTTTTGCATCAATTGTGTTGTCTTTATATATAATCATTTCTTTTATGTGTGTGTATAGTTTTGAAGTTTATGCATATTAAAATCACTCATTCTGTACGGGATAAATATTTAAGTAGGGGAATAAAGGTAGATATGGTGACTCCAGGGATTGTGTCTGATGATTAACTTGCTGAAGTTATCTCGATTGCAAGCACAATTCATGATTCTATGAAAAAAATAACTCCTACAATTATTAAACCCATTTCGATTGAAAGTGCAAACCCACGTCCAGTGGTTGAAGTTCCTAAACAAAAAGTTATATTTATTGTGAGTACAACACCTATTTCACCAAAGAAGACGATTTTTAAGCTTTATGTTTCATTTAAGAAACACACTTCTAAACCGATTGAAGCAGTCCCGATTAGTAATGCTGGTTTGAAGATCAAACTGAATTCCACTCGAGTAGCATGTTTTTGATCGAAAAGTCCTAAGACAAAAGAATTGTGTCAGAGCAGAATAAAAGAAAAAGAAAAATTGAAAGAGATGAGGGTTTGAAAGCCCCTAAATGGAGAAAAAGAATGCAATAAAATATAAACATGTGCTAAAGGTATTTACGGATTTTAATTCAAGTGTCATATTTATTGAGTATGTATAGGTACACTATCTAGCTTTACTAATCTATAACTATTTGGTAATACATAGTGTAGGTTAGTTGTATATTCCTCAACAGAAATTTTTTCATCTTAAGGTCAAAGTGCACACCAGTATAGATATTGTTGCTATGTTGAATCAATAAGATAAGCCACAATTAAAAATGTTTAAAGCTACTTATTTGAGTATTTCCTTAAGTCACATTTTTTTTTATTCAAAATCAATTGAGCGATACCTTACTGCATAGAGAGGTTGTTTCAGATTGCCCGATGAACTTTGTGTCAAGATCAATGGTGTAATCTTGGGTAATTTTGATTTTAAAATTTTTTCACTTGTAACGAATTTGAAGTGCTTTGCTGAAAATGTGAGTGTGAATATGTTTGATATTTTAGAGAAGAATGCTTTGTTGGAGGTCTATTTTAATGGTGCTGAAAAATATTGAAGTCTGCATTTCTAAAATACTTTATGGAGAAGTATTAGAAATTTGATAGTGATAATTTCAAATTAGTTATGTTGTACTTTATCCACTTGTCTCTGTTCTCACATAAAAATGACTATCCTATTCACAAGAGTAATTTCAATCTAGTTGATAGTAGAGTATACAATATAATTTCTTGGAATTTAACAGTCTTTAAGGAGACGGTGAAATTAATGCATAAGAAATTTCAAAACACCAAAGACATGTGCAAGCTTGGAGGTCTACCACGTGTTTTTCCATATTGATTTTATGAATGTTACAGTAATTTGCCTTGATATATTACTTCTCATGTTGGTAGCAATCGTTCATGTATACTCAATTGGACAGTGAACGACAGGCCCACGCTTAAGAATCTGATAATGGACAGTGTTAAGATAAAGAGTATCGGTAACATATTACATTATCTATGATTATTTTTATACATTTTTTTTCCCTTGCATTTTTATTATCTTCATTAATGTTTTCCTTTTTTTAAGTGGAAGATGAGAAATATTTATGATACTACTGAAGAGAAATTAGAGTAGTATCTTTAAGGCTTCTATAATGTTATCGGAGTTATGCCTGAATTGTCATCTCGTGGACGTGTTGTTTCTGATGATTTTTGTACCCCACTTTCTCAAATTGTCAGGGTGAAAGTATACAAAGTCACCAAAAATGATTCCCCTGTAAATTTGATCTTTCTTTATTTAATATTAATTTTTACATATAGATATTCTATCTTTAGTCTTGTTATTTTTTTCTTGTAGCTTGATGATCGAATTACACGGCTCAATGATTTTGTGGTGTTTTCATTTGTGTTACTTTTCAAACTCATGAAGGAAAAAAAACTGAAGACGCTGAGCATTTTGTCGGATGAGAAGGGACATACTATCATCTAACCCTCTTTCTCTGTTGTTCTTGATTATTGTCGTCGGTGTAATCAAAGATGAAATAGGTAATTTTTGTGCTTGACTTAACATTTCATTAATTATATTTGTTATCTTTACTTTTTAATTATTTTTTTTATTCTTTTTTTATCTTAAATATTTAGCTGAGGGTTTAAAGTATTGTCTAAGAAACTTGTCACGACAAATACAAAGGACTCTGAAAGGGTGATTGAGGACCTAACAAATGAAAAAACTGATAAAGTGAACATTTTAGAAACTCTTTGCAGGTCTTCATTTGTTATCGATTTTGATTCATACACCAGTAGCTTGCCGATAATGATGCAAAATGTTATTTTTAAAAGATACATTCCTTTCAAGTCCTAGTGATATGCTCGTTTAGTCAGATTTATTCTAGCCCTTTTGTAAATGATTTTAATAACGAAAGAACCCCAATGAATAAGTTGTCTTTTCAAAGTTGTTGCATTGTATTTAGTGAGTTTATTTATTTATTTATTTGATTTTCTTTTTAATGATTTTACAAAATGATTCAACTTGATCTTGGACTTTATATAATAAATAAGAAGTCTTGATTCTGAAAGTCGTATATCCTTGAAGATGGATTGGCTCATACGGTATGATTTCTTTTTCTTATTTTAGTTTTTATTTTTTCAAATATTTTTATTTTTGTGTCTTTGTGTTTCTGTGTAGGGGAATTGTGACTTTCATAGATACGGTTGTGCATCATTCATATATAACAATGCATAGTTAGTTTCTTTGAGTACATTTGGATCTATAGTAAGTGCATAGGTAAATATATCCTTATGTAAAGTCTGTGTATAGGAAATGTATCTTTATTTATAGTCGTTGTTTAAGTTGTTTCTGTTTAATTAATTCATCGTATATGATTGTATATGTAGTGTATAATTAGTATATTTTATGGTATATTTTAATATACAATCAGTGTATAAGTATGTGATTATGTTCTTTACATTTTTTGATTTTCAGCATCCTAATATGATCTTTTACTGTTTAAGGAAGAAGAGAAGTATAATCCTAATGACAATGTGAAGTTTACCACAACAAATTTTTCTATTAGATGTAGAACTCACATCGAACTATACAGTAAGCAATATACTAAGTAACATTAGATGTCGAACTCAAATCGAACTATATATAAATTACCCATAAAATCTTGTGCACAATCTTGAACGATGCTAAATATGCCATTTTTTTTAGAAAGCCAAGTTCATTAAAGGTATTTAAAATCCCAAGGCGTCAAGGTAAAAATAGTGTTTTAAAGCCAACATTCTGAAATTCTAGGTACAACAAGTCAAACAAACACAACATGGCAAGTAAAGCAATCCAATTTTGTTAACCCACCTATCTAAGTATTTGAAAACATTTACAACCGAAGAAGACATTATCCTAGGGTATTCTATCTTAAATAGAGATGGTAATGCTAATTAATGGCTTTGAGCACCCCGACAATATCAGATGTCGAACTCAAATCAAACTATATATAAATAAGCCATAAAATCGTGTGCTCAATCTTGAATCGATACTAAATATGCCATTTTCATTTTAGAAAGCCAAGTTCATTAAAGGTATTTAAAACCCCAAAGCGTCAAGGTAAAATAGTGTTTTAAATCTAACATTCTGAATTTCTAGGTACAACAAGTCAAACAAACACAACATGGAAAGTAAACCAATCCAATTTTGATAACCCACCTATCTAAGTATTTGAAATCATTTACAACCGAAGAGGGACATTATCCTAGGGTATTCTATCTTAAAAAGAGATGTAATGCTAATTAATAGCTTTGAGCACCCCACCTAAGGCAAACGACTACCCAAACCTAGCTAAGGATTCTAATCCTAACCAGAAGGACCTAGGTATGCTAAGCCAAGTTCTAAGGGAGAGAAACTACCAGCCTAAAGGTAAATTTATCCCTTAGCTCCCCTAATCAGCTAAAAATACGCTTATTTACCCAAAAATGCTATTTGAACTATAACACCCAACTAATAATTAGAAGTTTATCACACCAATTTAATAATCAAGAAAAGAAATGAAGGTAAGCCTAACCTACTTGGTGATGGCGTCCAAGAAACACTTCCTTTTAGATAATGGTACGATCGCTGTCAAGATATAGTAACCAAACTAAGGTTGGGGTCGAATCTCAAGGGAATACATGGAATTACAGTTATCAACAGTTGCTGTCTACGGGTAGTACTGGAAAATAAATGAGGGGATTTGTTTGTAGTGATTTTGAGCAAGTAACAATATTAATTTTAATTGTAATAAGGTGTAGATGGACACTAGGATTACGTTCCCTTTGGATTCTCAACTCCATAGGTTTATCGTGCTATGTTGAACCAACTCAACACCTTGTATGCAGAATTGATAAGTTATGCACCTTCTACAATCTTTTGGACGAGTAGAAGGATTTCATCCTTTACCTTTTGAGTCTCAGGATGTCGTATTACTAACCCTTATTTTGATCCCAGTTAACTATTACCTTGTGAGTCTTTAGTTATTGGATGAAAGCTAACCATCTTACTTAGATATTATCTAGTAGCGTGGATCACAGTTAAACCTGAAATTACTGTTGTCATTATCTTTTCCTAGTCACTACTTCTCTTTTAGAGTAAGTAGAAATATCTAGGCACGATCCTAAGGTTTGCAACTGCCAAGACAACTATTATACTAAGATAATGCAATGGTATGAAGATAATGCAATGCATGCCATGGGTATTGGTTACGTTCAACAATCGTACTTCCCCTACTTCGTTAATCAACCAGGGTTTGCACAACCCTAGTTATGTATTTTTAGCCACTCATGCTTGTGAAAAAATCAATGACATTCATAATTGAAAGATTAGATGAAATCACAATAATAAGATGAATAAAAACACAAAATCATAACTTGATTAATCAACTGCAGTTAATACAAGGCAATCCCAAGATCAAAGATGTATCTTGGAATCAAAATACATTTCTGAGTATCAAAAGTGTGTAAAGGGTATTTATGGTATATGAGAAAACCCTAAAAACAAAGCCTGAACGAAATAAGAGAAAATAGGGTCGGTGGCCACATGTGGTCTGCACCTGCGGTTTGGGTACGGGTGCAGGTTGTACCTGTGGTCTGGCTCCGGGAACAGGTACAGACCACAGGTACCGGATGGGAAAAAATCCTGCAAGTTAGCTCTCAGGATTTTGGACTTTTGGCACCTACTTTGTGTACCTGCGGTCCGTAGGTCCTACCTGTTGTCTGTAGGTTAACTTAGTAAGTGCCGGGAGTCAATTTTTCAGCTCTTCTTTGATTCTCGAACATGCTTTGATAACAATCAAGCTGGAAAACATCCCGATCATCCATAATCTCTCCAAAAGTAGCCAAAAACATCTTTTTTTTTTTTAACTTTTTCACGAACTTAGCATCCAAAACATGATTTTTTTGCAAAACATACCCAAAACGGATCATATCTAACAAAAAGAACTCAGAAACTTGCATATTTTCCTTGTTTAAGCGTCAAAAGTGCTATATTTCTATAGGAAATTAACACCCTCAACTTTGAACATTTGCATGTCATCGTACAATAAAAATACAACAAAACAAAAAACGACGCTTAACTAGGAGAATCTAAGCTATTCAAGGCAGTTAGTCAACACTTAAACTTAAAACACCACATCTACCTCCAATCTCAATTTAAAAACTAACTGTGTATGAACATGTAGCACAACAGTGTGACATAGTGGGATTAAGGTATGGAAATTGCATTAGAAACAGACAACTACTCATATATACAAATTACACTACCTGAATAAGAAAATAGCTGGCAATATGACTCAAGTGCCCTCACTACAAAGTTGTCCCACTCGCTTAATATGAAATCATGCATATCAATGTAGGAACGGTCAAGAGACACTCACACTCAACAAAAAATTTCCAATTAATGCATGTCAAATACCATATGCTTGCCCTTATTTTCTTTACCTTAGTATTTAGATAGTCAAGTTGGGTTCACTATAGGACTTTTCTCGGCTAATAATATAGGATTGGGGGCTGGTATGGTACATATGGACATATCAAGTGACTAAGCCTCCTTGGCACTACACTAACTTTGGGGTCTCACGTATTAGCCAATTTGTTTTTTATTCCACCCTTATTTCTCCCTTTTATTCTTTTATGTATATTTAGGTTGGGTGTGGTCTTTTATTCTTTCTTTGTTGTTTTTTTACAATTATTCTTTTCTTTTTCTTTTTTTTCTACCACACCCAGCGCTACTAACTTTTTCTCTTATTTTACCCTTCTTCATACCCATTTTACACTACGCACCCTATGATAGCCACCCTCAACTTAGGCATTTTGCATGTGTTAAGGTGCACAGTGTCCAAGGAGGACCTGGGACAAAATAGGTAAATTGTAATACAAATGGAAAGGTGAATGGTGAAAACATGAAAAATAGGCTACAAAGCTCAAAGCAGGGATCAAGGGATATCATTCACGCATAAAAGGTCATTTAGGCTAAAAGTGGACTAAAATAAAAAATGCCCTTTGATCCTTTCCTAACCAACTATCCTTCAACTTAGGTAAGACTAACCATACATGTTCTGAATTTGATATACAAAGAGAACTGGGTAGTATCTCACACACACATAGCATAGAGTTATTATCACCAACTACTACCTATCCAGTTCACACAATTGTCAGTAAATGGTATCATGTCCCTAATACTAATGCCATAATGAGATCCACAAAATTCACACATATGTACCTTCACACAGTTCTAAAACATAATTTTTTTAAAGGGTATAAAAAATCACTCAAATCATAACTATTGCTCTAAATACTTAAAAACCTCCTAATTACACAAACCATCATAAAATAAAAACATAATACGCCTAAATATGTCGGTTCTACTAGGAACAAAACTCTGAGGACTCAAATCATGACTATTTCTCTAAATACTTAAAAACCTCCTAATTACACAAAATATCACAAAACAAAAACATAATATGCCTAAACATGTCAGCTCTACTAGGAACAAAACTCTGAGGAAAATAGGCATGACAACAAAAACTCCAAGAGGACATTATGACCCACAAGCAGCCCCACCCCCAAAGGAAAATGATGCATTGTACCCAATGCATCAACCAAAACAAGAGAGTTAGGAACATATATGTGGCATCATGAGTACAATGATCCAACGTTAATCACATGATATGATCCAACGTCAATCACATGATACGAATACAAATAAAAAAATACCTTTGATTTCCTCCCAAGAAGTGCCTGATTTACTATCGCGGCACGACTCAGTTCCCTTGGCTACTTAAACTTCTCCAAGGTCTATCTTATCATAAACTCTAACTTCTTCCAGGTTTCTCATGCAGTGTTTCACTCGCTGCCCACTCACTTTAAATAGTACATCACCATCACACTTTATATTAATATCATCATATGGGAACACCTTAACCACAGTGAATGGTCCAGTCCATTTTGATTTCAGCTTGCCCGAAAGCAAACACAATCTTGAATTGTATAAAAAGACCAAATCATCAGGTTTGAATATTGTCTTCTTGATTTTTTTTTTATGGTACAACTTTGTTCTTTCTTTGTATATGGCATATCTTTCATAATCACGAAGTCGGAATTCATCCAACTAATTCACCTTGCTCAACCTTAAGTTTGATACATCACACCATTCAAATTTCAGCCTTTTCAATGCTCATAGTGCCTTATGCTCAAGCTCAATTGGTAAGTGGCATGCTTTGCCATACACCAACTGATATGGAGAGGCACTTATGGGGATCTTATAAGCTATTCAGTAGGCCTACAATGCATCATCTAACTTTCTAGACCAGTTAGTCTGAGTAGCATTCACTGTTTTCACCAATATGGACTTTATTTCTCTGTTGGAGACTTCCACTTACCCACTTATCTGAGGATGGTAAGGTGTTTCCACCTTATGGCTCACACCATATCTATCAAGAAGGGCTTTGAACAAGCAATTGCAAAACTGAGAACCACCATCACTAATAATTGCAATTGGAGTGCCAAATCTGAAAAAAATATTTCTCTTTAGAAAAATGGTGACACTTCTGCCTTCATTGTCTGGTAGTGCAACTGCATCCACCTATTGTGATATATAGTTGACCACTAACAGAATGTATCTCATGCCATAGGAGCTCACAAATGGACCCATGAAATCTATCCCCCACATATTAAAAAACTCCAACTCCAGAATAGCTATTAGGGGAAGTTCATGACATCAAGAAATACTGACTTGACGCTGACATTGGTCATAGGCCTGTGCCAAATCATGAGCAACCTTGTAGATTATAGGCCAATAAAACCCATATTGTAGAATCTTATGGGTTGTCCGGGTATTATTATGATGACCCCTAACTGGTGATAAATGATAAACCTCTAGAATACTTATTATCGCCACATCTGCTATATATATTCGAATTACTCCATCAGAAAAACCCTAAACATATATGGATAATACCCAAAGTATTTCCTTACCACATGCATAAATCTCCATCATTGCTGGATAGATAAGTCCTCTAGATCGAGATCGCTGATAGCGCCCAAGCGCACACGCAAGTGTATGTGGTTTTATAAAGTAGTAAAATGGCCTAATAAAAGCCAAGTATCGATCCCACAGAGACTTGATTCAGCAATAAATTAATTCTAGTTCACAGTTTAGATTAATTTAGTGCGAGAGTAACCAAAAAGAGAGTTTGTAATTTATAACTAGAGAAAAGTAAACAATGTGGAAATTAAAGATCTTAAAACAATCAATAGGAGAAAATCCAGGGTTGAAGCACTTTGAACATTCATACTATGTTATTGAATTTCATTCGTTAACTTTCTTATTGTGGTTGCAGATTCATAGGGTTAATTGCATGATTATGGTTTCCCAACCTCTAATCCTTTACCTAATTTAAACCTTACAACTACATTATTGAGCGGGGATGTAATAGTCCACTTAAGTTCTTAAAGCTATCATCCTACGTTTAAATCAAATTTGGCTCCTAAGTACATCCCTCTCCTAGGTGCTAAGTTCAATTCTTTATTTCATAAAAGAATAAAAACCTAAACTTTGGTCATCACCTTATTCTATCCCCTATTCTCTCTACCGAGATCAAAAGGTAGACAATTGATATATTCTAAGGTCCATAAATCCTTAAAATAGTTAAATCAAAGATGAACAAACAACCCATAGTGATAAGTAAATATAAGTGAATTCAATTCAAAACTAAAGTACTCATGTTCTTGGCTTCAACCCCAAAAAAGAGAGTTTAGCCACGCATAGTGATAATCGTAATCACAAGGTTATAATTAACGACTAAAAACATGAATGAACTAATTAAAATAATAAAAACCTAATTATGAAGTTGTAGCATCCCCTTTCTCCCCAAAATATGTTCAAAGATATGTAAAAACGTGATACAACATGTATTTATAGCATAGGGGTAAGCCAAGTCTGTGTTAGAGTCGATTTAGCATGAAACACACAGGGGTGGAGTAGACTATACATTGCAACCTTTATACCTAAGGAATAGAGCATGCGATGCACCCTTTATTCTATAAGAATAGATCATGCTATGCATGCAAATCACATAGTGCTACTAGAAGTTGTCCTCCGAATTTTGGTTAATTATTGGTCTTTCCTCCTTTTATCCCTTGTCTTGTAGTGTCTTTCCAATGATTTTATAGCCTCTATATCATTTATATATCATCATATTAAGACTGCAAAGGATCCTACAAGAACAAACCATACAAATTTGAGGTAAAAACAACACTATATCCATAATGATGAATAAAAAACAAGAGCTTAGACTAGGTAAATTTCCATGATCTTCCACTCAATGTTTTGACTCTTTGCTTGACACAATTAGACTTTGTACACTTCTAATAAGCTTTTACACATATAATGACATCATTAAAACCACAAGGAACACTTAAAACACCATAGAATCCAACAAGTTAGACTAGACAAGCAACTAGCTCAAGCTAGAAAGACTAGTTTTCTCTATTGAACTCTAATTGACTTTATTAAGTGCACACTTGTAACCATTGTAAACACATGATTTAACACTTTGATATACATTTATCTAATTATCAACTCATATAGAATAGAATTATCCTCAAAACAAGGCTAAATCAACTAGAATAGTGACACTAGAATGCATAAATACACCCAATATCACCACCCCACACTTAAAGCCTTGTTCATCCTCAAACTACTCTTAACTATAATCATCATCAACTAAGGAGAATCTACACTTCTACTAAATGCAAGACACTCAAGCTAGTACTATAATGGCTACACAGAATGCAAGTTACTACTCTAATCATGTTATTTACATAATTGAACGCTCATAAACACTACTCCAAAACATCCTATCCTCAAGAATTGACTCACCTAGTGGAAAACTCATTCATATTGATCAATCAAGGAAATCATACAAATCACCCACATTCATCAAATATGTGCCCCTCATAATAAGAGAGTTACCCATAATCACTCACAATTAAGCAATTTATAACATGATGGGTACAAGAATTAAATTATGCTCACTCTCACGAGGAATTCACAAGTTACACATAATGAACCATAGGCTTGACGTTAGTGTAATGCTCCACTAATATCAGAATGTAAAACTTAGGATCAATTAGGACTTTTTCGGGTTGTAATGTAGGCTAAGAGACGGTTAATAACCATTTGGGAATAGTGACTAACCTATCTAAGTGCTTTAATACACTACATTATACATTGAAAACCAATATTCAACAACCAATTTACATTTTTTCATCCACCCATGCCTTTTGTTTTTTCCCATGTCTTTTAAGCATTTTCACAAGCACTTGGTGGAAGAATAGTTTACTATCACATGAATCAATTTTTCTCCTTTTTCAAAAATATGGCAAATTTTTTTAGCATAAATTACATCACACCTATCCACCTCAAATCAGCTATAAACACTAATAACTATTACCTTGGGGATTTAAATTTCTCAAACTCCTTACTCAACTAATTTTTTATTAATGTGCCTATGAGCTTTTTGGATCAAATTATGGTCTATCAAAGAATAGATTAGGCTATATATGATGCTACCAAATAAAAGGCTAAAGGCTCAATAGGGGTTAACTCGGATAATGCACAAAGGGTAGGTCAAAAAGAGGGTATAAAATAAAACTATCAATGAAATGCCTATATCATCTCCTAAACCCACATTCTTTATTTCATTTCATACACACACCGGGAAAGTTCTAGGCATCACATGCAATAAGGAATATACAAAAATTTCACATTCATATGACACATGTTCAACTTTATAGGATCATCATAGACTTCCAACCAAACAACAACATGAATTCAGTTTTACGCTAACAAGTACAAGAGTCAAAAACTTGAGACTAAGTGTCTCAAAAGTAGCAATTCACTCAATCAATATGTTTTTACAAACAAACCCACTTGCATCATATAATAAAAAATAACACCAATAAGAATATCTTACACAAAAATTTTAAATTGAGCTAGAATTTAGGAATTTCTCCACCTTACGCTTAAAAATCTACTTTGTCCCCAAAGTGAATTTAAAGGTAAGAGAAAGAAATACTCCCTGAGGACTCTAGGCCTAGATAGAAGTATCTTTTGTATTTATAGGATCCGTGGGACCCCAAACTCAATTTTTGCCATGCTTCTTATCTTAAGTTTTCGGTACTTAGACTTCCCATTAACCTGTGACTCAACCAAAAACAAAACCTACGTGAAATAAAAACTAAAACTAAAAAGAAAACATACCTAACTAACTTGGGTTGCCTACCAAGCAACACCTAATTTAGTGTCGCGACACGACCCAAGTATGGCTTAACCATATTGATTCACCCCTCTACTCCTTTTTGGGAGCCATTTTATCATTTGTTTCTGACCTCTTGAGTTTGTACTCTCACAGTCAACATCTTTTTCAAATTCAACCTTCATCATGTTTGGAAACAATGAATTCCACTTGGGCTGCTCAAATAGGTAATTCGAAGAGGTCTTAAGTGGATTAACCATCTCACAGTTTTTGCCTTCTATAACATTAATCACACATAAATCTTTATATTGGGAATTTAAGATGGGTGCTTTGTAAACATCAAATACCACCTCTTTATCATCTACCCTAATTTTAAGTGTGCCTTCTCTAACATCAATCAAAGCCCTTCCAGTTGCTAAGAAATGATTAGTACCTATTCATCTACCTCAAAATCAAGAACAATGAAGTCATCATGTATAATGAAGTTACCTACCTTATGAGGACATCCTCAATTATTCTATCCGAATATGTGAATGGCCTATCTGCCAGTTGCAACACCATAGTGGTTGATCTAGGCTTTCCCAAGCCTAATGTTTTAAACAGAGATAAGGGCCTCAAATTTATGCTTGCCCCTAAGTCACTCAGTGCATGGACCACTTTTTTCCCAATTTGAATAGTGATAGCAAACCTCCTCTGATCTCTTAATTTCTTAGGGATTTTCTATGTCATCACAATGCTACACTCTTCAGTGAGTGTTATAGCTCCCACATCCTATAATTTTACCTTATTAGCAACTACATCCCTTAAGTACTTTGCATACTTGGGAATACTTTGCAAAACATCTAACAAAAGTAAGTTAATGTAGAGCACTTTGAATGTATCAAAGAACTTTTTAAACATAGCATCCTCCTTCACTTTTATTTGCCTCTGAGGGAAGGGTAGTGGCAGTATCTTCTTCACTTCTGGTTCAACAAATTTTTCTTTCAAGTACTCAGACTTCCTTAATCTTTCAGAAACGTTTTCATTTACCTATTGGGTCACCACATCAACATTTACCTCTTTAGTTTCCTTTGGAGGTTATCGTTGAATTTCTTTACCACTTCTCTAGGTGATTGCCATAACTTTTTTTGGATTTAATATATCTGTTGGCAGACCACCTTGAGGCCTAGTATTCCATGCTTGCTGTAACTACCTAATTTGCAACTCTAAGCTTTTCTAGGCTACTTGCGAATTTGTTAAGTCTGCAACAAACTGTGTCTGATTAGCTAAGAGTTGTTTCATCATCTCTTCGATATTGCTGGTTGACTGATTTCCTTATGCCTATGGTTGCTGAATTTGTTGTTATTGTTGGGAGTTCCACGGCTGAGTCTGCCACTTCATGATGTAGGCATTACCATAATTTGTCTTTGGAGCATTACCTATATACATCACTGATTCTAGATTGGAAGCACACATAGCTACTAAGTGACCACTATTACCGCATACTTCACACCAACCCTCAACTTGTTGGATGGCATTGACTGTAGCTGTAGGTTGTGGAGCTCTTAATTTCAGGCTACTAAATTGAGTATTTATTATATTCTGCAATGCTACAACCTGAGTTGATAAGGCCGTGAACTGATCCACCTCTAATATGCCTGTAATTCTTTTTGTGGCACTTTTAGAATCTGAATGCCACTTTAGATTTCCTTATGCTATGTGATTTAACAATGTGTACACCTCATCATATGTCAGCTCCAGTGCTTGACTACCTATAGTTGAATCTAACAAAATCTTCGTAATGTGATCAAGAGCTTCTACAAAAGTATGAGCAAGTACCTCATTGAACTGTTGGTGGTGTGGACATTCCCGAAGAAGGGCCCTGAAATATTCCCAAGCGTGATATATATTTTCATCAGGCTTCTGTTTAAAGCTCACTATCTCACTGCAAAGTCTCATAGTCTTGCTTAATGGAAGGAATATGATGAGGAACTTTCTAGCTAAGTGTCCGATAATGTGATTGAATTGGTCGACTTTGCATTCAACCACCTTTTAGCTTATCCCAAAAGTGAATAGGGAAATAATGCCAGCCTCATATAATCTGTACTCACCCCAGTCGGAATGAATGTGTCTGTAATCTTAATAAAATTCTATAAGTGGACTTGTGGATCCTTATGAGAAAGCCCTACAAACTGTCCACTGCTAATAAAAAGATGTACCATATTGTGTTTCAACTAAAAATTCCCCCCAACTGCTGCTATTTAAATTAGGGAAGTCAAGTTCATCGGAAGTGGGACTACCACTTCCCTAACTGTCCTACAAGCTGCTAGTTGCTCAGCCAGAGGAACAGGAATTTCTTGTCCTTCTTGTATTTGAGGAATATGAGGAAGAAGGATTATGTCTCTTGAATGTTGATGGAATAGTTGTTCATGTTTCAGGCTTGGTTCAACCAAATTCGTATCCCTTGCTAGCTTACTATCCTACAACCTATTTCTTGCAATGAAAAAATCAAGACCAAGAATTAAAACACCTAATATATCTAAAAGTAAAACTAAAATAAATAATTTCCAAAATACAAGTCCCCGGCAATAGCGCCAAAAACTTGACAGCGCCCAAGTGCACACGCAAGTGTACGTGGTCTTATCAAGTAGTAAAGTGGCCTAATGAAAGCCAAGTATTGATCCCATAGAGACTTGATTAAACAACAATTTAATTCTAGTTCACAATTTAGATTAATTTAGTGCGAGTGTAACCAAAAAGAGAGTTTGTAATTTATAACTAGAGAAAAGTAAACAATGCGGAAATTAAAGATCTTAAAACAATCAATAGAAGAAAACCCAAGGTTGAAAAACTTTGAACATTCATACTATATTATTGAATTTCATTCGTTAACTTGCTTATCTTGGTTACAGATATGTAGGGTTAATTGCGTGATTATGGTTTCCCAACCTCTAATCCTTTACCTAAGTTGAACCTTACAACTACATCGTTGACAAGGGATGTAATAGTCCACTTAAGTTCTTTAAGATACCATCCTATGTTTGAATCAAGTTTGGCTCCTAAGTACATCCATGTCCTAGGTGCTAAGTTCAATTCTTTATTTCATAAAAGAATAAAAACCCAAACTTTTTTCATCTTCTTATTCTATCCCCTATTCTCTCTTCCGAGATCAAAATATAGACAATTGATATATTCTAAGGGCCACGAATCCTTAAAATAGTTAAATCAAGGATGAACACACAACCAATAATGATAAGAAAAGTTAAATGAATTCAATTCAAAACTAAAGTACTCATGTTCTTGGCTTTAACCCCGGAAAAGGGCGTTTAACTATGCATAATCATAATCGTAATCACAAGTTTGTCATTAATGACTAAAAATATGAATGAACTAAATTAAATTAACAAAAACCTAATTATGAAGTTGTATCAGCCCCTTTCTATCCAAAATATTTTCAAAGATATGTAAAAACGTGATACAACATGTATTTGTAGCATAGGGGTAAGCCAAGTCCGTGTTGAAGATGATTTAGCATGAAACACCTAGGGGTGGAGTAGACCATGAGTCACAGACTCTATTCCTATGGAAGGGAGAATTCAAATCACCCTCTATTCCATATGAATAGAGCATACGATGCACGTAAATTGCATGGCGCTACTGGAAGTTGTCCTCCGAATTTTAGTTAAGTATTGATCCTTCCTCCTTTCATCCCTTGTTTTGTGGTGTCTTTCCAATGATTTTCCAGACTCTATATCATCCATATATCATAATATTAAGTTCAAAAAGGATCCTACAAGAATACACCACACGAGTTTGAGGTACAAACAACACTATGTCTATAACGACGAATTAGAAACAAGAGCTTAAACTAGGTAAATTTCCATGATCTTCCACTCAATGTTTTGACTCTTTCCTTGACTAAATTGAACTTTGTACACTTATAAAAAGTTGTTACACATATAATTACATCATTAAAACCACAATAAACACTTAAAACACCATAGAATCTAACAAGTTAGACTAGACAAGCAACTAGCTCAAGCTAGAAAGACTAGTTTTCTCTATTGAACTCTAATTGACTCTATTTAGTACACACTTGTTAGAAAATAATTGTAACAATTGTAAACACATGATTTAATACTTTGATACACATTTATATCATCATCAACTCCTATAGTATAGAATCATCCTTAAAACAAGGCTAAAACGGCTAGAATAGTGACACTAGAATGTATAAATACACCTAACATCAATCACTTGTCAAGTAGTTGGCCAAATCAAAAAACCAGGGAATCAAATAATGATATTCCAATAACACACGCTCATATAGAAAATCATCATCTATATCAAGATTATCCCTTAGTTCGTTAAAGTTCTCCTATTTAAGTCCTGATAAGTTATATGCAACTTGATTCTCTTTCTCTTTTTGGTCTTTGACCTCAAAATCAAACTCTTACAGCAAGAGTACCCAATGAATCAATCATTGTTTGACATCTTTCTTCGAAATCAAGTACCTAAAATCTTCATGGTTTGTGTGAACTATCACCTTGGTTCCAATCAAATAAGACCGAAACTTCTCAAAAATAAAAACCACCGCAAGCAACTCCTATTCTGTAACTGTATAATTTTCTTATGCGGAGTTTCAAGCTTTGCTGGCATAATAGATGGGATGCAAGATCTTATCTCTTCTTTGGCTTAGGACAGCACCCAAGGCCACTCCGCTCACATCACACATAACCTCAAACAATGCGAACCAGTCAGGTAACATAATAATGGGTGCCGAAATCAGTCGCTCCTTTAGGTATTTAAAAGAATTGAGACACTCATCATCAAACATAAATTTTTCCTCATTCTCTAAAATTTTGCATGGGGGGTAGGTGAAATTTTAGAGAAGTCCTTAATGGATCTTCTATAGAAACCTACATGACCCAAAAAGATCCTTATGCCTCTAAGTAATACTGTCGGTGGATATTTCTCAATCATCTCAATCTTTGATTTTCCCACCTCAATACCATGTTTGGAGATTTTGTTCCTTAGAACGATACCTTCTCTCACCATAAAGTGGCATTTTCCCCAATTTAGCACCAAATTTCACTCTTCATATCTCTCCAGTGCATTGGCCAAATGGGCCAGACAATCAGCGAAAGAATCTTCGACTACTAAAAAGTCATCCATGAATACCTCGATCGTATATTCCATCATATTATAGAATATGGACATCATGCATCTTTGAAAAGTGGTAGGTGCATTGTAAAGTCCAAACGACATCCTCTTGAATGTAAAGGTCGTATAGAGGCAAGTAAAAGTAGTCTTTTCTTAGTCTTTGAGAGCAATCATAATTTGATTGTAACTCGAATATCCATCAAGATAATAGTACCAACCCCTGCCTACTAGTCTATTCGGCATCTAATCTATAAATGACACCGGGAAGTGGTCCTTTTGTATCTACTTGCTCAGCTTTCTGTAATCCATACACACTTTCCATATGGTCACCAGCCTTATTAGTATTAACTCATTCTTTTTTTTTGGAACCACTATGATTCCTTCTTTCTTTGGAACGCATTGAATCGGGCTGATCCACTTGCTGTCTGTAATGGGAAAAACCACCCTAGCATCTAACCACTTGATTACCTCCTTTTTTACTACTTATTGCATACCAGGGTTTAGTCATCTCTGATGTTCAATACTGGGAATGATGTTTGGCTCAAGCTGTATCTTATGTGTGCATATACCTGGTGGGATCCCCACAATATCTGTAATGGTCTATGCAATAGCTCTCTTAAACTTCTGCAAGACTTATTTCAAAGCCTCTACTTGTGCTCCTACCAAATATACTGCAATAATCACTGATAAAGTATTATTGTCCCCTAAGAATGCATACTGTAAGTGAGTAGGGATGGCCTTCAATTCCAATATCGATGGTTCTTCAATCGATGGTCGTGCAGGAGGTGTGGTTCTATTCTTAAAGTCAAGTTCTAGCTTCTTAGGTGCATAATTATAACATCCTTTGCCATGTAGTACATTAGCCATCTCATCATAGTTTGGTATCCCATCACTCTCAAAGTTTATAATCACTGCAGCTAATGCTTCTACTTCTGATCTCTCCTCAATAGGCACATCAATACATGATTTTGTCATCCTCGATCGCATCTATAACTGTCACTACTCTTATGTCATTTTACTACTGTATTATCATGTATATATTTAATACAACTTGCTGATCATTCCATTTGAACGTGATTTCTTCCAAATCCATGTCAATAACACTTGACCAGTAGATAAGAAGGGTTTACCCCATATGATAGGATAATGGGTATCCACTTCACAATCTAAAATCATGAAATCTGTCGGATTTGAGAATTTTGCTACTCTTATTTCCACATCATGCACTATCCTACTGGCTCCTTTATAGATGAATCAACCATCACAAGCCTTGAAGATGTAGGTTTGAGTTATACTAACCCCAATATCTTGTATATCACCAGTGGCATAACATTCATTCCTGCTTCCGAACCACATGGAGCCTGATTAACATCATATGTCACAATAGAACATGGGATGTTCATTGCACCTGGGTCCCTTTTCTTTTCTACCCATGTTGCTTGAAAGTCTGAGCTAAATTATTGGACTATGTTTTGAAGCTATTCTCCAATCTAGTAATCATCCCAATCACTATCAAAATTATCATCACTACAGGTCAACTTCTCAAGCTCTTCCTCGGGTGGCTCATCAGTATTAATATTCTCCTTCTTTGGCTCATCAGTAGTAGGAAAAAATGCTCATTAGGTGATGCATCATCCTAAGTGTCAATAGCCATACAATGAACAAGTATTGGACGATTCTGCACATTATCACTAAGTAATGCTCCTGACTGTATCTCAACCAAAGTAATAGAGATTTTCCTATACAACTGCTCTAACTGCTTAATATAGCAATCACATATGATTCATTCTTTTAGGATAATCCTAAAATTTCATCTTTAAGTTCTATGAGGCAAGCCTTCTAGCTCTTTTGACCCTTCATCAACATGGTAAACGTCTTTTTTATTCCAGACTCCGCCTCATGTATGCCAGGTGAAATGTGCTTATATATATCAACATGATACGAAATGACGATCTACAAACTTTGCCTCCTCAGATATCCCAAATTCATGCACTTTAGAAGAATCGGTGGATGTAAATTATTTGACCAACTCACCAATCTCTATTCATAATAGTAAAATCTCTTGAGCTAAAACATTCTCAGTTACTCTCTATTCACTTGAATCTCCAATGGCACAAAAATCAGAATCTCCATCAACCTCTCAGTTTGGCACCCTCGGTTAGTTAAAGAGATTTGATCCATAATACCTACAGCTATCTCCCATCACAATCTCATGAAGGCTCCTCTAAAACTAGTGTCTGCCATTGCTCTGGAACTAGTAGTCAGGGCTCTATAGAATATCTTTGACAAGTTTGTCCCTGATATTCGGTGGTTGGGTACTATGCTAATCCTCTTCTTGAATCGGAACCATGACTCATACATAGACTCTAACTGCAACTGCCTAAAATTATAAATATCATCCTTGAGCTGCAATACCCTGGAAGGATGAAAGAACCTATTCAAGAATTGTCTGTGTAGCTTATTCCATGCAGTAATGGATCCCTCCAAAAGTTCCCCAAGCCATAATGATGCTTTTCCAATAAGCGAAAAAGGTAACAACCTTAGTTTCAGTGCCTCCTAATCTATCCCTAATAAGGTATATGAAGTGCAGATCCCAATAAGGTTTGCCAGATTCATACTTACGTCATCCATAGGCAACTCCGCAAACATACCATTAAAGTACAAGAGCTGGATCATAGCACTAAAGATATTGAACTTAATATCAGGAGGTAAAGTAGGAGGGATAATGGCTCATGTATCAGTTGGCTCATTGTATCCAAATCTTCTTCATCATCAATATATGGCTGAACATACTGACACGCTGGGATAACTTGAGGTTGATTTCTGTTCTAATTTCCACCGAGTACTACTCGGTGGTCTGCTGTCTGTTTGCTCAGCTAACTCTATCTGAGCTAACATCGCACCAGTCTGTCTATCTATAACCTCCTAAACTTTGTCTTTAGTGAAATTCTCCCTCTCTGGCTCTTCCACCCTACTATATAAGTGTAGGATCTTTTTTGAAATTTGTGGGAGTAAGGGATTACCTTTACTCTGTGTGCTTGGCATACACCGGCGTATGACCAACTAAGAACAAAAAGAAAAATCGAAAAAATGCAATGACTTTTATCCACAAATCAACATCGTATTTCTTGGCAACAATACTAATTTCTTGATGACGTCTAAGCAACATCTCATTTTAGATGATGGTACGGTCTTTGTCAAGATATAGTAACCCAATTAAGGTTATGGTCGAATGCCAAGGGAATAAATGGAACTATAGTTATCAGTAGTTGTAGTCTGCGAGCAGTACTGGAAAGTAAATGAGGGGATTTGTTTGTAGTAATCTTGAGCAAGTAACAATATTAACTTTGGTTGTAATCAGGCGTAGGTGAATACTTGGATTGCGTTCCTCTTGGATTCTCAACTCCGTAGATTTATCGTGTTATGTTGAACCAACCCAATACCTTACATGTAGAATTGATAAGTTATATACCTTCTATAATTTTTTGGACGAGTAGAAGTATTTCACCCTTTACCTTTTGAGTCTCAGGATGTCGAATTACTAACCCTTATCTTGATCCGAGTTAACTATTACCTTTTGAGACTTTAGTTATTAGATGAAAACTAACCATCTTACTTAGATATTACCTAGTAGTGTGGATCAATAGTTGAACCTCACATAACTGTTGTCATTATCTTTCCTATTTACTACTCCTATTTTGGAGTAAGTTGTAATATTTAGTCGGGTTCCTAAGGTTTGCAACTGCTAAGACAACTATTATACTAAAGATAATGCAATGTATGCCATCAGTATTGGTTCCGTTCAACAATCGAACTTCCCCTACTTCGTCAATCAGTCCGGGTTCGCACAACCCTAACTATGGGTTTTTAGCTGCTCATGCTTGTAAAGAAATCAATGACATTTATAATTGAAAGCTTAGATGAAATTGCAATGATAAGCTAAATAAAAACCCAAAATTGTAACTTGATTAATCAACTGCAGTTAATACAAGGCAATCTCAAGATTAAAGACGGATCTTTTAATCTAACTATGTTTCTGAGTATCAAAATTGTGTAACTCCTACTAAAAAGTACATAAAAGGTATTTATAGTACATGAGAAAACACTAAAAACAAAGCCCGAACAAAGTTGGAGAAAACAGGGTTGGTGGCCACATGTGGTGTACCTGAGGTTTAGGTACGGATGCAGGTTCTGCCTGCGGTCTGGCTCCGGGCGCAGGTAGGGATCGCAGATGCCGGATGGGAAAAAATCTTGCAACTCAGCTCTTGGAATTTTAGATTTCTGGCACCTACTTTGTGTACGTGCAGTTTGTGGATTAACTTAGTAAGTGTCGGAAGTCAGTTTTTCAGCTCTTCTTTGTTTCTCGAACATTCTTTGATCACGATCAAGTCAGAAAACATCCCGATCACCATAATCACACCAAAAGTAGCCAAAAACACCTTTTTTCACCTTTTCACAAACTTAGCATCCAAAACATGGTTTCCTACAAAACATACCTTAAGTGGATCATATCTAACAAAATGGCCTCAGAAACATTCCGGCATAATTTCCTTCTTTTAAGCGTAGAAAGTGCTATATTTCTATAACACATCACTTGTACACTGCTGAAAGCTCTCAAAATCCACTAAATTAGAGTTTTTCCCTTCTGAGAAACCTCTGACTACTGTCGCACTATCAAAATGGTAATCTAGACACTAAGACGAGGCCAATGATACTCATATTGCCAAAAATACATTCTGGGTCAGAACAGGTTGAAATCACCCATAGGGCCTTCTTACTAAATTCAAAAATAGAACCCACGATTGTTCTATTGAAGAACGACGAGCTTATTCTAAAAAATTAAGAACCACCAGCTCACTATAGTACCCTAAATATCCCTAAAAGAGAAAAGTAAATAAGGAAATAAAACTAGAAGTTAAGTTGAACTAAAGTCACAACTTATGGACTAGGCGTAGATACAATAATGGGAACAAACTAATAACTTTCCCTAAGCTTGAAGTACAAATCCCCACTAGTTTATGAAGCTCCCAAAAGCTCTAATGATGGAAAACTAAGAAATAATGAGCTCCAAATTTGTAATAGGGGCATATTTATATCACTAACACTGCCTGTTAAAGTAGCCCATTTTTCCACCTATGCTTTTGACATGACCTGAACCAGGGCAAGGTCATAATGGGAATCTCAAGTCTAACCAGGACCAGAGACTACCCCCGATACCTAATCAAACCAACCAGCATATACCCTAAGTCGGATGAATTTCGAATATATCACAAGATAACGTACTTGAAGATACAATGACTTTGGTATAAGTCTACTTTCTAGACCAACCCAACCAAGTCAATCCATCCAATCACCAACCAAACCAAGAAAATAACCCAATATGTCTATATATATAATCCAAAACAAAATGGAACAATCGTAAATCAAATAAAGTTATACAATATCAACCCTAATACCAATACCAATGCCAAGGCTGACACCACTGTCGACATTACCTGTACCAAACCATAAAAGTCCTACAAAGCCTTTAACCGAAAGTAAAATAATATTCGGTTGGGACACGCCCCCCATCATAGCCAAAACTATAGTCTATAAACTGACCAAAGTATGTAAAGACATCCATAATATAAAATGGAGACTACCAGAATATGGAAGCTCACCACTTCACTACAACACAAGATGATACCAAATTTGATCACTAAGTAGGAGGGGTAAAATAGCCGGTTCATGCATCGCTTGGGGATACAACGCTCAAAGACGGGTTGGTGGGTAGTGATAACGCTCAATCTACAGCTCTCGTGAGAGTGTAAAGCGATCGTTAGCAAATATAGAACCCAACCTGGGTTGGGTATCGATCCCTCAGGGAATAGCTTGGTCAACAAGTAAGCAACTATTACTAGACTTTTAGTGCAAGTCTCGTAAAAAAAGAGGGGAGTCTTGTCGTTCAAGTAATGTAAACAAAGTATTAAAGTAAAAGCTGAAAATAGCAAAATAAAAAGAAAGAATATTTAGTAAGTTGTAAACAATGAGAATTGAGGCGTTGGGGTTATGTCCACCTTCTGAGTTATACGTCTCTATTGGCTATGAGTGTGTTGAATCCAGACATGCATGTGCTTATAGAGAATTGTATTCAATGGTAAATCCAGGCGTCTTTCGACCTATTTGAGGATTATTTCACTTTAACTCTTTCAAGCTTAAAGCGTGTCTAACGGTATGAATTCTCCAAGAGGTTAATCCAGTTACGGCACTAACCTTTTAATAGGGGATAGGACCCTACTACCTTGACATTATCTCTTTTCCAGACAGATAACCTTTCTTTCGAACAAGTTAAATGTTATACTGGCGTATTCTTGCGTTTGTAACCACAAAGAATTTAGATTAAGATGAAGAGGATAATGGTATAAGCAGCATACGTGTCACGAACTCACAAACTCACAACAATAGATAGTATCTCATCCGGCTTCCATAACCCCAATAGAGAAGTTTAGTTACCCATGAGTGCGAAGGAAATCACAAGCGACATTGTTATTATACCACAATTAAAGATTTTCGTGTAGCACAAGAGTGGTAGGCGTTAGGCGTGATTTCTTGCAAAGTAACGTTTCTCTTGTTGCGGAAATTAAGAATAGATGAATAGAAGAATAAAAAGTAGAATTAATGGAAAGATTAGAAGAGTTGTAATTGATGGAAGAGGAGGTAGAATGAGAATTGTAGAATGTCTTAATGAGGAATGAATTATTTTTTTTAAAATCTCTAGCATGATAGGGTATTTATAATGCCCATCTCCTATTCCTACTAAGTTAATGAAATAATTAACCAAATCCTACTAAGTTAATGAAATACTTAACCCAATTGTACTTGGTTAATGTATCATTATCCTAATCCTAATAAGCTAATGAAATACTTAACCCAATTGTACTAGGTTAATGTATCATTATCCTAACCCTAATAAATTACTGCTAATCCCCAAAGTCTTCAGAATTGCTGTTTTAGCCCGGGACAGATTTCCCATGCATCACTTTTGGTCCTTAGGTGTCCAAGACTCCCTTTTCTCCTTTCGTAAAGCTTTCTTTGGTGTCAAGTTATTCATAAAATTCTAAATTCTGCATCATTTATACCTGAAACTTTGCTAATCATGTTTGTTAGCTCACTTATAGGAAAAAGAACTAAAAGTGCATGAAATATATAATTTGTTCTCAAAACTAGGCTAAAATATGGGTAAAATATAGCACTATAGGCGTGTAAATTCGCCTATCATCAACACCCCACACTTAAAGCTTTGTTCGTCCTCAAACAAAATATCATGTCCCTCTAAACATTAACTTAAGGTTTCACAGCAACAACACAAAATATTCGTCAAGACGAGCACAACAATCATCAACAAAGAATAGCTTTCCGATCATTAGTAGAAACCATCTAACCTCCAACATAGACTCGTGATGGTGGTCAACTCATATTCAAAATTTAGGGCACCAAGAATCATACACAACTACCCAAAACTCATCAACCATATGTGTCTCACAATATCTTACCCATAATCACTCACAAGTATAGCATATTTTTCAAACATGGGTATCAAAATATCCTTGCTCTCACTCTCACAAAGAATCCATATGTAGCAACTGATGACCATAGGCTTGCCCTTAGTGTAATGCTCCACTAAATGTCAGAATGTTAAGCTTAGGATCAAATAGGTCTTTTGATGGTTGTAATGTAGGCTAAGGGATGGGTAGGACTATTTTGGCCAGAAATAGTGACTAAGTTCCTAAGCACTTTAATACATCACATTAAGTCATTAACACTTTTTCTTTCAAACAACCTTTCTACGTTCTTTTATGCCACCACCCTTCTTTTCCTTTTTTGTTTTTCAATTTTTAAGCATAACTCACTTTTCAGTTTTCTTTCCCTTTTTCTTTTCATAACATACCTCTTATGATAGCACTTCTTTTTCATAGCAATTTCAAGTACCAATGCATTCTAAAGCATCATACTCACCCAATTTCCTCTTATTTTGTCACATGACTTTACACTTTAAAGCACTTAGGAATTTGGATCAAATTATGGTCTTGAAAAAATGGATTAGGCTTACATATGAGGTTGTCAAAGAAAATAGGCTAAAGTCTCAAAAGGGGTTAACTAGGATAATGTCCATGGGTAGATAAAATGAAGGTAAATACTCATAGGTTGCCAAAGAAATGCCTACATCATCTCCTAAACTTGCATTCTTTATTTTCGCTTTACATACATACCAGGCAAGTTCTAGCATCAGCCACAAGCGTAGAATATACTATTATCTCACACACACAAGGCACATAATTGACTTTATTGGGAGTAATATAGACTCTTGACCCAACAGTTGAAGGAATTGAACCACACAATATCACATAGCGAGTCACAAGTAGAGCCTAAACGTCTCAATAGTCATGATTTTAGAACAGACTCTTGTTGTAATCTCATGCTGCCTATTAGAACGATTTCATGCGAAGCTAAGTAAAAAAAAATTCACTACTAAAAAAAACTTAACTAAAAAAATGAAAAACAAAGTAAACAAAAATAAAACAAAATAAACAAACAAAGTAAACAAATATAGATGCGAATAGAGAAGTATAGCCATGCAATACTACCACCCCACACTTAAACGGGACACTGCCCTCAGTGGAAAATAAATACGAAGAACCTGGTCAGTCGGACTCCTCCTCAATGTCGGGGTCATACCCCCTTCATCGGAATCATCATAGGAGTCATCGTCATTAGAATTCTCCTTCACATCAGAGTCTGGCATGCGTCGATCATCATCGGTCGGCACATCATCATCTAGAGGTTCCTCAAAGTATGTACCGACTCCACACATCTCCCTTGCATGCATATTCATTGGATAGTCATAGTCCAGCTGTTGGAGCTCTGTAGCAGTTGGGACACGACCACCGCTCATCATTGTGAACCGTGTCATGCAATAAAGATGACGGAAGAAACTCTCATCTCGAGCATGTCTCTCTGCAGTAGTAAGGTTGACACCATGTGTTGTTTCAGCATCTTTGACTTTTGTGAGGTGAACCTTCTTCGAGTTATGTGGGAGTTTGTGATCAGATGGTTCCTCTTAGATGTTCTCCTTCCTCAAGATTGCAGTCAACAGATTGCCAAAAATGAAGTGGGACCGCTTGTGTAGTCTGGCTTTCCGCATTGTAGAACGAATCATTGCCCCAATATTGATAGGGACATTCGTCACCAAGGCGTAAACCACGCACACTCTATCTCTTGTTATCTTGGTATACTGGGTCCCAGGAATAAGTCAAGAGTTGACAATACGCAACCATATCCTTGCTTCCCTATTCAAAGGAGCATAGGGGAAGGTGTTGTGTTGTCCGGTGTCTTTTTGTCTGCTCCACCTTGACATGGATCTATTTTCACAAAGTGTGTGTCGAATTGATCTATAAGGAGGTCTGCTGTACAGCTCTTTGAATGGTGCTGGATCGACTGAAGGCAACCCAAGAAAAGAGTTGATCAAATCCGCATTGAGTTGTAAAACTTGACCCCGAATCTTGACTTCGCTGCCTGTGGTTTTGGGCTACCAATTGACATAAAATTCCCTTGTTAAATCAAGATTACATTCTCCCATGTCGCAGAAGATGAAATCTAGATTTAATGCCATGATTTTCGCCAACATGCGTGGCTCCTTCTTCGCTAGGCTGTCCTTGTTGATCAAGTCGACATGGACGTATTTTCTTTCCTTGTTGTTCCTATACCATTCCTTCGCTTCTTCCTCAAGAACCCATTTTATTCCAAACATGCGGCGTGGTAATTGCATTGAGGATGATTCTCCTTGGTCCTTGCGACCTCTTTTCTTGCCCTTTTGGGAAGTGGTAGCCTTGTCTTGTCTTGCTTTAGGAGCCATTGTACCTGAGACTTAAACAATATTCATGTTAGCATCAACTCAATAGGTACAATCTATAAACAAGGCACAGGGGTACCACCCCACACTTAGTTTTGTTGATACAAATTAGTGAAGTGAAAGTGGTCGATTACTTAGACTTCATCGACATATGCTTTAGGAGCTATATTCCCACAAGAAAATCAGAGATGTATCACTTCTTGCAACCTTTGCAATACTTTTCATGTTAGGTATAACAATACTACTACATAGGGGTTACATCATGGTATAGTTTCTATCAATAATCACAACCTCCTATGTCGGTAGGCAACTATAAGTCTTTTTCCGATGAACGGGATATTCTAACATGTAAGTATTCAAGTGACAAGATTATGAAATGTTCATGACTATATCAATTCCGCAAATAGTATGACAATGCGCCAAAATTAAATTCAAGTCGGAAATAAGTTAAGATCATCCTAACGTACATGTTTACTCACTTGATTTTGTATCAACAATTCAAACACATTATCATCACCAATTTTTCTTCAAGATGTAGCAATTCATAATAGACATAGCAACGTAGTACTTATGAAAAATAGATGAAGAACAAGAGAGTACTTACGTGATTGAAGCCTTTGGAGATGTTCTTGTGAAGTGGGAGAGCAAAGAAAAATTTTGAGATGTTTTGGAGAGTATGTGCGGCGCCTAGGTCAAGTTTCCAATGTGTTTATGTTTCAAGACTAAGTCCTCTTTATATAGGAAAAGAATGGGTCAGGTTTTGACCCATTTAAAATCGGTTTTGGAGACAAAAAGTGACCATAGGCGGCGCCTTTAGCTTTGCCTATGCATGGTATAGGCGACGCCTAATGCAAAGCATTTGCTAGCATAGGCGGCGCCTAGTGCAATGCCTTTAGTGACCATAGGCAGCGCCTTTAGCATGTCATATGAGATTCTGAGACCAAATTCTTTAGCATAGGCAGCGTCTATGCTATAGCATACTTGAGCATGGGCGGCGCCTATGCCTTTGCACACTAGATTCCAAGACCTTAGGCTATAGTATAGGCTTTGCCTTGTTCGTGGCCTAGTTTTACCTAGGCCTAGCCTTGCTCGATGCCTATTTTGTCATGAGCAATGCTCAATCCATAGCCTTATGCATCTTTATTCCTAACTTACCACCTTTACCATGCAATACGTCCAAATCGTCATTTGAAACCAATCTCCTTGTTGAATACCTCTTGCACCTACATTTGCTCAAAACCAATGAAAACGATTAGTACGATGGGTTGCCTCCCATCAAGCGCCTTAGTTTTGGTTATGGCATGACTCTTATTTTTGGATTTTCATTTATCAAAAGCAAAACACAAAAAACAAAATACAATAAACTATAAATGATGGGTTGCCTTCCATCTAGCGCCTTATTTATTGTCGTGGCACGACATGGTTACCTCGAGTACTTAGACTTCGTCGAGATAGGTGATGGCCATATAACTTATCGAATCAAGAGGACCAATATAAGGTTTAACACGTTGGCCATTCACCTTGAAGACAACGCCATTATTGTCTTCCAACTCAACTACTCTAGACGAGTAGACTTGGATAACTTTGTATGGACCAGACCACTTGGATTTTAACTTACCTGGGAATAACTTCAATCTGTAATTGAAGAGAAGTACCATATCATCCTTTTGAAAGTTTCGTCGAACAATCCGCTGATCATGATACTTCTTCATCCGCTCCTTGTATAGGTCCGATCTCTCATAAGCATGAAGACGAAATTCATCCAACTCGTTCAGCTGCTCCAATCTCAGATTCATTGCATCATCCCAATTCAAATTCAATTGCTTCAATACCCATAATGCCTTATGCTCGAGCTCAATGGGTAAGTGACAAGCCTTCCCATAAACTAGTTGATAAGGGGACATGCCAATGGGTGTTTTGAATGCAGTCTTGTACGCCCATAGTGCATCGTCCAGCTTTCGAGTCCAATCTTTCCTATTAGCATTTACCGTCTTAGCAAGGATTTGCTTGATCTCTCTGTTGGAAACCTCTACCTGTCCACTAGTTTGTGGGTGATAAGGAGTGGCTACCTTATGTTGCTTGAAACCATATTTGGCCAATACAGATTTAAATAGCTTGTTGCAAAAGTGAGATCCTCCATCGCTTATGCTAGTACGTGGTACTCCAAAGTGAGAGAAGATATTCCTCTTCAAGAATGCTACAACACGCTTTCCCTCATTGTCGGCCAACGCTACAACTTTAACCCATTTCGAGACATAATCTACAGCAACTAGGATGTACTTCATTCCAAACGAATTAACGAATGGACCCATGAAATCAATACCCCATACATCAAAGAGCTCTACTTCAAGAATTTTCGACATGGGAATCTCATGGTGTTGTGAAATAGCTCCTTGTCGCTGGCATTGGTCGTACCTTCTAACAAAGTCGTAAGCATCTCTAAATATCGAAGGCCAATAATATCCACTTTGCAATACTTTCTTTGCTGTCCGGTTACCTGCGTGATGTCCTCCATCTTGGGAATTGTGGCATGCTTCCAAAATAGTCGGCACCTCTACATGGGATATACATCATCAGATAACACCATTTGCGCATCGTCGAAACAAATATGGCTCATCCCAATAGTAGTGTTGTACATCATGCATAAACTTTCTCTTTTGATGGTAAGATAAGTTTGCAGGTATCACATTACTCACCACAAAATTTGCAAAGTCGGCATACCATGGTAATTTTTCCATTGTTGTCGCTAATATCTCCTCGTCAGGGAATGCATCATCAATATCGATTTCAGGTTGCGCTACATGCTTATTCTCGAGTCTAGATAGATGATCAACCACTTGGTTCTCACAACCTCTTCTATCTTTAACCTCGAAATCAAATTCTTGCAGCAGCAAAACCCATCGAATTAGTCTTGGTTTTGCATCCTTCTTTGTCATTAGGTACCTAAGAGCTGAATGGTCTGTATGAATGACCACCTTAGTACCCAATAGATAGGCACGAAACTTCTCAAACGCATACACAACCACTAGGAGCTCTTGTTCAGTAACAGTGTAGTTCCTTTGGGCTTCATTTAGGACCTTACTCGCATAATAGATAGGATGAAATAGCTTCTCGTTTCTCTGACCAAGCATAGCACCAACGGCTACACCACTAGCATCATACATGACTTCGAACGGGAGAGACCAATCTGGTGCTACCATGATAGGGGCTTCAATGAGTTTTCCTTTGAGGCATTCAAATGCCTTCAAGCAATCTTCATTGAAGTAAAACTTTGCATCTTTCTCCAAGAGTTTGCACAATGGACTAGCAATTTTGGAGAAGTCTTTGATGAACCGTCAATAGAAACCTGCATGACCGAGGAAACTACGAACACCCTTCACCGAAATTGGAGGTGGTAGCTTCTCAATAACTTTACTTTTTGCTCGATCAACCTCAATACCTCTTTCGGAGATTTTGTGCCTAAGAAAGATTCCTTCTTTTACCATGAAGTGGCACTTCTCCCAATTCAGCACTAGGTTGAATTCTACACATCTTTGCAATGCCATGCTTAGGTTTAACAAGCACGCTTCAAAAGACTCACCAACAACTGAAAAGTCGTCCATAAATACCTCCAAAGTGTCTTCAACCATATTAGAAAAAATAGACATCATACAAAATTGAAAGGTGGCTAGTGCGTTACATAACCCGAATGGCATACGTTTGAATGTAAACATACCATATGGGCATGTAAACATCGTCTTCTCTTGGTCTTCGGGGGCAATGCAAATTTGATTATAGCCTGAATATCCATCTAAGATACAAAACTATCCTTTCCCCGCTAATCGATCTAGCATTTGGTCCATAAATGGCATTGGGAAGTGATCTTTGAGTGTCCAAGAATTCAGCTTTCGGTAGTCCATGCAAACTCTCCATCCAGTGACGGGTCTGAGTGGAATAAGCTCGTTCTTCGCATTCGCGACCACCGTCATGCCTTCTTTCTTGGGAACACATTGTACCGGGCTTACCCATGTACTGTCAGAGATTGGATACACAACTCCTGTGTCCAACCACTTGATGATTTCTTTCTTCACCACTTCTTGCATAGGTGGGTTTATACGCCTTTGATGCTCAATGGTGGGTGTGCAATTTTGTTCAAGCTGAATCTTATGTGTACAAATTCCAGGTGGAATACCAATAATATCCGCAATGGTCCATCCAATGGCTCTAATGTACTTCCGTAAAATAGCAATGAGAGCTGCAACTTGTTGCTCACCCAAATCTACTGCCGCAATGACTGGAAGTGTGTTTCTGCTTCCTAAGAATGCATACTTTAAATGACTTGGCAGCTCTTTCAATTCTAACATGGGTGGCTCTTCAATAGATGGATTAGCTGGTGGTGTGGATCGATTTTTAAGATCAAGGTCCAGCTTCTTAGGAGCATAACGATATGTCCCTAATCCTGATAGAGCACAAATAGCTTCTTCGCAATTTTCAGCATCCTTACTCTCTCCATTCATGAGCACAATCGCCAATGGATCATCAATAATTTGCTCTTCTTTAAGTAATTCTTTCTCATCATCAAAGTAAACATCGGCCACCAAAAATACACTCAGATCTTTGGGTTGCTTCATTGATTTGCACACATCAAAGAGAACTACCTCGTCATTTATTCGGAATGAAAGCTCATTAGCTCTCAAATCAATCAGCACACTCCTGTAGCAAGAAAAGGGCGCCCCAAGATTATGAGAACTTCTGAGTCTGCCTCACAATCCAAAATAACAAAGTCTGCCAGAAAGATGAATGAAGAAACCTTTACCAAGACATCACATAAAATACCAACAGGTCATTTTACCGACCTATCCGCCATGACGAGCCTCGAATTAGTTGGAGTAGGATCACCCAACCCCAACTTCTTATAGATAGATAATGGCATCAAATTGATGCTGGCTCCTAAATCACATAATGCTTTGGCAGAATTTAAAGATCCAACGGTGCAAGGAATAGTGAAAGCTCCGGGGTCGGCCTTCTTCTGAACTATTGATCGGGTAGCGATTGCGCTGCAGTGATGGACATCATCTTTCAACTCATAACTTGCTGCCCACTTCTTTGTCAAAAGATCCTTCATAAATTTCGCATACCCAGACATTTGTTCAAGTGCCTCCACCAATGAAACATTAATGGTCAGCTGCTTCAACATAGTCATGAATTTGCTGAACTTTGTATCATCCGCCACCTTTAATCTTTGAGGGAAAGGTGGTGGTGGGTATGGAATTGTTCTCTCCACGGCTTTATTCTCCTCTTGCTTCCGTTTTTCAAATTTTTCAGGTTGCAATCCATTGGGATTGACGTCATGGACGTTGTGCCCTTTTTCTGCGGATTCTTCTCCTTTCGCCACATCATCAATGTCCACTACTTCGTCAACTACTTGCTTGCTTTTTGCTGAAGTTTCCAGTACCTTACCACTCCGGGTAGTAATGGCCATGCATGACCCATCATTCCCTGGGTTTTGCACAGTATCGCTAGGTAAGGTTCCAGCCTTTCTTTGATTGAGTGCTGCTGAAAGTTGGCTCAATTGCTGCTCTATTTGCTTGATTGAAGTGGAATGAGAATCAACTAATTGTTTCATAGAGGACAAATCATTAACTACCTCCGTTACTCCCGCACTTGTTGCTTCCACTCCTTTCAAGATTTTAGCCATCATGTCTTCCATACTTCCAGAACTAGATGTGGTGGATTCACGTCTACCAGGGGGAACGTACAAACCACTCTTTTCATTCTTGTTCTTCCAACTACCTTGGTCCTTGTTTCCAGATTTATCATAATAGTTCTGACCTTGGTTTCCTTGGGTATTCCCGTGGAAACCCCCCTGATTGTTCAAGTAGTTGCCTCCTCTTTCGAATCAGATTCGTCTCTTCCTTTTGACGCAATAGCTTTGATTTTTTCGGTCTTCCCTGATAATAAATGCTTTGTAAGAAGATCCATTTGTGTTTTTATGTACGCCATATCTTGATCACGTTTTTCTTCTCTTCTCCTTTGGTCTGCAGTCATGCCAATAGATAAAGTGGGGCTTGTTACCTCAGAATCCCTGGTATGCCAAGATCTACTTTGTTTAGTCATGCGATCTAGCATATTACTTGCTTGACCAAAAGTGAGGTCCATAAAAGATCCTCCAGCCGCATTATCCACCACTGGTTTAGTTATTGAATTCAAGTCTCTGTATAATATCTCCATTAGGTGAACATTAGTCATGTGATGGTTTGGGCATCTCGCTAGCTTTGTCTTGAACCTCTCCTATGTTTCATAAAGAGCTTTAGTGGGAAGCTGACGAAAGTTGCTGATTTCATCTCTCAATTGTGCTCTTTTGGATGGCGGAAAGAATCTTTCTAGGAAAACGTCTCTCAATTGCCACCAATTTGTAATAGAATCAGGAGTCAGCCCATTCAACCATAGAGTTGCTTCCCCAGGCAGAGAGAATGGAAATAGACATAATCGAATTGGATTCTGACCAACACCAGGGTTGTCAAATGACTTGCATGTAGAAACAAAGTTGATGAGATGCATATTCAGATCATCGCCTGCTAGTCCACCAAATAATCCCTTGAGTTGCAATAACTGAATCATGGTGCTTGTGATGTTGAACTTGGCTCCGGGCGCTAATGGTGGAGGAATAATGGCTCCTGTGGCTCCGGATCCATCAAGATCATCATCATCATCGTCGAAAGCTGGTTGTATGGGTTGGTAATCATACCTAAACCGAGCTTGTCGACCTCTTCTGTTGGTAGGTGTTATGATTTCAGCATCACACCTAGGGTTTAGTAACTCGTCATCACCTAAATCCTCATCGTCAGGATTTGTTGCTCGCCCAGGGTTATCAATGTTTTGCTGGTGTACTTGGGCGGCGACAAGAGTAGCTAATCTCGCCTGCTCCTGTTGAGCAGCCATTCTTTTGATTTTCGTTTGTGCCTCCATTCTACCAATTCGTTGTGGTTCAGGATTGATAGGTAATAACGGTTGACCAGAACTTCGAGTATGGGGCATGCACTGAATAAAAACCTGCAGTAAACAAAAACAACAACTAAAAGTAAAAGTACGAGAATCTTTGACCAAAGGGTCTAGTAATTATCACAAACTTAATTGACACTTGTATTCCCCGACAACGACGCCAATTTTTGATAACTCTCAATCTACAACTCTCGTGGGAGTGTAAAGCGGTCGTTAGCAAATATAGAACCCAACCTGGGTTGGGTATCGATCCCTTAGGGAATAGCTTGGTCAACAAGTAAGCAACTATTACTAGACTTTTAGTGTAAGTCTCGTAAAAAAAGGGGGGAGTCTTGTCGTGCAAGTAATGTAAACAAAGTATTAAAGTAAAAGCTGAAAATAGCAAAATAAAAAGAAAGAATATTTAGTAAGTTGTAAACAATGAGAATTGAGGCGTTAGGGTTATGTCCACCTTCTGAGTTATACGTCTCTATTGGCTATGAGTGTATTGAATCCAGAGATGCATGTGCATATAGAGAATTGTATTCGATGGTAAATCCAGACGTCTTTCGACCTATTCGAGGATTATTTCACTTTAACTCTTTCGAGCTTAAAGCGTGTCTAACGGTACGAATTCTCCAAGAGGTTAATCCAGTTACGGTACTAACTTTTTAATAGGGGATGGGACCCTACTACCTTGACATTATCTCTTTTCCAGCCATATAACCTTTCTTTCGAACAAGTTAAATGTTATACTGGCGTATTCTTGCGTTTGCAACCACAAAGAATTTAGATTAAGATGAAGAGGATAATGATATAAGCAGCATACGTGTCACGAACTTAGAAACTCACAGCAATAGATAGTATCTCATTCGGCTTCCATAACCCCAACAGAGAAGTTTAGTTACCCATGAGTGCGAAGGAAATCACAAGCGACATTGTTATTATACCACAATTGAAGATTTTCGTGTAGCACAAGAGTGGTAGGCGTTAGGCGTGATTTCTTGCAAAGTAACGTTTCTCTTGTTGCGAAAATTAAGAATAGATGAATAGAAGAATAAAAAGTAGAATTAATGAAAAGATTAGAAGAGTTGTAATTGATGGAAGAGGAGGTAGAATGAGAATTGTAGAATGTCTTAATGAGGAATGAATTGTTTTTTTTAAAATCTCTAGCATGATAGGGTATTTATAATACCCATCTCCTATTTCTACTAAGCTAATGAAATAATTAACCAAATCCTTCTAAGCTAATGAAATACTTAACCCAATTGTACTAGGTTAATGTATCATTATCCTAATCCTAATAAGCTAATGAAATACTTAACCCAATTGTACTAGGTTAATGTATCATTATCCTAACCCTAATAAATTACTGCTAATCCCCAAAGTCTTCAGAATTGCTGTTTTAGCCCGGGACAGATTTCCCATGCATCACTTTTGGTCCTTAGGCGTCCAAGACTCCCTTTTCTCCTTTCGTGAAGCTTTCTTTGGCGTCAAGTTATCCATAAAATGCTGAATTCTGCATCATTTATACCTGAAACTTTGCTAATCATGTTCGTTAGCTCACTTATAGCAAAAAGAACTAAAAGTGCATGAAATATATAATTTGTTCTCAAAACTAGGCTAAAATATGGGTAAAATATAGCACTATAGGCGTGTAAATTCGCCTATCATAAGGTGGATGCTAGCATGCATTCAGGATACGGATAAAATAATTCCAACCTTTAAAACCAAGTAAACAACTATATGCATACATAACCCCATATATATATATTTCTATGCCGGGAGAGGAAATCGGGTTTAGCATGTCTTTGAAATCATTAAATTGGGTATATGTAGCTTAATCATCCTAGAACCACCATGAGCTATATAGGTCCAGTGTTACCCCCTGAATGGGCCGCACAAATTGGAGATACCATAGAAGTAAGGGATTCTCGTGTACCCTTCGCTCTCCATGATACATAGATACAAATATAACTTAGGGGATTCCTGTGTACCCCATAAGTATTATACTTGTGGTCGTCATGACCAATCCTTATGTCGAAAAATATGAGTTTTCAGTGTTTGTCCATTAAACTCACACCTTTATGGTTAGCTATCACACCTCGCCATTATTGCCTAATTAAAACCATTAGCACACAACTAAACCACTAATTCCATTTATTATTAACCAAGGCTATAAGTAGTGGTATCATCATATCGACCATAGCTTGCAAGCAATGTCCTTAGCCATCTTCTTAAAAGAAAGGGATTCCCATGTACCTATAGATTACATTATTAAGTTTCTTGGGGGATTCCCATGTACCTCACAAGATGATCATTACTAAGCTTGTTTGAGGGATTCATATGTACCCCATAAGGATATTCAATTAGACCATAACCATGACCACCAAGACCTTACAATTTCACCATTAAAAACCATCCAAACCAGTTAGGTCCATTACCACTTTATACCATGTAAAGTTTTCAATAAAAGTTCAATAATATAGCAAAAACATTCTCATAGGCATTTTATCAAACATATTGAGGGCATATAGTAGTCAAAACTAAAACTAAGTAACAACTAACCATTCCCATGCAACCACATGTTCAAACCACCATTATAACATGAAAACCATAATTAAAACATGTGAAAACCATAACCAATCCATTTATAACCAAAACCCCCAACATACATTCAAAACCCAAAACCAAACAATAATTATGCCATAAAAGCCATACATAAAACATGCCTTTAGTTGGAACTAACAATGAGGGAGGAGTAACATGCCTTAGATTATGAAAATGACAGAGAGAAACCACCTTTGTAAGCCCTAAATTGACCTTATTAAACAAACCCTAGCCTTCTTTGACCCAAGAGCCTTCAGAGAATTTAAGAGAGTTTCTAAGTGTTTAAGATTATAATAATAGGGTAATGATGTCCCAAGAGTGTTATAAGTCATGGGGCCTTAAGAGGTTAAGAGGAGAAATGTCCAGATTACCCCAACTTAAACTGCATAAAACTCCCGCTAGAGGGTATGACCACCTCCCTAAATTGTACATGAGAGTAAGAATGGTACCCCTATCTCATACCCGAGGCCTTCCTTTGGACTCAACATTGTCCAACATACGACCGCCCCGTCCATTCCGTTCCCAACTATATGACTATTATTTTTAATCCATACTTTAGGTAGAATAGCCTCCTCTAGGTTAAAAATAGGGTGATAAACGATTGGCATCATACCGCTAGTACCCTAACATACGACTAGTATGATCCAACTGTACCTTAGATAGAAACTAACCAAACCCACATCGATTAACATACGACCAATACCTACCAATCGTACCCTATCATACGACTAGTACCCCTAGTCATATGATGTCCAAAAGTAAAAAACTCAGGAAATTTCAAAGGATCAAAACCCAAGGTGTTTTAATTTCCCCCACTTGGATCATTCATCCCCGAATGATAGAACAAGGTAGTACAAGAATGATTTACACCCCAAAACCTCGACTCTAACCTTTAACTAAGTAAGGAAACAAGATACAAGGAAATCAATCTTTCTTTAAACAAAGTTTGAAAATAAAAGTATAGTGAAGAACAAATAACTTCCGCATGAATCCCGAGAGCAGAAAACAGGAGCGGATATTTAAACTTCATGTCCTCTTCCACTTCCTAAGTAGACTCTTCCCCTTTTGGTTTTGCCATAAAACCTTAACCAAGGCCACATCCTTGGTTTGCAACCGATAAACTTGCCAATCTAAGATCTCAATTGGGATCTCTTCATAAGATAGAGGATCTGAGATACCCAATCCATTCAAAGAAATAACCAATGAAGGATCACTTATACACCTTCTCAACATAGAGACATGGAATACTGAATAAATAGAGTTAAAACTAAACGGAAACTCCAAATCATATGCTATATTACCAACCCTCCTCAAAATCACATAAGGACCAACATACCTGGGATTGAGCTTTCCTTTCTTCCCAAACTGCATTACTCCCTTCATGGGAGACACCTTTAGGAAAACCTAATCCCCAACTTCAAACTCTAAGTCCATACGACTATAATACATCGCAAAGTTCCCTCATAATCTGAGCCTTAAAGCGTGTCAAGCGAAGTGTAATTTTAGCCCTAAAAAATTAAAAAGTGACTTCCTAAGTTATTAGTGTTTAAACCATATAGAATTTTCTTAAATTTAAATTTTTGTCATGTAGATAATTGAATCTTTCCAACAATATCAATTTCATCCAAATTTGGTATCGGGGTGAGAAATTATGTCCATTTTACTGAGAGTTATCAGAACTGCCCATGTGTGATGGACAATTCGATGGACCATCGAGTCTATGATGGACTGTTGATCATCCCATCATAACCAAGGCAGTAACTATATTTTCTAGCACAAGTGCGATGGCCAAAATAACGGACCATCAAGGCTGTAATGGACCATTACCGGGATCGTTGTGCTAAGGCAGTGTGGCCTCATCCTGGCCAATGTGCGACGGATGATCCAATGGACCATCAGTCTAAGCGATGAACCATCGCTTTGATCATCACATCGAGGCAATATGTTTTTTTCTAACCAGCGTATGACGGATGATCCGACGGAACTTCAGGCTAGCGACAGACTATCTTTTTGATCGTTGCAGCCCCCGTTCAGTATTTTAAAGTCCTTTTTAAAAGGGGGTTTTGGGTCTTTTCCCTTTTAACCCTAGATATATTCCAAACAAACTTGATGGACTTATTATCTCATAAAATATCCAAAGGCTAGGGTTTCTTCCTCAAGAGAAAATCTAAAACCCATCTCCAAGAAATCCAAGAACTCACCATGGATTCTATAAATTGATTTGAGATTTGAGTTCCCCAAGTTCAAAGGTTGCAAGAACCCTCTCTCAAGAGTAATAAGAAGAGTTTATAGCAAACTCGTTTATCCAATTTCATAATTGAAGGTATGTGAGATTTTGAACGAGGGTAATCCTTGTGCTCAAAGGCTTATTTAAACTATGATTTTCTACAATCTATGAGATTTTACATGAATTTGAATTAGGGTTTTTCACCTATTATTATTGATAGCAATATTTTGATGTTTCCCACGAATTGAGAGTCTAATGGTATGATTTTCACATGTTTTCTTAATAAATTGCAACAGGGTCTATACCCCATGATTTTAATCCTTGAGAAATTAATAGTTGAAATATTTGAGATATTGAAGTATATGAGTATGTTCAAATTTTGAGAAAAATTGCTGAAATTTCCAGATTTCTACATGAGTTATGAATCTTGATGCTATCTATTATGCTTTTGATGAGTTTTAACTTGAGATTGAATTATGGGTTATTGAGCCCTACTTAAAAGTTATGTACTCTTGTGCTATAAGCACCCATGATTTGAGTATTCTGAGATTACAAAAAAATGTTTTGACCTAATGGTCATGGAGTTTTGAAATCCACTTCACTGCATGAGATTACAGATTTGATTGTTGAGTTCTCAATAAACCATAAGACTATTTTAAAGTGAATTTCCATGAGATGTGTAGAATTATTTCATCTTTAAATGAGTATTATTAGTAGAATCTGGCTTAAAGTGTTAGCTTGGGGCTACTTGTAGCCTCAAGTACCATGTGACATTTCAGGAGGCGATTTTGGGTTGTTATAAACTTGGTATCAGAGCCTAAGGTTTTAAGGAGTCCTAGGGAGTCTAACAAGATGCGTTGAGTAGAGTCTTGATCATCGAAGTGTAGTTCACCTCATCTATGAGCAAGAGGCTATGAGACATTTTAGGAAAAAGTTATTTCTTCTTTCAGATTTTATCGTGCCTATAGTTGTCTCTCTCATCGAATAATTCATGCTCTTCTATTTCAGTAAATGCCTTTCCAAAAAGCGAATGCCCATAGGAATGATGATGAGCAACCCCCACCTGTTGATCCTTTGAATGAGACTGTGTCTCATGCTGAGTTTTAGGCGGCCTTTCAGGCGTTAGCCCAAGCAGTCACCGCTAATGTTCAAGCTAATAACTGAGCTGCAGTTGCTAATTAGTAGGGAGGTGATGTAGCTGCGGCTAGGATTTACGATTTTATATGAATAAATCCTCTAGAGTTTTATAGGTTTAAGGCAGACGAGGACCCATAGTTGTACCTTGAGTAGGTGATAAAGATCACACAAGTGATGTATGTTTTTGAGGAAAAAAGTGTTGAGTTGGAGTCCTACAGGCTGAAGGACATTGCTTATCACTGGGTTGCATCATGAAGGAAGGGTAGAGGTGATAATGCTGCTCCTATGAGTTGGTAGGTGTTCCAAGATACATTCTTGGACAAGTTCTTTCCTCTTGAGATAAAAGAGGCAAATATTGAGGAGTTTATGAACTTGATAGAGGGCTCCATGATTATTAAGGAGTACTTTTTGAAGTTCAACCAGTTGGCCAAGTATGCTCTTAATTTGATTTCTGACACCCGAGCTAGTATGAGCAAGTTTGTGACCGATGTTTTGGGGTTGGTACTGAAGAAGTGTAGAACTGCAATGCTGCATAGGGATATGGATTTGGCTAGGTTGATGATGCATGCCTAGCAGATAGAGGCGGATAAGATTAGAGAGAGAGATAGAGTGAGGGGTAACAAGAGGGCTAAATCTAAGCAACATGAGTTTAGATAGCCTTTTTAGAGACAACCATCTATGCCAGCGCCTTTATTAGCTAGTGCTCCCACACCTAGAGATAGGCAGGACCAAGGGGGAAGGTATTTTATGTCTAGGTCACAGAATAGTGTTGGTAACAGGCCCCCTTATCCTCCTTGTGCTAAGTGTGGTAGGGATCATACTGGTGAGTGTTTTGTATATTTGAGGGTTTTTTTGGTTGTGGCAAGCAGGGCTATAGACTTAGAGATTGTCCTTATGCTAGACAGGGGAACAGAGATGCCTGACCTCAGGCATAAAATACTTGTACACCAACTTTTGTACCCCATCCCGCCCCTGCTCAGGGCGCTTTATCTAGAACTACTGGAGGTCAGCGCTAGAATAGATTCTATACCTTACCATCCCATCAGGATCAGGAGGACTCTCCTGATGTTGTTACTGGTATGCTCCATGTCTTTTTCTTTGATGTCTATGTTTTGTTGGACCTCGGGTCAAGTCTCTCTTATGTGACCCCACTTGTAGCAATGAATTTCAAAATGAGTCCTAAAAATATCTCTGAGCCCTTCCTAGTTTCTACACTAGTAGGGGATTAAGTTGTTTCTAAACAAGTGTATAGAGATTGTCCTGCTACTATTCTTCATAGAGTCATACTTACGAATTTGATATAGTTAGACATAGTGGATTTTTATCTTATTTTGGGTATGGATTGACTTCATTCTTGTTATGTTTCTATAGACTATCGTACCAGTGTGGTCAAGTTTTAGTTTCCTGATGAACTAGCTTTTCAGTGGTCTGAGAGTTCGGTATCTCCCAAGAGTTATTTTATCTCCTATATCAAAGCCAAAAAGCTAATATCCAAGGGTCGCATCTATATCCTATTTAGAGTCAAAGACACTAAGTTTGAGGCTTTAACTATTCAATTAGTCGATATTGTTAATGAGTTTCTAGACATTTTTTGGAAGATCTCCCAGGGGTACCTCCCAATAGGGAGATAGAATTCGAGATTAAAATTCTTCCTAATACATGGCCTATTTCTATTCCGCCATACCATATGGCACCTGCAAAGATTAAGAAGTTCAAAAAGTAACTCAAAGATCTTTTACACAAAGGTTTCATTAGGCCTAGTATTTCTCCTTAGGGTGCACCTATCTTATTCTTGTGAAATAAAAATGGTTCTTTGCGTGTGTGCATTGACTATCATCAGCTTAATAAGGTCACAGTAAAAAATAAGTATCCACTTCTGAGAATTGATGACCTGTTTGATCAGTTAAAAGGTGCAAGTTATTTCTCCACGATATACCTTAGATCCGGCTATCATCAACTTAAAGTGAGAAAATATGATATTCCAAAGACAGCCTTCCAAACCCGCTATGGTTATTTTGAATTTCTAGTTATGTCTTCGGGATAACCAATGGACCAGCCGCCTTTATAGACCTCATGAACTGAGTTTTCAAGTAATATCTCAATATATTTGTCATAGCGTTCATAGATGACATCCTTGTGTACTCCCGTAATGAGAGTGACCATGCGAATCACCTTAAAATTGTCTTGCAAACTCTTAGATATCACCAGTTCTTTGCCAAATTTAGTAAGTGTGAATTTTGGCTAAGGTCTGTAGCCTTTCTAGGTTATGTTCTTTCAATCGAAGGTATTAGAGTTGATCTCCAAAAGACAGAAGCTGTAAGAAATTGGCCTAGACCTATCTCCCCATCTGACATTAGAAGTTTCTTAGGTCTAGTGGGATACTATCATCATTTTGTTAAAGGTTTCTCTTATATTGCATCTCCCATGACCCGGTTGAATCAAAAGAAAGTTAAGTTCCAATCGTCAGATTCCTATGAGAAGAGTTTTCAGGAGTTGAAGACTCGACTTACTTCAGCCCTTGTTTTGACTTTGCCTGATGGTACAAATGGTTTTGTGGTGTATTGTGATACCTCTAGAGTTGGCTTGGGTTATGTGTTGATACAAATAGGTAAGGTTATAGCCTATACCTCTAGGCAGTTAAAGCCGCATGAAAAGAACTACCTGACCTATGATCTTTAATTAGCTGCTGTGGTCTTTGATTTGAAAATTTGGAGACATTATCTTTATAGTATCTATGTTGATGTGTTTACTGATTATAATAGCCTGCAATATGTGTTTACTTAGAGGGATTTGAATCTTAAGTAGAGGAGGTGGTTAGAGTTGTTAAAAGACTATGATATGAGTGTGTTGTATTACTCGGGCAAGGCCAATATAGTGGAGGATACCCTTAACAGATTATCTATGGGTAGTGTTACTCATGTAGAGGAAAGTAAGAAAGCGTTAGCTCATGATGTGCATTGTTTGGCAAGATTGGGTGTTAGGTTGCTTGATTCAACTGAGGGAAATACTTTGATACAAAGTAGTTCCGAATCCTCTTTAGTTTTGAAAGTGAAGGAGAAGCAAGACAAAGATCCTAGTTTGGTTAGACTGAAGGAGTCAGTTAAGAACCAAAATATAGAGGTATTCTCCTAAGAGGGAGATGGCATATTGAGATTGCGGGGTAGATTGTGCATTCAATGTGTTGATGATATGAGGCAGAGGGTTATGGATGAAGCGCATGTCGTACAATATTCTATTCATCTCGGCGCTACCAAGATATACCGCAACTTGTGAGAGATCTATTGGTGGAATGGTATGAAGAAGGATATAGCTGGGTTTATAGCAAAGTGTGCAATGTGGTAACAAGTTAAGGTAGAGAACCGAATACCTGGTGGTATGATGGAAGAGTTTGGTAGACCTAATTGGAAGTGGGAGATGGTGAATATAGTCTTACCTCTTTCGTGTCATCATCATGATTCTATTTGGGTTGTTATGGATAGCCTAACTAAGTTTGTGCATTTCTTGCCCGTGCACACATCTTATACAACTGAGGATTATGCTAGATTGTATATCTGGGAGTTAGTCAGGCTGTATGGAGTTCCCTCGCCCATTATTTTAGATAAGGACACTTAATTTACTTCTTAGTTTTGGAGGGAATTTCAGCAGGGTCTTGTCACCCAAGTTCATTTGAGTTCCACTTTTCATCCGCAGACAGATGGTCAGGCTGAGAGGATTATTCAAAACTTGGAAGACATGTTGAGAGCGTGTGCTCTTAATTTTATGTGTAGTTGGGATGAGCACTTACCATTGATAGAATTTGGCTATAACAATGGTTACCATTCTAGTATTGGGATGACTCCATTTAAGGCTTTGTATGGTAGGAGATGTAGATCACCCATAGGTTGGTTTGAAGTGGAAGAAGCTTCCATGATTGGGCCTGATGCAGTATTTGAAGCTATGGAGAAAGTTAAGTTAATTAGAGAAAGGTTAAAGACAGATTAGAGTCGTCAAAAGTCTTACGCTAATGTGAGGAGAAGAGATATTGAGTTTGAGGTAGGTGATTTGGTATACTTGAAGATTTCACCCATGAAAAGTGTGAAGAGGTTTGGTAAGAAGGGAAAGCTTAGTCCCCGTTATGTTGGCCTGTATAGAGTCTTGAGACATGTTGGTAAAGTAGCCTATGAGGTTGAGCTGCTCGCAGAGTTGTCAACTGTTCATCCTACTTTTAATGTCTCCATGCTTAAAAAACATATTGGTGATTCTATTATAGTAGATCTCTCAGAGAGTGCTGATATTTAGAACAGTCATTCATTCAATGAGATTCTTGTTGAGATCTTAGATTTTCAAATTCGTAGACTGAGGAACAAAGAGATTCCCTTAGTCAAAGTTTTTTGGCAGAACCAGTCAGTTGAGGGCGCTACTTGGGAGGCAGAAGCATACATGCGAGTCAAGTACCCGCACCTCTTTTCTTTGAGTTCAGATCAAACTGAAGGTATTATTGTTCCTTAATTCAGCCCTTCTAAACTAAAGTTTAGCTATATGTATCTGTTCTTGCATTAGTTCTTGCATTTTCTGAGGCATTCGAGAGTTTAGAGAGATTTTGAACCCGTCTTAGCAACTTGCTTCAACTATGTGTACTTTGTTTTCCTGTGTTCCTAGTCTAACTAGAAACATTTGAGGACGAATATTTCCAAGGGGGAGATATTGTAAGACCCCACAAAGTTCCCTCATAGTCTGAGCCTTAGAGTGTGTCAAGAAAAGTTTAATTCCAGTCCTAAAGATTAAGAAGTGACTTCCCAAGTGATTGTTGTTTAAACCATATAGAATTTTCTTAAATTTGACTTTCTGTTTCATGTAGATAATTGAATTATCTTTCCAACAATACCAATTTCATCCAAATCCGGTATCGGGATGAAAAGTTATGGCCATTTTACTGAGAGTTGTCGGAACTGCCTAGGTGCGACGTACGATTCGACAACCCATCAAGTCTGCGACAGACCATCGCTCAGCCTGTCAAAATCAAGGAAGTAACTCCTTTTTCTAGCCCAAGTGCGACTGCCAAAATGACATTTCGTCAAGGCTGCGATGGACCATTGCGCTCAGGTAGTGTGGCCTCATCCTGGCCAATATGCGACGAACGATCCGATGGACCATCGGTATAAGTGATGGGATGTCTCTTCGACCGTCATATCAAGGCAGTATGTTATTTTTCTGACCAGCGTATGACAGACGACCCGACAGATCGTTAGGCTAGTGACGGATTGTCTCTTCGACCGTTGTAGCCCCCGTTTAGTATTTTTAAGTCCTTTTTAAAAGTTTTTTTTGGGTCTTTTCCCTTTTAACCCTTAGATATATTCCAGACAAACTTGATAGACTCATTAACTCCTAAAATATCCAAAGGCTAGGGTTTCTCCCTCAAGAGCAAATCTAAAACCCTTCTCCAAGAAATCCAAGAACTCACCATGGATACTATATATTGAGTTGAGATTTGAGTTCCCCAAGTTCAAAGGTTGCAAGAATCCTCTCTCAAGATTAAAAAAAAAAGTTTAGAGCAAGATCGTTCATCCAATTTCATAATCCAAGGTATGTGGGGTTTTGAACAAGGGTAATCCTTTCATCCTTGTGCTCAAAGGCTTATTTAAACTATTATTTTCTGCAATCTATGAGATTTTACATGAATTTGAATTAGGGTTTTTCACCCATTATTATTGATTGCAATATTTTGATGTTTCCCTTGAATTAAGAGTCTAATGGCAAGATTCTCACATATTTTCTTGAGAAATTGCAGCTGGGTCTATACCCCATGATTTTAATCCTTGTGAAATTAATAGTTGAAATGTTTGAGATATTGAAGTACATGAGTATGTTCAGATTTTGAGATAAATTGGTGAAATTTCTAGATTTCTACATGATTTATGAATCTAGATGCTATCTATTATGCTTTTGATGAGTTTTAACTTGAGATTGAATTATGGGTTATTGAGCCCTACTTGAGATTTGCAATTTTATGAACTCTTATGCTATAAGCACCCATGATTTGAGTATTCTGAGATTATTGAGAAATATTTTGACCTAATGGTCATGGATTTTGGAAATCTAGTTCACTATATGAGATTATAGATTTGATTGTTGGGTTCTTGATGACCCATGAGACTATTTTAAAGTGGATTTCCATGAGATGAGTGTGATAAACTAAAGAAAGTAGTATTTAGCACTAAGTTGGCTAAGTTACTACGATTTCTTACCCCAGAACTACATGCCACCGTTGGTTGGAGATTTTGGGCATAAGGCCGAGATATTAGGCTCGAGGCCAACATAAGAATTGTGGTTATACTCCCTCGCAAGAGTATGACGCTCCTCCCCAATGTGGGGCCTCTTCCTTAAGAGGACAAAACGTTGGACTCCATGCAGCTCGCATGGTTTATGTAGGTTAAGAGAATCTCCTTTGATATAAGTTATTTTCCTAATAGTAAAGTTGCAGATTTTCTCCCTAAGACTAAAGTATTTTCCCTTGATATAAGTATTTTCTCTAAAACTATGAGATAAGTTATTTTCCTAAACTAGAGTATCTTTCCATTGAGATAGAATGATTTCCCTAAAGTTTGAAACGAGATATTTTCCTAAAGTGAATAAAATGCCTTCAAGTATATTTCAAAGTTATATGATTCTGAATTCCAAGTACTTGAGTTCAAAAGAGTTATGAGTTCTTGAGCATTAAAGAAGTTTTACTCTCCATGAGACATATGAATGAGTTGAAAATATTGTTTAAAGTTTCCTTTAGCCTATGGGTAATGAGAATAAGAGAAGATTACCTATTTCAAAGTTAAACTATGATGACTCATGAGATTTGTGTTACATGATCCATTCTACATGATTCATGAGCTTTACATTTTATGCTTATTCAAGCCATGTGAGTCATTACTTATTGCATGCATGATTCAATTAACGAGTATTGATGTTGTTATATAATGCATTCACCCCACATACTCATTATATTCCCAAGTGCTGATCCACATATACATCTATGTGATATATTGTCTTATAATGTAGGTTCAGGTGCTCACTCGCAACCTCATCAGTGACTTCTGAGTACCTCTGTCTACATTCCTACAGTGGTGAGCCCTCATGGTTCGAGGACCCATCGTTAGACATTTTAGCATTTTAGAGACTATGTTATTACTTTCAGTTCATTTTGAGTCAGTTGGGGACCTATCCCAATGGCTCTCTATTTCATGGATTTGTAGAGACTTTGTCGGACTAGTTGTCAGATTGTGATTGTGTTGAGAATTCCAGTATTGTGGTCCTTTGGACCGAGTATTTTCTCCGTATCTCCCTTCATATGATATGACTATGCTAGTTTTTGAATTATTTCATCTTGAAATGAGTATTATTAGTAGAAGTAGGCTCAAAGGGTTAGCTTGGGGCTACTTGTATCCTTAAGCACCATGTGACATCCCGGGAGTCGATTTTGGGTAGTTACAATGCCTTATGTCCGCATAGGACTTTTGGAAACTTTGGACTGCCTTAAGCCTTTCTCGAATCAGTTTCACCTTCTCCACGACGTAGTAAACCAAGTTCGAGCCAAACATATCCGCTCAAGCTCGAACTACCCAATACGAGATCTACACCTTCTACCATACAACTTTTCAAAAGGGGCCATCCCAATGCTAGAGTGATAGCTATTATTGTAAGCAAACTCTACAATAGGTAGATGATCAACCAAATTACCACTATAGTTGATCACGCACGCACGAAGCATATCCTCCAATGTCTGAATAGTCTTTTCTGCTTGCCAACCCATTTGCGAGTGAAAAGCATACTCAAACTAACCTTAGTACCTAAACCTTTCTGAAACAACCGCTAGAAATGAGATAAAAACTACGTACCACGATCAGAGATAATAGAAAAAGCTACCCCATGAAACTTCACAATCTCATGAAGATACAACCTCACATAATCCTCAACCAAAAAGTTAGTCCTCACTGGTAAAAAGTGATCCGACATTGTCATCCTATCAACGATAACCCAAAAATTCATATTGTTTCCTAGAACGAGGGAGATCGGTAATGAAATCCTTGTTGATTACTTCCCTTTTCTATTCTAGCAATTCAATTTCTTGAAACAAGCCTCCATACCTCATGTGCTTAACTTTCACTTGTTTACACACCATGCATTTAGCCACAAAATCAGCCACATCTCTCTTCTTACCATTCCACCAATATATCTCCTTGAGATCATGATACATTTTCATCGAACCTGGATGAGCAACATAGCGTGATTCATGCGCCTCAGCCAATATCCTTTCTCGCAAACCATCGACGTAGGGAACACATAACCTCCCTTGGTACCACAAGGTACTATCACCACTAATCTTAAATACAATCACCTTTTGCCCACCTACATTACCGTTGATTTTTATCAAGACATAATCTAGCATTTGCTTCTACTTGATCTCTACACTAAGAGACGACCGCATCACCTCCTGTACCAATACACCACCATCCTCGAAGTCCATGAGACAAACTCCCAGGTTATCCAAACGATGAGTATCCTTTACTAATTCCCACTTCTCCTTGTCCATATGAGCAAGATTCCCCATGGATAACATGCTAAGAGAATCAAAAACCACGTTAGCTTTGACTGGATGGTAATGAAGACTCATGTCATAGTCCTTGAGAAGCTCAAGCCATCTTATTTGCCTGAGGTTAAGCTTTTTCTGAGTGAACACATATTGTAGACTCTTATGATCCGAGAAGATGTTCACTTGCATTCCATACAAATTGTACCACTAGATTTTCAATGCAAACACCACTGCCAATAGCTCCAAATCACGAGCAGAATAATTCCTCTCATGTACCTTTAATTGCCTAGAAGAATAGCCTATCACCTTACCATGCTGCATCAGAACAAACCAAGTCCCACATGAGATGCATCACAGTAAACCACATACCCATCAGTGCCTTCAGGCAATGTTAAAATTGTAGTCGAAGTTAACTTATCCTCCAGTTCTCGAAACTACCCTCACAAGCATCAGACCAAGAGAACTTTACCTTCTTTTGAGTCAGCTTAGCCAACGGGGCAACTATCAAGAAAATCTCCAAAAATCTCCTATTGTAGCCAGCTTAACCCAAGAAGCTCCAAATGTCGATTGGAGGTATGGGTTTAGGCCACGTCCTAACCACTAAAACCTTTTATGGATCCACTATGGTCCCCTCACTAGAAATAATATAACCTAGAAAAGTGAGAGCGTTTAACCAGAATCTACATTTAGAAAATTTGGCATACAACTGTTGTTCTTTTCGATTGTATAACAAAACTCGAAGGTGATTGGCATGATCCACCTCACTCTTAGAGTACACCAATATGTCATCAATGAACACAATGATAAATAGATCCAGAAACTGACAGAAGACCCTATTCATAAAATCCATGAATGCCGCAGGAGCATTAGTCAACCCAAATGACATAACCAAAAACTTAAAATTCCCATAACAGGTATAAAAAACTGTCTTAGGGATATCCACCTCCCTAATCTTAAGCTAATGATACCCGACCAATCTTACAAAAGGATTTGGAACCCTAAAATTAATTAAGCAAGTTATCTATCCTTGGGAGAGGATACTTGTTCTTAACCGTCACCTTATCCAACTACTGATAATCAATACACATCCGAAGGGAACCATAATTCTTATGCACGAAAAACACCGATGCGCTCCACAGGGACACATTAGAATGGGTGAAACCCTTATCCAAAAAATCCTTAAGCTGCTCTTTTAGTTTCTTCAACTCAACCGGAGCCATTATATAATAGGGAATAGAAATTAGACGAGTGTCTAAAACAACATCAATGCCAAACTCAATCTCCCTACGTAAGAAAACCATGAAGTTCATCAAGAAAGACCTCAGGAAACTCATTTACCACTGAGACCAAATGCAAAAAAGGACCCTACGAGTTAGAATCTTTAACCCGAATCAGATGATAGAGACACCCCTTGGAGATTAATCTCCAAACTCTAAGATATGATACAAAATTTCCCTTAAGAGCTAGGGAACCTCCCTTCCACTCAATAACTGGTTCACCAGGGAACTTAAAGACAAGTTTATGAGTCTGACAGTCTAATAACACATAGCACGAATGTAACTAATCTATCCCTAAAATAACATCAAAATCCATTATATCTAGTTCATACAAATCCACCCAAGTATCCTCACTACCAATAGATACCACACCCACTATAGAATCCTTTAGTAATTATAGAGACCTACCAAGGTAGAAATAGAAAAATGGTCCGAAACACACTCTAAACTAATATTAAAATGCACACCCACAAAGGGGGTCATATTAGAGAGAATGGACCCCAGATCAAGTAAACAATATACATCATGAGAAAGAGTTGCAAAGTACTAATCATGAAATTAGTCTATACCTCAGACTTCTATAGGGTAGTAAGAGCATAAAGGTAGTTCTGACTAATACCAAAACTAGATGGTGTACCCTTTGGTGATGGAGCCAAAGATAAAGTAATCAAAACATTGTTTGCTCTCTAAACGACCTTACCAACTGTTAGTTTCTAAGCATATGGCCTGGATGGCCACATTTGAAGCACTTGTCCCTCCCTTTATCATAGAAACCCCGATGCAACTGACCATAGAACCTACAGAGGGTATGATTAAGTCAAATGAGCCCCACTAGCCTGAGATTAGGCACCCCGTGCCTTAAAATAGGTGCCACCCTACTGACGACTATCTCCCGGTAGCTTTGGGTAGGGAGCACTAGCTGCGAAGAAAGAACCAAAACTAACCCACTTCTTCTTTGGCCACTTATCACTATCTCTACCATTTTTCTGTTGCCTACCGTCTTTCTCAGAAAACTTAAACTTCTTTCCCAGCCTTTCCCCTATCTCAGCCCACTATTGTTTTCTTCCCCCACCTATTGCATATGAACAACCAACATAGAGATATCCATGTCCTTGATTAGCAATGTAGTTTTGCTATCAAGGATAAACTTATGAGATAGTCCCAAAGTAAACTTTCTTATTTGGGCCCTCATATCAGACATCATCTATGGAGTATACCGAGACAACTAATAAAACTTCAAGGCATACTCCTTGACCGATATCTTTCCCTATTTTGTATTAACAAATTTCCGCGCTTTCGCTTCCCTTTATTCCTAAGGAAAGAAGTGGTCCAAAAATGCATTATAAAAATTTTACCACAGAGATGACTCATCAACCTCACCTCTTGCCCAATCCCATGCATCGTACCATTAGTATGCCATATCCTTCAGCTGGTAGGCAGCAAAATCCACCCCTTCCACATTCGTGGCATGCATAACCCTAAATATCTTTTCCATCTTATCCAGAAAGCCCTAGGGATCCTCTTCCACCTTAATACCAGTAAACATTAGAGGGCTTATCCTCAAGAATTGGCCAACCCTTGTGGACTCAGAAGATGGAATAACAGATGCACCACGCTCATCCAAAGAAGCTACCAACTAAGAAATCATATGAATCAACTGAAAAAACTTTGCATTTATCACATCGGACTGAGAAGGACTAAAGGGAACCAATGGAACTCCAAGAAAATCAAGGACTGGACCCGTAGACCGAGTATGGATCCCATGGGTAAAGCATGTCCCATCAATATCATCCCTAGTTAGGACAAAGAAAATTTAGTGCATATCATATCATCAAGGAATGATCTGAAAATCGAACAAACAGGGATTAAAGAAGATTCCAGGACTTAGACTCCAAGCATGAAAATGGAAAACAAGAAATAAAAACATTCCTAAATGCCTTGTAGCCTCTTTCTTATTAGTGTGGCACGCTACACACCCTTAAAAAGACTTTACTCGACATAGCTTTGTGGACTCCTAATTGACCATGAACCTAAAGATTTGATACAACCTTGACACGACCCAAACCAATGCCTTGTCATAATGGGCATCTCAAGTCTAACCAGGACCGGAGACCACCCCCGACACCTAATTCAACCAACCAACATATACCCTAAGTCATATGAATTCTTAATATATAACAAAATAGAGTACTTAAAGATATAATGACATTGGGATAACTCTACTCCCTAGACCAACCCAACCAAAGTAATTTGTTCAATAACCAACCAAACCAAGATAATAACCCAATATGTCTATATATATAATCAAAACAAAATAGAACAATCACAAATCAAATAAATTCATATGGTATTAGCCCTAATTCCAATACCAATGCCAAGGCTGACACCACTACTGACACTGCCCATACTAAACCGTAGTAGTCCCACAAAGTCTCTAACCAAAAGTAAAATAATATTCGGTCAAAACATGCCCTCGACCATAGCCAAAAACATAGTCTATAAAATAAATGAAGGACGTAAAGACATATATAACATAAAATAGATCCTTCTGGAATATGAAAGATCACTACTTCAATCTAACACAAGCTGGTTTCAAACCTAATCACTAAGCAAGAGGAATAGACTGGCCGGTTCCTGTATTGCATTAGGATACAATGCTTAAAGATAGGTTAGTGGGTGAATGATAGCATACACTCAGGATAAGGATAAAATAATTCCAAACTCTAAAACTAAGTAAATAACCATATGCATACATAACCATATATATATATTCATGTCGGGAGAAAGAACCGGGTTTAGTATGCCTTTGAAATTATTAAAGTAGGTATGTGTAGCTTAACCATCCTAGAACCACCCTCGGGCTATATAAGTCTAGTGTTACCCCCTGAACGAGACCTGGCGCATGTAGCCGCATGAATTGGAGATACCATATGAGTAAGGATTCCTGCGTACCCTTCACTATCCATGATACATATATACAAGTGTAACTTATGGGATTCTAGTGTACCCCATAAGTATTATATATTGGGTCTCCATGACCAATCCTCATGTCATCAAGCATGGATTTCTAGTGTCCGTCCATTAGACTCACACCTTTACGGTTAGCTGTTACACCTCGCCATTGAGTCCCAATTAAAACCATTAGCACATAACTAAACCACCAATTCCATTTATTATTAACCAAGGCTATAAGTAGTGGTATCGTCATACTGACCATAGCTTGTAATATATATCCTTATCCATTCTCTTTAAAGAAAGGGACTCCCATGTACCCATGGATTACATTATTAAGTTTATTGGGGGATTCACATGTACCACTCAAGGATATTCAATTAGACCATAACCATGACCATCAATACCTTAATATTCAACCATTAAAAACCAACCAAAACAATTAGGGTTCCATTACCAATTTATACCATGCAAAGTTTTTCAGTAAAAGTTCAATAATATAGTAAAAACATTCTCATAGGCATTTTATCAAATATTCCTATGCAACCACATGTTCAAACCACCATTATGACATGAAACCCATAATTAAAACAATGGAAAACCATAACCAAACCATTTATAACCAAAATCCCCAACATGTATTCAAAACCCAAAACCATACCATAATTATGCCATGAAAACCATACATAAAACATGCCTTTAGTTGGAACTAACAATGAGGGAGAAGTAACATACCTTAGATTACGAAGATGACAGAGAGAAACCACCCCTGTAAACCCTAAATTGCCCTTATTGAAGAAACCCTAGCCTTTTTTGACCCAAGAGCCTTGAGAGAATTTGAGAGAGTTTTTAAGTATTTAAGATTAGAATAATAAGGTAAATGATATCTCACGAGTATTATAAGTCATGGGGCATTAAGAGGTTAAGAGGGGAAATATCTAGATTACCCCCAACTTAAACTATATAAAACTCCCATAGGAGGGTACAACCATCTCCCCAAACCGTACCCTAGGGAATGAGTGTTACCCTTATCTTGTACCCTAGGCCTCCCCTTAGACCCCAACACTATCCAATATATGATCCCAAGGCCAATCCATACCCAACCATATAACCAATACCCTTAGTCCATACCTTAAGTAGAATAGACTCTTCTAGGTTAAATAGGGTAATATACGACTGGCATCATACCACTAGTACCTGATGAGTGGTGAAATTACCACTCATTTGCACTTAACATTCATTTATGCTACTATGATTTGAATGTAAAATGGAGACACCCTTGGGGTTAAATATACTAATTCCCATATTTTACAGGTGTACAAGTGCTGAGAAGAAAAGAAGCAAACTTGAGCTGAAAAGGATCAAAAATGGAATTGAAGGGTAATATCTAGACAAACAAATATAGGATCAGGATCTAGCCCTCAGTTAAAGCGATCACGAGCGTCAGCCCGTGATCACGTCGAATCAAGCTAGTCAGCCAACTGCAATCATAGTTTGATCATTGTAATTACGATCGTGACTAATCTTCCGTGATCATGTATGGGCAGAAAATGGCCCAAGGGCACAAAATATCATTTTGACCAGCTAACTCCAAATTCTATTTAAATCTCAAAACCCCTTAATTCTATCACCATTATTCTACAACCTTACCTCTCATCCTCAGTTTAGGATTTTGGAATTCCTTAGAGCTTGGAACTCAAATTTGTACTAATTGATTACACTCTAACTATTCTTAGTCTCGAATTAGTCCTTTAGAATCCCAAGAATTGCTTTCACATTCGAAAGGATTGAAAACCCCTAAACTATCTTGTATCATAGGTTTGAGCTTAGTAAATAACTTTTATTTTAAACCTACTTAATCACCACTCATATTGTTCCTCATGGACTCAACCCCGACTCTTGTTGGGTAAGTATATTGACAATGACTGCCTTGCACAGAAACCAACAGAACTCACACTGATTAATATATGACCAAGACCTACCAACCGTAACCTATCATACGACTAGTACCTCTTAGTCATGATGTCCAGAAGCCAAGAACTCAAGAAATTTCTAAGTATCATAACCTAGGGTGTTGCAGCGGTACCTCTAAAGAGGAAGGAATACCTATTAAGAAGTTGCCAGTGATGCCACCTGGCTTCACTAAAGTGGAACCTCAGCCGCTAAAGTAGGTGCACTATAGTGAAAAGAGGGCCGCCTAAGAGGTTAGTCCTAATTCTATTAGGCACCACTAAAGTGACACCTAGCCACTAAAGCAACTCCCCTAGAACAAAAAAAGAGGCGCTTTAGTGGTTACTCCACATTTTGAATACCAAAAATTTTTAGTTAACTCTAAGTATTCCAATCAAGTGTTCACATTTATTTGTAGTGCCATGCATGCAAATGAACTATGATACCCTACCAGAAATGACATTCAAAACTCAATAGAACTGATAGAATTTCCAATAGAGGTTGTTTCAATAAAAAGTCAGCCCCACACCTACTATTTTATTTTTAGCAAATTCCAACCAATAGTTTAAAATGAGCTCAAAAGACTCGATACCCAAACCAAAGGTCCCCAATCCTAACACCCATATTCTAAATCTAACAAAACTGTCAAAATTCTTATCTGAGGCTATTTACTTTAAGTTTAGGCTAGTGACCTACTTCTTAAGTTTAAAAGCTCCAAAATAGGAATACTAACATAAAAGCCAAATAAACTGCTCGGGAACTGAACTATCAGTCTTAGCAAGTCACTTGGGGAAGCTATATAAAATCTCTAAATATAGGAAAAACATAAAAAATGAAAAATAACCTAGAGAGTCATTACAACATCCACTACTAAAGGAATTTTATCCGTAAAAGTCAAGGGTCAAGAAGTACTAAAGGATTGAAAAAGTACAAATACCAAGTCAACATGTCATGCTTGGTCTCTTAGGTAGCCTCCTTGACTAGACAATACATCTACTAAACCTTTACTACCAGAATATCTCTAGAACATAACCGCATGGCATACCCAGCTAAAATAGGAAATAGATTCTCCATGGAGGTCAACCTATCATCTAATTAAACCATTTCCAACTGGAGCACATGTGTTATGAACCAAAAGTGAGGTTCATGATGGCACTTACCTCGACCAGGCCTTGGTAGGTAAGTCAAAACTCAATAAAAGAAAGAATTAATACATGAAAAAAACAAGTGCGTGCAAGATTTCTAGAATAAAGTTAGGTCATAATATGTAATAACATAAGTATCCAAACAAAATTCCTAAATCCCAAAGACCTAGTGTTGCTGGTAATCATTATAGCTAACTTGATTGAGATAGAACTAAAAGCTTTGGTATTAGTGCTACAAAATTTCAAGAGGGACATTGGTTGGTCCATTGTAGATATTGTTGTTATTTCGCTTGGTCTTTGTACTCTTAAGATCCAACTTGAATCGGATTATGTTCCAAGCATAGAACATTAATGTTGAATAAATCCTCTTATATAAAATGTGGTGAACACAGAGATAATTAAGTGGTTGGATGCTGGTGTAGTGTATCCCATTACAAATAGCAAGTGGGCCAGTCCTATAGAATGTGTTTTGAAGAAAAGTGATATTACTGTTATGACTAATGAGAAGAATGAACTACTACCAATGAGTCCGGTCACAGGATAGAGAGTACGCATAGATTATAGAAAACTAAATGTATGGAATTAGAAAGACCATTTTTCTATGCCCTTCATAGACCAGATACTGGATAAACTTGCAGGCAGAGGATGGTACTTTTTTTGGATAGGTACTCAGGCTATAATAAAATCACTATTTCACCTGAGGACTAAGAGAAAACAACCTTTACTTTTCCTTACAGGACCTTTCCATTTTAACGTATGCCATTCAAGTTATGTAATGCTTCAGCCATATTTTAGAGATGTATGATATCAATATTCTCTAACATTGTAGAATACTTCATCAAAGTGTTTATGGATAATTTCTCAATCATTGATGATTCTTATGATGACTGCTTAGTTTACTTGACAAATGCTCTTCGAAGGTGTGATGAATACAACCTGATACTTAATTGGAAAAGTGCTATTTCATGGTTAAAGAAGGTATTATGCTTGGGCACAATATTTTGAAAAGGGGTATTGAGGTAGATTTAAAGTGATTGAAAAATTACCTCCATAAATTTTTGTTAGGAGCATTCAAAGATTTTTGGGGCTACTAGGTTTTATAGTCGATTCATCAAGGATTTCTCCAAGATTGCCAACCCTCTTTGTAAGCTTCTTGAGAAAAAGTTGAAATTTGATTTTACCGAAGCATACTTGATGGGTTATAAATATCTGAAAGAGAAGTTGATGACTACTCCTATCATCCTATTCGCAGATTGGTCCTTTCCATGTGAAATTATATATAATGCAAGTGGATTGGTCTTTGGTGTTGTACTAGGCCAATGAAAAGAAAAAATCCTTCATCCCATATACTACGCTAGCAATATACTAAACCCTACTCAAAAGAACTACACAGTCACAAAACAAGAGTTATTGGTAGTGGTTTTTGTCTTTGAGAAGTTGAGGTTGAACTTGATTGATACAAATGTGATTGTGCATATTGATTATGTTGCATTACGGTACTTAATGAAAAAAAGATGCAAAGCCTAGACTATTTAGGTGGGTCATATTTCTGAAAGAATTTGATTTCGAGGTCAAGGATAGAAAAAGCACTAAGAACCAAATTATAGATCATTTGTCTAGATTTGAGGAGGAAGCTTACAAAAAATTAAAGATGGGCCTGAGATTGATGACTGTTTTCTAGATGAGCAGATATTGGTATCTTCTCAAAATCTAATTCCATGGTTTGCTGACTATGTAATATCAAGCAAGTGATCTAGTACCAGAAGATATTTTCTTTCAGTAAAGAGTGAAATTTATGCATGAGGTAAGGAAATTTTTTTGGGATGAGACTTATTTATTCAAAATTTATGCGGATGGGATTATTCGTAGATGTATACCTAAGGTGGAGATGCTAAGCATACTTAAGGCTCTTCACTCTTCACCAGTTGGGGGTTATCATGGAAAAAGCTGCACAACCCATAAAATCTTGAGATTGATTTTCATATTATGTTTTGGTATTCCCTTTGATTTTTGATCTATGGTTTGGTTTGGTATGGTTGGGAGATTAGGGGGTATGGATGGACTCGATTGGGTTGGTCATATTTGTGACCCTATTCCAGAGTCTTAATGAGAATAATGACGCTATCTTATTATATATTTGAAATTTATCCCATCTAATTCTGGGCATAGGTTATTAGGTTGGGTAACAGGGGTCGGTCACCGATCAGGGTTGGACTTGTGATGCCCATTACGACAAGGTCCAGGGTCTGGTCATGTCAAGTTGGTATCATAGCCTAGGTTCATGGTCAACTGGAAAGCCCACAAAGCCACGTCGAGTAGAGTCTCTTTTAGGAGTGTGAAATATTCCATACTTATAAGAAAGAGCTATAAGACATTTAGGAATGTTTCACTTTCTTGGCATTCTATCTTTAAGCTTAAGTTCTCAATCCTATAATCTCCTCTAATCCTTGTTTGTTTGTCTTTCATATCATGCCTCCTAGATTAGGAAAATAAGAAAATTCTGCCATCCTATCTAAGGATAATACTGAAGGGGTATGTCCTATGTCTAGAGTATATTTTTGATCTCATAGTCTTATTTCTGATGGTGTTAGAGTTCCTTCTATTCTAGCTAGTTCTCCTTAGGTCCCTCAAGGTAATGTGATGAATACAAAATTTTAGGCAACATAATGAATGCAGAATTTCATTAGTCTATTCATTTTATTACCCAATTAGTTGCTGCTCAGGCCGAATGGGGTGTGACTGGTGCTTTGTCTTCTGAGGCCATAAGGGTTGGTCATTTTATAAAGATGGGTCCTCTAATTTTTACTGGGGTTAAGATGGAGAAAGATACCCAAAGCTTCTTAGATGAGATGGAAAAGATCTTTCGGGTAATGTAGGATACTAATATAGAAAGGGTTAACTTTACAACTTATCATCTCAAGGATGATGCTTATTAGTGGTATGAGGAGTGGGACAGGGATAGAGGTAATATGGAAGAGAAAGGGTTGTGAGGGGTCTTTTATAATACCTTATTGGTTTAGTTCTTTTCTCAAGAGTTGAGAGAAACAAATATGGAGAATTTTATGAACCTTAGGTAGGGGAGGATATTTGTAAAGTAATATACTTTGAAGTTCTTTCAACTATTAAGGTATGCTCCTGATTTGGTGGCTGATATGAGGTTGAAAATGAGGAAGTTCACTTTTGGGTTGAGTAGAGATTTGATCATAGAGAGTAAGACTGCATTGCTGATTAATGATATATATATCTCGAGGTTGACTATTCATATACAACATGTTGAGAATAAGAAAAGAAAGCAAGCAGAGTTTGGGGATAAGCAGGAAAAGAGGAATAGTTTTTTTGATTAGGAAGGTGCTCAGTCTTAGGGTGGTAGGGATAGTGGCAAGTGGCAGAAAAAGAAGTGGGGAAGTTTGGGCTCTTTTTCTACTAGTGCTCTTTATTAGTCGGGAGACAGGCGTCATTAAGGTGGTGAAAATTCTCAGTCACAGGTTGCCCAATCTCAGGCGAGCGGAGGTCAGTCAATTTTTTTGTATCTACCTCATCAATTTTATGGTTGTCCTAATTGGGGTTATTATGAGAAATGAAGGGACAAATTCTTTAAGTGTGTCCAAGTAGTCCATCAACTCAGGGAATATCAGGTCAATAAGGTTGCTACTCGGGCGATTAGGATTTTTGTGGCTTCTTCTTATGCTCCTACACTTGGTGGGTTGGCATCTGCTTCTATTAATTCTCCCGGTTCTAGAATTGGTCAGAATAGTTTGTATTCTTTGGCATCCCAACAGGAATCCAAGGCATCACCGATATCATTATTGGTATGTTACAATTTTTCTCTCATGACATATATGGTTTGGTTGATCTGGGGTCCACTCTTTCTTATGTGATTCCATATGTGGTTGTATCTTTTGGTTTTGATTCAGAAGTTATCTTCGAATCTTTTTTCTTTTTCTACCTCAATAGATGACTTGGTTATTGCTAAGAGAGTTTATCGGGGGTGTGTGGTAGCTGTTGGTGGCAGACAGGCCTTGGTGAATCTATTTGAGTTGGATATGGTAGATTTTGATGTAATTCTAGGTAGGATTAGTAGCATGTTTGTTATGCGTCTGTAGATTGTTGGACCATAGGGCTATCTTTAAGTTTCCTAGTGAACCGATTATAAAATGGAAAGGTAGTTCCTTAGCTCCTAGGGGGAGGTTTATTTCTTGTCTTATAGCTCAGAGGTTAATCTCTAAGGGTTGTCTTTATCACTTGGTTTGGGTTAAAACTTCTAACTCAGAAGGTCCTTTTTTGTCTTTGGTCCTTGTGGTTAATTAGTTTCCAGAGGTCTTTATAGATGATCTTCTTGGTGTTCCTTTAGATAGGGAAATAGAGTTTGGTATTGATTTACTTTTAGACACTCATCTAATTTCCATTCCTCCATATAGAATGGATCTGGCTAATTTGAGAGAACTCAAGGAGAAACTTAAGGATCTTCTAGATAAGGGGTTTGTTCATCTTAGTGTTTCTTCATGGGGTGTACCGGCGTTATTTGTGAGCAAAAAGGATGATTCCCTTTGAATGTGCACTGACTACAGGCAGTTGAATAAGGTAACGGTCAAGAAGAAATATCCTCTTCCCCGGATAAATTATTTATTTGACCATTTATAGGGTGCCAAGTTATTCTCTAAAATAGATCTTCTGTTTGGGTATCATCAGCTAAATATTAGAGAAGTGATATCCCTAAGATGGCTTTTCGTACTTAGTTGGGCATTGGGCATTGTGAGTTCTTGGTGATGTTGTTTGGGTTGACCAATGCTCCGGCAACACTTATGGACTTGATGAACAGGGTGTTTAGGCAGTATTTGGATCTCTTTATCATTGCATTTATTGATGTATTCTAGTTTATTTGAAGAGTAAGGTGACCTCTATGGGGTACTGAAGACCTTAAAGGAACAAAAGTTGTATTCAAAGTTCTCTAAGTATGAGTTTTTGTTGAACGTTGTGACTTTATTAGGCCATATTATTGCTAGTGAAGGGATCATAATGGATCCATAGAAGGTTGTAGTGGTGAATAGATGGCCTAGGCCCACGACTCCATCCAATATTTGGAGCTTCTTGGGTTTAGTCGAGTATTATAGGCGGTTTGTGGAAAGCTTTTCTTCGATAGCTGCTCCTTTGACTAAGTTAACTCAGAAGAAGGTTAAGTTTTCTTAGTCGGATACTTGTGAAGGGAGTTTTGAGAAGTTGAGGGATAAGTTGACTTTAGCTCCAATCTTGACCTTACCGGCAATAATAGGTTTATGGTTTATTGTTATGCATCTCGGATAGGGCTTGGTTGTGTTTTGATGCGGCATGAAAAGGTGATTACCTATGGTTCCAGGCAGATGAAGGTACATGAGAGGAATTTTCCTACTCATGATTTGGAGTTGGCAATTGTGTTTGCTTTGAAAATATAGTGACATTATTTGTATGGTGTTCACGTGGATATCTTTTCTGACCACAAGAGTCTGCAGTGCATGTTCACTTAGAAAGAGCTTAATCTCAGGCAGAGGAGGTGGCTTGAGCTTCTCAAGAATTATGATATTAGTCTTCACTACCACCCAGGTAAGGCTAATATGGTTAGTGAAGGTCTTAGTAGGTTATCCATGGGAAGTTTGGCTCACGTGGAGGAAAGCAAGTAGGAATTGGTGAAGGATATTTACTGCTTAGCTAATCTTGGAGTTTGTCTCTTGGACTCTAAGGACAGTGGTATAATAGTACGAGGAGTGGTTCGGTCATCTCTTAGTGCAGAGATTAATGAGAAAAAAGTGCTGGATCCTATCTTGATAAAAATCTAGAGTGACGTTGGTGGGAAAAAGGTAGTAGTGTTTGAGATCAATAGTGATGGTTTTTTATGGTACCAAGGGAGATTTTGTGTTCCTGATGTCGACGGGCTGCGGCAAAGTGTTTTGGTTGAGGAACATGAGTCATGCTATGTTGCTCATCCTGAATCAACTAAGATGTATCATGATCTTAAGGAGATCTACTGGCAAAATGGCATGAAGAGGGATATGGCTGATTATATGGCTAAGTGCATAGTGTGTCAACAGGTTAAGGTTGAGCATATAAGGCCAAGAGGGTTATATGAAGAAATTGATTTGCGAATGAAAGTAGAAAGCTATCAATATGGACTCTATTACCGGTATTTCTTGGACTCAAAATTAATACGATTTGGTTTGGGTTATCGTGGATAGGATGGCCAAGTCTGTGTATTTCTTGCTAGTGCGGACTACTGTTTTTGTGGAGGATTATGCGTGGTTGTATCTTCAAGAGGTTGTGAAGATGCATGGGGTACCTATTTTGATTATCTCTAATTATGGTATGCAGTTTATGTCTCATTCCTGGCAGTCTTTTCAGAAAGGGTTAGGGACTAAGGTTAGTCTAAGTACTAGTTTTCATCCACAGTCAAATGGGTAAATGGAGAGAAATATTCAAACATTGGAAGATATGCTTTGGGCCTCTATGATTGACTATGGTGGAAATTGGGTTAAGCCTCTACCTTTGGTGGAGTTTGCTTACAACAATAGCTGCCATTCGAGCATTGATATGACCTACTTTTGAGGCGTTGTATGGTAGGAGATGTATATCTCCTATTGGGTGTTTTAAGCTTGAAGAGGCGAACATGTTTGGTCCAAATTTGGTCTATCAGGCAATGGAGAAGGTCAAGGTGATTTGGGATAGGCTTAAAGCTTCATAAATTTGCCAAAAGTCCTATGTGGATTTTAGGCGTAGAGACTTAGAGTTTGAGGTCGGGGATGGGGTGTTCCTCAAGGTGTCTCCCATGAAGGGTGTAGAGCGGTTTGGTAAAAAAGGGAAACTCACTCCTTAGTCTGTTGGTCCTTATGTGATTTTATAGAGAGTTGGTAATGTTGCTTATAAGTTGGAGTTGCTATCTAGCATAAGTTTGGTTCATCCGGTCTTTCATGTTTTTATGTGGAGTAAGTGTCTTGGTGATCCTTTTTCGACTCTTCTTCTGGAAGGATTGGGTATTTTGGATTCTCAATCTTATGAAGAGGTACCAGTTGAGAAACTAGATTGGCAAGTTCGTCAGTCGTGGACCAAGAATGTGGCTTTGGTTAAGGTTCTATGGAGGAACCATAAGGTGGAAGAAGCTACTTGAAAAGCGAAAGAGGACATGACATCCAAGTATCCGCATTTGTATTTTGCTCCTTGGATTCATGCAAAAGGTATGTGTCTTGAACATATCTTTATTTTCTGAGTTTGTTAAAGAAAAAATTAAGATGTTTGCCTTTTTGTTTTCAAACTTTGTTGAAGGGATGTTTGATAATGCAAATGAATCTATGTGTGGTTACCCCTACCTTGTATGTCATTCGATCATAAATGTTCCTATTGAGGGAGACCTGGGTTTTGACCCTTAGAAAATTTTATGGAATTCCATTCTCTAGACTCAATAAGACTCATGGGTATGAGCTGTATGCTAGGGTATGAGTGGTATGGTCTTATTGTATGCTGACCAGTGTTAGTTCGTAGGATGGTTTTGGTTACTACAATAGGTACGACTTATAGGTATAAGTCATAAGGATTTTGTATGAGTTGTAGCAGGGACTCATATAGTTGGCAGTGTTTGATCCTCCTGGTATTTTATTTTGCTAGGGATACGAGTTATGGTTATGGATCATATGCTGTGGTTACGACTTGGTTGGATGAGTCATATAATAGACAGTGTTTGATCCAAGGGTTGAGCCTTGTATACGAATGGTGGATATCGATCGTATATGAGGGTATGACTCGTATGGGTCAGTCGTATCCATGTGATAATTTTCAAGAGATTTAAGTGGGGGTATTTTGGATATTCCCCTACTTACCCTAATTAGGACCCACGACTTCTGATACACTTAGGAGGTTATTTACCCTAATATTCTATTCATTAACACGTAGAAACTATTCCAAAAGACTCCATAATTCTCTCAAGAGATTTTAGGGCAAGAATGCTAGGGTTTCATCTTATAGATTGCTTTTGGTCTTGTCTTGGTGATTTCTTTCCATCAATTCTTCAGTATAAAGCATAATTCTCTTCCCTCATTATAATTTCAAGTAAAGACATGGTTTATATGATTTATTTCATAGTTTTACTTTTTCATGATTATGGTTTTCAACTATTATTAGGGGTTTTGATATTGAATGCTTGGTTATGGTTTCCTATGGTTTTAATTATGCTTTTATATGCATTAATGGTGGTTTTGGAAAATTGGATTGCATGGTAATGACTTAATGGTCTTTAGAATTGGTTATGGTTATATTATGCCCCCATGGTGTTTGATAAAATGCTTATAAAGATATATTCATTCCATTGTCTTATTTTAATGGAACTCTTACATGTTTTAAACTGGATAAAGGATTTATGCATGGCTTACATGGTTTGAAAAGGTTAAATTCTAAATGGTTATGCTGGAGGAGAATATGGAATTCTCCCAAGTGGATTTAATATGGTATGTCGAAGGGCACCTAAGGTCCCCTTAACCTAAATGGTTTGGCAATAGATATTAATTGCAAGTAAGGGGTGGTATGATGATACCACAAATATTGGCCTAGGTTAATAAATGGTAAATGGATTATTTTGACATGGTTTTAATTCAGCATTAATGGCGAGATGTGTAGCTAAGCCATGGAAAGTGGCGGTCCCAAGAGGACCAAAACCAAAAACTCATATTTGCCTATATGAGGGGTCTTGATGACCATGTGCGTGTCACATTTTATATAAGGGGATGTACTAGTTATCCCATGGGATATTCCCTAGTCGTGTAGCTACACGCACTGGGGACTTTCAGTAGGGGGAGCTGAATCTATATGGCTCGTGGGTTGTTAGGACGACAAAACTACACAACCCAGGTAAAGGTTTTAAGTGTATGCTGAACACGGTCCCCTTTACCGGCTATTATATATGTATGGTTGTATGCATTATGGATGTTTTTACTTGGTTTTATGACTAGCATTATTTTATCCTTATTCTGAGATTCATGCCAGCGGTCATTCGCTAACCCCGTCTACTAGCGGCTGTATACCCACGCTATGCAAGAACCGACCATTCTACAAATCCTATTTAGCACATGAATTCGGTATCAGCATCTGGACTGAAGTGGTGAGATTTCATCCATTCATAAGGCATCATTTCATGTTATAGATTTTTGTAGACATTTCTCTTTTATTTTGGATATTGGTTTTGGCCATGGTTGGGGGCATATCCTAATTGGATTTGTTTACTCTTTTGGATAGAGGATTTATGGTACTTGTGGGGGTTTGTATGGGCTGGATCAGTAGAGGTGTCATCCTAGAGTTTGGTATCTTGGAGTTTCTATTGTGACTATGACTTGGGGTTGGGAGTCGTAACTACTCTATATGAGTTATAGTGTACAAATTATAGAGTGACCATTGTATACCCCAAATGCTTCTTTCTTGGTTACAACTAAGACCTTATAACTCGTAGGGTCTCTTGACGAGTCATATGGTGTGTCTCATAGGGTCACCAGAGAGGGGTCCCTCTACTATTGTCCAGACTGCTACTCGAGGTGATGAGTCATAGTGAGTCCTTACGAGTCATATCGTGACCCATAGTCACTGGCGTAAAATTTTCAAATTTTAATAAAGGGCACTCTGGATATTTCCTTATTTACGCACTTAAGACCCACAACCATAAAGCATTTTTGTGGCTTTATTTTTAACACTTATCAAGTATAAACACTCTCTCAAATCCCTAAGGAAACAACAAGCTAGGGTTCCTCAATGTTGGTCATCTAAGGACTCAAGGGTTGGTTTATCTCCGTAATTCTTTGTACTTTCAAGCATACAACTCTACCCTCAAACTATTTTCCTTTAAGAATGTGTATTAAATGATTATTTATGTGAAATTGAATGTGGGATATGACATGGGTTGAGGATTTTTGCATGACTTGTTCTTTAATTATTTTTCCTATGATTTATTATGCATCGGTTTTATTTTATCAATGGCTTTTGAACTAATTGGGTGAATGAATGCGGGAATTGGAATGGGGGACATGACATTCCCACAATTTGATGATTTTGGTATTGGAATTGGTTTAGAAATTGTGTTCCCTTAACCTACGTGCGTTCTTGGTTACGAAATATATTTTGTCATATGATTTGACAATACTTACCCACACTATTGCATTGCATAAATGGTTAAAAGGTTAAACATGGATTTTAAAGGTCTTGTTAGCCGTGTTTTAATTGAAATTGAAACCTCAAGAGTCGAGGAATTCCCCCTAATTGATTTGATAAACTAAGAGGGGTCGAGGCATTCCCCAAATATGATTTAGTGAACAAAGGGGGCTGAGATTCTGTAGTACCCCGAACTTTATTTAAGTCAAATCTAGTCTCCAAAAGAGTTAGTGATGACTTTCTAAATTATTAATGTTTAAATCAGATATAATATCAACAATTTCAACTTTTTATCATGTGGGAAATTGAATTAGCTTTCCAACGATACCAATTTTATCCAAATCCGATATCGGAGTAAAGCGTTATGGACGTTTACAGAGAACTATTAAAACTGCCCAGAAGCGACGGTCAGGCCGACGGACCGTCGAGCTAGGGACGGCTCGTCGCCCAAGCTATCATGACTAAGGCAGTTAAACCATCTTCTAGCCAAGTGCAACGGTCATGGACAATGGACCGTCGCCTAAACCATCGCAGATAAGGTAGGAAGTTCAGGTTCTAGCCAAGTACGACGGGATGGACCGACGGATCGTCGAGCCAGCGACAGACCAATACCCAAACCGTCATCACTTCCCATGAGTAATTTTATGCTATTTAAAAAGGGTATTTGGGTCTTTTCCACCCGTTTTAACCCCTAATATAACCAGACCAGAGCTCATAACTTCATTATTCATCCATATCACCAAATTAGGATTTCTTTGAAAGATAAATCCCCAAGAACAACAAACCCTAGGTGTTTACTCCCAAGTGAAGAATTTAAGATTTCCTCTACCAATCTTCAAAAAATCATCCACCCAGGTATGTAAAATGTTGATTTATGGGTTTCTTTCACCCATGAAGCTCAAGAATCCCATTTTATACTCATAAATTGTGATTTCCATGTGGTGAGTTGATTTTAATTATGTTGAGTGGTTGTATGAATCCCAAGTTGGAGTATTTATGTAATTTTCACAAAATTATGCTAGTATGTGGGTTGGAAACTTTTAAATTGAGTTGATTAAAGTAACCAAAATGTATGAACTTGTGTATATGCCTAAGCCTAAAGTTGTGCATACAATGTGTTTGATAAAATGCCAAAGAGAATAAGAATCATGCTTTAGGACTCAATTATGACCAAATTGATGAACCCATGCTTTACCCTTACGTTCAAAATGACTTCCACGTTATTTTTATGCATTAAAATTGTTTGATAGATTGTACATGAGATTAGACCTATGAAATTATGACTTGCTTATACATATTCCTATTCATGTACCAAACCATGCTAATCAAGTGCCTTATGAAATTCCCTAATGATTGTATTATGGATTGATGATTATAGTCGTGAGTCCAGGAAGTGTTATGTCTTGTCAGTTTCATGCTATTGAGTCCTGGGGGTACTTGTACCCGATAATTTAGCTGTGTGCCTAGAGCCAATGTTAGTTTTCAAGATACTCCTAGTTAAGCCATGTTCAGTAGAATTTAGTCAGTCTCATGAGTCAGGAAAACTTAATAATCTCAGTCAGTTATCAGATCTCAGTAATATTCTGTCAGTTAACGAAACTCAGTGAACTCAGTCCAGTCAGTTTAGTATAAGTAATTAAGTGTCTTATCAGATGAGAGTAGGATTTAGCACCGAGTGAGCCCAAGGATGGGAACTCTCCTGCAAGAAGAGGGTGTGATTCTTAGAAGCAATCCTGTCGCTCCAGTCTACGTAGCCAGTGATGCGATATTGACACTCTTCTAATTGGGGTTACAGATTGAACCCTAACTCAATTATATTATCTCATTTGGGGCATATCGATTAGATAACTACTTCCCACAGTTACATTCTCCATCTCAGTCTTAGTAATGGATCTCAAAGAGTTCTATAGTATTTAGGACTGTCAAATACAGTTACCCAGTTCAGTATGGAACTCAGCTAGTTCCATCAGAAATAGAACTATCAGACACAATCATTCAGATAATAGTATATCGATTATACAAAAATTATGTTATCAGTATTTAGATTTAGTGATGTTATGATCTCATTTATAGTTCACCTATTCATACATGTATTCTCACGTTCATGTTATTCAATTAGTTAGTATTGTTCATGCATATAACCCCTTGCATTTAGCCTACTTCACTTGCATAATAGTACATTCAATCATACTAACACATTTGTGCTATAGTGTTTTTATACCATAGGTCCAGAAGCTCGAGTTCCAGAGCATCCTTAGTAGATCAGACGTTCAACAGCTAGATTAGCTGTAAGTCCTCATCATTCAAGGATAACATGATTATTTTATTACTTTATTATTTCAGTAGTTCGAAGTTAGTTGGGTCATGTACCATCAACTTCATAGTTTCTAGACAGTTTAGCGACTTCCAGAATATAGCATGTCCAGACAGTTATTTTAATTATTTTGGTATTGATATACCGTATCTTCAGATCTTATGTTTTATCAGATATTTGTACCTTGTAGCCTTTCAGCTTTTTTTTTGCATTTATACAGTATATTATGCAGTTCCCAGTTATAGATATCATTCATGGGTTAGCTTGTGGTCGTTAGGGGTCATAAGCACTGTGTGGCATTTAGGGTACCAGATTTGGGGTGTTACAAACTTGGTATCATAGCCAGGTTCAATAGAATCCTAGGAAGTCTTAAAAGCCGCATCTAGTAGAGTTTTGTGCATAGGTGTGTTGCACATCATATTTATGTACAGGAGACTATGAGATGTTTTAGGAACAATTTTCCTTCTTTCAGTATTTATGTCATGTCATTGAGTATTATCTCAAATTTAACTCTCAGTCTAATTTATTTCTCCCTTTTCGTTTATAGAACATGCCTCTCAAAAGAAGAAATGGAAATCAATCAGCCCCTCAGCCCGTCCAAGCAAATCCCTTGGATGAACATGTCTCTCATGCAGAGTTTAGAGCTGTATTCACTACTCTTGATAACTTAGTTGCTGCTTAAAATAAATGGCCAACTACTATTTTGGCCAACCCAGTGGCCGATACTGCTGTAGCTAGGATTCGGGACTTTACCCAAATAAATCCTCCATCTTTTTTAGGTCTAAGATAAATTAAGACACTCAATAACTCCTTGATCAGGTTTAGAAGGTTACTAATATCATGGGAGTTACTGGTAGTGAAAGTGCTAATCTAGCTGCATATCAGTTGCAAGATATGGCTCACACATGGATCAAACAGTGGAAAGCTGAAAGGAGTGCAGATATAGGACCCATAGAGTGTGAGGAGTTTGCCACTGCTTTTCTAGATAGATTCTTTCCTATAGAGCTGAGGGAAGCTAAGGTGTTAGAATTTAGCAACCTCAGGTTGGGCAGCATGACAGTGAAAGAGTATCCTCTTAAGTTTACTCAACTAGCTAGATATACTCCTCATGTGGTGGCAGATAGCAGGGCCAAAATGGGTAAGTTTGTTTCTGGGGTGAATGATAGTATGGTCAATGAGTGCATATTCACAATGCTGATTAGTGAGATAGACATATCCAGGCTTATGATCCATGATCAATAGATAGAAAAGTAGAAGATAATATGAGAGAGAAGCAGAATAAAAGCGCTAGGACAGGTAGTTTCAACTTCAATCAGCCTAAGTCAGAGGGTGGTAACTATTCTTAGTTATTCCCAAAGTCATCTATTCCATATCCTTCCTCACCAGTGCTCTAGTTCCTAAGTTCAGGGATTATAACAAAGAGAGGGCACCAGGCTCTAAGTCTCAGGGTATTGTTAGCTATGCCTGAACCAATTCTCTTTGCCAGACTTGTAGTAAGAACCACAAGGGTATTTGCAGAGCTGGCAGTGATGTGTGTTTCAGATATGGCAAGCCCAGCCACAACGTTAGAGATTGTCCCCAGTCAAGATTTTAGGGTCATCAGAACCATTCCTCAGTTCACTTCGATCTCTCGAATCAGCAGGGTGCCACTTCCAGTGCTTCCAGTGGGCAACGTCGAAACAGACTCTATGCTCTTCATCCCCAAAAAGATCAGGAAAATTCTCTTGATATGGTTACTGGTATGTTATAGATCTTTTATTTGCATGTTTACGCTTTGCTAGATCCAGGTGCTTCTTTGTCTTTTGTTACTCCTTATATAACAGTTGATTTCGGAGTCAGTACCGAAGTTCTAGTAGAGCCCTTCTCAGTGTCTACTCCAGTGGGTAAAACCATCAGAGCTCAGAGGGTATACAAAAACTATCCATTTATGATATTTCAGAGAGTCACATCAGTAGACTTAGCTGAATTAGAGATTACTAATTTTGATATCATTCTCGGAATAGATTGGATTCATTCCTGCTATGCCATAGTCAACTGCAAAAATAGATTTGTCCAATTTTATTTCCAAATGAACCCATCCTAGAGTGGAATGGTAGTACTTTAGTTTTCAGAGGTCAACTTATTTCCTACCTTCGGGCACATAAAATAATATCTAAGGGATGTGTCTATCATTTTGTCCGAGTTAAGGACACTAGTTCCAAAATTCCCAGTATCAAATCAATCCCAGTAGTGAATGAATATTTAGATGTCTTTGCCGAAGAGCTTCCAGGAATTCCTCCTGAAAGGGAAATAAACTTTGGCATTAATCTTCTTCTAGATACTCAGCCTATATTTATTCTACCATACAAAATGACACGAACAAAACTTAGAGAATTGAAGGAATAGTTAAAGGATCTCCTAGACAAGGGATTCATCAGACCAGTATATCCCTGTGGGGTGCACCAGTCTTGTTCGTGCAGAAGAAAGATGGTTCTCTCAGGATGTGTATAGACTACCATCAGCTTAATAAAGTCATGGTCAAGAACAAGTATCCACTTCCCAGAATTGATGACTTGTTTGACTAACTTTAGGGAGCCAGTTACTTCTCCAAGATAGACCTCAGATTGGGCTATCATCAGCCTAGAGTAAGAGAATGTGATATTCTGAAAATAGCTTTTTGTGTCGGTATGGTCACTTTGAATTATTAGTTATGTCCTTTGGTTTTACCAATGCCCCAAAAACCTTAATGGAATTAATGAGTCGTGTGTTTAAGCATTACTTGGACATGTTAATTATAGTTTTTATTGATGATATTCTCATCTATTCTAGCAGTGAGAATGATTATGCATACTATCTTAGAATAGTATTACAGACTCTCTGAAAACATCAAATGTTCACTAAATTCAGAAAGTGTGAATTTTAGATAAGGTCAGTAGCATTCCTTAGTCATATCGTCTCTGGTGATAGTAGTCATATCGTCTCCGGTGATAGCATTAGATTTGATTCTGAAAATACCAAAGTAGTGAGAAACTGGCCTAAACCCATCTCTCCATCAGATATCAAGAGTTTCTTGGGTTTGGCTGGCAATATCCTTCAGTTTGTTGAAGGATTTTCATATATTGCATCCTCTATGTACAGATTAATTCAGAAGAAGGTTCAGTTTCAGTTGTCAGATTCATGCGAAAAGAGTTTTCAAGAGTTAAAGACTCGACTCACCTCAGCTCCAGTTTTGATTTTTTCTGACAGTTCAAATAGATTCGTAGTGTACTGTGATACATATAGAGTAGTTTTGGGTTGTGTCCTCATGCAACATGGTAAGGTCATAGCCTATGCCTTCAGTCAACTTAAACCCCATGAGAAGAATTATCCGACTCATGATCTTGAGTTAGTAGCCATAGTTTTTGCCTTGAAGATTTGGAGGCATTACTTGTATGATGTGCATGTAGCTGTGTTCACAGATCATAAAAGCCTTCAGTATGTATTCTCTCAGAAAGTTCTAAATCTTCTTCAGAGAAGGAGGTTAGAGCTCTTGAAAGATTATGACATGAGTGTCCTTTATCATCCGGGCAAGGCCAATGTAGTGTTTGACGCTCTCAGTAGACTGTCTATGGGTAGTGTTGCTCATGTTGAGGACAGTAAGAATAATTTAGCTCAGAAAGTCCATCAACTTGCCAGACTAGGTATCTGCTTAGTTGATTCAGTCGAAAGTAGTCTATGGGTTCAAAACAGCTCAGAATCATCTCTAGTTTCTGAGGTGAAAGAAAAATAGGATAGAGATACTAGTCTTGTTAAGTTGAAGGAGTCTGTCAAGGATCAGAAGGTAGAGGTTTTCTCCCAAGGGGGAGATGGCGTGTTGCATTGTCAGGGTCGTTTGTGTGTTCTAGGTGTAGATAACTTGACATAATGAATTCTTGCAGAAGTGCAAGGTGCGTATTATTCTATTCATCCAGGGCCACTAAGATGTACCACAATTTATAGGAGATCTATTGATGGAGTGGGATGAAGAGAGATGTTGCAGAGTTTATGGCTAAGTGATCTACATGTCAACAAGTTAAGATAGAGCATCAGAAGCCTAGTGGGTCCATGCAGGAATTTTGTATTCCTACTTGGAAGTAGGAAGAAGTGAACACGGACTTTGTGATGGGTTTGCCTCGTACTTGTCATCAACATGATTCAGTTTGGGTCATTGTAGATTAGATGACCAAATCAACCAATCTCCTTCTAGCCCATACCTCTTATTCAATCGAGGTTATGCCAGACTCTATATCAGGTAGTTGGTCAGATTGCACGATGTTTTGTTGTCTATTATTTCAGATAGAGGTACCCATGTCACCTCTCATTTCTGGAAAGCATTCCAAAAAGGTCTTGGTACCTAAGTTTACCTCAGTATAAACTTTTATCCTCAGACAGATGGTCAAGCAGAAAGGACCATTCAGACCTTGGAAGATATGCTAAGGGCGTGTGCAATTGATTTCAAGGGGAGTTGGGATGACCACTTTCCTTTGATTGAGTTTGCATTCAACAATAGCTATCACTCTAGTATTCAGATGGCTCTATTTAAAGATCTTTATGGTAGGAGGTGAATATCTCTAATTGGTTGGTTTGAAGTGGGTGAGGCCATATTAGTAGGGCCTGACTTGGTATTCGACACCTTAGAGAAAGTTCAGTTAATTAGAGAATGACTCAAGATAGCTCAGAGATGACAGACATTGTATGCAGATGTGTGCAGAAAGGATCTCAAGTTCGAGATTAGTGATTATGTGTACTTAAAAATCTCTCCCATGAAGGGAGTGAAGCAGTTTGCCAAGAAGGTAAATCTCAGTCCCCGATATGTCGGTCCCTTCAAAATTCTCAATCATTTTAGCAAGGTAGCTTATGAGCTCGAATTGCCTTCAGATCTAGCCTCAGTTTATCCAATGTTCTATGTATACTTTCTAAAGAAGTCCATAGGTGACCCAACAGTTGTAGTCCCGGTAGAGGGCTTAGACATTCAGAACCACCTGTCTTTCGAAGAGATCCCAGTCAAAATTCTTGACTACCAAATTCGCAGACTGAGGAACAAAGAAGTCCCTCTAGTCAAAGTTCTTTGGAGGAATCAGTCTGCTGGGGGAGCTACTTGGGAAGTATAAGAAGATATACCAACCAAGTATCCTCACCTCTTCTCTGTAAACTCAGACTAAGCCCAAGGTAATAGCTTATCTTAAGCTTATTCAGTCTCATGTTTAGATTTCAGTTATAAACGTGGTATCAAATACCTTTGCATATCCAGTCATATGTTCATGTATCATATCAGTCACGTATTCATGCATCAGATATGTATTCTCATTACGAGAAACTCAGCTTCTCAGTAATTTTAGTCATGCATTCATAAAGACTATCCATCATATATCTATGCATCAGACATGCATATTCAGTATGAGATTTCAGTATATCAGAAGTTCCAGTCATATAGATATGTTCAAATATTCATGTCCCTTAAGTAATATTAGTCTATCATCTTTCCCAGTCTAGTCAATCCCATTCGAGGACGAATGTTCCCAAGGGGGAGATATTGTAATACCCCAAACTTTCTTTAAGTCAAATCTGGTCTTTAGAAGAGTTAGTGATGAATTCCTAAATGATTATTTTTAAATCAGAAAGAATTTCCTCAATTTTGACTTTTTATCATGTGAGAAATTTAATTAGCTTTCCAATGATACCAATTTTGTCCAAATCTGATATCGGATTAAAAAGTTATGGATGTTTTTACAGAGAACTATCAAAACTGCCCAGAAGCAACGGTCAGGCCGATAGACCGTCGAGCTAGCAACGAACCATTTCCCAAACCGTTAGGTTCTGGACAAGTAAAACGGGATGGACCGACGGACCGTCCAGCCAGTGACGGACCATCGCCCAAATCGTCGCCACTTCCGATCAGTGATTTTAAGCCATTTTTAAAAGGGTATTTTGGTCTTTTCCACCAATTTTAACCCCTAATTATACCAGACCAGAGCTCATAACTTCATTATTCACCCACAACATCAAATTAGGGTTTATCTCAAATATCAATCCCTAAGAACAAAAAACCCTAGGTGTTTATTCCCAATTCAAGAATTCAAGCTTTCCTCCACCAATCTTCAAGAAATTATCCACCTAGGTATGTAAAGTGTTGATTCATGGGTTTTTTTTCATCCATGAATATCAAGAATCCTATTTTAAGCTCATGAATTGTGATTTTCATGTGGTGAGTTGATTTTAATTATGTTGATGTGGTTGTATGAATCCCAAGTTAGAGTCTTTATGTACTTTTCATGAAATTATACTAGTATATGGGTTGGAAACTTTTAAATTGAGTTGATTAAAGTAACCATGATGTATGAACTAGTGTATATGCCTAATCCTAAGGTTGTGAATACAATGTGTTTGATAAAATGCCCAAGAGAATAAAAATCATGCTTTAGGACTCAATTATGACCAAATTGATGAACCCATGATTTAGCCTTATGTTCAAAATGACTTCCATGTTATTGTTATGCATTGAAATTGTTTGATGGATTTTTCATGAGATTAGCCCTATGAAACTATGACATGTTTATAAGAATTGAAATTTATGTACCAAACGATGAAAATCAAGTGCCTCATGAAATTCCCTATTGATTGTATCATGAATTGTTGATTATGGTGGTGAGTCCAGGAAGAGTCATGTCTTGTCAGTTTCATGCTATTGAGTCCTGGGGGTACTTGTACCCGATAATTTAGCTGTGTGCCTAGAGCCAATGTTAGTTTTCAAGATACTCCTAGTTAAGCCATGTTCAGTAGAATTCAGTCAGTCTCATGACTCAGGAAAACTCAATAATCTCAGTAATCTCAGTCGGTTATCAAATATCAGTAATATTTCATCAGTCGACAAAACTTAGTGAACTCAGTCCAGTTAGTTTAGTATAATTAATTCAGTGTCTAATCAGATGGGAGTAGGATTCAGCATTGAGTGAGCCCAAGGATGGGAACTTACCTGCGAGTAGAGAGTGGGATTCTTAGAAGCAATCCTTGCACTCCAGAACTACATAGCCAGCATAGGTTAAGATATCTAACTGGTTAGATGATGGTTGATGAGGTGACTTAACCTGTTAAATGAGGGTCCCACCATTCTACTTAGAGTACCTATTAGATGAGGGATTACTCATAGCTTTCACTTTTTATTGGGGCTACAGATTGGACCCCAACTCAATTATATTATCTTATTTAGGGCATGTCGATTAGATGACTACTTCCCACAGTTATAGTCTCAGTCTTAGTCTTAGTAATAGAACTCAGATAGTTCTATAGAATTTAGGACTGTCAGATACAGTCACCTAGTTAAGTATAGAACTCATCTAGTTCCATTAGAAACAGGACTATCAGACACAATCATTCAGATAATAGTATATCAGTTATGCAAAACTTATGTTATCAGTATTCAAATTCAATGATATCATGATCTCAGTTACAGTTCACGTATTATACATGTATTCTTACGTTCATGTTATTCAGTCAGTTAGTATTGTTCATGCATATAAACCCCTTGCATTCAGCCTATCTCACTTGCATAACAGTATATTCAATCGTACTGATGCATTTGTGCTATGGTGTTTTTACACCATAGGTTCAGAAGTACGAGCTCCAGAGCATTCTTAGTTGATCAGATGTTCAACAGCCAGATTAGCAGTGAGACCTCATCATTTGAGAATAGCATGGTTATTTTATTACTTTATTATTTCAGTAGTTCAGAGTTAGTTGGGGACATGTCCTATCAACTCCATAATTTTTAGACAGTTTAGAGGCTTCCAGACTATAGCATGTTCAGACAGTTATTTCAGTTGTTTTGTTATTGATCTACCGTATCTCCAGATGTTATGTTTTATAAGATATTTATACCTTATAGACTTTTAGCCTTTTTCTATATTTATATAGTATATTATGCAGTGTCCAGTTACAGATATTAGTCATGGGTTAGCTTGCGATCCTTCGGGATCATGAGCATCGTGTGACATTCTAGGTACCGATTCGGGGTATTACATATTCCCCTAAGATGATGGAATGTAATTAAAATTGCATGTGTAAGCTTACAAGTGTAAAAGTATGACGATACTTGTGGTGTGCCATAATATGTAATTCCATGGTTTGATGAAGGGTTCTGTGAAACTTGTTATAATATAGGCTTAAAATGGGTTATATAGCTAAGTCGTGAAGGTGTGAGTCTTGAAAGAGTTGTACCAGAAACTCACATTTGTTGGCATAAGAGTTGGTCTTGATGACCTGTGCTTGTGACATACTATTTATAAATATATATTTTTGTATCCTGGTTAGATGTAGGGTCGGGGCATTCCCCGGTCTTCCTTGATACCTCTGGTTCATGCGGCTAACATACATTGGAGCCCTTTCAGCAGGGGGAGCTTGACACATATAGCCCGTGAGTTCCATCTTTGTAAAGGTTAAGCTACATAGTCCAGGATAATATTTTACTTGCATGCTAAACCTTGGCATGTGGATTTTTACAGTGTTTTTGACTTGGCATTATGGTATCCCTTTCCCGAGTTACATGCTAGCGCTCAACCTACTAACCATCTCTAGACATTGTATCCCCAAGCGATGCATAAACCAAAGACACTTTGGCTTTTCTAGCACAGTGATGGGTGATCTTGTCCTGTTCATGTGTCAACTTGAAGTGGTGAGACTCCTTCTTCCAGAAGGCTGTTACTTCATGGTTTACTTTGTGTCATAAACTATTTCACATGGTTTCTTTTGTCTATTGTTGGGGGCATGTCCCGAATTAGATTATTTTTGGTTGGTAGAGGAATTGTGGATATTGTGGATTGGGATTAGTTGTTAACATTCTTATATTCCTTTGAGTTATTGGTTATTTTATCTTGTTGTATGTTTAAAATTTTATTACTGTAGTTATACTGTGTTCTATTTGATTAGGCAAAGGGGTGGTCTCTGGTCTACTTCGGACTTGAGATACCCTTCACGGGCATGCCTTGGTTTGGGTCATGATAGTTATTGACCCAACATACCGTAATCTATTAGAACCAATAACAAACAAGTATTACCCTGATCAATGAGAGGTATGTAAATATTCAAGAACACATCTAATAACCCTATTCCCTCATCCAACCCTACAACTAAGGATCATCAATTATAATCAAACTATCTCATTGCAAGGACCCTAGCAATTCAATTATACCAATTTCAAGAAATGCTATGAATCAATAATTATTATCATACAATAAACATGTGAGTAATGTCAAATAATAAACAACCAATGACAAGTCATTTTAGTAATCAATATATGGGTGATATTTCTACTAATTGATAACGCTCAATCTACAACTCTCGTAGGAGTGTAAAGCGGTCGTTAGCAAATATAGAACCCAACCTGAGTTGGGTGTCGATCCCACAGGGAATAGCTTGTCCAACAAGTAAGTAAAATGACTAAACTTTTGGTGCAAGTCTCGTAAAAAGGGGGATTCTTGTCGTGCAAGTAATTTAAATAAAGTATCAAAATAAAAGCTGAAAATAAAAAGAAAGAATGTTACGTGAGTTGTAAACAATGAGAATTGAAGCGTTGGGGTTATGTCCACCTTCTGAGGTATACGTCTCTATTGGCTATGAGTGTGTATAATTGTGACATGCATGTGCTTATAGAGAATTGTAGTCAATGGTAAATCCAAGCGTGTCTCGACCTCAACAAGGACTATTTCACTTTAACTCTCTCGAGCTTAAAGCGTGTCTAACGGTACGAATTCTCCAAGAGGTTAGTCCAGTTACAACACTAGCATTTTAATAGGAAAGGGTGTCCTACTACCTTGACACTATCTCTTTTCCAGACAAATAACCTTTCTCTCGAACAAGTTAAATGTTAGACTGGCGTAGTCTTGCGTTTGCAACCACAAAGAATGTAGATTAAGATGAAGAGAATAATGATATAAGCAATATACGTGTCACGAACTCACAAACTCACATCAATAGATAGTATCTCATTCGGCTTCCATAACCCCAACAAAGAGGTTTAGTTACCCATGAATGCGAAGGAGATCACGATTGACTTTGTTATTATATCACAATATTGAGTAATGGCGTGTAATCAAGTGATAGGCGTGAGGCGTGATTCCTTAACAAGTAACGATTCTCTTGTTGTGGAATTTAAGAATAGAAGAGTAGAATTGATGAAGAGATTAGAAGAGTTATAGAATTAATTGATAGTTGAAGAATGAATAAAAATCTCTAGCATGATAGGGTATTTATAATACCCATATCCTACTCCTACTAAGCTAATGAAATAAATAACCAAATCCTACTAAACTAATAAAATACTTAACCCAAATGTACTAGGTTAGTGTAACATTATCATAATCCAAATAAACTAATGAAATACATAACCCAATTGTACTAGGTTAATGTATCATTGTCCAAATCCAGCTATGTGTCTGTAAGTCCCCAAAGTCTTCAGAAATGTTGTTTTAGCCCAGGACAGATTTTCCATGCAGCAGTTTTGGTCCTTAGGCGTGTAGACTCCCTTTCCTTCCTTCGTGAGCTTTCTTTTGCGTCAAGTAAGCCATAAAATGCTGAATTTTGCATCATTTATACCTGAAACTTTACTAATCATGTTCGTTAGCTCATTTATAGGAAAAAGGACTAAAAGTGCATAAAATATATAATTTGTTCTCAAAACTAGGCTAAAATATGGGCAAAATATATTGATATAGGCGTGTAAATCCGCCTATCATCAACACCCCACACTTAGAGCTTTGTTCGTCCTCGAACAACATATCATGTCCTTCTAAACATCAACTTAGGGTTTTTACAGCAACAACACAAAACATTCTTCAAGACAAGCACAACAATTATCAACAAAGAGTAGCTTTCCGATTATAAGTAGAAACAATTTAACCTCAAGCATAGACTCGTGATGGTGATCAACTCACATGCAAACGTTAAGGTGCATAGAATCATATACGAGTATACAAAACTCATCAACCATGTGTGTCTCACAATATAGTACCCATAATCACTCACAAATATAGCATATTTTTCAAACATGGGTATCAAAATGTCCTTGCTCTCACTCTCACAAAGAATTCATATGTAGCAACTGATGACCATAGGCTTGCCCTTAATGTAGTACTCCACTAAATGTCGGAATGTTAAGATTAGGATCAAGTAGGTCTTTTGATGGTTGTAATGTAGGCTAAGGGACGGGTAGGACTATTTTGGCCAAGAATAGTGACTAGGTTCCTAAGAGCTTTAATACATCACTTTGTATCATTGACACTTTTTTCTTTCAACCTTTCTTCTTTCTTTTGTTCTACCACCCTTGTTCTCCTCTTTTCAATTTTAAGCACTACTCACTTTTCAGCTTTCTTTTCCTTTTTCTTTTCACAACATACCTCTTATGATAGCACTTTTTTCTTTTTCATAACGTATTCAAGTACCATTACAATTTATAGCATCATACTCACCCAATTTCCTCTTATATTGTCACATGACTTTTTCACTTTAAAGCACTTAGGAATTGGGATCAAATTACGGTCTTGAAAGAAATGGATTAGGCTTACATACAAGGTTGTCAAGGAAATAGGCTAAAGGCTCAAAAGGGTTTAACTAGGATGATGTTCATGGGTAGGTAAAATTGAAGGTAAACAGATATAGGTTGCCAAAGAAATGCCTAAATCATATCCTAAACTTACACTCCTTATTTTCGCTTTGCATACATACCAGGCAAGTTCTAGCATCAACCACAATCATAGAAGATACTATTAATCTCACACACACAAGGCACATGGTCGACTTTATTGGAAGTAATATAGACTCTCAACCCAACAAGTGAAGGAATTGGACCACACAATATCACATAATGAGTCACAACTAGAGCCTAAACGTCTCAATAGTCACAATTGTAGCACATACTCTTGTTATAATCTCATGCTGCCTATCAAAATAATTTTATGCAAAGCTAAAAAAAAAACAAAACGAAACAAAAATGAAACGAAAGCGAGCAAACATAGATGCGAATAGAGAAGTATTGCATGCAATACCACCACCCCACACTTAGTCGGGACATTGTCCTCAGTGGAAAATAAATACGAGAAACCTGGTTGGTCGGACTTATCCCCTATGTCTGGGGTCATACCCCTTGCATTGGAATCATCATCAGAGTCGTCATCCTCAGAAGTTCCTCATAAGTATCCCACTTAATTCCAAGCGTGATTCGAGGTATTTGCTGCAAGGAGGATTCTCCTTGGTCCTTGCGACTTCTCTTTTTGCCCTTTTGGGAGGTGGTAGCCTTCTTCTTGCCTGGTCTCTCTTTAGGTGTCATTGTACCTGAGACTAGAAATAGTGTTAGTGGTAGCACAATCTTAATGGATACAATCTATTCACAAGTTGTAGGGGTACCACCCCACACTTAGTTTTGTTGACACAACTTAGTGAAGTGAAAGTGGTCGATTACTCAGATTTTGCCGACATACGTTTTAGGAGTTATATTCCGACAAGAAAATCAGTGATGTATCACTACTTGCAGCCATTGCATTACTTTCATGTTAGATATAATAACACTACTACATAGGGGTTACCACATAATATAGTTACTTTCAACAATCACAACCTTCTATGTCGGTAGGCACTGTAAGTCTTACCCCGATGAATGGGATAGCCTAACATGTAAGTATCCAAGTAGCAATCTTAAACAATGTTCAAGACTATAGCAATTCCTCAAATAGTATAACAATGCTATTAAAACCAAATTCAAGTCGAAAATAAGTCAAGATGATTCTAACGTATACGTTCACTCACATGATTTTGTATCAATAATCCAAACACATGAACATCACCAATAATCCTTCAAGATGTAGCAATTCATGATAGACATAGCAACGTAGTACTTACGAGAAATAGATGAAGAAGAAGAGAGTACTTACTTGCTTGAAGGTTTTTGGAGATGGTTTTGTGATTTGGAAGAGCCAGAAAGAAAATTTTGAAAGGATTTGGATGAATATGCGTCACCTTTAGGTCACTTTGCAATGTGCTTATGTTTCAAGGCTAAGTCCCCTTTATATAGGAAAAGAATGGGTCGGGTTTTGACCCATTTACAAATGGTTTTGGAGACAAAAATAGCCTATATGCGGCGCATAATGCTCGGCATAGCAATGACATATGCGGCGCATTGTCTACAACATAATGGGAAATATGCGCCGGATAGTCTATGGCATATGAGATACTGAGACCAAATGCCATAGCATAGGCGGCGCATAGTCAAAAGCATACCTAGGAATAGGCGGCGCATAGTGTATAACACACTAGATTCCGAGACCTTAGGCTATAGGATAGGTTGTACATCGTTCGTGGCCTAGTTTTACCAAGGCCTAGCCTTCCTTGATGCCTATTTTGACGTGAGAAATTCTCAATCCATAGCCTTATGCATCACCATTGCTAAATTACCGACTTTACCATACAATGCGTCCAAATCGTCAATTGAAATCAATCTCCTCGTTGAATACCTCTTGCACCTATTTTTGCTCAAAACCAAATGAAAACGATTAGTACGATGGGTTGCCTCCCACCAAGCGCCTTAGTTTTGGTTGTGGCACGACTCTTATTTTTGGATTTTTCATTTATCAAAACAAAACAAGTACTAAAAGAAAAACAATAAATCGATAAAACGATAAAATGATAAAACAATGGGTTGCCTCCCATCTAGCGCCTTATTTATTGTCGTGGCTTGACATAGTTACCTCGAGTACTCAGACTTCATCAAGGTAAGTGATGGGTCGTTTTCTGAAAGGATTTAGACGACAATGAGGCTTACCTGTGGGCATGCGATCTTCTTCAAGATGGCTTATACGTTTCCCCAGAGAGTCACCAATTATATCATCAATAGTCCAACCCATATCTCTCTTGTATCTCTTCAGAGCAGAGATGAGAGCTTCTACGTGCTGTTCAGTTAAATCGTCTGCACTCTCCGGAAGTATATTTCTACTTTCCAAGAACACATACCTTAAATAATCGAGGAGCTCTTGCGATTCTAGTATTGGTGGCTCGTCAATGGGAGTCTTCGCTGTTGATTGATTCTTGAGATCACAATCCGATTGCTTGGGAGTATACGGCTCAATTTCTGTTAGATCACCCATAAGTTCTTCGTTGTCCTCATGCTCAATATTCAGCGGCGCAGCAGTCAATGGCTCAACAGTAGGCTGTTTCTCTATAGATAATGCTTTCATATCCTCTTGATGAACATCAGCTACAGATAACTCATTCATATCACTGGGCTACTTCATGGCTTTGCATATATCAAACCGTACTACTTCGTCATTAATTCGAAACAAAAGCTCATTATCTTTCATGTCAATAAGCACACTTCTAGTTGCAAGGAAGGGACGTCCCAAGATGATGGGAACTTCAGAATCCTCCTTACAATCCAGAATAACGAAGTCTGCAGGAAAGATGAATGAAGAAAATTTCACCAACACATCATTCAAGATACCCACAGGTCGTTTTACCGACCTATCAGCCATCACGAGCCTCATATTGGTTGGTGTCGGATCGCCTAGCCCCAACTTCTTGTAGATGGATAGTGGCATCAAATTGATGCTAGCACCTAGATCGCACAATGCCTTGGCGAAATCCAACGATCCATTTGTGCAAGGAATAGTGAAAGCTCCAGGATCTGCCTTCTTTTGAACTAGCGACCTTGTAGCGATTGCACTACAATGATGAACATTATCCGCCAACTCATAACTTGCTGCCCGCTTCTTTGTCAATAGGTCCTTCATAAACTTTGCATATCCAGGCATTTGTTCAAGTGCCTCCACCAATGGAACATTAATGGTCAGCTGCTTGAGCATAGTCATGAATTTGCTGAACTTTGTATCATCTGCCACCTTCTTCAATCTTTGGGGAAAAGGTGGTGGTAGGTATGGAAGTGTTCTCTCCACGGTTTTCTTCTCCTCTTGCTTCCGTCTTTCCACTTTTTCAGGCTGCACAGTGCTGGATGTGGCGTCCTTGACGGCAGGAGTAGTTGCTGCGGCATCTTCTCCTTTTGCATTGTCATTCATGTCCGCAACTTCGTCAATCACTTTCTTGCCTTTTGCTGAAGTTTCCAGCACCTTACCACTTCTGGTAGTGATGGCCATGCATGACCCATCATTCCTTGGGTTTTGCACAGTATCGCTAGGTAAAGTGCCGGCCTTTCTTTGGTTGAGTACTGCTGAAAGTTGACTGAATTGCTGCTCTAGTTGTCTAATTGAAGTGGAATGTGAATCTACTAATTGTTTCATGGTGGACAAATCATTAATTACCTCCGTTACTGCCGCGCTCGTTGCTTCCACTCCTTTCAATAATTTAGCCATCATGTCCTCCATACTTCCAGAATTAGATGTGGTGGTGTCACGTCTTCTAGGGGGAACGTACAAACCACTCTTTTCATTCTTGTTCTTCCAACTACCTTGGACTTTGTCTCCAGATTTATCAGAATAGTTCTGACCTTGGTTTCCTTGGGTATTCCCTCGGAAACCCCCCTGATTGTTCAAGTAGTTGGCCTCCTCTTCCGAATCAGATTCATCTCTTCCTTTTGACGCAATAGCTTTCACTTTTTTAGTCTTCCCCAATAGATGCTTTGTAAGAAGATCCATTTGGGTTTTCATGTGTGCCATATCTTGATCACGTTCTTTTTCTCTTCTTCGTTGGTCTGCAGTCATGCCAATAGATAAAGTAGGGCTTGCTACCTCAGAATCACTGGTATGCCAAGCTCTACTTTGTTTTGTCATACGATCTATCATATTGCTTGCTTGACCAAAGGTGAGGTCCATGAAAGAACCTCTAGCTGCGTTGTCCACCACTGGTTTAGTTATTGAATTCAAGGCCCTATACAATATCTCCATGAGGTGAACATTAGTCATGTGATGGTTTGGGCATCTCGCTAGCTTTGTCTTGAACCTCTCCCATGTTTCATGAAGAGCTTCAGAGGGAAGCTGACGAAAGTTGCTGATTTCATCTCTCAATTGTGCTCTTTTGGATAGCGGAAAGAATTTTTCTAGGAAAGCGTCTCTCAATTGCCTCCAATTTGTAATTGAATCAGGAGTCAGCCCATTCAACCATAGTGTTGCCTCCCCAGACAGAGACAATGGAAATAGACGTAATCGAATAGCATTCTGACCAATACCAGGATTGTCAAAGGACTTGCATGTAGAAATAAAGTTGATGAGGTGCATATTCGGATCATCGCCTGCTAGTCCACCAAATAATCCCTTGAGTTGCAATAACTGAATCATGGTGCTTGTGATGTTGAACTTTGCTCCTGGCGCTAATGGTGGTGGAATTATAGCTCCAGTGGCTCCGGCACCATCAAGATCATCATCATCATCGTCGAAAGCTGGATGCAAAGGTTGGCGATCATACCTATACCACGCTTGTCGACCTCTTCTGTTGGCAGGTGTTATAATTTCAGCATCACGCCTAGGGTTTAGTAACTCGTCACCACCTAAATCCTCATCATCAGAATTTGTTGCTCGCCCAGGATTATCAATGTTTTGTTGTTGGACTTGAGCAGCGGCAAGAGCAGCTAATCTTGCCTGCTCATGTTGAGCAGCCATCCTGTCGATTTCAGCTTGTGCTTCCATTCTTCTAATTCGTTGTGGTTCAGGATTGATTGGTAATAACGGTTGACCAGAACTTCTCGTATGGGGCATGCACTAAAAGAAAAACCTGCAATAAACAAAAACAAAAACTAAACGTAAAAGTACGAGAATCTTTGACCAAAGGGTCTACTAATTATCACGAACTTGATTGACACTCGTATTCCCCGGCAACGGCGCCAATTTTTGATAACGCTCAATCTACAGCTCTCGTAGGAGTGTAAAGTGGTCGTTAGCAAATATAGAACCCAACCTGGGTTGGGTGTCGATCCCACAGGGAATAGCTTGGCCAACAAGTAAGTAAAATTACTAAACTTTTGGTGCAAGTCTCGTAAAAAGGGGGATTCTTGTCGTGCAAGTAATTTAAATAAAGTATCAAAATAAAAGCTGAAAATAAAAAGAAAGAATGTTACGTGAGTTGTAAACAATGAGAATTGAAGCGTTGGGGTTATGTCCACCTTCTGAGGTATACGTCTCTATTGGCTATGAGTGTGTAGAATTATGACATGCATGTGCTTATAGAGAATTGTAGTCGATGGTAAATCCAAGCGTCTCTCGACCTCAACAAGGACTATTTCACTTTAACTCTCTTGAGCTTAAAGCGTGTCTAACGGTACGAATTCTCCAAGAGGTTAGTCCAGTTACGACACTAACTTTTTAATAGGAAAGGGTGTCCTACTACCTTGACACTATCTCTTTTCCAGACAAATAACCTTTCTCTCGAACAAGTTAAATGTTAGACTGGCGTATTCTTGCGTTTGCAACCACAAAGAATGTAGATTAAGATGAAGAGAATAATGATATAAGCAATATACGTGTCTTGAACTCACAAACTCACAACAATAGACAGTATCTCATTCGGCTTCCATAACCCTAACAGAGAGGTTTAGTTACCCATGAATGCGAAGGAGATCATGATTGACATTGTTATTATATCACAATATTGAGTAATGGCGTGTAGATCAAGTGATAGGCGTGAGGCGTGATTCCTTAACAAGTAACGATTCTCTTGTTGTGGAATTTAAGAATAGAAGAGTAGAATTGATGAAGAGATTAGAAGAGTTATAGAATTAATTGATAGTTGAAGAATGAATAAAAATCTCTAGCATGATAGGGTATTTATAATACCCATATCCTACTCCTACTAAGCTAATGAAATAAATAACCAAATCCTACTAAACTAATGAAATACTTAACCCAAATGTACTAGGTTAGTGTAACATTATCATAATCCAAATAAACTAATGAAATACATAACCCAATTGTACTAGGTTAATGTATCATTGTCCAAATCCAGCTATGTGTCTGTAAGTCCCCAAAGTCTTCAGAAATGCTGTTTTAGCCCGGGACAGATTTTCCATGCAGCAGTTTTGGTCCTTAGGCGTGTCGACTCCCTTTCCTTCCTTCGTGAGCTTTCTTTTGCGTCAAGTAAGCCATAAAATGCTGAATTCTACATCATTTATACCTGAAACTTTACTAATCATGTTCGTTAGCTCATTTATAGGAAAAAGGACTAAAAGTGCATGAAATATATAATTTGTTCTCAAAACTAGGCTAAAATATGGGCAAAATATATTGATATAGGCGTGTAAATCCGCCTATCATCACTAAGAAGAAACCATAATTTCACAAATATCTGAGAACTTAGTTCCACCTTAATCTCATAATTTCCTTATTAACTACACGTTATCATCAACAAGTAGTTACTAAATCAATGACAACTCATATAACAATTAATTCATAACATCTTAATTCGCTTGTACTATCTTTATCCCTTGTTTTAACTAAGAGTATATCCATTCTTATTTTCGTTAATCATTCATCAACTTCACATCAAGTGTCATCCATCCCAACTTTTATTTATTTGATCCCAATAGTTATGAGTCATGGAAAATGATTAATAATCATCACCATACAACAAATACAACTACGAACTCACATTATGAAAATACCCCAAGTTATGACCCTTAGTCTTTTCAAGTAACTCTGTAACTTCAGTTGAGTACAAGTCAACAGATAAAATGTCAAGACAAACCATGACCAAATCAACAACCCTTAATCTAATAATATCTAATTCAACAAACCATAACTCTAACCATATCAAAGTTAACAAACCATGACTCTCATAATATCTAAGCCAACAAACCATGAATCTAACAACAAGAATTTTAAAATATATGATAATTAATCAGACCATAAAAGAACCCCAAATATATCAAGTGACATCATAATGTAATTCACGCAAGAAATCCACAAGAACAACCACAATATAACTTGTTCCACTCATTAAACCAATATAAACAACACTAATAATAATAATCATACACCCTATTCACTCAAGAAATGGTCCCACTTATATATACCTTTTACATACCTTCTAAGAGTTTTATGGTTTCCCACTAGTCATGACCTACACATGACGAGCTCTTATCCATGTACTATACTAGCATAGTTCCCGAGCCAACAAACGAATCATATCAACCAATCCTATGAAGATGTCCAAATACTAGTATATCCTATTATAATAAACAACAATCACAACCACAATGCGAATAACATATCATACTTGTACAATCAACAAACCTTTAATATAACCTCATTATATGTGATTAACACTTAGAATATCACTGAATAATTACATTCCTTAAGTATTCATAGCATCATATAAAATTGTTCAAATACTTGATCTACTAAGGTTACTAAATTTATGTAAACAACAATCATACTTTATCACACTAAGACGCAAGTGGATATGAATCATTTGTTTCATCAATTATAGCATGTTCGAAGACCAATCTTGGGTTTATTCAAGTAAGCATTATCAAGCCATAGTAATTTAATTCAAGTATTCAATTTAGCAATGCATATTCAATTCAAAAGATTCTAAACTCTAGTTTAAAATTTATAATTTCATTCACTATTCCAATCCTCCTCTATTCATACCAAATTTAGATTTTTGCTATTATCTGGTAATCCCATCATTTAAGTAATTACTAGGTTCAAGACCTAATCCATTAGCAAATTATTCTACTATATTTAACATATAATATAGATTTAATCCTACACCTTTATACCATTTACTTCGTAACCCTTCACCAAACTTGACCATAGGCCCTTAAGTTAAAGTCACTGCCACTTTATACCATAACAAATCCTCATCATTATCCTTAAGCAAGATTATCCCATATTCCAAATGCACATAATACCAAGTTTACATTTTTATGGTAATTTGGCTAAATGACTAGATAATGATATCACACCATATCATTGTCATCTATATTCACATAATTCATATTACAATCCTCCATAGAGTCATATAAATATAAAACATCCATCAAGGATTCATACATTAACATATCAACACATAATTAGGTCCTCATTATATTAAATTTTATATTTTATCCACCCCCACACTCTGCCCATAGGCCTAAGCATGATTTTCCCATCAAATCTACATTATGGATATGATTTCTAACCGCAACCTACTACTCAGGAATCATAACCCACCTTGGCGTGAGTTGGTAAATAAGTATTTATTACATTAATGATCATCCATATTTTTCACATTTTTGATGTCTAATCATTTATAAAAACAATAACTATAAGAGTAATTAATAAACAACTCTTCAAACAAATTCTTTGGAAATTCAAACCCACTAGTTCTACCATTATTTACCGTCTACAACATTACTCAAGGTTTATTTAGTCATCAATATAGTTTCTTCAAGCTCAAACCAACTCCATTAATAGAGTACTTAGGCTGAAGGTTCCACCTTTATTGAATTCAGTATTCTCAACTATGAATTTTTATGTTTTAGAATTAGTAATCCATGTTTAATTAACAATCACTCCAAGCCATAGGTTTTCCCCAAAATATCTTAAACTTAGGATTAACTCCCCAAGAATTTGATAATTTAAGGTTATTCTAATGATTCTAGAATGTTAAAGGATTGCATAATGATACCTCAACGAACAATTTCTATCAATAATAAGAGAAAATTGCCCCTCTAGGGCTTAGGAATAAAGTTATGGGTCTTGGGGGCTAAAAATATCAAAAATAGATTATAAACTATTGTAGCATCACTATAGAAACATGTTGTTACTATAGCAATGTCGCTATAGAAACCTAACCTGCTATAGCACTCTTAACTTTACAACACAGATAATCCTTAATAAATTGATCATAATTTTTTTATAAGGAATTATATTGAATATAGTCAGTTACACTTGAAAGAAGACTCAAATATATTTAATTTAGTGGGTATCTGGACCCATAACTCTTTATATTCTTGGAAAAGAGTTTATTTGAAAATCAACCTAACTTTTACTTAGCCAAAAACTAAATCAACAAGAAAATTTCAACTTATGTAATGACCTAACTTTCGGTAATTTATTATATTTATATCTGTATGATTTGACCATTTTACCTTTACTCGTAGTTGCATTATGGTATTTCTGGGGTATGGGGAGGATTTACATGGTTCCTAATATATTTCGATGTGTTTTATGTGAGGTTGTGGTTTTTGGTAGTCTTAAAGGCTTACTAGTTGACTTTGATCAACATCCATTGATCTATGCATCGTATAGTAAAATGGACTACGCTAGTAGATCCAAAATTGATTTTAGGTTGGTAACATGGTTGGTGTGGTTTTATGACTTTTATCTCTTATTTCGACACTCCATTTAGAAAGTTGTCAAAATATGTCTCGAGGATTAATTTGATGAAAACAAAGTTTTTTCAAGAATCTGATATCTCTATTGAGTCTGAAGCATAAAATTTAGTAGGATAACATAGTTTATTTTTGTACTCAAAAGGTTAGATGAATCTGGATGGATCTGCATAGATATAGAATTCTCCAAGTCTCCAGTAGGTGCGCTCGCTTAAGTGAATTAGCCTGATAGCCAAACTGTCACCTAAGAGACACCAAGATCGCTTAAGTGATTGCTTCTAAGCAATGGCCTGGTCACTTAAGCAACATTAGCATGCTGGACAATTATCTCATTAAAAATAACCATGTCACTTATGTGATGAGGTGGGATTTGATTAATTGATACATGGTCCTTAATTGATAGCCACCTCACTAGCCCGATAGTATCTTAGGTGATGCCTAGGTAGTTATACCTCTATTTTTGAGATTCGTTTACCATTTATAAAAGATGGAGCTTGGGGATTGAGTTATTGGGAATTTTCTTACATTTCTAAGCTTGGGTAAGCATTAAACTCCCATTTCAACTATTTTTCTTTGATTTTATCTTTTAAATCCTATTTAAACTTAAATTGAATGGTGGAATTTAGGGATTTTGTCCCAGAAGGCGCAAATTATAATTTCTTCAATTTAAACATCAATTTCACCCCGTTTTTAGTTAGTTTTTTCTCCTATAAGTTCCTTTAATCTTGGGAAATATGTTTTGGACTAAAATTCTAATTTTACCATGTGTTTAGAAACCTATTTTGGGGTTTCTTTTGACCCCTATTCAAAAGTGGGCAATATGGGTACCGTTGTCTCTCTTTTGATGCGTAGTTTCTATATTTCTGTATTTTAGATAATTTTTGGGTTTGTACATGAGGTGAAAGCTTGAAAATAGAGGCTTATTTTTTGGTTTTGGTATTCAAGGTAAGTTATGACTTGTCTTTCTTGAGACTAGGTTGGGTAGTTAATAATAATGTAAAAGCATGCTATAGGTATAGGATTGTATCAGGGAAAATATGCTTAGGTAATTTATGTGCCTGTGTGGGGGCCTATGAGGATACAATTTGGTGGTTTTGTGACATTATATGTTATGTGTGACTGTGTGGGGGTTTATATGTTATTGTTGGCCTGGTAATGATATATGTATGTTTAGTTGCACTCATTTTGGTGGAAAAAGTCTAGATTTTTGGATTAAGTGGTATCAATGTAATTTTCTTGCATGTTTTACTTAATGGTTTCTGGATTATATTGGATGATGGATGATTGGTTAATTTGATTGGATTTTTGGCTCACAGGGTTGGTATATTAGTTGGATATTAGATATTCTCATTTTTGTTGGTTGTGAGAATTTTATCCTCATATTATATTCAGTCATGGAACATTGGTACAATCATGAAAATACTAGAAATAATGGAGACACTATCTGTTTCTATTAGAAAATATGATATCTTTAAAAACCCTCTGTCGATGTATGTGCCAAACAGAAGTTATAGATATTAGTTATATATGGGTTGACAAACCTCGCATAGTTCCTACCTGGGATCAGAGCTCATTCGTTGTGGGTTGATGAACCTCTCATGGATTTTACATTCATAGTTGAGCTCGATAGGTGTATACGGAGGTATTGCAACAACCTCATGTATTATCATCATCACCATCATCATCATCATCAGTTTTATTACATTCCAGATGTCGTGCTTGTTCTCTAATTGTCTTTCAGTTTGTGACTAAATGTTTATCCATTTATTCTATTTTCTTGTACTTGTATTTGGAGTACATGTATTCTTATTCTTCTTTTCCCTACCTATTGTTGTTATATGTATATGTAGTTGAACTATTAGTAGAAATGATGTGGGCTACCATTCGGGACATTTTTTAATTACAGGTGACATGCCTATAGTTTGTGTTTATATGCTTTATTTTCTACTTTATTTAGTCATCTTGTGATACCTACAGGGTATGAATGGATAATACTCATCCCTATTATGCCCTTTTTATGTAGATCCAAGTACGAGTGCATCACATAGATAGTTGACTTAGGCAACATTTGGAGTATATTTGAGGTAGTGGTTGATCCAGGATTTCTAAGTCAATTTACTACATCTTCCTCTCTAGTACATGTCTTATTTTGTGTTTAGAGACAATTTTTTGATCTTTTTTGGACTATTATTGTACCTTTTAATAGTTCAGATATATATAGTAGTTATTACACTATGACATCAGGTTTTGTGATATTGTACGATATCTTTGGCTGTGTATCTCTCATTTTTGCTATATGTGTATGGTTCAACTCTGTCCTAAGATTCTTGCCTTGGTTATGGTATTATCTTTCATTTCATATCAATTTGTGTCATAGGCTTACTTTTCAGGACTTACTACGACAAGTGACATAATGACCTTTGGTTTTTGGGTCATGAAAAATTTGTATTAGAGTATCTAGGTTTATGGTTCAATTGTGTAAGATTGGGGTGTCTAATAGAGCCTCATAGAATGATATATAGACGTCCGTATCTATCTTTGAGATTCTATAGAATGTCTTTAGGAAACTTTTCTTATTTTGTTCCTAATATTACAGATCATTCTTACCTTATGTTCTAAGTTATATTTCACCTTTTTGGTGTAGATGGTGAGGACTAAATCTAATGAGGCCAGAGAAACAATTCCATTATTTAAGAAAAAAGCCCAGTCTAGAGGGTGAGTTATTAGTTATAGTCAACATCGATGTAAAGAAGCTGTATATGGATCTTTCCCATTTAGAGATAGAACTAGAGGGCTCTCCCCTAAGCCTTAGGTTGAACATGTTGGAGTTATAGGGCCTACTCTGGTCCCATAAAGTTATTCTACCCCTGTATTAAAAGGGTTGTTAGTTTAGTTGTTAACCCATTTGGAGGGTTCTATTAGTGCACGTAGTATTCTTCTAGCTCCGAGTATTGTACCTTCATTTGTGCTAAAGTCTGCTTATGGTTTTCCTCTAGTTTTGAGTATGGGTCCTCCTGTTATACCAACATCTCCTTATGATACTCCATAACCTCTAAGAGCTATTCCTTCTTCAGTGTCTATATCTGAGTATGGTATTATAATATCTATAGTTCATACTTTTTCTATAATGACTCCTTAGATGGGTTCTCAGATGTCTAGATTTACTATGACTCATATTATTGGAAGTACAGTTATGTCATCCGGGAATTAGAAGAGGTTTGAGAGATTTACTCATTTGGGTCCTCCTAGGTTTGGTGGTACTGTAGGTGGGGATTTCTATGTGTTTGTGATGGATTATTTTGAGAAGTTTCATAACGTTGGTTCATTTGAGCCACATGTAGTGACATATAATATTTATTAGTTAAGAGATACAACTAGAGATTAGTGGATGTCAATTTTTAGTTGCCAACCTCTTTATTTGTTTTTGATGACTTAGTATCAGTTTACTAAGGTCTTTTTGGACATATTTATGTCCTTCAGTTTGAGAGATTAGATGAGAGATAAGTTTGATTAGTTTAAGTAAGGCTCCATAGCTGTGGTAGAGTGTCAGACACGTAACCATGCCTTATCAAGATATTCTTTTGCCAGTATTACCATCGAGTCTGAGAATATTCAAAAGTTCATGAAGGGGTTGGATATTACTCTTCAGCTTGCTATGACTCTGATGGTAGTGTATGGGGCATCATTTCAAAGAGTTGTAGATTATTTTAAGAGGACTGAGTCTATTCTTTGAGCATCTCAAAGAGGTGCCAAGAAGGTGCGTCATTAGGGAGAGTTCAGAGATCATGTTTCTCCAGGTAGAGATTCTAGAGGCTTTCGTAGATATCATGGTAGACCTGTGCAGGCAGCCTTACAGAGTTTAGGTAGTGGATCTTTTGGTCTAGTAGGTTTAGGTGGTCATCCTGGCTCTGCCTTAACTTTTTCTATTTAGTCAGTTTGTAAGACTTGCCTTGTATATGATGAGGCTAGACATGTGGCCAAGGATTGTCCCTATCTTATTTTTAGAACTACTATTTTATTGGCTATGTGAAGTGGAGGTTCTACTAGAGGTGTGACCAGTAGAGGTAGTGGTTCCCACGGTGGTGGTTGCGATAGCTACTAATCTAGGTGGTGGATGTGCACAGTGCTGTGCTATACTTGCCAGTCTAGAGAAAGAGGCCTTCGATGTTGTTAGCACAAGTATCTACCCTATTTGTGATAGATCTATATTTATGTTATTTGATCTAGTATCGACTTTATCTTATGTGTCTATATATTTTACTTTGAGTTTTGATTCATCTTATGTGCCTCTTGATGTGCTTATCTATGTATCTACCCATATATGATACTCTTTAGTGATGGATCGGGTGTACTAATATTGTGTTATGACTTTTGTGGGGTGTGAGACTTGGGTAGATCTTATTATCCTTGATATGGTGGATATTAAATCTTGGGTATAGATTGGTTAGCTCTTTATTATGTTATCCTAGATTGTTATGCTAAGATTATAATATTAGATTTAACGGGTGTGCCAAGGATACTAGGAGGTGTGTTCTTTATTCATGTACCCAGAGAGTTATATCTATCCTTCAGTCTCTTTGTTTGGTTGTGAGGGAATGCTTGTCTTATTTGGCTCAAATTCATGATACTAATTTAGCTTAACCTCTTTTCTTGGTTCTGTTTGTATGGTCATGAGTTCGTGGATGATTTCCTTATGAATTAGCCTAGTATGACTTTGTATCATGATATTGACTTTGCCATTAATGTTGAGTCGGGCATGAAGCCCATTACTATTCCTCCTTATAGAATGGCCCCAGCTGAGTTGAGAAAATTAAGGATCAGTTACAAGAGTTGTTGGATAAGGAAAATTTTTTACTGAGTGTATCACCTTGGGTGCACCTGTCTTGTATGTGAAGAAAAAATGATGGGTTTATACATATGTGTATTGATATTGGTAGTTGAATAAGGTCATGATTAAGAATAAGTATTCTCTTCCTCGTATTGATGATTTTTTTGATCGAATTTAGGGTGTTGTGTTGTTTTTAAGATTGATTTGATTACCGATTAAGGATTAGAGCTTTAGATATTTCAAAGACAACTTTTTGGACTTGGTATGATTATTATAAGCTCTTAGTAATGTTCTTTCGATTGACTAATGCCCCAGCTGCATTCATGCAGTTGATGAACCAGGTATTTTAATCGTATCTCTATTTTTTTTAATTGTATTTACAAATGATATCTTGGCTTATACAAGGAGTAAGTTTGATCATGAAGAGCATTGATGAATTGTGCTTTAGAGATTTAGGGCTGAGAAGTTGTATGCTATGTTCTCTAAGCATGAGTTTTTGTTAGAGTCTTTTTCTTTCTTAGTTCATATGGTAACCAAAGATGGTATTAAGGTCAATTTATCTAATATTATAGTAGTTTCTGATTGGGCTAGGTCTACTTCTCCTACCAATATTTAGATTTTTATTTGTTTAGCAAGATACTATTGGCCTTTTTTTGAGGGTGTTCATCTATTACAACTCCATTGACCAAGTTGACTCAGAAAAAGAGTTCCTTTCAGTGGTATGATGATTGTGAGGCAAGATTTCAAATGCTTAAGGATTTGTTGACTTCAGCTCCAATCTTGACTTTACCCTGGAAGAGCGTAAGTTTTGTTATCCTTTGTGATGCTTCTAGTCTTGTGTTTGGTGTTAGGTTAATGTATGAGGGTAAGTTAATTACTTATTCTTCTCGTTAGTTAAATCTTCATGAGAAGAATTACCCTATCTATAATTTGAAGTTGTATAGGGTAGTGTTTGCTTTGATATTGTGAAGAAACTACTTGTATGGGGTTCATTGTGACATTTACTCGGATCATCGTAGTCTTCAATATTTCTTTACCTATTGAGATCTTAATGAGAGGCAGCACCATTGGCTTGAGTTACTTAAGGATTATGACTTGACTATTCTCTATTATCCGGGTAAGGCTAGTATGGTTACAAATACCTTGAGTCAGAAGTCGACTTACATGGGTAGCTTAGTGCATCTTTTGACCCAAGAGAATCCTTTGGCCTTAGAAGTTCAGTCTTTGGCTAACCAGATAGTTAGGCTTGATATTTCAACAACTAGGTGTGTTTCGGCATTCGTGGAAGCTAGGTCTTCTCTGATGGAGCAGATTCAGGCTCATCAGTTTCATAATGTAAGGTTGAGAGTGATTCGGGATAATGTGTTGAGTGGTGAGGCTACGGAAGCCTCACTTGATTTAGATGGGTTTTTAAATATTAGAGGCAAAGTTTATTCAGACAGTGGGTGATTAGATTAGATTAATTTTTGAGGGGGCTCATTCTTCCAGGTATTCCATTCATATGAGAGTGACTAATATGTATCATGATTTAATATCACATTACTATCCATATGAGAGTGACTAAGATGTATAGTAATTTAATATCACATTACTAGTGAGGGTGGTATGATGAAGTATGTCACAGATTTTGTAGCTCATTGACTGCGGTGCCAGTAGGTGAAGGTCAAGCATTTGAGACCTGGTTTACTTTAGAGGTTACCCATTCCCAAGTGGAAATGGGAATGGATCACTATAGACTTTTTAATTGGGTTGCCTCATACTTCTCATGGTCCTGATAGTGTTTGGGTCATTGTGGATCGATTGACCAAATCTGCCATTTCATTCTTATCCAAGTCTCTTTCAGTGCTGAGAGGTTGTCCCATATCTATATTTATGATATAATGCATCTTTATGTTGTGCCACTGTCTATCATCTCAGATTGATGTTCAGTGTTCACATCTTACTTTTTTGGAAGACATTTCTAGATGATTTGATCTTAGCATAACTTTTCAACCCTAAACCAACGATCAGTTGGAGCAAACTATTCAAGTTTTGGAAGACATGCTCTATGCTTGTGTTATGGTCATTGGAGGTCAGTGGGAGCAAAATCTAGCTTTGGCAGAGTTTGCTGTATGATAATATATACTATTCTAGTATTGAGATGGCCCTTTAAAAGATTTTGTATGGTAGTGTTGTCTCTCTGTAGTTGGTTGGTTTAAGGTTTATGAGATTCGAGCTCAAGGTATGAGCTTGCTTCATGAGTTTTTGGATAGAGTTTGGGTCATTCAAGATAGACTTTGAGTGGCTCAGACTAGGTAGAAATGCTATGTGAATCACAGACTTCATGACTTAAGATTCTGTGTTGGTGATCGTGTCTTCCTTTATATGCTGTCCATGAAGGGCATGATGAGGTTTGGGAAAAGAGACAAGCCCCCATGTATATCAAACATTTTAAGATCCTTTGAACAATTGGGGATGTGGCTTATGACTTAGCATTACCTCCTGACTTATTTATGGTTTATCCATTTTTTCACATTTCTATGCTTCGATGTTACATCCAGATGATTCTCATGTCATTTGTTAGGATTCAATCAAATTAAATGAGCGGTTGTCATTTGTTGAGAAGCTGGTCTCTATTCTAGCTAGGTATGTTCGACGATTGTGTTCTAGAGTTATTCTTGTGGTCAAGGTCAAACATAGCCATCGAACTATAGAGAAGTCTATTTTGAGAGGTAGAGTCTTATATACATACTAGTCATTCATAACTTTTCTCTGATTTAGGTATTTCTATTGACCTTAGTTTGAGGATGAACAAGATTCTTATGGTGGATGATGTAATGACCCAACTTTTTATAAATTGTGTGAAATATTTATTTCTGTGTGATTTGACCATTTTACACTCCTCGTGGTTGTATTGTGGTGTTTTTGAGGTGTATGGAAGATTGGTATGGTTTATAATGTATTTTGGTATGGTTTATGTGAGATTATGGCTTTTGCTGGTCTTAAATACTTACTAGTTCACTTTGGTCAACATCTTTAGATTTGTGCCTCGGATGGAAAAAGGACTATGCTAGCAGATCTGGAACGTCAATTTTAGGTTGGTAATATGATTGGAGTGATTTTATAGCTTTTAAATCTCATTTTGACCCTTCATTTAGGAAGTTATAAAAATAGGTCTTGGGGGTCAATTATGTGAAAATAATGTTTTTCAAAAATCTGATACCGCAATTGAGTTTGGAGCATCAAATTTAGTATGGTAGCATAGTTTATTGTGTACCTGAGATTATGTATAAATCCCGATGGGTCTGCATAGTTGGTGCACCACTCAGCTGGTGCACTCGCTTAAGCGATGCTTTGATCGCTTAAGAGACTTGGCCTGACAGCCAAAGTATCGCCTAAGCAACACCATGGTTTCTTAAGAGATTGTTGCTTAAGTGATGGCCTGGTCAGTTAAGTGACACTGGCATGCTATACACCTGTCGCTTAAGCAATAGCCAAATCGGTTACGCGATGATGCAGGTTTTGCATAAGTGAAAGTTAGTCTCTTAAGTGATAGATGCCTAGGCGACATGATAGTCACTTAGGCAATGCTGGGTTGATTACACCCCACATTTTTGAGATTCTTTCACCATTTCTGAGACCTGGAGATTAGGGATCGAGTTTGTGGGCATTTTATCCCATTTCTAAGCTTGGGTAAGTTCCAAACACATATTATCAACTACTTTTTTTCAATTTTATCATTTAAATCCAGTTAAACTTTGATTGAAAGATAGAATTTTGGGATTTTTGTTCGGAAGGCCCAAATTATCATTTCTTCAATTCAAACCCCAATTTCTCCCTATTTTCACTTGGTTTTCTCCTATGAGTTCCTTTAACCATGGGAAGTATGATTTTAGATTAAAATTCCAATTTTACCCTTTTTTTTTGAAACCCATTTTGGGGAATTGTATTGACCTTAATTCAAAAGTGGGCAATATGGATATTATCGGCTCTCTTTTAATGCATTGATTCTACATTTGTGTGTTTTATCTAATTTTTGAGTTCTTGAATGAGGTGAAATGTCAGTGATAGAACTTTATTTGTTCTAGTTTTCATATAAAGGTAGGTTATGACTGAACTTTCTTCAGACTGGGTATAATGTTAAAGCATGCTATAGGCATGGGTTTGTATTATGGAAAATATGTTTAGGTGATTATGTGACTGAACTTTCTTCAGACTGGGTATAATGTTAAAGCATGCTATAGGCATGGGTTTGTATTATGGAAAATGTGTTTAGGTGATTATGTGCCCGTGTGGTGGCCTATTTGGATAAAATTAGTTGGTTTTGTGACATTATATGTTGTGTGTGACCTTGTGGGTTCTTATATATTGGTATTGGCCTGGTAATGATATAGTTATGTCTAGTAGCACTTTATTTGGTGGAAAAACCAAACTCTTAGGATTTATTTTGTATCACTAACATTTTCTTGCATATTTCACTTGATGGTTTCTGGATTATATTGGATCGTGGATAGTTGGTTGATTTGAGTGGATTTTTGGCTCACATGGTTGGATATTTTATATTCACATTTTATCTAGTTGACTATTACATCCTTTATCATATTCATTCGTAAAACATTGGTACCACTATGGAAATACTAGAATCGCTAGCTTTTCCTGACAGAAAATGAGACATCTTTACCAACCCTCTATTGATGTATGTGTCGAAGAGTAGTTATGGACATTAGTATTGGGTATTAGTTGTATACTGGTTGACAAACCTCCATGGGTCTTACCTGGGGGAAGAGCTCGATATTCATGGGTTGGCGAACCTCTCAAGGGTTCTACGTTCGTAACTGAGCTTGGTAGGTATTGGTTGATGAATCTTTCATGGGTTCTACAACTGTAGCTGAGCTCAGTAGGTGTATATGGAGGTTGTGCGATTACCTCATGTATCATCATCATCATCATCATCACTATCATCATCATCCTCATCATCTTATACATTCCATATATTGTGCTTGTTCTGTGATTGTATTTCTATTTGTGACTCAGTATCTGCCAATTTGTTCTATAATTTTGTACTTGTATTTAGTGTATGTGTATACTTGGTCTTATTTCCCATACCTATTGTTATTATAAGTGTATATAGTAGAACTATTAGTGGAAATCCTTTGTGCTATCGTTTGGGGCATTTTCTAATTGCAGATGGTGTGCCGATAGTTTGTTTTTATATGCTTTATTTGCTTCTTTACTCAGTCGGCCTATGATACCTATTAAGTACAAGTGGACCGTATTCATCCCTACTGCTCCCTTTAGGTGCAGATCTAGGTATGAGTGCATTACACGGATAGCTAATTCAGGCGGCATTTGGATTATATTTAAGGTAGTGGTTGATTTAGGCTTTCGGAGTTGATCTACTACCTTTTCCTATCTATTATAGGTCTTATTTTGTGTTTAAAGATAGTCTTTTGATCATTTTAGGACTATTATTGTATATTTTGACATTAGAGATATATTTAATAGCTCTTACCCCGTGACACCAAGTTTTTGGATATAGTATGGTATCTTTAGCTGTATATCTCTTGTTTTTTCTCTATATGTGTGGTTCAAATCCATCCTATGAGTCTTGTGATGTTGGGTGTATTTATGCACTTTAGTGTTGTTATCCTAGTTTATTTAGCCTTGTTTTGAGGAAAATTTGTGTGCTTTATGTGTGATGATGATATAAATAAGTTTATAAGTGTTCAAGTACATGATTACAATGGTTAAAAGTGTTTTCAAACAAGTTCGGGTTTAAATTGGTCATTTAGAGTTCAACCGAGAAAACTAGTTCTATTAGATTGAGCTAGGTGATGTTCTAGTTTATCGCGTTGGATTCTAATGTGTTGAAAGAGTTCCTATTGGTTTTATTATTTAATTATGTATGGATAAACTTGTTTAGAGTGTGCAAAGTTCAATTCAAAGAAGCCAAAAGTTAACAATAAGTGTAAGCTAAAGTGGTCGAGACTAGTTCTTCATTTGAGTTTCTAGCTTGTAGTTCTTGACATTATGTTGTTTTGAACTATAATGTTTGGTGTTTGATGTTGTAGGATGCTTGAGGAGCTTATGTTGATGATATTTTGATGAGGAACAAGCTGCAATTGAAGGAAAAATAACACCACAAAGCTTGGATAAGAGGAAGGACGATGAACACTTAACCAAATTCTTGGAAGCAATTTCCAATGAAGCAACTTGATAAAGGTGCGACACATCCCTTTATCCCTTGCAGCAACCAATGTGCCATGTTGCTCTTGACTCTGAAATAAGCAAGGAAATGCACCACTCCCTCCCATGGAGAAAGCAACGAACCACATCATATTCTCCACACACGACCCAATGTGATTTCCTTCTCCTACACTGCTTAAACTTGGATCCTTCACCTATAAATACAACCTTGAACATGTTATTTACTCAGCTTTGGACGTCATGGGCAATTAAGAAGTCTGCTTCAAGTTCGTTTTTAGGTTTTACATTCTTTAATTTAACTTCTTTATGTTTTTGATCATTGATACAATTATTTGGATGATGATTATGACTATTAGTGGCTAAAACCTCCCTTTCCGGGGTTAAAGCCAAGAACATGAAGACTATTGTTTTGAAGATTTTGTTTAATTTGCTTATCATATTTGGTTGCTTGTTTATCTTTGTTTTAATTATTTTAAGGATTGATCACCCTTAGAATACATATATTATCAACTTTGTGATCTCGGGAGAGGGAATAGGTAGATAGAATGTGGGGATGAACAAAGTAGGGTTGTTATACTTCTATAGAATAAGGAATTTGAATTAGAGTTAAGGACATGGATGTTGCTAGAAGCCTTACTTGATTCACATGTAGGATGATAGCTTTAAGTACCTAATTTGATTATTATATCCCCGCTCAACGATGTTGTAGTAATGTCCAAGTTAGGTAAACAATTAGAGGTTGGGAGACCATAATCATGCAATTAACCTTATGAATCAATAACCAAGATAAGCGAGTCAACAAATGAAGTTCAATGACATAGTATGATTGTTCGAAGTGCTTTAGACTTGGGCTTCAATCTATTGATTGTCTCAAGTCTTTTATTTTATGCATTGTTTACTTTATTTTTAGTTACCAATCATAAACTCTTTTTGGCTACCTTGCATCACATTAATCTTAAAAAGTGAACTAGAATTGAATAGTTATTGGAACTAGTCCCTATGGGATAGAGTTTTGGCTTCCTTGAAGGCCACTATAATACTTCGAAGACCATGTACACTTGCGTGTGCTCTTGGGCGCTGTCAAGTTTTTGGTTCTGTTGTCGGGGACTTATAATTTGACAACTGTTTTATTTTTAGTTTTACTCATTAGATTTCTTTGGTGTTTTATGCTTGGTCTTGGTTTTGTAAGTAGTGAGATGGAAAAGGAACGAGAATTGATTGAACCAAGCCCCAAACCTAAGTAACTCTATCATCAATAAAGGAGAGAACTAATAATTCTCCCCCGTATTCTGTTAATCGAAGAAGGTCAAGACGCTCCTGTTCTCATGGATGAGGAACAAGCAGCCCGCGAGAGAGTTAGAGAAGTGACAATCCCACTTCCAACAAATTTGACCTCCCCGTTTAAGAAACCGACTGCTGGAGGTAATTTTAAGCTCAAACAGAATATGGTGCAACTTCTGATTAGCAGTGGACAGTTTATTGGGATTTCTCATGAAGATCCACATGTTCACTTATGGAACTTTCTAGAAATAAATGACACATTCATCCCTATGGGTGTGAATACTGACTATGTAAGGCTGAGACTATTCCCTTTCTCACTATTGGGGGAAGCAAAGAAGTGGTTGAATTATGAGTCGGTAAATTCAATCACATCATGGGATGAATTAGCTCAGAGATTCCTCATCCATTTTTCCCGTCTGAAAAAACTGTGAGACTTTGCAGTGAGATTATGTGCTTTAAACAGAATCTAGATGAAAATTAATATATTGCTTGGGATCATTTCAAGGCTCTACTATGGGACTATCCACACTACCAACAGTCCAATGAGGTATTAGCACATACTATTATTGAGGCACTTGACCATAACACCAAATATTTTATTAGATTCAATTACAGGTGGTCAAGATCTAGATATGACGTATGATGAGTTGCATACTTTGTTGAACCGAATTACACAAAGTAATCTTGAGTGTCAATCATCCTCAAGGAGTGCTACTAAAAAGGTTGCAGTTTTTTTTGAAAGTGGATCAGTTTACTGCAGTATATGCTCAAATTGCTACATTACAAAATTAGTTGACTATGTAGCTTAGTAACATGAAATTGGGTGCCACACAACCTGCAACCATGGGTTAATGCAATCCAACAAGCTGCAGGTTGGTGTGAAGTTTGTGGTAATAGTGGCCATTCAATTGCTATGTATGCTGCCAATCCTGAGTCTGTGATGTATGTGGGAAATGCTTAAAGGTAAAATTATGAGAATGCCTACAATACGATGTGTTAGATTTAACCGCTGAATCAGCCGTGGAATGCCCAATAATAACAAATTCAGCAACCACAGGCACAAGAAAATTAATCAACTAGCAACTTGAAAAGATGACAAAATAAATTCTAACGAATAAAACACAGTTGGCTGAAGATGTAAAGAACTAGTAAGCGTCCATGAGAAACTTAGAGTTATAGTTGGTTCAATTACAATAGACACTAAATACCAGGCCTCAAGTTGTTTTTCCAGGAGATGCAAAAAACCCAAACAAGTAATGGAAGTCACTTTGAGAAGTGGTAAAGAGCTTAGTGAAGAACCTCCAAAGGCAACTAAGGAGGTAGATGTTGATGTGGTAACTAAATAGGTAAATGGCAGAGTTGCTAAAAATTTGGAGAAGTCTAAGTACTCAAAGTAAAAAGTTGCTGAAGAAGTGAAAAAGAACCCACAACTACCTTTCCTACAGAAGCATATAAAGGCAAAGAAGGATGAGTGCTTTAAGAAGTTCTTTGACACATTCAGAGAGCTACACATTAACTTACCTCTTTTAGATATTTTACAGGAAATTCCCAAGTATGCTAAGTACTTGAGATATGTGGTTTCTAACAAAGTTAAGCTGTAGGATGTGGAGGCAGTAACACTCATTAAAGAGTGTAGCTTAGAGGTGACTCAAAATATGCCAAATATCTTAAGGACCCTGCGTAGTTCACTCTCTCCATTAAAATTGGCAACAATGAGGTGGTTCAAGCACTTAGTGATTTAGGGGAAAGTATCAACTTGATTCCCCTATGTTTGTTCAACATATTGTGCTTGGGAAATCCTAGATTGAGCTTTGTGCTACTGCAGCTGGAAAACGGGGCCATAGCCCATCCTAAAGGAGTGATAGAGGATGTTCTCATAAAGGTTGGTGAATTTATTATGCATTCTAACTTTAGTATTCCTGCTAACTTTATTATTTTAGTTTTCCAGGCAGACAAATAGGTACCAATCATCTTCGGATGTCCATTTTTAGCGATGGGAGGAGATTTGTTGATGTTAGAGAGGGTATGATCATAATGAGGTTGGAGGATAAAGAGGAAATTTTTAAAGTGTACAAACCGCTTAACATACTAACCTACTACAAATACTTATGTATGATTATTGTGATTGAAGGGGATAAGATTTGGGTGGTGGAGTATATTCCTCAAAAGACCTCTTCGAATACCCTCATTGAGCATCCTAATCTACAACTACCTAATCCTATCATGATGTAGATTAATGATCCTGAAAAGGCTATAGTTGAAAAAGTTGTTGACCTTGAGATTTCACACTCAAGAGGTCAGAAATGAATAAGAAGATGGCATCCAAGTATCAGAAAAGGATGAAGGGTTTGGTTGAGTCGTAGTTGGGTCATGCCGTAACACTAAATCAGGCGCTTCCTTGGAGGCAAACCAGGTTAAGTAGGTATGTTTTATTTTTAATTTTCTTGAGTGGCTTTTTACTTGACATAGTTTTTATTTTTGTTGAGTCATAGGTTGATGGGAAGTCTGAGTACCAGAAACCTGAGATAAGAAGCATGACAAAAAATAAGTGTGGAGTCCCCAAACCCTCTTGATATATAAAGATGCTACTGCCTAGGTCTATAGGCCTCACAGAGTATTTCTATCTTTACTTTTAAGTATACTTTGAGGACAAAGTAGATTTTTAAGTGTGGGGTGGGGAGATTCCCATATTTAAGGTACATTTAAAAATGTTTGTGTTAGGAATAAGTGGGATATTCTTGTTGGTGCTATACTTGATTACATGATGCAAGCGTTTTGATTGTAATGAGCATGTTGATTATATGAATTACTACTTTTTAGACTCTTAGGCTTATGATTATGACTCTTGTACTTGTTGGCTTAAAGTTAAATTCATGCTAGTATTTCGTTGAAGAGTCTATGATAATCATACTGAGTTGAGCATGTGCCATGTGCGTGTAAGGTATTTGTATATTCCTTATTGCATGTGATGTTTAGAACTTTTCTGGTGTGTGTGCAAAATGAAATAAAGAGCGTGGGTTTAGGAGATGATATAGGCATTTCTTTGATAGCCTTGTTTTGTACCTACTTTTTGACCTACCCTTGTGCATAATCCTAGTCATCCCCCTTTAGCTTATTCTTTGGCAGCCTCATATGTAGCCTAATCCCCTTCTTTGATGGACTTTAATTTGATCCAAAGCTCCTAAATGCTTTAGTTAAAATCCAATTAAGTTAAGGAGTTGGAAATTTAAGAAGGAAAAGATGAAATTGAAGCCCCTAAGTGATAATTAATGGTGTTCAAAAGTTTGTTATGTGTTGTGGTTGGGAGTTGAGTAATTAAATGAATAAACATTTGTTCAAATTGGATAAGTGGTGAATAGAAAACACTCTCACCATAGTTATATGAATGAGCTTAATGAGATGGAGAAAAACAAAAGTGAAGGGGTAGATAAAAATGGTGTAAAGTGGTTGTTAAAGGTGAATTGATTAAATGTAAAAAGTGATATATTAAAGTGCTTAGGAAAGATAGTCACTATTCTTGTCTAGAATAGTTCCTACCCATCACTTATCTTGCATTACAATCCGAAAAGACATATTTGATCCTAAGTTTTGGATTTTGATATTAGCGGAGTACTAAGGGAAAGCCTATGGTTCATTATGTGTTACTTGTGAATTTTTGTGAGAGTGAGCGAAATTTGATTCTTGTACCCAATATGCTATAAAATGATTTATGTGAGTGATTATGGGTAACTATCTTATTATGAGGGGCTACATGTTTGATGAATATAGGTGATTTGTATGATGTCCTTGATTGAGTAATATGCATAAGTTTTCCACTTTTTTAGTCAATTCTTGAGGCTAGGATATTTTGGAGTAGTGTTCTTGAACTTTCAATTGTGTACATAACATGCTTCGTGTAGAAACTTGCATTCTATGTAGTCATTGTGATACTAGCTTAAGTTTCTTTTATTAATAAAAGTTTAGAGTCTCCTTATCTTATGATGCTTAGAGTAAAGAGTTGTTCGAGGAGGAACAAGGCTATAAGTATGGGGTGGTGATGTTGGGTGTATTTATGCACTTTAGTATTGTTATCCTAATTCATTTTGCATAATTTTGAGGATAATTCGTGCGCTTTATGTGTGATGATAATATAAATAAGCATATAAGTGTTCAAGTATGTTATTAAAATGATTAAAAGTGTTTTCAAACAAGTTCGGGTATAAATTAGTCATTTAGAGTTCAACCGAGAAAACTAGTTTTACAAGATTGAGATAGGTGATGTTCTAGTCTATCATGTTGGATTCTAACGTGTTGAAAGAATTCCTATTGGTTTTATTGTGTAATTATGTATAGAAAAACTTGTTTTGAGTGTGCATAGTTCAATTGAAAGAAGCCAAAAGTTAACAATAAGTGTAAGCTAAAATGGTAGATACTAGTGCTTCATTCGAGTTTATAGCTTTAGTTTGGGACGTTATATTGTTTTGAACTCTAATGTTTGGTGTTTGGTGCTGTAGGATGCTTCACACATGGACAGATTTGATTTCGTTCACCTACATGGCTTAAACTTGGAGGCTTCACCTATAAATACAACCTTGTACACAATATTCAATTATCTTTGGACGCTTTGGACAATTGAGGAGGCTGCTGCAACTTCGTTTTTAGGTTTTACATTCTTTAATTTAGGTTCTGTATGTTTTTGATTATTCATGCAATTATTTGGATGATGATTATGACTATTAGTGGCTAAAAACTCCCTTTGCGGGGTTAAAGCAAAGAACATGAAGACCTGTTTTGAAATGATTTCATTTTCTTATCATAGTTGGTTTCTTGTTTATCCTTGTTTTAATTATTTTAAAGATTGATCACCCTTGAAATACACATATTGTCAACCTTGTGATCTCGGGAGAGGGAATAGGGAAATATAATTTAGGGATAAACAAAGTGGGGTTCTTATTCTTTTATAAAAGAAGGAATTCATATTAACATCTAGGACAGGGATGTACCCAGAAGCCTTACTTGATTCACATGTAGGATGATAGCTTAAAGCACCTAATTGAATTGTTACATTCCCGCTTAATGATATAGTTGTAATGTCCAAGTTAGGTAAACGATTGAGGTCGGGAGCCCATGATCATCTGATTAACCTTAAGAATCAATAACCAAGATAAACAAGTTAACGAATGAACTTCAATATCAGAGTATAATTGTTCAAAGTCATTTAATCATGGGCTTTACTCTATTGATTGTCTCAAGTCTTTTATTTTACGCATCGTTTACTTTATTTTTAGTTACCAATCATAAACTCTTTTTGGTTACTTTGCATCATGTTAATCTCAACAAGTGAACTAGAAGTGAATAGTTATTGAAAATCCCTATGGGATCAATATTCAACTTTTTTAAAGGCCATTATATTACTTGGAATACCATGTACACTTGCATGTGCATTTGTGCACTGTCATCTTGACTTGGATTTTGGTGTTATCTTTCATTTTATACCGGTTTAGGTTATAGCCTTACTTTTCAATGCTTGTTGCGATAAGTGCTATCATGAACCTTGCGTTTTAGGTCGTTACAAATTAGTATAGAGAAGCCAGGTTTATTGATCTCAATAATGTATGATAGGGTGCCTAATAGAGTCTTATGGATTGGTTAGTAGACATTTGTATCTATTTTCGAGAGGATATAAGATGCCTTTAGGAAAATTCCCATAATTGGTTATCTTGTTGATCTTTCTTTCCTTATGATATAAGTCATGTTTTACTCTTTCTAATCTGATGGTGTGGACTTGATCCAATGAGGCTAGAGATACAGATCCATTATTAGAGGAGAGAGACCGGTCTAGATTGTGAGCTATGATCTTAGTCAAGCTTAATATAGAGGACGGGCACAAGGATCTTCCCCATATATAGATAGCACTAGGGGGATCTCCCTCGATCCTCAAGTAGAGCATGTTTGAGTTTTGTGTCCTATTCCAGTCCCACAACGTACTTATGCCCCAATCTTAAAGGGGTTATTTTGGTTTTTGTCCAATTTGGATGGTCTTGTAGGTGCAACTAGTGTTCTTCCATCTCTGAGAATTGTACCTCCATCCGTGCCAGAGTCTGCTAATGGTGTACCTCCAGTTCTGAGTATAGAACCTCCTATTGTACCGACATCCACTAATAGTACTCCACGGACTCCGAGTGTGGTTCCTCCTTCAGTGTTGATATCTAAGTATGGTATTTTAAGATCTAGAGTTTAGCCTTCTTCTATGATGACTCCTCAGATGGGTTCTCATCCATCCAGATAATGTATGCCACTTATTTTTATGAGTACAATTATCTCTTCTGAGGATTAGAAGAGGTTTAGAGATTTACTCATTTAGGTCCTCCTAGGTTCAGTAGTGTCGTAGGCGAGGATGACTATAAGTTCTGATGGGTTGTCAGGAGAAGTTGCATAACCTTGGTTTGCTTAAGTCACATGAGGGTGGCGTATAATACTTATCTATTAAGAGATACATCCAGATATTGGTAGAGGTGTTTTGCTAGCTTGGGATCAGTTTATTGATGCCTTTTTAGGTAGGTTTATGCCATTTAGTTTGAGAATTCAGATGAGAGATGAGTTTGATCACTTGGAACAGGGCTTCATGACTATTGCATGGTATGAGGCGTGTATCCATGCATTATGCAGATATTCTTATCCTAGAATTTCCATCGAGTCTGAGAAAATTCAAAAGTTTGTAAAGGGGTTGGAAGTTTTACCTCAACTTTCTACGACCCAGATAAAAGTGTATAGGGCATCATTTCAGAGTATTGTGGATCATGTTAAGATGACTGAGTCTATTCTTTGAGTATCTCAACGAGGCGCTAAGAAAGTATGTCATAAGGACGAGTTTAGAGGTCATGTTTCTCGAGGTAGAGATTCTAGAGGCTTTTATAGATATTATGGTAGACCAGTGCAGGCATCCTTGTAGAGTTTAGGTAGTAGGTCTTTTGGTGTAGCAGCTTTGGGTGTTCATCCTGGATCAGCTGTACCTCCTTCTATTGAGTCGGGTTGCAAGACTTGCTTTGTATGTGATAAGGCTGGCTGTATGGCCAAGAATTCTCCCTGCCATATTTTTAGAGCTACTCCTATATTGGCTATGAGAGGTAGAGGTTCTACTAAAGGTGCGAGAGGCAGCGGTAGTAGTGCCCTAGGTGGTGTTCGTGGGGCTACTAAACTAGGTGGTGTTTGTGGACACTGCTATACTATACCTTCTAGTCTAGAGGCAGAGTCTTATGATGCTGTCATCACAAGTATCATCCTTATTTGTGCCAGATCTGCATTTATGTTATTTGATCTAGAATCAACTTTCTCCTATGTGTTTGCATACTTTGCTTCGGGTGTTGATTTTTCTTATGAGACTCTTGATGTTCCTATCCTTGTATCTACCCCTATCGGAGACTCTTTAGTGGTGGATCAAGTGTACCGATCTTGCATTGTGACTTTTTTAGGGCTTGAGACTTGGATAAATCTGAATGTCCTTGATATGGTAGATTTTAACATCATCTTATGTATGAATGGTAAGCTCTTTATCATGCTATCTTAGATTGTTATGCTAAGATCGTGACTTTAGCTTCACCGAGTGTGGCAAAGATAACTTAGAGGGGTGTGATTCATTTGAGTCTCCAGAGAGTTATATCATTTCTTTAGGCTCATTATTTTATTGAGAGGGGATGGCTGCCTTATTTGGCTCATATTCATGATTCTAGTTCTACTTAACCTTCTTTCTTAGATTCTGCTCATATGGTAAGTGAGTTCGTGGAAATTTTCCCTATAAATTTGCCTGGTATGCCTTTAGATTGTTATATTGACTTTGATATTGATGTTAAGACAGGTAACAAGTCTATTTCTATTGCTCCTTATAGGATGGCTCCATCTGAGTTAAAGTAATTAAAGGATCAGTTGTAGGAGATGTTGGATAAGGAATTTATCCAACCTGGTGTATCACCTTGGGTTACTATTCTCTAGTTTGTTAAGAAAAAGGATGGGATTTTGCATATGTTTATTGATTATCGGTAGATAAACCAAGGTGACAATTAAGAGTAAGTATACTCTTCCTTGTGTGATTATTTGATTGATCAACTTCACGGTGTTTTGGTATTTTCAAAGATTGATTTGAGATCCCAGTATCTTCAATTGAGGATTAGAGCTTCAGTATTTTGAAGACAACTTTTTGGACTCGGTACGGTCGTTATCAGTTCTTGCTTATGTCCTTTGGGTTAATCAATGCCCCAGCCACATTCATGGAGTTGATGAATCAGATATTTTGACCTTATCTGGACTCTTTTGTCATTGTATTTATAGATGATATCTTGGTTTATTCCGATAGGGGGCTGATCATGAGAAGCATTCGTGGATTGTGCTTTAGAGATTGTGGGATGAGAAGTTGTATGCTAAGTTCCCTAAGTACGAGATTTGGTTGGAGTATGTCTCTTTTTTAGGTCATGTTGTGACCAAGGATGGTATTCTTGTTGATCTGTCCATGATTGTAGTGGTTTGTGATTGAACCAGGCCTACTTCTGCTACTGACATTCAGAGTTTGGTTGTTTAGCAGGCTACTATTAGCGTTCTGATCTTAGGTGGATTTATACACGTAGGTGTCACTATCTATGCTTATTTAGCCTTGTTTTGAGAACTTATTATGTGATTAATGAGTTGTTAATGATATAATTGAGCATTGAAGTGTTAAACTACTTGAGTATAATGTTTAAGGTGTGTTTCAAACAAATTTAGAATCAATTTGGTCACTTGGAGTTTAGACGAGAAAACTAGTGTTACTAGCTTGAGCTAGGTGTTATTCTAGTTGATCTCGATGGATTATTGTGTGTGTAATAAATAAATAAGTGTATAATTGTGTAATTATGTGTGGAATAACTTGTTTATAGTGTTAAGTTTGAATTTAAATGAGCGAAGAGACAGGAAGATCAAATAGAGTTTAGACGACAAAACTAGTTGTACTAGCTTGAGGTATGCTTGGTTCTAGTGTATCACAGTGGAATATATTGTATTGTATGAACTATTAGTCTTATTTTATGTTATAGGAGACCATTTATATTTTTATATCATTTTTGGGAAGCTAAACAAGCTGAAATCGAAGTGGAAAGACACCCAAGAATGCAAAGAAATCAAAGGCAAAAGGAAGGAGTTCATGAGGTCGAAATCGAACGTTTCCAGGCACATGGGCGTTTCATGCCCCTTAGCCTCCAAGATAATGAAATTCCATAACCTTATACAAATTATAGATATGTCCAAAATAGTGTCACCATAATAGTGGCATGCCACGCTCCCTATCCTCCACTATAGGGGTGTGGCACGCTGCATGTGCTGAATCGGCAATCTGAGTTCTACTATAAATATGACATTTCAAATCTTGCGTAAACACCTTGGATGACTTGTGGGGATTAAGATATTCTGAAAAAGGCTTCAATTAATGTTTTGATCATTTTACTTTAGTTTTACTCTTATGATTCTTATTCCATCCATGAGTGGCTAAACACCCTTTGACGGGGTTGGCCAAGAACATGATTGCTTTTGCTATGTAATTAACTTGGTTACTGTTGATTATCATTAGTAGTTATTGATGTATCCTTTTTATTTATTATATTATGGATTATCTACCCTTAGTATAAATGCATAATTTTATCAGGAATCCAGAAAGAGGAACGGTAGGATAGAACGTGGGATATGTGTAATAGGATCGTAGTCTTTCAATGAATTGAAGTTATGACTTTCTTTTAGGATAGGAATATACCTAATTATCCTTATTAGGTTTATATACTGGAAGAATACAAAGGCTTATATCTTATTACTTGCATCCCTACTAAATAATATAGTTGTGAGGCTACGTTAGACAAGGGATTAGAGGTTCAGAAGACCGTAATCATGCTATAAACCCCATGAACCAACAACCAAGATAATTGTCATGACCCAATTTCTCACATCATGATGATGCGTACCATAACTCACTAGTAGGAAAGCCAACCCATAGTCCAAAACGGCTAGTAATAGACTACTCAACAATATAAGGAAACAAATGATGAATAAATGACATAAAGATCAGTACCTAATAGAATCCTAAAACCTGGTGGTTTCATTACAAGAGCTTCTAAATATAATGAGAGTACAAAAGTGAAATATCAAGAGAATTACACTGATACAACTTATCTCTGTATAAAATAAAGAGACTAGACTAATACCTAAGAAGAGATGACTAATAATATAAACATCAAGAGTTCACTCTATGTCTCTGAACCATGGCTGCTCCGCACGATGCACACATCAACAATGATAACCCATACTATTATCTGCAGGCTGAAGAAATGTAGTATGAGTACCAAACTAATTCTACTCATTAGGCAACTACCAATTGAGCTCCAAAGTTAAACCATATATGTATAAAATATAAATAGAATGAAAACTACACCTAAGATTCCGAAAATCATATGACAAGTCAATTAGATAATAAGGAACAACTATCTTGCTCATGTTCAAGAGTATAGCATAATAATACTAAGGGAAATATCAGGGTTAACTACCCTATTCCAGCTACATTCAATGTATGCCAATGCTGTATCATATATCCCATGTTGTTATATGAATTAAGAGAAAAATATATATATATATATATATATATATATATATATATATATAGTAGTATACAAGGCAAAGAAACGACTATACAATATGACAACAAAGGAAGGGATATATGGTAGCACCATAGATTCATATAGTTACACTAGCGTGAGGTCATTATATTCTCATGTAAACCTGAAGTCATATCAAAGACTAACCTTGATCATTATATTCTCATGTTAAGACCTATTTATAATACTACCAGGATATAATGCTATCTTGCTCAACTTTTCTAATTCACATGGCTAGACATGATATAATTGCGCATAATAATGCAATCATAAGATAAAAGAGGCCGGAAATATACCTCAAATCTTGATACCAAATCAGCGGCCAATCTGTCATAAACTAGCTGAATTAATGATCATAACAATGATAATAAGAATATCAATAATAGCACGAATAACCGGCTACTCTGGACAACCATATACCTAACCAAGCCAATGCGTAACCCCACTTCCCCAGACTCGAGAATTTCAATCAACAAACAACAACACAAGGCATATTCTTCAGGCATATTTATGTAGACGGCCCATACCGACTGATAGACATAGGTGTATACTGGTGATAGATGATGCACATGCAGGAACGAATGCAAGGTACACAATCAATATCATAACTCATCATAAATGTCATCATAATGACCATTATCATTGTAATCAACCTCCATCCATGTCGGGTGCCAACTTATCATCATATCCTCCGTCCCTAACGGATATCAATATCATTACAATAGCATCCTCCGACCTTTCTTGGTATCAATATCACAATAGTATCCTCCGACCTTGTCGGGTATTAGTATCATCATAATAGTATCCTCCAGACTTGTTAGGTATCACTATTATCACAATTACCATTTCAGAATAACATATACCAATATATTCATGAACATAATCATATCACCATAAAGTATATATCTAGAAAATATTTCCCAACTACTCGTTATTAGCGAACCAATGCTATTTATAATGAAATGAGTTGTTCGCTAGTCATCACATGACTTATAGTTATTTGATTAAACATTATCCTTATTCATAGGATAGCAACACATAATAACTTCTCACCTTACCATCTTGTATTAACTGACATCATTCATTAACTAACCATAGTTAACCAACTAATCCTCGTTTAACTATTCATTAATTAACCATTTAGCAACTATTCATCGTTATTAATGAGCCACCTCTTATTACCAACATCAAGTATTATCTAGCCTGGTTAATACAAAAATCCTTATTTAACAACTAATCAACATTATAAACTTAGGCATCAATATAACTAATCTTTACCTATGCTAAACCTGACATCATTATTAGCCACATATCTACCATCTCTAACTATAATATTTCAACTAAGATTCATTAACTAATGCATTTGATTCCTAGAAACTAAGTTCTATAGTCTCCTAATAGATGACTAACTACCATATATCTTAACCCTTAAGTAGAACGATCGTAAGATTATATCTCATCTAGATTCACATAAGTTATCGATGCAATAATCAACAATATACCAAATTTATGCATTACATCACTAATATCCAATCAATAAAGTCGTAAAGAAAATACCATATTTTTCTCTATCCCATATCAAAGAGATGTTTATATGAAACATGTATATGAATCCATAAACAGTAATCATATCCTTTATAATGATAAACACTTCTCGTATATCCAGTTATTATCATATCACGACCCTTGGCCCAATATTATATCTAGAATAATCACAACATCATAATCATGGCAGCCCATATATATATCCAAAACTCATATCACTAATTATATTTATTACCCGTAGCATATCTCTATTCATCTCACATATAGGAGGCATCTCGCATATAGGAGGCACTATATCAATAAGAACACAATCATCTCTCACATAGGATGTATCTCATATCTAGGAGGCATAATATTAATAAGCGACTAAACATCTTTCGTATAGGATGTTGGAGGCATAATATTAATAAGCAAGTAATCATCTCTCAAATATGAGGTATCTCACATCTAGGAGGCATAATATCAATAAATAAGTAATCATCTCTCATATTGGATATCTTATTTCAATAGGTCATACATCATGGCTATGAAAAATATTACCTCTCTAGGGCAATTTTCATATCTAAGAGGAATATCATCTCCATAGGCCCAATAATCATAACCAAAAAGGAGATAACATCTCTATAGGCACAATAATTATATCTAAGAGTAAATAACATCTCTATAGGCCAATCATCAAGTTTAATAGGAAATAGTATCTCTATAGTCCAATCATCAGGTTTAAGATGAAATAGCATCTCTATAGGACACATAACATATCTAAGGGGAATATTATCTCTAAATGCCCAATACCACTTCCACAAGGAGTATCATAGCCATAGATCAAAACCTACAATTCGAAGAACATCAATACAAGCTGTAAAGTTATGAATTAACCTTATACTAAGGTTTACTAGCCTCATCTATGTCTAACATCCACAACTAAGCCCACAAGGCTAACATGGGTCTTGGCCTAAGTGGGCCAAACGATCTCACTTATAACCTTAATTTCCATAATTAGGAACACCTTGACCCAAACTAGGTTAAGGTATTGAGTTAACTTCTAGATTTCAATTAAGCCATATTCAAGCCTAACATAGGAGATTCAACTCGAAACAAAGGTACTCAAGTCTACTCTACCTAAGTTATGATTTCAATACTACCACATTAGTCCAATAATGTTAAATCCACAAATCATTCTTCAAATGCTAAAACCATAACACAAACATAGCATTACTTCATAACCACACTACAACTAATCTAAACTAGCAAGGAAAGGCAATAGGATTCAAAAGTCTTATAAATATATCATCTTACGGGTCCAAAACCTTTTTCTAATCTCCAAAGTATCAATAATGAAGGCTAACTTACTCTATGAATAATCAATCCTAACATCCAAATCATACACAATACATATCAGATATTATCTATGAAGAGAAGTAGACAGAGCCTACCTCAAAATTGAACCGTAAATTATCATATCATGCACCATATTCTCGTCTTTACTTCATAATCTCCAAAATTCCATCACATTAACAAAACCATAATCTACTCATTAATATGAGACTATCGATACCCATATTGCACTATTGTGCTTCGGTCCAAAAATGACACTAAAACCCTCAGTGGGTCTCACATATGGCGAATAAGTTTTTCAAACCAACCCACTCATCAAATACCATTAGGGAGTTATATACTTCAAGAAATTGGTATAAATGACCCATATTTGGGATAAAATCAAGACTCAAGACACTTGGGGGTTTGGGCCAAGAAATAAAAAATTCAACACTAAAATTAAAGGATTCATACCTTAGATTCGACGTTAATCACAATTACGCAAGTAATCAAAACTCCCAATCAACTCCCAAGATTCGCTCTAAGGTTTACACTCTCTAATAGGGTTTTGGGACTCAAGACAATGGGGAAAATGGCTAATTCTCAGCCAAAATGGCTATTTAAAGGACCCTTCCTAGGCCCTCATGAAGTGCAATCGTGAAAATACACTTGCCATGATTGCAGTCATAGCGATTTCACCCTAGTCCTCCACGATTGAGGTATCTAACTACACTTGATGATGGATGATCATACAAGGACTTGGGATGCATCCAAAATCTAATATTTGTAAAAGAGATATGTAATCACACTAAATTTGATGTTACAAATTCATTTAAGATTTTCAATTTCAGGTTGTTTCTCTGAAGTTTTCACCCGATGTCATTTTGGAACTAGTGAAGATGTATAAATAGAGAATTTATTCTAAAAAGTAAACAAACCACCAGGTGAATGGACCAACGAGTGATAAGTGACTTGGGAAAGCTACGAAGAAGCTCAAATGGTAAAAATATGCATAAAGGTAGAAAATGACCTGAAGGGTTATTAAAATAATCAACTAAACCAATGAAGTTTTATAACTAAGTAGGATGGTTCGTAGTTACTTAACCCGTTGTTTCTTCCCATTATTGTCCCAAAACTTTACTTTATTGCATTTTTTAAGTTTATTTTTAGTCATAACTCTCAAATACTTTGTGTTACATTTGGAATTAATAATCTTCATAGTAGAACTAGAATTGGATAGTTTTTTTTTACCATGTCTATATGAGATCGATACTTGCCTTTTATAAGGTCATTTTACTAACTGGAGGACCATATACACTTGTGTGTGCGATTAGGTGCAACAAGTTTTTGGCGTCATTGCCAGTTACTTATAAATTTGTAACCATCTTAGTTTTAGTTTTGCTTTTTGATTTCATGAGTGCTAATTACTTGATCTTAGCTTCTAAATTTTTAGGCATAGTTTTGTAAAGCTAGTAAGCTAGAAAGGGACAAGGAGTAGGTTAAACTATATCCAAATCTTAAGAAATGCTAACATCGTTAAGGAAAGAAGCAACACTTCTCTACCAAATCCCTTAAATTTATAAAGAAGAAGCTATTCCTTATCTCATAGCTAATGATCCACCAACCTGAAGGACTGTTCGTGAAGCAGCAATCCTACTTGAAACTAATGTGACCCTCGTTATTCACAGACTGGCACTCGGAGGTAGATTTGAGTTGAAGCAGAATATGGTGCAGCTTTTGCACAATAGTGGTCAGTTCACCAGCTTATCACATGAAGATCCACTAGTTCACTTATAAGACTTTTTACAGAATAGTGACATATTCATCCCTACCAGAGTATCTACTGATTGTGTGAGTTTGACACACTTTCCCTTCTCTTTTTTTAGGGAAAATAAAGAAGTTTCTCAATGCCAAGTCAGTATATTCTAGCGCTACATGGATGACTTGGCTTGGAAATTCTTTATATATATCTTCTCAATCAACAAGACTGCAATATTATACAGTAAGATATTAAGCTTTAAGCAAAAGTTGAATGAGAACCTTTATCATTCTTGAGAGAGTTTCAAATCTCTTTGTTGAAGGTATTATCTCACACCTTTGTTGAAGCACTTAACTATAATATGGATATTTTGTTAGATTCATTTGTAGATAGTCAAGCACTGGAGAAAACTTATGATGAGCCCTATACCTTATTGAACCATATTGTACAATTAAATCTAGACTGGCATAGTGTTATCTCCAAAGGTACAGTGAAGAATCCTGTAGGGATGATTGAATTTGATAGTGCCACAACTTTAGCCACCCAATTAGCATCCCATCAGAATCATATGATTACATAATTTAGCAAAAAGGGCGTAAGTCAGTCTCAAGTGAATGCAGTTATTCAGAAACCATCTTTGTGTGAGATTTGTGGCAATAAAGGTCACTCTGCAAACCTTTGTGGTGTAAATCCATAGTTTGTGAACTTTAAAGGCAATGTATAGAAGACAAATTTTGGAAATGCCTATAACCACAAGTGGCAGACTTAGCCTAATTATTCATGAGGTGCTAATAGGTCTCAGTAATTTTAGCAGAAACCCAATTATTAGGCCAGTAATATAGAGGAAGCCTTGAAGAAGATTCTAGCCAAGCAAGAAAAAAATGGCTGCCAAGATAAAAAATCATCATATGGCTAAAAAAAATCTAGAGCAGTAGTTAGGAAAGCTAGCTCAGGCATAGAGTACCAGGCCATAAGGTTTATTACTAAGTGATACAGAGCATCAAAATAAAACTATGGCAATCACCTTGAGGAGTGGTAGAGATCTTTTTGATAGGCCTCTAAAAAAAGATCTGAATGTGTAGGAAAAGTTAGTTCCTCAATAGGTTGCAAGTTAAAAGGCTAAAAATTTAGGGAAGTTTGAGTACCCAAAAGCTAAGGATATAGAACAAGGTCATGAAATACCATCACCACCATTCCCGTAGAGGCTCAAAAAGACCAAGGAGAATGCTTGTTTCAAGAAGTTCTTTGACATGTTCAGGGAACTTTACATTAATCTTCCTCTTTTAGATGTTTTGCAGGGTATGACCAATTATTCTAAGTACTTAAAGGATGTGGTGAATGAAAAGATAAAGCTTCAAGACATTGATATGGATGCACTTTATGAAGAGTGCAATTTAGTGGTGTTGAGGAAAATGCCAAAAATACTAAAGGACCCGGGAGTTTCACCCTCTCTATAAAAATAGGTGATAGTGATTTGGTCCACACTTTAAGTTATTTGGTTGAAAGAATAATCTTTATGCCCCTGTTAGTGTTTAATATTTCTAGATTTGGGAAATCCAAGGCCATTCTCTGTAGTGCTACAAAGAGAAGACCAAACTAGAGTCTAGCCCAAAGTAATCATTGAGGACGTTCTCATTAAGGTTGATGAGTTTATTATTTACTTGCTGACTTTATTGTTCTTGATGATGATGCAGATAAAAGGTTAATAATCATTTTAGGACATCTATTCTTTACAATGGGAGGAGCATTGATAGATGTAAAAGAGGACACTTTTAAGACGATATTAGATAATAAAGATATGGCCTTCAAAGTGTAAAAACCACCAAATCCATCTTACCATATTAAATATTTGTGTATGATTACTACCATAGAAGTGTATGAGTGTGGGCTGATAAAGTCTAAACCACCATTGACATTTTTGGCCTCTTTCATAGAGTTACCTAAACCACTAATAAATCCCAAAGTTGGAAAATTATAAAGCCTGAGAAATATGTTATTGATAAAGATAATGGCCTTGAGAGTATGCACTTAAAAGGTCAAAAAAGAGTGAGAAGATGGCCTCTAAGTAGAAGAAAGATGATGAAGAAGAACAACTAAGATGTAGTGATGTGGGTTGTGCTGTGACACTAAATCAGGCACATCTTGGAAGGAAATCCAAGTTAATATAGGTATTTTATTTTTAGTATTTTAGCTTTTTATTTTATGTAGTTTTTAGTTTTGTTAAGTCACAGGTTGATGGTATGTCTGAGTACTGAAAACCTAATTTAGGAGCATGGGAAAGATTGGGTGTGTGATTATCCAACCTCACTAATATTTAAAGATGATAATAGATATGCCTAGTGGCCTCAGGGAGTATTTTTATCCTAACTTATGAGTATACTTTGGGGATAAAGTAGATTTTTAAGTGTGGGTTGAGGAAATTCCCATAGTATTAGGTGAAGTGATGCTACAAGGTCTAGATTCTTAGTTGTTTTCTACTTTTTGGGTAAATTTAAAAGAATTACAAAAATATTTTCTTTGTAAGTAGTTGTTGTTGGTTCCAGTTTAGTAGGCTCACACTTAACCCACCCTGTAGTTGTTATTTTTGTTTTTTTCCATGGGGGCACCCTTTGGACCTAGTATCCCTTTTTCTATTTTAGGAGTAAATTTTAAAATTTTTGTGTTAGTTAAGTGAGATATTCTTGTTATGTTTTATGTATGATTACATGATACAAGTTTATTTGATTGTAAATCATGTTTTTATGGTGAATTATTAATTGTGAGACTCCGAGAATGCAAGTTTATTTAATTATAAGCACATTTTTATGGTAAATTAATACTTTTGAGACTATGAGGTTTATGTCTATGACTCTTATCCATTGTTGACTTAATGTTGAATTTGTGTGATTGTTTGGTTGATAGTCTATGAAGACCCGACTTGAGTTGAGCATGTACCATGTGTGAGTGGGTTTTTTTTGTATTCTACGTTGCCTTTTGATGTATAGAACTTGCCCAGTGTGTGTGTAAAACAAAATAAAGAGTATGGTTTTAGGAGATGATTTAGGCATTTCTTTGATATTCGTGTTTCATACCCTCTTTTCTATCATTGTGTATAATATTAGTTAGCCCTATTGAGACTTTGACTATTCTTTGATAGCCTTATATGTAGCGTGTTTCCTTTCTTTTGTTAGACCTTAATATAATCCAAAGATCCAATGTGCTTTAGTTGTAAAATTAAGGAGATTAAGAAGAGAAAAATAAGAAGGAAAAAAGTGAAACTGAAGCCCCAAAGTAGTAGTAATTGGTGTAAAAAAATGATGTGTTTTGGTTGGGAGGAATATAATTAAAAAGCATAAAATTGTGCTAAACAATTTATCATGAGTTGAGAAAGAATCATCCCTCCATAACATATGTGAACTAGCTTAATGAGATGGGGACAAAAACAAAAGAGATATGTGAAGGTAGAAGTGTAACAAATTGGTTGTTGAAGGATATTTTAATTTATTAGTGTGATGTATTAAAGTGCTTAGGAAGATAGTCACTATTCTTGGTAGAAATTGTTCCTACACTTACCTTAGCCTACACTACAACCCTGAAAGTCCTATTTTATCCTAACCCTTAACATTCTGACTTTAGTGGAGTACTACACTATGGGCAAGACTATGGTTCACCTTGTGTGACTTGTTAATTCCTTGTAAAAGTGATCAAAATTTGATTCTTATACCATTTTTGTGATAAATTGCATCTATGTGAGTGAATCTAGGTAACTCTCTTATGAAGAGGACACATATTTGTTGATAGTTAGGTGACATGTATGATCTCTTTAATTGAGTAATACACATTAGTTCATCAACTTGGTGAGTAAATTCTTGAGGTTAGGATATTTTGAAGTAGTGTTCATGAGATTTCAAGTGTATTTGACATGCTTAGTGTAAAACTTACTATCTGTGTAGTCATTGTAGTGCTAGCTTGAGTGTCTTACTTGTAGTAGTAGTGTTGAGTCTTATGTGTTATGGTAAATAGTTTTCGATGAAAAATAAGGCTTTAAGTGTGGGTTAGTGATCTTAGGTGGATTTATGCACCCAAGTGTCATTATCTATGCTTGTTTAGTCTTTTTTTGAGTACTTCTTGTGTGTTTAATGAGTTTTTACTAATATAATGATCATAAAAGTGTTAAATACTTTATTATAATGTTTCAGTAGTGTTCAAACAAGTTGATAATAAATTTGGTTACTTAGAGTTTAGACGAGAAAACTGGTGTTGCTAGCTTGAGCTAGGTTTTTTTCTAGTTGATCTCGATGAATTATAGCCAGTGTAATGAGTTATTAAGAGTCTAATTGTGTAATTATGTGTCTAATAAATTTTTTATAGTGTTTAAGGTTCCATTTATATGAGCTAAGAGACAAAAAAATAAAATTGAGTTTAGACAATGAAACTAGTTGTGCTATGCTTGGTTCTAGTGTATCACGGTGGATTTTATTATATATTGTGCACTAATTAATCTTGTTTGATATTATAGGATACCATTTATAGTGTTAATTTCAACTTTTGTAATATAAATTAGCTTATATTGAAGTGTAAAGACACCGAAGAATGCAAGGAGATCAAACGCAAAAAGAAGGAGTTCAAGAGGTCAAAATCGGATGTTTCTGAGCACATGGGCGTGTTACGCCCTTTAACCTTAGAGATAAGGGAATCCCACTCCCTTATAAACATTATAAATATGTCCAAAACAATGTTTCACTACAATAGGGGCATGCCACGCTCCCTAACCTCTGCGATAAGGGCGTGGCACGCTGCAAAGTCAAAATCGGCAATCTTGGTTCTACTATAAATAGTACCCTTCAACTCTTGTGTAAACACCTAGGACGACTTGTGGGGATTAAAATATGCTGGAAAAGGCTTCAATTAGTTTTTTTTATCCTTTTACTTTAGTTTAGTCTGATGATTCTTGTTTCGTCCATGAGTGGCTAAACACCTCCTTTCGGGGTTACGACCAAGAACATGTTACTTTTTCCATGTAATTAACTTGGTTATTATAGATTATCATTATTGGTTGTTAATGTATCCTTTTAATTGACTATATTATGATTTACTGACCCTTAGGATAAATGCATAATTTTATCGGGAGTCCAGAAGGAGGAACAATAGAATAGACCGTGGGATATATGTAATGGGATCGTAATCGCACAATTAATTAAAATTATGATTTGATTTTAGGATAGTAGTATACCTAATTGTAACCCCCTGAGTCTAGTATCTTGAACGCTACACAGTGCTCATAATCCTGAAGGACCACAAGCTAACCCATGACTGGTACCTGCTATAATAACTTAGTAATAATACTGTATAATGCGGAAAATGGGCTAAAATGCCATAAGGTTCAAAACTTAATACTGATATAGAAAAATGATAAAATTTGATTAAATATCAGAATCTAAAATATTGATTACTATCTGAACATCTAGTCCGAAAAGCCTCTAAAACTATCTAAACTGTGGAGTTGATGGGACAAGCCCCCAACTAACTCCAACTGCTAAAAATAAACTGAGGCACTAAATGAATAAACATGTCCTCAAACTATAAAGACTCACCACTACTCTGTCTGCTAAAATTTTGATATGCTAAGGGTGGTCTGGAGCCCGTACGTCTGAACCTATGATATAAAAAACCATAGTGCAAAAAAAAAGTATACGCCAATTCGTGTGAATACATGCAAAGTGAGGTAAGGCTGAATGCAAGGGTTCATATGTATGAACAATAACAACTGAATAACATGAGTATGATTGAATGAGAGTACATAGATGAATACATGAACTGTAACTGAGATTATGATAGTACTGAATACTGAGTCTGAATACTGGTTAATTGATGTAACTAATAACTAATATACTATTTATTGAGTGACTATGTCCGACAGTCCTATTTCTGATGGAACTAGCTGAGTTCCGTACTGAGATGAGTGACTGTATCTGACAGTCCTAAAATCTGTATAACTATCTGAGTTATTTACTGAAGATTGAGACTACAGAATGTAATCATCAAACTGACATACCCCTTTTGAACTGTTTGGGGTTCAACCAATAACCCCAGTTAGAAGGGTGTCAATACCGTACAATGGGTAAAGACAAGATATGAGTTAACCCTCTCTGATAGGCAGCTCTTCCATCAACCCCTCACTAGTAGGAGAACTCAAATAAGATGTATTAACCCTAGAATCGTAAGGTTATATCTCAACCTACACTAGCTACGTAGTTTTGAAATGAAAGGATTGCTTCTAAGGATCACACCCTCTGCTGGCGGGTAAGCCCCTATCCTTGGGTCTACTCGGTGCTGAATCTTACTCCCAACTGAATAGACACTTGACTGATTTCCTAGTTTATACTAGGCTAGACTAATTTGTTACTAATAATACTTATTAACTAAACTGAGCTGAGTTTACTAAGTTTCGTTGACTGATGGAATACTACTGAGTTCTGTTAGCTCACTGAGATTACTGAGGACTTAATTGCATCTTGAATGGGACTGGATTAATACTAAGTTTACTGAGTTTTCCTAAGTTTTGTAACTAAACTAGAGTACTACTGATCATGACATAACTGAGGCTATTCTGTAACTTACACTGGCTCTGGGCACACAGCTAAATTATCGAGTATTAAATACCCCCAGGACTCGATAGCATAAAATTAATAAAACATGACAATTCTTGAATACTTCACAATAGTCAACAACTCATAATACAATCTATGAGGCATTTCATCAATCAATTGAAAGTCATGAACTTGAACATGAATAGGAATGCATGCTAACACATCATAATTTCATTAAACCAATCTCATAAGCATTCCATCAAACACATACAAGGTATAGCTTTACTATGGAAGATATCGTGAACATGCGGGTATAACATAAGTTCATCATTTAGATCACCAAAGGATCATAAAAGCACCATAATCTCAATTTAGAATTTTATCAAACACATGGTAGGCGTAGCTTTATACTTGGTTATGAACAACAATGCTAATACATCATAATTGAAGGGTTCTAATATAAGACAATCAAAATTCAACGTACATGCTATCATAATATCAAGAAATACATAAAGCTTTCAACTTGGTACACATACCACAAAATTAACATGATTACATTCAAGCCCACAACATGGGAATCATAATTCATGTTTTTAGAAGAAGTTTCTTGAAATCCAAGGGTAAAAGGGACCCTTGGATGAACACTTTACATACCTTGTTGAAGAATTTCTGGAAATTAATGGTGGAAATCTTGAGTTCTTGATTTGAAATTTAAAAACCCTAAGGCTTGTTCTTGAGAGATTGAGAGAAAATGAGTTAATTTGTTTTCTAGGGTATTAAATTTCATGTTTTGGGGGCTGAGGGTTGGGGGAAAAAGACCCAAATACCTCCAAGAATGCGATCTTTTAAAGACTAAAATTGGGTTACCAAAGCATAGGTTGACACGACGCATTGATGGCATCAACACAATAGTTGATGCATTGCGCCAAGATCTTACGACTCACTAGAATTTTATGCTGGTAGCTGGCAAAAATACTACCCAACATGATAGGCGATGCAACGCGCTAAGATCGTATTGGTTCACTATTTTGGGATTACAAATGACTTTAAATGAAGTTCAAAAAATCCAAAACTTTTTCGAGAACACCTATTGACCTTCCTAATCACGAATTAACTAAAACATAGACACTTAAAGGATATTAAAGTCACAAAATGAGATTGCTAACTTTTAAAGGCTAAAAATAAACTAAGTCTGAATACTGAATTAAGCTAGAAATTTTGGTGGGTCTTACACTAATTATACCTGTTATGTTCATATATGGGAAGAATTAACATAGTACTTGCATCTCCAATAAATAATGTGGTTGTGAGTATAAGTTAGATAAGGGATTAGATGTTTGAAAGTCCGTAATCATGCTATGAACCCTGTGAACCAAAAACCAAAATAATTAACTAAACCAAAGATGTTATATTGATAAGTAGGATGATTTGTAGTTCCTTAACCCTGGGTTTTTCGCTACTATTGTCCTAGAACTTTACTTTACCACATTGTTTAAGTTTACTTTTAGTCTTAACCCTCAAATACTTTTGGATTATGTTTTCCGTTGATAATTTTCATAGTAGAACTATAATTGGATAGTTTTCTTAACACAAGTCCCTGTGGGACCGATACTTGGCTTTTATAAGTCTATTTTACTACTTGGTGGAACACGTACACTTGCATGTCCACTTGGGCGCAACAAGTTAGGGACTTGTAAATTGGCAACCATATTAGTTTTAGTGTTGCTTTATGATTTCATGAGTGTTAATTACTTGATATTAGCTTTTGAATTTCTAGGCATAGGTTAGTAAAGTTAGTAAGCTTGCAATGGACAAGGAGTTAGTTGAACCATATCCCAAATGAATCCCTAAAATTAATAAAGAATAAGCATTTCTACTCCCATGGCTGATAATCTACAAACCAATAAGACTATTTGTAAAGTGGTAATTCCACTTGTAACTAGTATGACCTCTGTTATCCGTGAGACTAGCACCTGGAGAAAGATTTGAGCTGAAGTAGAATATGGTGCAGCTTTTGAACAATAATGGTCAGTTTATTGGCTTGTCACATAATAACAACAATAATAAACTCAGTGTATTCCTACATAGTAGGGTCTGGGGGGGGGGGGTAAGATTTACGCAGTCCATACCACTACTTCTAAAAAAGCATCAAGGTTGTTTCCGATAGACCCCCGGCTCAAGATAAGGAATAGCTACCAAATTCATACAAAAGTATGGAACAAAGTGGCAAGACATAAAAGCAACAAATATAGGGAATAGTAAATAAAGAATAACACGCGATCGTAATACAACATGCAACAAGCTAGCATAACAAGAATAATACACCCACTAAGTAATGCCCCACCCTACCTATACGAATTGGCACTAGCCGTCATTCCTAATATGCATCCTCTAGGTCTTACTATCTAGGGTCATGTCCTCTGTACATAATAACTGCACTATGTCCCTCCTAATTATCCCTTTCCAGTAATTCTTTAGCCTACCCCTACCTCGCTTAAAACCATCCAAAGCAAGCCTCTCATACCTATGAACTGGTGTATCTGTGCCCCTCCTCCTCACATGTTTAAACTACCTCGAACGGCCATAGAGATCTATAATTTCACTTACAGAACATTTTGGATTTTAGTGACATGTTCATCCCTACTGGAGTATCCACTGATTATATGAGGCTAACACTCTTCACCTTTCTACTTTTAGGAGAAGAAAAGAAGTGGTTAAACACTGAGTATCACTACATGGGATGAATAGACCAGATATTTCTCATTTATTTCTTCCCATTTGGTAAGACTGCAATATTACACAGTGAAATATTAAGCTTTAAGAAAAAGCTTAAAAATACACCTTATCATACTTGAGAGAGGTTCAAATCTTTTCTCAAGGATTGTCCATATTAACAATAGTCCAACAAAGTATTGGCTCACACCTTTTTTAAAGAACTTGACTATAATATGAAAATTTTGTTAGATTCAACTATAGGGGGTCAAGAACTAGAGAAAACATATGATGAACCCTATACCTTATTGAACCATATTATTCAAGGAAATCCATACTGGCATGATGACATCTCTAGAAGTATAGTGAAGAAGTCTACAAGGATGATTTAATTTTATAGTTTCATAGCTTTAGCCATCTAATTAGTTGCCCTTTAGAATTATATGATGCCATAATTTAGCAAGTTAGGCATAAATTAGTCTCAAGCTTAGGAGAATGTAGTTCTTCACAATTGAGACAACATTATTGGTGCGGTGGTATGACGAATGATGTTGCAAAATTTTTAGCTCATTACTTGTGTTGCCAACAAGTGAAGGCCTAGTATTTGAGACCAGGTGGTTTGCTTTAGAGGTTTCCTATTCTCGAGTGGAAATGGGAATGAATCACTATAGACTTTGTAATTAGGTTGCCATGTACTTCTCATAGTTCTGATAGAGTTTGGGTCATCATGGATCGACTGATAAAATTTTCCTATTTTATTCCTATTCAGGTTTCTTTCAATATTGAGGTGTTGGCCCGTATCAGTATTTATGATATAGTTTATCTTAATGGTATTCTAGTGTCTATCATCTTGGATTGAGGTTCATGTTCATGTTTCAGTTTTGGAAGACTTTTTAAGAAGAGTTGTGTGCCCAGGTTGATCTTAGTATAGTTTTTCACCCCCAGATCGACAGTCAGTCGGAGTCGACTATTTAAGTTTTAGAGGACATGATTCATGCTTATATTGTGAAATTTGGATTATTGTAGGAGTAACATATATCTTTGGTGGAGTTTACATATAATAATGCTACCATTCCAGTATTGAGATGTTCCTTTTAGGATTTGTATGGTAGGAGTTATCGCTCTAGAATTGGTTGGGTAATTCAAAATAGACTTTGAGTGGCTTAGATTAGGAAGAAGTGATATGCAAATTGTAGACTTCATGCTTAGAGATTCAGTGTTTGTATCATATTTTCCTTTATATGTTATATATTAATAGCGTTATGAGGTTTGGGAAGAGGGGCAAGCTTAGCCCCAAGAATATTGGAACTTTTGAAATCCTTCGAACTATTGTGGGTATGGCTTATAAGTTAGCATTAACTCCATACTTATCAATAGTTCATCTAGTTATTTATGTTTCTATGATTCAACATTACATTCTATTTGAGTATCATGTCATTCATTGCGATTCAGTCTAATTAGATGAGTGATTGCCATTTGTTGAGGAGTCAGTCTCCATTCTAGCTAGGGATTTTAGACAGTTACATTCTAGAGTTAATCCTGTGTTCAAGGTCCAGTGAAGGCATCAACCTATAGATGAGTCTACTTGGGAGGTCGAGTCTGATAAGTAAAGTATTTATCCACAACATTTTATTAATTCAGGTATTTTTATTACCTTTAGTTCGAGGATGAACTAGATGCTTAGTGGTGGATAAAATTTTCATAATTTGTGTGAAATATTTATTTTTATATGATTTGACCATTTTACCCTTCCTTGTGCTTGCATTATGGTTTTTTTGAGGTAAGGGAAGGATTGGCATGGTTCTCAATACATTTCAGTATAGATTATATGATTGTGGATTTTAATGGTCTTAAAGGCTTATTAGTTTACTTAGGTTAACATCTTTTGATTTGTCCGTTAGATGGCAAAACGAATTACGCTAGCAGATCTAAAATGTCGATTTTAGGTTGGTGTATGGTTAGTGTGGTTTTATGAATTTTATATCTCATTTTTAAACACCCTGGATTTCTGACCCTTAGAAAATTTCTTGGATTTTTGGTGTCTTGATAGGATACGACTAGGGAAAACAACTTGTATGATGGGATACGAGTGGTATCGTGTAATATCCTGTATTATATTTACCTTTGTTTAGCTCCTAGTTCCATGCATAAAAGGCTTAAAGCCTGAAAATTTCATTAAGTTTTGTGGATTTAGTCTTATTTTTGGCTTCTTAACTTCAAGGATTTTTAAATGAGTGTTCCCGACCCTAGATGATGGTTTTTGAGTTAATTCATGTTCAGAAGTGTAAGGGACATATCTCGGGGAAGTTTTGGATTTTTTGAATGAGGATTGGGTCGTGTTTGGATTTCAATTCCAAAACCTCACCGCAATAGTGGTGTGTCACAGTGGATATAATGATAAGCCCTCTATCATATTGCGGTGGCTTTCCAATCCATATTCCTAGTGCAGATTTAATTTCTTAAGGGGTAGTTATGTCTTTTCCCATCGACCCTATTTGTAAAAACACAAATTAAAACATCAATTAGGGCATTATTTGCCCATATTCTCTAATTTCCTCTAAAAAACAAACCCTAATCTTCCCCCAAGTTCATCAATTTCATTCCTTTATCTCCAAGGAAACCAGAATTCAAGTTTTCTAATCCAAGAACTTTCAAGAAAAACATCAAGATTGTGTTTCTTTTCAAGGTTAAGGGTTTAAGGTATGTGTGATGTTCATCCATAGGTCCTTTCCACCCATGGAGGCCAAGAATCCATTTTTATGTTTCACATTATGAATTATACAGGTTTATGATAAATTATCTCCATGAAGCTCTTACGAATTTTGATTATAAATTACGTTTACAAGTGTTTTTGATGGGATGATTCCTTTACACGTTTGAATGATGAAATTTCCATGTTAAATCCCTAATTCATAGTTTTAGTATGGTAACTATGTTTTTAATCGCATGCTTTACCCATTCCCATTCTTAAGTTCATGTTTTCCATATGTTTGATAAAATATCTAAATGTTGGGTTTTGAGCAATGATCGTTTATTATGGGATTTAAAGCTTTACATGTCCTTATTGATACTTCCATTCCATGCTGGAGGGTTATGAACACCCTATACTTAGCGGTTTACATAATTTTAGTATCTTTAGAATAGTTTAAGATAAACCATGAGCATAGTCATTTAGTTAGTTATCATGATCAGTTGTTTGCTCAATTAAGCTTAGTTCAGCCTAGTAATCAGTGTCATTAAGCTGGGAGTAGGATTTAGCACCGAGCGAACCCAGGGATGGGGGCTCACCTGCCAGTAGAGGGTGTGACCTTTAGTAGCAGTCCCTTAGTTCAAGAACTATATAGCTACCGTAGGTTAGGTATATCAACCTTCCAGTTGAGGGTTGATAAAGTGTTTACCTACCAGTTGAGGATAACACGTATCTTATTAGATCACCTACCAGATGAGGATGACTCATAAGTCCTTCAGGACATTAATTTAGTGGATCCATACAACCTGTGTTAGTATCCATGGTATGGTACTGACACCTTTCCAACTAGGGTTATAGGTTGGACCCCGATAAGCTCATATTGGGGCATGTCAGTTACATGATACCTCCAACAGTCTCAATTTAGTATTCAGTATAGAATTTAGTTCAGGTTTGCTTGACTATAGCATACATTCCATCAGTTACCAGATTTCAGTATTTCTGTTTACAAACTATTCAAGTATCATGTTATATACTTGGTCATGCATTCTTAGATTTTACATCTTTTACATATTTATTCATCAAGTATCTTATATCATTTAATTAGTCATTATTTCATGTACATAAACCTATGCATTTCAGCTCAACCTCATGTCATGTACCAGTACATTCAAAGTATTAATCTCATACTTTTCTTTATGCTATGATGTCGTATATTATAGGTTCAGACGCTCAGTTTCCTGACCATGTTTAGATAGTTCAGCTTATCATTAGCAGCAGTTATGGTGAATCCTCATATGTCGAGGACCTGTTATGTTATTTTAGTATTTTTACATTTCTGTTTTAGTAAGTTCAGTTTGGAGTTAGTTGGCGCTTGTCCCATCAACTCTTCAGTTAGTTAGAGGCTTTCGGATGCTTTCAATCATTTTGATAATTAGTCAGTTTATCAGTCATTTGATTATTCTTTTTAGTATGTCATCAGACATTTAGACCTATGATTTAAATTGTATTTTCAGTATTGGAACCTTATGGCTTTATTTAGTTTTTTTTGTATATGTTCTTTACCAGTATATTATTCAGTGCTCATCGAGCTTGTGGTCACTTGTGACAGTAAGAACTTTTGTCACGACTAGGGGTAGCCTAGGTCATGATATATGGGTTAGTCATATACTAACCAGTATTGGTTGAAGGGCTGGATTTAGGTTTAGAATAGATATGACTTTGGTGGTACGAGTCGTATTGGTGGATACAGGTTGTTTGGTTACCTCAGTTAATCTTAGGCTTAGTAACTTCAGTTGGATCTGAGTACGAGTGGCTCACCAAGAGTTGTAAGCTAGGGTACGAGTCATACCATGGATCGTACAGTAGTCAATAATCAATCCTCTTGGGATTCTATTCTATCAGGGGTACAGATCGTGGGTACTAGTCATATACTTGGATATGACATAGTTTGGGGTGAGTCATACCTTGGACACTGTTGGGTCCAAGGGAGATGAACTTGGGTACGAGTGGTGGGTACCACTAGTATTGGAGGGTACAAGTGGTAGGGATAGTTCTGCCCACCTAACGAGATTTTTGGGAGTTTAAGTGAGGGAAATTTGGAAATTTCCCTACATAACCTAATAGGTCCCAATTACTTATACTCCTTTTATGTCATGTCATCTTATTTCATTCTTTATTACGGATTTGATTATTATTCCTTGTTTTGAGCCGGGGGTCTATCGAAAATAGCCTTTCTACTTCTCTGAAAGTTGTGGTATGGAATGCATACATCTTACCCCCCAGACCCCACTATGTGGGAATACACTGGGTTTGTTGTTGTTGTTGTTGGTGGTGGTAATTTATCTCCATAATCTTCTTATTGTAAGGCATATTCTCTTCTCTCCTTGTTAGTTCCAGCTAAAGGCATGGTTTTATACAACGTTTTCTTTGTTTGATTATTGAATGGTTTTGGGTTTTCAAATATAATTTGGGGGTTTTGGTTATAAATGCTTGGTTATGGTTTTTCCATGTTTTAATTATGCTTTTATATGCTTTAATGGTGGTTTTCGATAATTGGTTGCATGGGAATGGTTATTTGGTAATTGGCTTTATTTTTGGAAATACTGTGCCTCTAATATGTTTGATAAAATGCCTATGAAAATGTTTTCACAACATTGTTGGATTTTAATGGAACTTATGCATGGTTTAGACTTAGTAATGGAACCCTAAGTAGCTAAATAGTTTGGAATGGTCAAAATGGAATGGTTTTGGTTTAACAATCATTCTTGTGAGGTACAATGGAATCCCCTAAGTAATTAAAATAATGGAACACTTATGGGGTACATGGGACTCCCTTAAGTTAATTGGATAATGAGATCTAAGGGTACATGGGAATCCCTTGATCTCAAAAGGTTTTGGCTAAGGACAATACTTGGAAGTTATAGTCGGTATGATTATACCACTATGTATAGCCTCGATTTATAAAAATGGTTTGGTTAGCTGAAAATGGTTTTAATTGGGTAATAATGATAGGGTGTGATAGCTAACCATGAAGGTGGGAGTTTAATGAATAAACATTGGAAACTTATTGTTACCGACATGAGGGGTAGGACATGGCTATCTTTTTATGATACTTAGGCATTCGAGAATCCTCTAAGTACATTGTACATACATATCATGGAGGGTGAAGGTACTTGGGAATCCCTTACTCTTATGGTATCTCTTGTTCGTGTAGCTAACTGTATCGAGGACCATTCAAGGACCCATATAGCCTATAGGTGGTTAAGTACAGTTAAGCTACACATACTCAGGTTAATGGTTTTAAATGCATACTAAACCTAGTTCCCTTTTCTAGCATGGTTATATATATGTATGTATGGCTGGTATGTATATGGATGGTTTATTTGGTTTTGTTAAATGGCATTATTTTATCCTTATCCTGAGTTCATGCTAGCATTCACCCGCTAATCCATATTTGAGCGACTGTATCCCTACACAATGCAAGAATCAATCGTCCTACTCCTTCGGCTTAGCTATCAAACATTTGAGATCAACTACTAGATTGAAGAGGTGAGCTTCTATCATTTTGGAAGGATCCAATTCATGGATGTTATTTCATACTTTGGTTTATTTATGGATATTGGTATTGGCTATGGCTAGGGGGATGTCCCAACCAAATTTTGGTATTCTTTTGGTTAGAGGCTTTTATGGAACTACATGGGTTGGTATGGGTAGGATCGGTATTTGTTTCAGCCTTAGTATTTGTATTGGTATTGGGGATGATACCGAAGGACTAAATTTCTCATTGTTCCATCATCTTTTATTTTGAGATTATATTTAATTATTACAGAACTCATTTGGTTATGGTTTCTTTGGTTTGGCTATTAGTTGGATTAGGATGGTTGGACTTGATTAGGTCATTCTTGGTAATAGAGCTATCCTAGAGTCTGCAATTTGGATTGTTATACTATATTGTTATATGCTCAAAATTTAGTCAACTTATGGCAGGCGACTGGAGGTTAGGTTTGGTAATGGAGGTGGTCCCCAGTCATTGTTAGACTTAGGATGCCTATTACAACAAGGCTCTCGGTCGATTCGTGTCAAGTAGTATCAGAGCTTTAGGTTCATGGTCAATTGAGAGTCTACCAAGAAAAGTCTGGTAGAGTCTGTCTTAGGGGTGTGTAGCGTACCACAATCACAAAAGAGAGGCTACATAGTATTTAGGAATTTTAACTTTTTTGGTATTCTGTTTTCAAGCTTGGAGTCTACATCCTGGAATTTTGTCTAATCCATATTTGTTTGCTTTTAAAATTATGCGTCATTGATTTAGAAGTTAAGGAAGTTTTCTATCCCATCCGAGGACGATGTTGATGGAGTACGCCCTACACCTGGAGTTCGCACTCGATCTCAAGGTCCAATCCGTGATTGTTCTAGAGTTTCTTCAGTTGCTACTAGTCCTCCTTAAGGTAAGGTAACTAATGCAAAATTCCATCAGTCAATTCATACTATTTCTTAGTTGGTTGCTGCTCAGTCTGAGCGAGATGCATCTGGTGTTCTATCTGCTGAGGCCACAAAGGTTTGCTAGTTCATGAAGATGAATCCTCCTACTTTTATTAGTATGAAGGTGGAGAAAGTTCCTTACAGTTTCTTAGATAAAATAGAGAATATATTTTGAGTGATGCATGGCACTAATATGGAAGGGGTGAATTTCACAGCTTAACAACTCAAAGTTATTGCATACTAATGATATAAGGAGTGGGATAGGGATAGGGGTGATATTGAGATGTTGTCTTTGTAGGAGGCCTTTTCTAATGCTTTTTTGGATCAGTTCTTTTCTTAGGAGCTGAGAGAAGTGAAGATGGAGGAGTTTGTGAATCTTAAGCAGGGAAGAATATTAGTCAAGGAATATGTCTTAAAATTTCTTCAGTTGTTAAGGTATGCTCCATATTTGGTGGATGATATGAGGGTAAAGATTAGGAAGTTCAATTTTAGGCTATCTTAGGATTTGATCCTTGAAAGCAAGACTGCTTTACTAATTAAGGATATGGGAATCTTAAAGTTGGTTTTCCAGATATAACAGGTGGAGAATGAAAAGAGGAGACAAGCAGAGTTTGTAGAAAAGCAGGGTAAGAGGGTCAGGTTCTCTAAGTAGGGTAGTGCTCAGCAACAGGGTTATTGGGATAGCGGCAAATACTGAAAAAGAAAAGAGAGATTTCTGGTTCCTTCTCTTCTGCTAGCACTCCTTACCCAAAGTAGTCGGGTGACATGTGTCAGCAAGGTGGTGATAATATTTGGGCACAAGGTGCCCAATCTCAGGCGAGTGAGGCATATTTGGCTTCTTTGTGTTTTTATTACTAGTTCTACGATTGTCTTTATTTAGGATTTCCTGATAAAGTGAGGACAAGTATTTTAAATATGGTCAACCAGGCCATATGCTCAGAAATTTTCTAATTAGTAAGGGTGCTTGGGGAGCGGTCAACCCTCCGATTGCTTCATCTTTTACTCCTATACCTAGTAGTACTACTTCTGTGTCTACTCTTATTTCTGGTACTGGCACTGGATGGAATAGATTGTATGCTCCTGCATCTAAGCAGGAATCTAAGGTATCACCTAATGTTATTACTTATACGTTATAACTCTTTTCTCGTTATGTATAGTGTTTGCTTGATACGAGGTACACTCTTTCTGTTATGACTCCATATGTGGCTGTATATTTTGGTTTTGATCCTGAAGTTATTTCCAATCCTTTTTTATTTCAACCCCGGTAGGTGACTCGGCTATTTCTAAAAGAGACTATAGGGTGTATGTGTGCTATCCGTTGGTAGCAAAAAGACCTTGGTAGATCTATTTGAGCTAGATATGGTGGATTTTTAGGTTATTCAGGGGATGGATTGGTTACACTCTTATTATGTGTCCTTATATTGTTGAACTCATAAGGTTGTCTTTAGGTTCCATGGTTAACCGGTTATTGAGTGGGAGTGTGGTTCCCTAAATCCTAGGGGAAGGTTTATTTCTTATCTTAGAGCTCAGAGATATATCTCCAAAGGGTGTCTTTATCCCTTTGTCCAAGTTAAAGATTTTAACTCGGAGGGTATTTAATTTCAATCATTTTCGATGGTAAAGAAGTTTTCTGAAGTTTTTTTGGATGATCTTCTTGGTGTTCCTCTAGATAGAGAAAACAAGTTTGTTGTTGATTTGGTTCCAGACACTTGTCCAATAACTATTCCTCCTTATAGAATGGCTCTGGCTGAGTTGAAGGAACACAAGGAGAAACTTAAAGATCTTTTGGATAAGCGATTTATTCATCCTAGTGTATCTGAAACATCTTCGGTTAGGACCCTTGGAAATTTTCCTGGAAATCCATTCTCTCAACCTAATATAACTCATAGGTATGAGCCGTATACTGGGTATGAGGGGTATAGTCCTATCATATGATGACCAGTGTTAGTAGGTGGGATGGTTTTGGTCACTGGAATGGGTATGACTTAAGGGTATGGGTCGTAAGGCTTGGTACGAGCTACATCAAGGACTCATATGGTGGGCAGTGCTTGATCCTCCTAGTATTTTATTCCACTAGGGATATGGGTTATGGGTACAGATTGTATGTTATGGTTATGACTTGGTTGGATGAGTTGTATACTGAAGAGTGTTTGATTTAAAGGCTGAGGCTTGGATACGAGAGATAGATACCGATCATATAGAAGGTTACTACTCGTATTGGTCAGTCGTATCCTTGTGATAGATTTTAAGGAATTTATGTGAGGACATTCTGGATATTTACCTACTTACCTTAACTAGGGCCTATGACTTCTAATATACTTATGAGGTTATTTACCCTATTATTCTATTCATTAACACTTAGAAACTATTCCAAAATATCTTAAAATTCACTCAAGAGGTTTTGAGGCAAGAAGTCTAGGGTTTGATCTTGTGGATTGCTTTGGGGATTTTCTTTGAGATTTCCTTCCATCAATTCTTTAGTTTAAGGCATGGTTCTCTTTTCTAATTGTAATTTCAATTAAAGGCATGGTTTATATGATCGATTTCATAGTTTTACTATTTTATGATTATGGTTTCCAACTATTATTTAAGGGTTTTGATATTAAATGCTTGGTTATAGTTTCATATAGTTTTAGTTATGCCTTTATATGCATCATTGGTGAATTTGGACAATTGAATTGCATGGTAATGGTTTAATGGTCTTTGGAATTGGTTTTGGTTATATTATGTCCCTAAGGTATTTGATAAAATGCTTATAAAGATATGTTTATTCCACTGACGTCTTTTAATGGAACTCTTGCATGTTTTAAACTTGATGAAGGATTTATTCGTGGTTTGAATGGTTTGAAAAGGCTTAAGGCTAAATGGTTATACTTGTGGAGAACATGGAAATTTCCCAAGTGGATTTAGTATGGTAATTGGAAAGGTACCTAAGGTCCCCTTAACCTAAATGTTTTGGTTATTACTTGCAAGTAAGGGGTGGTATGACGATACCACTAATATTGACCTTGGTTAATAAATGGTAAATAAATTGTTTGGACATGGTTTTAATTGGGCATTAATGGTGGGGTATGTAGCTAAGATGTGGAAGGTAGCGGTCCTGGAGGGACCGAAATCAAAAAATCATATTTGCCGATATAAGATGTCTTGATGACCATGTGCGTGTGCCACATTTTACATTTAGGGATGCACTAGTCAACCCATGGTATATTCCCTGGTTGTGTTTCTAATGCACTGGTGCCCTTTCAGCATAGGGAGCTGAACTTATATGACCTATGGGTAGTTAGGGTGAAAAGGATACATAACCCAAGTATAAAGGTTTTAAATGCATACAAAACCTGGTTCCCTTTCCTAGCACTTATATATGTATGGTTGCATACATTATGGATGGTTTTACTTGGTTTTATAATTGACATTATTTTATCCTTATCCTGAGATTCATACTAACGGGCATTCGCTAACCTAGTCTACTGGCGGTTGTATACCCATGCTATGCAGGAACCAACCATTTTACTCTTGTTTAGCATGCAGATTTGGTATCAGCATTTGGACTGAAAAGGTGAGCTTTTATCATTTCAAAAGGATTAATTTTATGTTATGGATTTATTTAGACATTTTTCTTTTACTTTGGTTATTGGTTGTGGACATGGTTGGGGGCATGTCCCAACTGAACTTATTTACTCTTTAGGATAGAGGATTTGTGGTAATTCTGATGGTTGTATGGGAGGGATCGGTAAAGGGGTCAGCCTTAGCATTGGTATTAATGTTGAGGCTGGCATCATCAGACATGATTTCTCACTATTCCCTCATATTACATTTTGGGATTGATTTTCATATTATGTTTTAGTATTTCCTTTGGCTTATGGTCTATGTTATGATATGGTATGGTTGGGTGGTTTATGTGGTACAGTTGGACTCTAGTTTGGTCAATCACGGTTGTGATTCTATCCTAGGTTCAGGGTCAACTCGGAAGTCCATAAAGTTGTGTCGAGGAGTCTCTTTTAGAGGTGTGAAGCACACGATACTCATAAGAGAGAGGCTGCCAGACATTTAGGAATGTTTCACTTTCTTGGTTTTCTATCTTCAAGCTTGAGTTCTCAATCCTGGAATCTCCTCTAATGCTTGTTTGTTCGTCTATCAGATCATGCCTCCTAGATCTGAAATAAAAGAAAATCCTTTCATCCCATTTAGAAAAAACGTTGAAGGGGTACGTCCTACATCTCTTTGATCTCATGGTCCTATTCTTGATTGTGCTGGAGTTTTTTCTATTCTAGCTAATTCTCCTCAGGTCCCTCAGGGCAGTATGACGAATATAGAATTTCATCAGTCTATCCATGTTATTGCCCAATTAGTTGCTTCTCAGGCTGAGTAGGGTATGGTTGGTGCTTTGTATGCTGAGGCCATAAGGATTGATTAATTTATAAAGATGGGTCCTCAAACTTTTATTAGGGTAAATGTAAAGGAGGATCTATAGGGATTCTTGGATAAGATGAAAAAAATCTTTTGGGTGATGTAGGCTACTAATGTAAAGGGGGTTATCTTTGTAGCTTATCAGCTCAAGGATGTTGCTTATAAGTGGTATTAGGAGAAGGAAAGGATAGAGGTGATATGCAAGAAGAAGGGTAGTGAGAGGCCTTTTCTAATGCCTTCTTGGATTGGTTCTTTCCTCAAGAGTTGACGGAAGCTAAGATGGAGAAGATTGTAAACCTCAGGCAGGGAAGGATATCAGTAAAGGAATATGCTTTAAAGTTCTATCAGCTATCAAGGTATGCTCCTGATTTCGTTGGTGATATAAGGTCGAGAATGAGGAAGTTCAATTCTGGGTTGAATAGAGATTTGATTAAGAAGAGAAATACTACCTTGCTGATTGAAGATATAGACATCTCGAGGTTGGCTATTCATATACAGTAGGTTGAGGATAAAAAAAGATAGTAAGTAGAGTTTGGGATAGGCAGGGAAAAAGGAGCAGTTTTTTTGATCAGGCAGGTGTTTAGTCTCAAGGTGGTAGGAATGGTAGCAAGTGGTAGAAAAAGAAGTTGAGGAATTTTGGCTTCTTTTATGCTAGTGCTCCTTATTAGTTGGAAGACATATGCCATCAAAGTAGTGACAATTCTCGAGCCCAGGTTGCCTAACCTCAGGCGAGTGGAGGTCAGTCAATTTCTTTGTGTCCTCCTTGTCAATTCTATAGTTGTCCTCATTGGGGCTATTGCAAGGAAGGAAAGGAAAAATTCTTCATGTATGGCCAAGTAGGTGATCGGATCTGGGATTGTCCGGTCAATAAGGTTGATACGGGAGGGAATAAAATTCTTGTGTCTTCATCTTCTGCTCTTACACTTGGTGGGTGGCATCTACTTTTGTTACTTCTCTGGGTTCTAGTATTGGTCAGAATAGGTTTTAAGCTTTGGTGTCCCAACAGGAATCCGAGGTATCACCTGATGTCATTACTGGTACGTTACAACTTTTCTTTTATAACTTATATTGTTTGCTTGATCCTGGGTCCACTTTTTTTATGTGAATTTAGATATGGCTGTGTCTTTTGGTTTCAATCCAAAAGTTATCTTGGATACTTATTCTGTTTCTACCTTGGTAGGTGACTCGATTATTTATAAGAGAGTCTATAGGGGGTGTGCGGTATCTTTTGATAGCAAGCAGACCTCGAAGGATCTATTTGAGTTAGACATGGTAGATTTTGATGTAATTCTAGGTATGGATTGTTTGCATTCTTGTTATGAGTCTGTGGATTGTTGAACCCATAGGGTTATCTTTAAGTTTCCTGGTGAACTAGATATAGAATGGGAATTTAGTTCCTTAGCTTCTAGAGGGAGAGTTATTTCTTATCTTAGAGCTTAGAGGTTAATCTCTAAGGGTTGTCTTTATCACTTGGTCTTAGTTAAAGATTCTAACTTGGAAGGTCCTTCTTTGTCTTCGGTCCTTATGTTTAATGAGTTTCTAGAAGTCATTCTGGATGATCTTCCTGGTGTTTCTCTGGTTAGGAGATTAAATTTGGGAATTGATTTGCTTCCATACACTAGTCCAATTTCTATTCCCTTGCATAGAATGGCTCCGGATGAATTGAGGGAACTTGAGGATCTTCATGATAAGGGGTTTATTAGTCCTAGTATTTGTTCATGGGGTGATCCGGTATTGTTTGTGCATAAGAAGGATGGTTCCCTTTGGATGTGCATTGAATACAGGTAGTTTAACACGGTGATGGTCTAGAACGAGTATTCTTTTTCTTGGATTGATGATTTGCTTGACCAGTTACAGGGTTCCATATTCTTCTTTAGGATAGATCTTCGGTCTGGGTATCATCAATTAAAGATTATGGAGGTGGATATACCTAAGACAACTTGTCATACCCGATATGGGAATTTTGAGTTCTTGGTGATGTCATTTGGGTTGACTAATGCTCCGAAAATATTTATGAACTTGATGAACAAGGTTTCAAGTAGTATTTGGATATCTTTCTTATTACGTTTATTGATGACATTCTGGTTTATTCAAAGAGTAAGATGGATCATGCCAATCACCTCTTTGGGTGTTGAGGACCTTAAAGGAACAAAAGTTGCATACAAAGTTCTCTAAGTGTGAGTTCTGGTTGAACACTGTGACTTTCTTGGGCCATATTATTTCTAGTGATAGGATCATGGTGAATCTGCAGAAGGTTTTTACACTGAAGAGATGGCCTAAGCCCATGACTCCATCCGATATTCGGAGCTTCATGGGTTTAGCCAGCTATTATAGGTGGTTTATGGAAAGATTTTCTTTGATAGTTTCTCCTTTGACTAAGTTAACTTAGAAGAAGGTTAAGTTTTCTTTGGTCAAATGCTTATGAAGGGAGTTTTAAGAAGTTGAAGGATAAGTTGACTTTGGCTCCAATACTGGCTTTGCTGGAACGCAATGATGGGTTTGTGGTTTATTGTGATGCATTTCGGGTAGGGCTTAGTTGTGTTTTGATGTAGCATGGTAAAGTGATTGCTTATGCTTCCAGACAGTTGAAGGTACATAAGATGAATCATCCTACTAATGATTTGTAGTTATTGCGATTGTGTTTGCTTTGAAAATATGTTGACATTTTTTGCATAGTGTTCACGTGGATATCTTTGTCTGATCATAAGAGTCTTTAGTACGTGTTCAGTCAAAAAGATTTTAATCTCAGGCAGAGGAGATGGCTTGAGCTTCTCAAAGATTTTGATATGAGTCTTTACTACCACCTATGTAAGTCTAATGTGGTTGCTGATGATTTTAGTAGGTTATCCATGAGTAGTTTGGCTCACGTGAAGGAAGGCAAAAAGGAATTGGTTAAGGATATTCACCTCTTGGATAATCTTGGAGTTCATCTCTTGGACTTTGAGGATGGTGGTGTGATGGTGTAAGAAGTGGTTCACTCATTTCTTGATGTAGAAATTAAAGAAAAGAAAGTGCTAGATCCTATCTTGATGAGAATCAAGGGTGATGTTGATGGGTAAAAGGTAGTAGTATTAGAGATCAGTGGTGATGGTACTTTATAGTACCAAAGGAGATTGTGTGTTCCTGATATTGATGGGCTATGGAAAAGGGTTTTGGCTGTGGCACATAAGTTATGTTATACTATTCTTCCTGGATCAACTAATATGTATCGTGATCTCAAAGAGATCTACTGGCAAAATAGCATGAACAGAGATGTGGCTAATTTCATGGCCAAGTGTATGGTGTGTCAAAAGATTAAGTTTAAGCCCATAAGGATAGGAGGGTTGTATAAAAAAATTGATTTGCCTGAATCAAAGTGGCAAGTGATCAATAAGGCCTTCGTTATCAATCTTCATCGATCTCCAAATCAGTATGGTTCAATTTAGGTCATTGTGGATAGGATTAACAAGTCTACACATTTTTTTCCAGTGCAAACTACCTTTACAACGGCGGATTATGCGTAGTTGTATCTTCAAGAGAATGTAAAGCTACATGGGGTACCTGTTTTGATTATCTTTGATCATGGAACACAGTTTACGTCTTATTCTGGCAGTGTTTTTAGAGAGAGCTGGGGACTAAGGTTTGTTTGAGTGCTGCTTTTTATCCACAGTCGAATGGGCAAGCGAAGAGAACTATTTAGACATTGGAAGATATTCTTGAAGCCCGTGTGATTGACTATGGTGGAAATTGGGCTGAGAATCTACCTTTGGTGGAGTTCGCTTACAACAATAGCTATTATTCGAGTATTAGTATGGCTCCTTTTGAGGAACTATATGGTAAGAGGTGTAGATCTCCTATTGGATGATTTGAGCTTGGAGAAGTACACATATTTTGTTCGAATTTGGCTTATCAGGTGATGGAGAAAGTCAAGGTGATTCGAGATAGGCTTACAGATACCCAAAGTTGCCAAAAGTCATATGCGGATGTTAGGCGTAGAGACTTGGAGTTTGAAGTTGGGGATAGGGTGTTCCTTAAGGTTTCTCCCATGAAGGGAGTGGTGCGGTTTGGCAAATAGGGAAACTTAGTCCTTGGTTCATTAGTCCGTATGTGATTTTGTAAAGATTTGGCAATATTGCTTATGAGTTGGAGTTGCCATCTAGCTTAAGTTTGGTTCATCCGATCTTTCATGTTTCTATATTGAGGAAGTTTCTTGGTGATCCTTCTTCGTTAGTTCCTTTAGAAGTATTGGGTATTTTGTATTCTCTAGCTTATGAAGATGTCCCGGTTGAGATATTAGATAGGCAAGTTCGTCGATTATGGACCAAGGATGTGGCTTCGGTTAAGGTTCTATGGCGGAACCATAAGGTGGAAGAAGCTACTTGGGAAGCGGAAGAGGGCATGCAGTCCAAGTATTCACATTTGTTTTTTGCTCCTCGTATTTGTACAAAAGGTATGTGTCTTGAACACATCTTTATTTTCTGAGTTTGTTAAAGGAATGAATAACATTTTTGCCTTTTTGTTTTCAGACTTTATTAAAGGGATGTGAGATAATGCAAATGACTTTATGTTTGGTAACCCCTACCTTGTCCGTCATTTGGGGATGAATGTTCCTAGTGGGGGAGACTGAAATATCCTGGGTTTTGACCTTTAGAAAATTTCTTGGAAATACATTCTTTAGACCAAATATGACTCATGGATTCAGGCCGTATGATGGGGTAAAAGTGATATGGTCCTATCGTATGCTCACCAGTGTTAGTGGGTGGGATGGTTTTGGTTCCTAGAACGGCTACGACTTAGGCGTATGAGTCATAGGGCTTGGTATAGGTCATATTAAGGACTCGTATAGTGGACAGTGTTTGATCCTCCTGGTATTTTATTCTTCTAGGGATGCGGGTTATGGGTACAGATCATATATTGTGGTTAAAACTTGGTTTGATGAGTCATATACTGGACAGTGTTTGATCTATGGGTTGAGGCTTGGATGTGAGTGGTGGATACTGATCGTATAGGAGGGTACGACTCGTATGAGTCAGTCGTATTCCTATGTCGGGTTTAAAGGGATTTAAGTGGGGGTATTTTGAACATTTCCCTACTTACCCTAACTAGGACCCATGACTTCTAATCCGCTTATTCGGTTATTTACTCTATTATTCTATTCATTAACACTTAGAAGCTATTCCAAAACATCTCATAATTCTCTCAAGAGCTTTTGGGGCAAGAAGGCTAGTGTTTCATCTAATGGATTGCTTTGGGGCTTGTCTTGGTGCTTTTCTTTCATAAATTCTTCAGTTCAAGGCATGATTCTCTTCCCTCATTTTAATTTCAACCAAACACATGGTTTATATGGTTGATTTCATGGTTTTACTATTTCACGATTATGGTTTCCAACTATTATTTGGGGGTTTTGCTATTGAATACTTGGTTATGGTTTTCTATGATTTCACTTATGCTTTTATATGCATCAATGGAGGATTTGGACAATTGGATTGCATGGTAATGGTTTAATGGTCTTTACAGTTGGTTTTGGTTATATTATGCCCCCAAGGTGTTTGATAAAATGCTTATACAGATATGTTAATTGAATTTGCCTCTTTTAATGGAACTCTTGCCTGTTTTAAACTAGATAAAGTATTTATGATTTGTTTAAATGGGTTGAAAAGGCTAAAGTCTAAATGGTTATGCTTGTGGAAAACATTGAAGTCTCCTAAGTAGATTTAATATGGTAATTGGAAAGGCACCTAAGGTACCCTTAGCCTAAATGGTTTGGCTATGGGTATTACTTAAAAGTAAGGAGTGGTATGACAATACCACTAATATTGGCCTTAGCTAATAAATGGTAAATAGATAGTTTAGAAATGGTTTTAATTGGGCATTAATGGCGGAGTGTGAATCTAAGCCATAGAAGGTGGCAGTTATGGGGGGACCAAAATTGGTAACTCATATTTGCCGATATGAGGGGTCTTGATGACCATGTGCGTGTGTCATATTTTATATTGGGGGATGTACTAGTCATCCCATGGAATATTTCTTGGTTGTGTGACTTCACACAGTGGGGCCCTTTCAGTAGGGGGAACTGAACCCATATGGCCCACGGATAGTTAGGACGATAAAGCTACACAACCCAGGTATAAAGGTTTTAAATGCATGCTAAACTTGATTCCCTTTCCTAGAACTTATGTATGTATGGTTGTAAGCATTATGGATTGTTTCATTTGGTTTTATAACTGGAATTATTTTATCCTTATCTAGAGATTCATGCTAGTGGTCATTCGCTAACCTTGTCAACTATCGGTTGAATACCTACACTATGCAACAACCGACTATTCTATTCCTCATATTTAGCACATAGATTCGATATCAGTATTTGGACTGAAGTGGCTAGCTTCCATCTGTTTGGAAGGCATTATTTTATGTTATGGATTTATTTAGATACTTTTCTTTTATTTTGGTTATTAGTTTTGGCCATAGTTTAGGGCATGTCCCAACAAAACTTGTTAACTCTTTTAGATAGAGGCTTTGTGGTACTTCTGGGGTTGGTATGGGTGGGATCAGTAGAGCTGTCAACAATAGTATTGGTATTGATATTGAGGCTGACATCATCGGACATGATTTCTCACTATTCCATCATATTACATTTTAGGATTGATTTTCATATTATGTTTTGGTATTCCCATTGGTTTATGATCTATGGTTTGATTTGGTATGGTTGGGTGGCTGGTGTGGTATGGTTGGACTTGATTAGGTCGATCACAGTTGTGACCCTATCCCAGAGTCTTATTAAGAACAATTACACTATCTTGTTATATATTTGAAAGTCATCCCAACTAACATTGGATATAAGTGGTTGGGTAGGGTAACAGAGGGTGATCCCAGGTACTGGTCAGACTTAGGATGCCCATTATGATAAGGCCCAAAGTTAGGTCATGTCAGTATCCCCATGGGGTGTACTAGTGTTGTTCTTGCACATGAATGATGATTCTCTTCGAATGTGCATTGGCTATCAGCAGTTTAATAAGGTAATAGTCAAGAACAAGTATCTTCTTCAAAGTATAGATGACTTGTTTGATCAGTTACAAGGTGCCAAGTTCTTTTGTAAGATAGACCTTCAGTCTAGGTATCATCAGCTTAAGATTAGGGAAGAGGATATCCCGAAGATGGCTTTTCGTACTCGCTAGGGGCACTTTGAATTCTTGGTTATGTCATTTGGCTTGACTAATGCCCCGACGACATTTATGGATTTAATGAATAGGGATTTAGGCACTTCTTGGATCTTTTTGTCATTATGTTCATTGATGACATCTTAGTGTATTCTATGAGTGAGGTGGATCATATCAATCACCTCTGTGTGGTGTTGTAGACCTTGAAGGAACAACATTTGTATCCCAAGTTCTCATAGTGTGAGTTTTGGTTGAACACTGTAAATTTCTTGGGTCATATTATTTCTAGTGAGGGGATCAGGGTGGATTCTCAAGAGGTGGTTGTGTTCAAAAGGTGGCCTAGACCCATGACTCCAACTGATATTCGAAGCTTTTTTGGTTTGGCTAGGTATTATAGGAGGTTTGTGCAAAAACTTTTCTTTGATAGCGGCTTCTTTGACTAAGTTAACTCATAAGAAGGTAAAATTTTCTTTGTTGGAAGCGTGTGAAGGGAGTTTTGAGAAGCTTAAGTATAAGCTAACTTCGACTCCAGTTTTGACATTTCCTAAAGGTAATAAGGGGTTTATGGTTTATTGTGATTCATCTAGTGTAGGAATTAGTTATGTTTTGATGCAGCATGGGAAGGTGATTGCCTATGCTTCTAGGAATTTGAAGGTGCATAGAGTTATCTTACTAATAATTTGGAGCCTGTTGGTGGTGGTTTTGCTTTGAAAATACGGTGGAATTATTTATATGAAGTGCACGTAGACATCTTTTCTGATCATAAGAGTCTACAATATGTGTTCACTCAGAAGGAGCTAAATCTCAAGAAAAGGAGATAGTTGGAGCTTCTTAAGGACTATGATATTAGTCTTCACTATCATCCAGGTAAAGCTAATGTTGTTACTAATGCTCTTATTAGGAGTTTCCTATAAAGTTTGTCTTATGTGGAGAAAGGAAAGTAGGAAATGGTGAAGAATATTCACCACATGGCTTATCTTAGAGTTCATCTCTTGGACTCCAAGGATGGTAGGATGTTGGTACAGGAAATGGTTAGATCATCTTTTGGTGCAGAGATTAAACAGAAACAAATGCTAGATCTAAACTTTATAAAAATAAAGAGTGATGTAGGTGGGCAAAAGGTAATGGTATTCGAGATCAGTGGTGATGGTGCTTTACGACACAAAGGGAGGTTATGTATTCCTGACATAGATAGGTTGCGACAAAGAATCTTGGATGAGGTGCATTAACTGCGCTATGTTGCTTAACCCAGTTCTATGAAGATGTATCATGATCTCACAGAAAGATATTAGTGGAATGGTATGAATAGAGACATGGCTGATTTTGTAGCCAAGTGCATGGTGTGTCAACAAATTAAAGTTGAGCATGTAAGGCCTGAAGGGTTATATTAAGAAATTGATTTGCCCGAATGAAAATAGGAGGTGATCAATATGGATGTCATTATAGTTTTTCTCGATCGCAGAACAAATTCGATTTGATTTGGGTTATCATGGATAGGATGACAAAGTCTGCTCATTTTTTTCCAATGAGGACTACTTTTTCAATGGAAGATTATGCAAAGTTGTATCTTTAGAAGGTTGTAAAACTATATGGGGTACCTATTTTGATTATCTCCAATCGTGGTACGTAGTTTTTATCTCATTTTTGCCAGTCTTTTCAGAAGGAATTGGGTACTAAGGTGAGTCTGAGTACTACTTTTTATCCTTAGATGGATGGATAAGAGGAAAGAACTATTAAAATGTTGGACGATATGCTTTGGGCATGTGTGATCGATTATGGTGGAAATTGGGTTGAGCGTCTACCTTAAGTAGAGTTTCCTTACAACAACAGCTATCATTCTAGTATTAGTATAGCCCCTTTCAAGGCATTGTATGGTAGGAGGTGTAGGTTTCCTATTGGTTGGTTTGAGCTAGGTAAGGTGGACATGTTTGGTACATATTTGTTTTATCAGGCTATGGAAAAGTTTAAGCTGATTCGGCATAGACTTCAGGATGACCAAAGTCGTCAAAAGTCCTATACATATGTAAGGCGTAGAGACTTGGAGTTTAAGGTTGGGGATAATGTGTTCCTAAAGGTATCGCCCATGAAGAGAGTAATGCAGTTTGGTAAAAAGGGAAAGCTCAGTCTCTAGATTATTGGTCCTTATACGATTTTGTAGAGGGTTGGTAATGTAGCTCATGAATTGTAGTTACCTTCTAGTTTGAGCGCCATTCATTTGGTATTTCTCTGAGTTGAGGAAGTGACTTGGTGATCCTTCTTCGGTGGTTTCCTTGGAGAGCTTGGGTATCTAGAATCCTCTATCTTATGAAGAGGTTCCAATAGATAGATTGGATTAGCAGGTTCGTTAGCTGGGGACCAAGGATGTGATCTCGATTAAGGTTCTATAGAAGAACCACAAGGTGGAAGAGGCTACAAGAGAAACAGATGAGGACATGAAGTCCAAGTATCCGCATCTATTTTCTGCTCCTGGGATTCGTGTGGAAGGTATGTGTTCTTGAAAACATCTTTATTTTTTGAGTTTGGTAAAGAAATGATCAATATCTTCGCATCTGTGTTTCCTAACTTAGTTAAAGGTTGGATTGATATTTAATAATGCAGATGAATCATGCTTGTGGTATCCCTACCTTGTCCGTCATTTAGGGATGAATGTTCCTAGTGGCGGAGACTGAAACAACCTGGATTTCTGGCCCTTAGATAAATTCTTGGATTTTTGGTCTTTGAACAAGATACAACTAGGGGAAATGACTTGTACATTGGGATCTGAGTGGTATGGGTTAGTCGTGTGCTGACCAGTGTTGGGTGGAGGGTTGGATATAGTTTCTGCAATGAGTACGACTTAGGTGGTAGGAGTTGTATCAGGGGTTATGGGTTGTTTGGTTACTTCAGTTAATCTTATGCTTGGTAACTTAAGTTGGATCTCAGTACGAATGACTCACCAAGATCCATAAGTTATGGTACGAGACTTACCATGGACTCTTATTATGGTCAGTATTCAATCCTCTTGTGATTCTATTCTACCAGGGGTACAGATCATGGGTACTAGTCGTATACTTGGATACGACATGGTTTGGGCTGAGTCGTACCTTGGACAGTATTGGGACCAAGGAAGATGGCCTTGGGTACGAGTGGTGAGTACCACTCGTATTGGAGGGTATAATTGGTATGGATAGTCATAACCACCTGACGGGATTTTTGGAAGTTTAAGTAAGGGCAATTTGGATATTTCTCCACTTAACCTAATAAGGCCCTATGACTTATATTTCTATTGGGAGGTTATTTGCCCTATTATTATATTTATTAATACTTAGAAACTTCTCTTAAACACACTACAATTCTCTTTAAGGCTTTTAGGTAAGAGAAAGTTAAGGTTTCACCTTAAGGATTAATTTGGGGCTTGTGTTGGTAAATTCTCTCCATCATCTTCTTGGTTTACGACATGTTCTCTTCCCTCATTGTTAGTTTCAACTAAAGGCATGGTTTTATACAACATTTTCATAGTTTGATTATTGTATGGTTTTGGGTTTTCAAATATAATTTTGGGGGTTTTGGTTATAAATGCTTGGTTATGGTTTTCCCATGTTTTAATTATGCTTTTATATGCTTTAATGGTGGTTTTGGATAATTGGTTGCATGTGAATGGTTATTTGGTAATTGGCTTTGGTTTATAAAATACTATGCCCCCAATATGTTTGATAAAATTTCTATGAGAATGTTTTCACTATATTGTTGGATTATAATAGAACTTATGCATGGTTTAGACTTAGTAATGGAACCCTAAATGGTTAAATGGTTTGGAATGGTCAAAACAAAATGGTTTTGGTTTAAAAATCATTCTTGTGGGGTACAATGTAAACCTCAAGTAATCAAAATATTGGAACACTTGTGGGGTACATGGGATTCCCCCAAGTTAATTGGATAATATGATCTATGGATACATGGGAATCCCTTGATCTCTAAAAGGTTTAGCTAGGGACAATACTTGGAAGTTATAGTCGGTATGATTATACCACTATGTATAGCCTCGATTTATAAAAATGGTTTGGTTGGTTGGAAATGGTTTTAATTGGGAAATAATGGTGGGGTGTGATTGATAACCGTGAAGGTGGAAATTCAATGAACGAACATTGAAAACTCATATTTGCTGACATAAGGGGTAGGGCATGTCTACCCTTTTATGATACTATAAGGTATGTGGGAATCCTGTAATGACCCTTTAGGTCATTATTCATATTTATGCATATCATCACCATTTGAGCTTCACCACAACTGCCCCAAGTCATTTATGACTTGTTGGGACCGATGGTTCTGTTATTGGGAAGTTCATTTTCTATTTACAACTAATTTCCTGTTTTGAAATTTTCGCTAGTTCCAAATGTCCATCGAGTAAAAATATCAGTGAAACATTCTTAGATGCAAATTTTGACTACACGAGCAGATCCGAAATATCAATTTTAGTCTAGTTAGACCTTTGGTTTGGTTCCTAATGCACCCGAGCTCATTTTGACCTATTGGTCAGAAAGTTGAAAATTTGAAAGAATAGGTGTGGGACCCACATTTGGTTGAAACGACCTTGGATTGAAAATCCTACTTCTCCATCATGTCCAGAACATTAATTTTGGGCTAGTGAGGCCCTTGGTTCAGATCCCAAGGCTCCCAGACTTATTTTGGGCTATTGAACAAATTTTTAAAAAGTGATAAAACTATAGATATGGGCCCCACTTTTTTCCTAAAATATCTCCAATTAACGTTTTGATGATTCCAATGTATTCAAAATATGGTTTACACTCAAAATTGGATCCTGTTATTTGGATTTTAAATAATTTTCGAGGGTCAAAATCTTATTTTTGAGTTTGTTGTCATCTGATGCAACCGATTGCAGCCAAGAGTGTGCGATCGCTGCCCGTATGACCGTGATAGCAACATCTCTTTACCTATAGGGCAATATAAAGGTTCAAAGACGTATTTGGGGCATTTCCCCTTCACCATTTAGATAATTAGTTAATAAAAATTGGCGCCGTTGCCGGGGAATACGAGTGTCAATCAAGTTCGTGATAATTACTAGACCCTTTGGTCAAAGATTCTCGTACTTTTACGTTTAGTTTTTGTTTTTGTTTGTTGCAGGTTTTTACTTTAGTGCATGCCCCATACTAGAAGTTCTGGTCAACCGTTATTACCAATTAATCCTGAACCACAACGAATTAGAAGAATGGAAGCACAAGCTGAAATCGACAGGATGGCTGCTCAACACGAGCAAGCAAGATTAGCTGCTCTTGCCGCTGCTCAAGTCCAACAACAAAACATTGATAATCCTGGGCGAGCAACAAATCCTGACGATGAAGATTTAGGTGATGACGAGTTACTAAACCCTAGGCGTGATGCTGAAATTATAACACCTGCCAATCGAAGAGGTCGACAAGCTCGGTATAGGTATGATCGCCAACCTTTGCAACCAGCTTTCGACGATGATGATGATGATCTTGATGGTGCCGGAGCCACTGGAGCAATAATTTCACCACCATTAGCGCCCGGAGCCAAGTTCAACATCACTAGCACCATGATTCAATTATTGCAACTCAAGGGGTTATTTGGTGGACTAGCAGGCGATGATCCGAATATACATCTAATCAACTTTATTTCTACATGCAAGTCTTTTGACAATCCTGGTGTTGGTCAGAATGCTATTCGATTACGTCTATTTCCATTGTCTCTGTCTGGGGAGGCAACACTATGGTTGAATGGGCTGACTCCTGATTCAATTACAAATTGGAGGCAATTGAGAGACGCTTTCCTAGAAAGATTCTTTCCGCCATCCAAAAGAGCACAATTGAGAGATGAAATCAGCAACTTTCGTCAGCTTCCCTCTGAAGCTCTTCATGAAACATGGGAGAGGTTCAAGACAAAGCTAGCGAGATGCCCAAACCATCACATGACTAATGTTCACCTCATGGAGATCTTGTATAGAGCCTTGAATTCAGTAACTAAACCAGTGGTGGACAACACAGCTGGAGGTTCTTTTATGGACCTTACCTTTGGTCAAGCAAGCAATATGCTAGATCGCATGACAAAGCAAAGTAGAGCTTGGTATACCAGGGATTCTGAGGTAGCAAGCCCCACTTTATCTATTGGCATGTCTGCAGACCAAAGAAGAAGAGAAGAAGAACGTGAGCAAGACATGGCGCACATGAAAACACAATTGGATCTTCTGACAAAGCACTTATTATCAGGGAAGACCGAAAAAGTGAAAGCTGTGGCGCTGAAAGGAAGAGACGAATCTGATTCGGAAGAGGAGGCCAACTACTTGAACAATCAGGGGGGTTTCTGTGGGAATGCCCAGGGAAACCAAGGTCGGAACTATTATGATAAATCTGGAAGCAAAGACCAAGGTAGTTGGAAGAAAAATAATGAAAAGAGTGGTTTGTACGTTCCCCCTGGTAAACGTGACACCACCACATCTAACTCTATGGAAGACATGATGGCTAAGTTATTGAAAGGAGTGGAAGCAAGGAGCGCAGGAGTGAAGGAGGTAATTGACGATTTGGCCTCCATGAAGCAATTAGTTGATTCAAATTCCACTTCTATCAAGCAAATAGAGCAGCAATTGAGCAAACTTTTAGCAGCATTCAATCAAAGAAAGGCTGGCACCTTACCGAGCGATACTGTGCAAAACCCAAGGAATGATGGGTCATGCATGGCCATCACTACCAGAAGTGATAAGGTGCTGGAAACTTCAGCAAAAGGCAAGCAAGTGGTTGACGTAGCAGCAGACATTGACGCCACACCTAGTGACGTTACAAGAGAAGAAGCCGCAACAACTACTTCTAACGTCAAGGATGTTTTACCTAGTGACGTTCAGCCTGAAAAAAATGATAAACGGAAGCAAGAGGAGAAGAAATCCATGGAGAGAACACTTCCATACCCACCACCACCTTTTCGACAAAGATTGAAGAAGGTGGCCGATGACACTAAGTTCAGCAAATTTATGACTATGTTGAAGCAGCTGACCATTAATGTCCCATTGGTAGAGGCACTTGAACAAATGCCTGGGTATGCGAAGTTTATGAAAGATCTTTTGACTAAGAAGAGGGCAGCAAGTTATGAGCTGAAAGATGATGTGCATCATTGTAGTGCAATTGCTACCCGATCGATAGTTCAGAAGAAGGCCGACCCCGGAGCTTTCACGATTCCTTGCACCGTCGGATCTTTGGACTTTGCTAAAGCATTGTGTGACTTAGGAGCCAGCATCAACTTGATGCCATTATCGATCTACAAGAAGTTGGGGTTAGGAGATCCTACACCAACTAATATGAGGCTTGTTATGGCAGATAGGTCGGTAAAACGACCGGTTGGTATTCTATGCGATGTCTTGGTGAAGGTATCTTCATTCATATTTCCAGCAGACTTTGTCATCTTGGATTGTGAAGCAGATTCAGAGGTTCCCATAATCTTGGGACACCCTTTCCTTGCTACGGGAAGTGTGCTCATAGATTTGAGAGCTAATGAACTCTCATTCCGAATCAATGACGAAGTGGTTCGTTTTGACGTTTGCAAATCAATGAAGCAACCCAAAGATCTGAGTGTATTTTCTGTGGCTGATGTTGTCGTTGATGACGAGGAAGAACGACTTGAAGAAGAACAAAATCTTGATGATCCTTTGGAGGTTTCACTCATGAAAGGAGAGAATGAGGATGCTGAAATTTCTGAAGAAGCTATTTGTGCCCTATCGGGATTAGGAACATATCGTTATACTCCCAAGAAGCTGGATCTTGACCTCAAAAATCAACCCACACCACCAGCTAAGCCATCTATTGAAGAACCACCCATGTTAGAATTGAAGGAGCTGCCAAGCCATTTGAAGTACACATTCTTAGGAAGCGGAAACACTCTTCCAGTCATTGTAGCAGCCGATTTGGGTGAGAAACAAGTTGCAGCTCTTATTTCAATCTTACGCAAGTATATTAGAGCTATTGGATGGACCATTGCGGATATCATTGGTATTCCACCTGGGATTTGCACACATAAAATTCAGCTTCAAGAAAAGTGCACACCCACCATTGAAAATCAAAGATGATTAAACCCACCAATGCAAGAAGTGGTGAAGAAGGAGATTATCAAGTGGTTAGATGCAGGAGTTGTATATCCTATCTCTGATAGTACATGGGTGAGTCCTGTGCAATGTGTTCCCAAGAAAGGAGGTATGACGGTGGTCGCGAATGCAAAGAATGAGCTTATTCCACTCAGGCCCGTTACTGGATGGAGAGTATGCATGGACTACCACAAGCTGAATTCTTAGACGCTCAAGGATCACTTCCCCATGCCATTTATGGACCAAATGCTAGATCGCTTAGCGGGGAAAGGATGGTTTTGCTTCTTGGATGGTTATTCAGGTTATAATCAGATTTGTATTGCCCCTGAAGACTAAGAGAAGACAACGTTTACATGCCCATATGGTACGTTTGCCTTCAAACGCATGCCATTCGGGTTGTGTAATGCACCAGCCACCTTTCAACGTTGTATGATGTCTATTTTCTCTGATATGGTTGAAGACACTTTGGAGGTATTTATGGACGACTTTTCAGTTGTTGGTGAGTCTTTTGAAGCATGTTTGGCAAACTTGAGCATGGCATTGCAAAGATGTGTAGAGTTCAACCTTGTGCTGAATTGGGAGAAGTGCCACTTCATGGTAAAAGAAGGAATCGTTCTTGGGCACAAGATCTCCGAAAGAGGAATAGAGGTTGATCGCGCAAAAATAGAGGTAATCGAGAAGCTACCACCTCCAATTTCGGTGAAAGGAGTTCGTATTTTTCTTGGCCACGCTGGGTTTTATCGTAGATTCATCAAAGACTTCTCCAAAATTTCTAGTCCATTGTGCAAACTATTGGAGAAAGATGCGAAGTTTGACTTTAATGACGATTGCTTAAAGGCATTCGAATGCCTTAAAGGAAAACTCATTGAAGCCCCTATCATGGTAGCACCAGATTGGACACTCCCGTTCGAAGTCATGTGTGATGCTAGTGGTGTAGCCGTTGGAGCTGTTCTTGGACAGAGAAAGGAGAAATTGTTTCATCCTATCTATTATGCAAGTAAGGTCCTAAATGAAGCCCAAAGGAACTACACCGTTACTGAACAAGAGCTCATAGCGGTTGTGTATGCGTTTGAGAAGTTTCGTGCCTATCTATTGGGTACTAAGGTGATCGTTCATACAGACCATGCAGCTCTTAGGTATCTAATGACGAAGAAGGATGCAAAACCAAGGCTGATTCGATGGGTATTGCTGCTGCAAGAGTTTGATTTTGAAGTCAAAGATAGAAGAGGTTGCGAGAACTAAGTGGCTGATCACCTATCTATACTTAAGAATGAGTATGTGGCGCAACCAGAAAATCAGATTGATGATGCATTCCCTGACGAGGAGATACTAGCGACAACAATGGAGAAATTACCATGGTATGCCGACTTTGCAAATTTCGTGGTGAGTAATGTGTTACCTTCCAATTTATCTTACCACCAAAGGAGGAAGTTTATGCATGACGTTCAACACTACTATTGGGATGATCCTTATTTGTTTCGAAGATACGTGGATGGTATCATTCGACGATGTATATCCCATGAAGAAGTGCCTACTATATTGGAAGCATGCCACACTTCGCAAGTTGGAGGACATCATGCAGGGAATCGAACGGCGAGGAAAGTCTTGCAAAGTGGTTATTATTGGCCTACAATATTCAGAGATGCACACGACTATGTGAGAAGGTGTGACCAATGCCAACGTCAAGGTGCTATTTCAAAACACCATGAAATGCCTATGTCCAAAATTCTGGAGGTAGAACTCTTTGATATGTGGGGTATTGATTTCATGGGATCATTCGTGAATTCGTTTGGAATGAAGTACATCTTGGTTGCTGTGGATTATGTGTCCAAATGGGTTGAAGCTGTAGCATTGGCCGATAACGAAGGAAAGCGTGTTGTAGCGTTCTTAAAGAAGAATATCTTCTCTCGCTTTGGAGTACCTCGTACTATCATAAGTGATGGAGGATCTCACTTTTGTAACAAGCTATTCAAATCTGTATTGGCCAAGTATGGTGTCAAGCAACATAAGGTAGCTACGCCTTATCATCCCCAAACCAGTGGACAAGTTGAGGTTTCCAACCGCGAGATCAAGCAAATCCTTGCCAAGACGGTTAATGCGAATAGGAAGGACTGGTCTCGAAAGCTAGATGATGCACTATGGGAGTATAGTACTGCATTCAAGACACCCATTGGCATGTCACCTTATCAGCTAGTTTATGGGAAGGCTTGTCATCTACCCATCGAGCTTGAATACAAGGCATTGTGGGCATTGAAGCACTTGAATCCGAATTGGGATAATGTGAAGAACCTGAGGTTGGAGCAGCTGAACGAACTAGATGAATTTCGTCTCCATGCATATGAAAGATCAGATCTCTACAAGGAGCGGATGAAGAAGTATCATGATTAGCGGATTGTTCGACGAAACTTCCAAAAAGCTGACATGGTACTACTCTTCAACTCCAGACTCAAGCTCTTCCCAGGTAAGTTAAAATCAAAGTGGTCTGGGCCATTTAAAGTTATCCAAGTCTACTCGTCTGGAGTAGTCGAATTGGAAGACAATGATGGTGTTGTCTTCAAAGTGAATGGCCAACGTGTTAAGCCATATATCGGTCCTCTTGACTCGATGAATGACATGTCCATCACTTATCTCGACGAAGTCTAAGTACTCGAGATTACTACGTCGAGCCACGACAATAAATAAGGCGCTAGATGGGAGGCAACCCATCATTTTATCGTTTTATCGTTTTATCATTTTGTCGTTTTAGTATTTTTTCTTTTTGATAAATGAAAATCCAAAAATAAGAGTCGTGCCACGACCAAAACCAAGGCTCTTGGTGGGAGGCAACCCATCGTACTAATCATTTTTATTTTGTTTTGAGCAAAAATAGGTGCAAGAAGTATTCAATGAGGAGATCGATTTCAATTGACGATTTGGACGCATTGTATGGTAAAGTTGGTAAGTTAGGAATGGTGATGCATAAGGCTATGGATTGAGCCTTTTCCTCGTCAAAATAGGCTTCGAGGAAGGCTAGGCCTTGGTAAAAATAGGCCACGGACGATGCACAACCTATTCTATAGCCTAAGGACTCGGAATCTAGTGTGCTATACACTATGCGCCGCCTATTCCTAGGTATGTTTTTGACTATGCGCCGCCTATGCTATGGAATTTGGTCTCAGTATCTCATGTGCCATAGACTATGCGGCGCATATGTCTACAAATGCCATAGACTATGCGGCGCATATGTCCCATTATGCCATAGACAATGCGCCGCATATGTCATTGATATGCCGAGTGATATGCGCCGCATATGTGGTGTTTTTGTCCCCAAATCCGATTGCAAATGGGTCATAACCCGACCCATACTCCTCCTATATAAAGGGGACTTAGTTTCATAACACAACCACATTAGAAACAACCCTAAAGGCGCCGCATAACTCTCCAAATCCTCTCAAAATTTTCTTCTTTTGCTCTTCCAATTCACAACAACTTCTCCACAAGCTTCAAGCAAGTAAGTACTCTCTTATTCGTCATCCATTTATCGTAAGTACTACGTTGCTATGCTTATTATTAATTGCTAAATCATGTGAGATTGGTGGTGATGTTCATGTGTTTGGATTATTGTTGCAAAATCATGTGAGTGAACATATACGTAGGGAATTCTTGACTTGTTTCCGACTTGAATTTTGTTTCAAAATCATTGTTATGATATTTGCTGAATATATATGGCTATGAACATTGCTTAAGAGTGTTGTTTGGATGCTTACATAATAGACTATCCCGGCCGTCGGGATAAGATTATAGTGCCTATCGACTTAGGAGGTTGTGCTTGTTGTACGAATAATGATTCCATGTGGTAACCCCTATGTCATAGTGTTGCTATACCCACCATGAAAGTAGTCCAAAGGCTGCAAATAAGTGATGCAATGCTGATTTTCTTGTCGGAATACAATCCTAAAACGTAATCTGAGTACTCGACCACTTTCACTTCACTAATTTGTGCTAACGAAACTAAGTGTGGGGTGGTACCCCTAGTGCTTGCATATAGATTGTATCAAGTGACATTGTACTGCAACTAACGTTATTTCTAGTCTCAGGTACAATGGCACCTAAAGCGAGGCAAGGCAAGGAGAAGGCTACCACGTCCCAAAAGGGCAAGAAGAGAAGTCGAAAAGACCAAGGAGAATCATCCTCAGCACACCTACCACGCAGAATGTTTGGATTAAAATGGGTTCTTGAGGAAGAAGCCAAAGCATGGTACAGCAGCAACAAAGAAAGAAAATATGTGCACGTCAACTTGATCAACAAGGAGACCTTAGCAAAGAAGGAGCCGCGAATGTTGGCAAAAATAATGGCTTTGAAGCTGGATTTCATCTTCCTCGACATGGAAGAGTGTAATCTTGACTTAACAAGAGAGTTTTACGCCAACTGGTCGCCGAACACAATAGGCAACGAAGTCAAAATTCGGGGCCAAGTGTTACAGCTTACAGCAGATTGGATCAACTCTTTTCTTGGCTTACCTTCGGTCGACACTGCACCATTCAAAGAGCTGTACAACAGGCCGCCTTACAGAGCAATACGACACACACTTTGTGGAAGTAGATCAATGGCAAGATGGGGCAGACATAAGGAAACAGGCCGTCACAACACCTTCCCCTATGCTCCACTAAATAGGGAAGCAAGAATCTGGATGCGCATTGTCAACTCATGCCTTATTCCTGGGACTCAATACACCAAGTTATCGAGAGGTAGAGTGTGTTTGGTCTATGCTTTGATGACAAATGCCCCTATCAACTTTGGGGATATCATTTGATCTACCATGAGGAAGGCCAGACTCCACAAAAGGTCTCATTTCACATTTGGCAATTTGTTGACAGCAATATTGCGAAAGGAAGATATCGAAGAGGAACCCGCTGACCACAAACTCCCACATAACCCAAAGAAGGTTGACCTCACCAAGGTCAAAGATGCTGAAACATCTCATGGAGTCAACCTTACTACTGCGGAGAGACATTCTCGTGATGAGAGTTTCTTCCGTCATCTCTATGGCATGACACGATTTACTATAATGAGTGGTGGACGTATTCCAACTGCTGAAGAGCTCCAACAGCTGGACCACGACTACCCAATGAACATGCATGCCCGGGAAATGTGTGGAGTGGGCGTATATTTTGAGGAACCTCTAGACGATGATGTGCCGACTGATGATGATCGACGCCTGCCTGATTCTGATGATGAGGAGAACTCTGACGATGACTCTTATGATGATTCCGATGAAGGGGGTATGACCCCCGACATTGATGAAGGGTCCGACTAACCAGCTTCTTCGAATTTATTTTACACTGAGGGCAGTGTCCCGTCCAAGTGTGGGGTGGCAGAATCGCATGCTATACTTCTTTGTTTGCACCTATGTTTGTATGTTTGTTTGTTTACTTTGTTTTTTTTTTGAGTCTGTTTTTTTTGTTTTTTTCGTTCAACGTTTTTTTAAATTTTTTTTAGGAGTCAAATTTTTTCTAGCCATGCATGAAATTATTTTGATAGGCAGCATGAGATTATAACAAGAGTATGTGTTACAATTGTGACTATTGAGACGTTTAGGCTCTAGTTGTGACTCATTATGTGATATTGTGTGATTCAATTCCTTTACTTGTTGGGTCGAGAGTTTATATTACTTCCAATCTTATCGACCATGTGCCTTGTGTGTGTGAGATTAATAGTATCTTCTATGTATGTGGCTGATGCTAGAACTTGCCTAGTATGTATGCAAAGCGAAAATAAGGAGTGTAAGTTTAGGATATGATTTAGGCATTTCTTTGGCAACCTATACATGTTTACCTTCAGTTTTACCTACCCATGAACATCATCCTAGTTAACCCTTTTTGAGCCTTTAGCCTGTTTCTTTGACAACCTTGTATGTAAGCCTAATCCATTTCTTTCAAGACCATAATTTGATCCAAAATCCTGAGTGCTTTAAAGTGAAAAAGTCATGTGACAACATAAGAGGAAATTGGGTGAGTATAATGCTTTAAATTGTAATGGTGCTTGAATGTGCTATGAAAAAGAAAGTGCTATCATAAGAGGTATGTTGTGAAAATAAAAAGGGAAAGAAAGCTTAAAAGTAAGTAGTGCTTGAAATTGAAAAACAAAATAGGAGAACAAGGGTGGTAGAATAAAAGAGTGAAGAAAGGTTGAAAGAAAAAAAAGTGTCATTGATACAATGTGATGTATTAAAGCGCTTAGGAACCTAGTCACTATTCTTGGCCAAAATAGTCCTACCCGTCCCTTAGCCTACATTACAACCATCAAAAGACCTACTTGATCCTAATCTTAACATTTTGACATTTAGTGGAGTACTACATTAAGGGCAAGCCTATGGTCATCAGTTGCTACATATGAATTCTTTGTGAGAGTGAGAGCAAGGACATTTTGATACCCATGTTTGAAAAATATGCTATATTTGTGAGTAATTATGGGTACTATATTGTGAGACACACATGGTTGATGAGATTTGGATAGTTGTATATGATTCTATGTACCTTAACGTTTGCATGCGAGTTGATCACCATCACTAGTCTACGTTAGAGGTTAAACTGTTTCTACTTATAATCGGGAAGCTACTCTTTGTTGATAATTTTTGTGCTTGTCTTGAAGAATGTTTTGTGTTGTTGCTGTAAAAACCTTAAGTCGATGCTTAGAAGGACATGATATGTTGTTCGAGGACGAACAAAGCTCTAAGTGTGGGGTGTTGATGATAGGCGGATTTACACGCCTATATCAATATATTTCGCCCATATTTTAGCCTAGTTTTGAGAACTAATTATCTATTTCATGCACTTTTAGTCCTTTTTCCTGCTAATCGAGCTAACAAACATGATTAGGAAAGTTTCAGGTATAAACGATGCAAAATACATCATTTTATGGCTCACTTGACACAAAAGAAAGCTCACAAACGAAGTGGAAAGGAGCTGGACGCCTAAGGACCAAATCTGCTGCATGGAAAATCTGTCCCGGGCTAAAACAGCAATTCTGAAGACTTTGGGGACTTACAGATACAAAGCTGGATTTTTACAAAGATACATTAACCTAGTACAATTAGGTTATGTATTTCACTATTCTATTTGGATTATGATATTGTAGCCTTACCCTAGTACATTTGGGTCAAGGATTTCATTAGTATATTAGGATTTGGTTATTTATTTCATTAGCTTAGTAGGAGTAGGATAGGAGTATTATAAATACCCTATCATGCTAGAGATTTTGAGACATTCAGAAATTCATTCTTCACTTAATTCAACAATTAATTTTCTTCCATCTCTCTCATCTTCCACTACAAACACTTCTAATCTACTCTTCTATTCTTAAATTCCACAACAAGAGAATCGTTACTTGCTAGGGAATCACCAAAACCACACGCCTATCACCTATTTCTCACGCCATCAACCATGCAAATCGTGATATCCTTCGCATTCATGGGTAACTAAACCTCTTAGTTGGGGTTATGGAAGCCGAATGAGTTACTATCTATAGCTATGAGTTTGTGAGTTCAAGACAAGTATATTGCTTATATCATTATTCTCTTCATCTTAATCTACATTCTTTGTGGTTGAAAATGCAAGAATACGCCAGTCTAACATTTAACTTGTTCGCGAGAAAGGTTATTTGTCTGGAAAAGAGATAATGTCAAGGTAGTAGGACACCCTTTCCTATTAAAAAGCTAGTGCCGTAACTGGACTAACCTCTTGGAGAATTCGTACCGTTAGACACGCTTTAAGCTCACGAGAGTTAAAGTGAAATAGTCCTTGTTTAGGTCACGAGACGCTTGGATTTACCATCGACTACAATTCTCTATAAGCAATTGCATGTCAAGACTCTACACACTCATAGACAATAGAGACGTATACCTCATAAGGTGGACATAACCCCAACGCTTCAATTCTCATTGTTTCACAACCTACGAAATACTCTCTTTTTACTTTGCTATTTTCATCTTTTATTTCATTACTTTGGTTACTTATTACAATCCCCCCTTCTTACGAGACTTGCACCAAAAGTCTATTAATTTTGCTTACTTGTTGGACAAGCTATTCCCTGTGGGATCGACACCCAACCCAGGTTGGGTTCTATATTTTCTAACGACCGCTTTACACTCCTACGAGAGCTGTAGATTGAGCGGTCTTTTGATGGTTGCTAACTAATTATCTCAATCTACAGCTCTCGTTGGAGTGTAAAACGGTCGTTAGCAAATATAGAACCCAACCTGGGTTGGGTGTCGATCCCACAGGGAATAGCTTGGCCAACAAGTAAGCAAAATTACTAAACTTTTGGTGCAAGTCTCATAAGAAGGGGGGATTGTAATATGTAACCAAAACAATAAAGTAAAAGCTGAAAATAGCAAAGTAAAAAGAGGAAGATTGTCACGTTGGTTGTAGACAATGAGAATTGAAGCGTTGGGGTTATGTCCACCTTCTGAGGTATACATCTCTATTGGCTATGGGTCTGTAGAGTCTTGACATGCAATTGCTTATAGAGAATTGTAGTCGATGGTAAATCCAAGCGTCTCGCGACCTAAACAAGGACTATTTCACTTTAACTCTCGCGAGCTTAAAGCGTGTCTAATGGTATGAATTCTCCAAGAGGTTAGTCCAGTTACGGCAATAGCTTTTTAATAGGAAAGGGTGTCCTACTACCTTGACATTATCTCTTTTCCAGAAAAATAACCTTTCTCGCGAACAAGTTAAATGTTAGACTGGCGTATTCTTGCATTTTCAACCACAAAGAATGTAGATTAAGATGAAGAGAATAATGATATAAGCAATATACATGTCTTGAACTCACAAACTCATAGCTATAAATAGTAACTCATTCGGCTTCCATAACCCCAACTAAGAGGTTTAGTTACCCATGAATGCGAAGAATATCACGATTTGAATGGTTGATGGCGTGAGAAATAGGTGATAGGCATGTGGTGTGGTTTTGGTGATTCCCTAGCAAGTAACGATTCTCTTGTTGTGGAATTTAAGAATAGAAGAGTAGATTAGAAGTGTTTGTAGTGGAAGATGAGAGAGATGGAAGAAAATTAATTGTTGAATTAAGTGAAGAATGAATTTCTGAATGTCTCAAAATCTCTAGAATGATAGGGTATTTATAATACTCCTATCCTACTCCTACTAAGCTAATGAAATAAATAACCAAATCCTAATATACTAATGAAATCCTTGACCCAAATGTACTAGGGTAAGGTTACAATATCATAATCCAAATAGAATAGGGAAATACATAACCTAATTGTACTAGGTTAATGTATCTTTGTAAAAATCCAGCTTTGTATCTGTAAGTCCCAAAGTCTTCAGAATTGTTGTTTTAGCCCGGGACAGATTTTCCATGCAGCAGATTTGGTCCTTAGGCGTCCAGCTCCCTTCTACTTCGTTTGTGAGCTTTCTTTTGCGTCAAGTAAGCCGTAAAATGCTGTATTTTGCATAATTTATACCTGAAACTTTCCTAATCATGTTTGTTAGCTCATTTACAGGAAAAAGGACTAAAAGTGCATGAAATAGATAATTAGTTCTCAAAACTAGGCTAAAATATGGGCAAAATATATTGATATAGGCGTGTAAATCCGCCTATCATCAACCTAGAAACCCCAAAGTGAGTGTCATAACTCAAAATTTGTCATGGAGGGTGACGTAGGATTTCAATTATCATCTTGTATCGCGATTATCTTCAAGATTAAGGTAAGAATTTCTTGAATTTATGCTTGGATTTTTTAGTTTAGACCCAGAACCCCAATTTTTGCTTAGGGATTGATTTTAGACCAAAGTATGCTTAGTTTTCACCTATTCTTTGAGGGTTATGATTCCTTATTCATGTGTGAACATTGGGTTTGTCTCAAAAACTTATTTTTCGTATGTGGGACCCACTTGGGTTTTGGTATTGTTTTTGAACTGAAAGCATAATAGTGTAATATGGGTATCATTAAACTAGTATTAATGAGTAGATTATGGTTTTGATAGTGTGATGACATTTTGGGCATTGTAAAGTGAAGACGAGAATGTGGTGCATGAAGTAAAATTTTGCGATTTGGCCTTGAGGTAGGCTTATGTCTACTTTTATTCATAGATGATGTTTGCTATATGTTGCATGTGAATAAGTATGTTAGGCTTGATTATGAGTAGGATAACTTGGCCTTGATTATTGATGATTGGGAAATAGATGAGGGTTTTGGACCCGTAAGAATGGTAAGTTTATAAACCTTTTGTATCCTATTGCCTTTCCTCTTTAGTTTAGACTAGTTATAGAATGGATATGGTACAATTCTATGTTAGGAATATGGTTTTAGCATTTGAAGTATGATATGTATATTTAGCCTTATTCGGCTAGTATGGTAGTCTTGAAATAGTAAGTTGGGCAGAGTTGACTTGAGTACCCTTGTTTCTAGACAAAGTTGCTATCTTAGGCTTGAATATGGCTTACTTGACATCTAGAATATGAACTAGATTCCTTAACCTACTTGCGGGCACGTATGCCTAATATTTGAAATTATGGATTAGAAGTAGGATCATTCGACCAATTTAGGCCTAAGCTTATGTTAAGTCTTGTGGACATAGTTGCATATTTTAGACTTAGATAAGGCTAGAAAACCTTAGAATAAGGTTACTTCATAACTTGGTAACTTGTATTGACGTTCCTGAAGTGTGGCTGTTGAGTTATAGTTATGATACTTCTTGTGGAATTGATATTCGACATTTATAGATGATATTCCTTCTAGATACGTTATGTGGCCTATAGAGATGCTATTTTCTCTTAGACATGATGATTGTCCTATAGAGATGCTATTTCCTCTTAGATTTGATGATTGTCCTATAGAGATACTATTTACTCATAGACTTGATGATTGGCCTATGGAGATGTTATTTCCTCTTAGACTTGATGATTGTCAGATACAGATGTTATTTCCTCTTAGACTTGATGATTGTCCTGTAGAGTTGATATTTTTCTTAGTCATGGTTATTGGACCTATCGAGACTATATTCCTCTTGGATATATAAATTGTCCAAGAGAAGTGATATTTTTGTAGTCATGATGCATGACCTATTGATATAAGATATCTTTTGGACGATTCCCTGTCTATCTATATTATGTTTCATAGATATGAGATGCCTCTTGTGTGAGATATGATTACATGATTATTGATATTATCATCCCATATGTGATATGCCACTTATATATGAGATGATTAGAGATATGCTACGACATATAAATATGATTATTGATCTGAGTTCTGAATATGAATATAGGCCTAAGGCTGTGATTATGATGTTGAGATTATTCTGGATAAATTAATGGGCCAAGGGCCGTGTTATGATATTTATTGAATATCCGAGAAGTATTTTTCATTATAAATGATGTGATTGCAATTTATGAATATGCATATGTATATATTTGTATACACATCTCTATGGTATGGGTGGAGGAAGATGCAGTGTGATGCTTAATATTCCACTAATTGAATAATGGTAATGGCATGCATAGATTTTTTCATTCATGATTATTATATCAGTAATTGATGTAATTCTAGTTGAAATACATCTTATGACTGTTCTTCCTAATTAAGGGTTAAGCTAAGTGGTAGCTAGATGTCATTTAGGTGGCTATAGTACTTGATGGCTAGAAATCTAGCGTACTAGTTAATGAACCTTGCTTAGTTGATATATAGTAACTAGTGATGATTGATATGTGGCTAGTAATGATGTTGAATAGTTGATAAATGAGGATTAGTTGGTAAATGATGGTTAGTTAATAAAGGACGTTAGTTAATAAAGAATGGTTAGATGATAAATGGTAAATTATTGACTATTCATGATTAACATAATATAGTATAATGAGTTGATAATAATGAATGGTGGATAAATGTAGGTTTTGGTCTAGTGATAAACATTGACTAGATGTTAGATGTTGACTATTTAATAAATAGTGGTTAGTTTCTATCCTGTGAGTAAGGATAATATTTAGGCTAAAAACTAAAGTTTATGTGATGACTAGTGAACTAGTGATTTTATTATAATAAGTATTGGTTAACTAATAACGAGTAGTTAGGAAGTATTGACTAGATAGATATTCTATGGTGATATATCTTTTTTTTATGTTTATTTTAGTGTATCTTAATTCAGTTATGTTAATTGTAATGATGTTGATACCTGGCAAGGCAGGAGGATACTATCGTGATAATATTGATACCCGACAAGGCCGGAGGATATTATTGTGATGATATTGACACCCGGAAAGGCTAGAGGATACTATTATGATGATATTGATACCCGAAAAGGACGGAGGATATATATATATATAATATGTTGATACCTGGGAAGGTCAGAGGATTATTGATGATATATTGAAACGCGGCAAGGCCAGAGGATATATTGATGATATGTTGATACCCGACTAGGCGGGAGGATATATTGATGATATGTTGATACCCAGAAAGGCCGGAGGATACTATTGATGGTGTGTTGATACTCAGCAAGGCCGTAGGTTGATTAAGATGATGATAGTCCAAATGAGGATAGGATGAGTTATAATATCAATTGTGTAATTTGCATTCATTCCTACATGCACATTGCCTATCACTAGTATACTCCTATGTCTATTAGTTGGTATGGAACATTTGTATATATATGGGTGAAGAATATTCCTTGTCTTATTGTATTTTTATTGAACCTTCCGAGCCTGGGGAAGTGGGGGTACGCATAGGCTTGGCTAGGTATTTAGCTGTCCGGTGTAGCCAGTTATTCACGTTGTTATTGATATTGTTTTTAACATTGTTACGATTATTATTATGGCTACCTTATAACGGATTGGTCATTGATCTGGTATTGAGATTTGAGATTTTTCTTTGGCCTCTCCAATCTTATGATTGCATTATTATGCACGATTATTTCATGTCTATCCGTGTGGATTAGAAACCCCGAGTATGCTAGTATTTAAATCCTAATAGTGTTATAATGAGGTCTTAAATGAGTTTATGATGATATAGGTTATGAATTGAGATGACCACATGTTTATATACATATATACCTCTATATATATCTAGCTATATGAAGCTATTGTACTACCATATATCCGGTCCTTTCTTGTTCATTTGGTATAGTCGTCTCTTTACCTTGTATATTACTATATATCTTTCTTTTGCTCTTTATTCGAGCACTGACCCGAAATGTATGGTATAGCATTGACAAGTATTGAATGTAGCCAGAATAGGATAGTTCACCCTGATACTTCCTTAGTCTTATTATGTTAGACTCTTAGACATGAATATGATAGTTGTCCCTTATTATTTTTATTGAATTGTCATATGATTTTTGGACTCTCTGGTGTAGTTTTTATTCTGTTTATATATTGTATATATCTGCTTTATCTTTGGAGCTCAGTGGGTAGTAGCCTACTGAGTAACATTTGTTTGGTATTCATACTACACTTCTACAGCCTGCAGATCATAGTACGAGTTATCGCCGTTGATGTATCAATTATGCGGAGCAGCCCTAGTTTAGAGACTTAGAGTGAGCTCTTAGATTCGAAGTATTACTTATCTCTAATTATGTATTAGACTAGTCTCTAAGTTGTATTCAAAGAAAAGTTGTATGAGCGTATTTTCTCTTAATATTTTACTTTTGTACTCTTTTTATATTAGAAGCTCTTGTAGTGATACCACAAGGTTTGGGATTCTTCTATGTACTAATCTTTATTTCAAATATTCTGTATTCTTTACCTTGTATTATTGAGTAGTCTATTAATAGTTGTTTCGAACTACGGGCTTGCTTGCCTATTGGTGGGCTATGGTAGGTGCCATTATGACCTGAGAAGTTGGGTCGCAACAAATCTCCTAAGTACATTTTACATACGTATCATGGAGGGTTAGGATACTTGGAAATCCCTTAATCTTATGGTATCTCTGGTTCTTGAGGCTACACGCATCAGGGCCCGTTCAGGAGGTTACACTGGACCTATTTATCCCGTGGGTGGTTAAGGATAGTTAAGCTACACATACCCAGGTTAATAGTTTTAAATGCACGCTAAATCGATTCCCTTTCCCGGCATGGTTATATATATGTGTGTGTATGTATGTATATATGGTTGGTATGCATATGGCTGATTTATTTGGTATTTTTAAATGGAATTATTTTATCCTTATCATGAATTTATGATAGCGTTCACTCGCTAACCCATCGTTGAGAGGTTATATCCCCACACGATGTAGGAATTGACCATTCTACTCCTCCTACTTAGCTATCGAATATTCACGATCAGTTACTAGATTGAAGTGGTGAGCTTCTATCTTTTCAGAAGGCTCCATTTCATGGATGTTATTTCATACTTTGGTTCATTTATTGATATTGGTTTTGGCTATGGTTGGGGGCATGTCCCAACTGAATTTTGGTATTCTTTTGGTTTAAGGATTTAGTGGAACTGCTATGGGTTGGTATGGGCGGGATCAGTATTGGTGTTAGCCTTAGCACTAGTATTGGTATTAGAGTTGATACGGAAGGGCTAAATTTCTCACTGTTCTATCCTCTTTTATTTTTGGATTCTATTTAATTATTAAAGAACTTATTTGGTTATGGTTTGGTTATATAGGTTATTGGTTGGGTTCAGACTATTGGACTCGGTTGCATCGGTCTTGGTAATAGACATATCCTAGATTCTGTAATTTGAATTGTTATGCTATCTTGTTATATGCTTGAAGTTCAGCCAACTCAGGGTAGGCGACTGGAGGTTGGGTTGGGTAATGGGGGTAGTCCTGATCCTGGTTGGACTTAGGATGCCCATTAGGACAAGTCCCTCGGTCGGGTCATGTCACATTTTGACCATCTATTTGGAAAGTTGTGAAAATAGGTCTTGGGGTCAATTTTATGAAAACAATGATATTACAAAATTATGATATCATAATTGATTTTGGTGTATCAAATTTATGGGGTCAAATAGTACATTTATGTACTTGAGATTCTAGATAAATCCCTAGAGGTCCATGGAGACATAGAATTCTCCAAGTCTTCAACTGGTGCACTACTTAGCTAGTACACTCACTTAAGCGATGCTTTGGTTTCTTAAGAGACTTGGGCGATAGTAAACTTGTCGCCTAAGCGACACCAGGATCGCTTAAGCGATTGCTGCTTAAGCAATGGACTAGTCACTTAAGCGACACTGGCATTCTACGCGTATCTCGCTTAAGCAATAGATAATCCACTTATGTGATTATGTGGGCTTTTCTTAAGAAACACCTGGTCGCTTATGGGATAGCCACCTAAGCAACCCAATAGTTTTTTAGGAGATGCCTGGGTGGATCATTTCCTTATTTTTGAGATGCTTTCATCATTTTTGGTAATTGGAGCTTGGGGATTGAGTTTTGGGTATTTTCTATCATTTCTAAACTTGGGTAAGCTCCAAACTCCAATTTCAACAACTTTTGTTTGATGTTATCATTTAAATCTTATTCAAACTTGGATTGAAAGGTGAAATTTGGGGATTTTGTTTTGGAAGGCCAGAATTATCATTTCTTCAATTCAAACCCCAATTTCACCCCCTTTTCACTTTGGTTTTCTCGTATGAGTTTCTTTAATCTTGGGAAATATGTTTTGGACTAAAATTTTGATTTTACCCTTCTTTTATGAAAATTTGTTTTGGGGGTCCTTTTTGACCTCATTTTGGAAGTGGGCAATATGGGTATCAGTGGCTCTCCTTTGACCTCACTTATGTGTTTTAGCTAATTTTTAGGTTCATGCATGAGGTGAAAGCTCAGTGATAGAGGCTTATTTGTTTTGGTTTTAGCATTTGTAATGACCCTTTAGGTCATTTTTGTATTTCTTCTTATTCTTATTGTTAGGGCATTCCTATAGCTTTATCAAGTCATTTATGACTTCCTGGGATTGACATTTCAGTTACCAAGTAGTTTATCTATTATTTATAGTCAGTTCCTTATTTGGAAGTCTTTGTTGGTTCCAAATGGCCACCAAGTATAAACTTCCGTGAAACAATCTCGAATGCTAATTTCGACTGTGCCAACAACTGTTGAATATCAATTTTAGGCTAGGTAAACCTTTGGTTCGATTCCTAATGCACCTGAGTTCATTTCGACCTATTGGTCAGAAAATTGAAAAATTGATAATTTAGGTGTGGGACCCACATTTGTTGAAACAACTTTGAATGGAAAATTTGACTATGCCAATGCGCCCAGAGCGTCAAAATTAGTGGGATTACATAGTTCATTTGTTAAAATCAGATTCTGAATGAATCTAGGGGACTTAGTGGATACTTGAAAGATTTTCCAAGTTTGCTGATGCATTATGATCGCACAAGGGCCACTGTAAGTGGCCTATGGTAATTGTAAAAGGTGTATGGAAATTACCCTATCGCAATACCAATCCCTATATTGCTATAAAAATGCCTGCATTGCGATAACAACATCTCCATACCTAGTATGGGTGTAAAATGACTCCTTTAGCCGGGTTTTGGTCATTTTCTCTTCATCATAGAGACCAAGAACCCTTAAAGGGTGTGATAACTCAAAATTAATTCTTGTGGGTGACTTGGGAGCTTTATTAACATCTTTTAATGGAAATATCTTTAGAATTAAGGTAAGATTTTATAACTTTCTTGGTGAATTTCTTGGTTCTTGACCCAAAATCCAAAATAACTTGAGGGCTTGATTTTAGCCTCAAATTATCTTGGTTTTCACCCATTTCTTTGTGTTTATGATTATTTCTTCATGTATGAGTGTTGGGTTGACCTCAGAAATATATTTTCCATAAGTTGAACCTATTTGGTATTTTTGGTGTCAGTTTTGGACTCGAAGCAAAATGGTGCAATATGGGTATCATTATTCTTGTATTGATGAGTAGATTATGATTTTGATAATGTGATGGCATTTTTGGATTCTGAAGTAAAGAGGAACATTTGGTGAATGATGTAAGGATTTGCAGTTCATCTTTGAGGTAGTATTCTAGGTACACTTCTTCGTAAGATAATATATGTTATATATGGCATGTGAGCGTGAAAATCAAGTTTTATTATGAGTAGAATGACTATCTTCATTATTGAAGTTTAGGGATTAGATGAGGGTTCTGGACTCGTAAGGTTAAATGCTTATTGCCTTCTAGAATCCTATTGCCTTCTCCCTAGATTGAACTAATTCATAGAGTAGATACAATATGATGCTAATTGTGGAATATGAATTTTTTGTTGGAGTTATGGCTAGTGTGATTAATCTTAGTAGGGTTATTCTAGTGATCTTGAAATCATAATTTAGGTGGAGTTGACCTAAGTGCCTATGTTTTCGGATGAAGTCCCTATCTTAGGATTGGTTATAGATTACTTGACATCTAGATATTGAACTAGATACCACCTAGTTTGGGGTATAAATTTCTTAAATATAGAAATTGAGGATTTGAAGTGGGTTCTTTCGGCCCACCATATGCTTAGACTAGTGTTAGACCTTGTGATTTTATTGACGAATGTTATGCCTAGTTGAGACTAATGAATTTTATTTATGAGATTTTCTTGGTGAATTGTTAAAGAGTGATTTCTTATAGATGTGATATGCCTCATGGTTATGAATCAGGCCTTATTAATAGTATACCTCCTATGTGTGAGATGATTATAGATATGCTACGTCTTATAAACATGATTATTGATATGAGTTCCCGATACGTCTATGAGCCTAAGGTTGTTATTATCATATTATAATTATTCTGGACGTATTATTGGGCCAAAGTTCATATTATGACATTGTTTGAATTTTCGGTAAGCGTTTCATCTTTGTAAAGAATATGGTGGTAGTTTATTTATTCATTGATACATATGGTTCAATTATTTGAATAATGGTGATGGCATACATAGATTCAGTATATTCATGATCATTATATGGGTAAATGATACGATTCTAGCTAAAATATAACCTTACCACTATTTTTTTCCTAATTAAAGGTTAAAACCCCTTTTATACCTTAAGGCAGATATCTTCATACTAATAAATGCATGTCTTAATGAAAAATTTATATGTAAGAAATATTAGAAATGATGTTTTAAAGACTTGACTGAAATAGATTCCAGTATATGATGTGATACTACTAAGTTCTCTGGTCATGAGGGATTCCGATCCTTTATAACCTTTCATAATGATTTAGCCCCAAAGTTCACTCCATGCAACAGGCTTATGAGTTATCACTCTTTTAGCCATGGCTTGAGTCTATGCACCTATCATACTAGATACACATCTCTTCGGTATGGGATAGAGGAAGACACTAGATTGATGATATAACTTTCATGAAAAACCCGAGGACAAACTTTAATATTAACACTATATATAAATGTATATTGATAATATTGATGATGATTGGCGATATTGATGGTATATATTATATATATTTATGATTGATTCAATTCCAAGTCTTGATGATATTTATGACCGATTCAATTTCGAGTCTTGATGATATTTATGGCCGATTCAATTCCAAGTCTAGATGATATTTCTGGATGATTTAATTTCGATTCTTGATGATATTTATAGCCTTTTCAATACTAAGTCTTGAAGATATTTATGACCAATTTAATTCTGAGTCTTGATGATAATTATGACCGATTTAATTTTGAATCTTGATGATACATATTCCCAGTTCGATTCTAGAAGATGGTTATGATGACAATGGTTATGATAGGGATCGTTATGATGATAAATGGATATTTATTATATATATGTTGCATTCATCCTTGCATGCTCATTGCCTATCACCAATATGCACCTATATTTATCAGCTCAATAGGGGGTTGTTTATGTACGGTTGATGACTATACCTTGTGGTGGGTTGTATGTTTTGTGTTAATTGAACCTTTGGATATTTAGGCGGTGGGGGTACGTATAGGATCATCGAGTATTTGGTTGTCCGGACTATCCAGTTACTCGCATTACGATTGACATTATTATTATCATTGTTATGGCTAGTTTATGACAGTTTGGTCATTGATTTGGTATCTAGACTTATGTTATGATTCTGACCTCTTTTATATTATGATTATATTATTATTCATGACCATCTGATGGCTTGATATACAAATTCGAACCTTGAGTATTCTAGCACTAGCTCCTGCTTTGGTTATGAGGTCTTAAGTAGTTAGTTTGATGATCTAGGTTGTACTCGAGTAGACCTTGGTTATATACTTATATATATATATATATGCATACTGAGCTATTATATACTTATTCCCCGACCTTATATACTTATATGTACACACACACACACATATATAATCCAAGAATAAGGGAAAGAAGGGATATATGGTAACACCATAACTACATATAGCTCAGTACGCATATATATATATATATATGCATATTGAGCTATATGTAGTTATGGTGTTACCATATATCCCTTCTTTCCCTTATTCTTGGATTATATACTCATTCCCCAGCCTTATATACTTATATATATATATATACACACACACACACATATATATATATATCTTCTTACTGCTCTTACTTGCATATTATCTAGTGATATATGGTATAGTTTTGAGATTCCTAAGTATGGCTGAAATAAGATAGTACATTCTTACTACTTCCTTAGCCTTAAGATATTTGTCTCGTGGACAAGAATCGGATATTTTATCCTTATTATCTCATTGGTTTTCTTATATGGTTGTTGGATATTTGGGTGTAGTTTTCAATTATGTTTTGTGTTTTATATATATTATTTATCTTTGGAGCTTAGTCGGAAGTTGCCTACTGAGTACCACGTGTTTGGCACTTATACTACACTTCTATAGCCCCCAGATCACAGTACAAGTTATTGTTGTTTATGTGTGCATCGTGTGGAGCATCCATGGTTCAGATACTTAAAGTAAGCTCCTAAACTATTACTTATCTCCCTCTTATGTATTAGACTAGTCTCTATGTTGTATTCAGAGATAAGCTGTATCAGAGTATTCATTGTACTTCACGTAGAAACCATGGAAACTTTGTTGATTTTATCATCAACCTTGATTTTGCTACACTTATCCAAAAGACGCTAGGCAAAAAGGTTAGTAAGCGGTAAATGCGCAGTATGTGACTCACCTAGCGATTTTATTTTGCATTGTATCTCATTAGAAAATTGCACTACTTTTATATTACCAACTCTTGTACTGATACCACCATGCCTTGGGATTATATCATGTAATTGTTCTTGTATTTTAGATATTCCACATTCTTTCCTTTATCTATTTGAGTAGTCTGTTACTAGACATTCCAGACTACAGGTTTGGCTTGCCTACTGATGGGTTAGAGTAGGTGCCTTCATGACCTAAGAAAATGGGTCATGATAGCATTTGGGGTAGATTGTGACTTTACTTATTTTAGAATAGGTTGGGTAGTTAATAATAATGCAAAAACATACTATAGGTATGGGGTTGTATCATAAAAAATGTATTTAGGTGATTTATGTACCCGTGTGGGGTCCTATAAGGATAAAATTTGGTGGTTTTATGACACTATATGCTATGTGTGACTGTGTGAGGTATTATATGTTGTTTTTTCCTGGTAGTGATATATGTATGTTTGGTTACACTCTTTATGGTGGAAAAGTCTAGATTTTTGGATTTATATGGTATCTATGACATTTTCTTGCATGTTTCACTTTCTGGTTTCTGGATTATAATAGATCATGGATAGTTGGTTGATTTGAGTGGATTTTCGTCTCACATGTTTGTAATATTGGTTCAATATTGGATATTATCATTTTGGTTGGTTGTGAGAATTATATCCCCATATTGAATTCATTCATGACACATTAATACCATCATGGAAAAACTTGAAACACTGGCTTTTTCTGATAGAAAATGTGACATCTTTAAAGACCCTATACCAATGTATGTGTTGGAATGTAGTTATGGATATTGGTATTGGATATTGGTTATATACTGGTTGACGAACCCCCATGGGTTCTACCTAGGAGTACAACTTGATAGGTGTGGGTTCATGAACCTCTCATAGGTTCTACGTCCGTAGTTGATATCAAAAGGTGTGTACAGAGGTTGTGCAACGACCTCGTGCATTATCATCATCATCAAATTCATCATCATCTTCATCTTGATCTTCATTGCATTCTATATGTTATGCTTATTCTGTATTGTATTTCTGTTCGTGACTCAATAGCTATCCATTTGTTCTATCTTCTTGTACTTGTATTCGTAGTATATGTATACTTGTTATTCTTTATCCTACCTATTGTTATATATGTATATAGTAGGACTATTAGTGGAAATAGAGTGGAATACCATTTGGGATATTTTATGATTGTAGGAGACGTGCCCATAGTTTGTGTTTATATTATTTATTTTCTATTTTACTCAGTTGTCTTATGATATCGATTAAGTATAGTGGACCGTATTCATCCCTACTACACCCTTTTGGTGTCGATCCAGGTACGAGCGCAACACACGCATAACTGATTTAGGCAACATTTAGAGTATATTTGAGGTAGTGGTTGATCTAGGATTCCAGAGTTGATCTACTACCTCTTCCTATCTATTAAATGTCTTATTTTGTATTCAGAGATAGACTTTTGATCCTTTTTGGACTATTATTGTATCTTTTGACATTCGAGATGTATTTCTTAGACTATGACACCAGGCTTCACGATATTGTATGGTATCTTTTATTATATATCTCTCATTTTTGCTATATATGTGCCTTGGGTTTTAGTATTATCTTTCATTTCATATCAGGTTTAGTGATAGGCTTACTTGTCAAGGCTTGCCACAACAAGTGCCATCATGTAATACACCCTATATTTTTAAGCTAGAAAATGAACCATTGTTCCTATGCATGAAACCTCCTATCCTATGATTCATGTTGAGTACATGAATTAGGAAGAGTATGCTAGTGATAATAGAGCGTATGATGTGTTAAGCATGTTCATAGGAGTCACTTACAGTAAGCCAAGCTAAGAACTTTTGAATCCACCAAATTTTCGCGTGTGATTTCACATAGTTCATCTTTGAATGATAATAACTTGGTTTATAGGTGGTATTTTGGCAGATTTATACCCTCTAAATTGTAGACATTTGAATAAGATTTCCGTTGATACCAAATTCACCAAAAATGGACACCCGGTGAAGAAGTTATGGAGATTTAAAGTTTCAACAGTGGCATTTCAGTCAGTGGTACGTCGCGCCATAAGCTAAAATGACGTTTGACAATTTCCAGTGTCTCGCCGCGATTCCACAGCATCACAGTGAGTTTTCAGGTCATAAACAAGTGGCAACGCGATGTCTCAGCGTCGTGCCAAGGGCCCAAATTGGGAAATTTTTACAAAAATTAAAAGGCGCATCTATAGGGGTATTTGGGTCATCTTCCCACCCCTATATAAGCTCCCAAACATGGAATTAAGCCATTATTTCACCAAAACATACTTTTTTCCATCAAAATCCTCTCAAGAACACATTGTCTTTCAATTGGGGGATTCAAGTTCAAGGGAATTCTACCATCAAATTTCAAGAATCTCTCCGTCAATCTTCACCAAATCAAGAACTAAGGTATGCGTGTGTTGATTCATGGATTCCTTTCATCCATGAACTCCAAGAACCCTATTTTAAACTATATGCCATGCTTGTTATGTTTTTATTTGATTATTGATCTTGTTTATGTGTTGAACGATGTCAAGATAGAATCTTATGGGTTTGTATGAAACTAGGATGGTATGTTAGTTGAAATATATGAACTTTGGGTGATATGGGTTGTTGAATTCATGAATAAACCTATGCCCAAAGTGGTGGGTTGTTGAATTCATGAATAAACCTATGCCCAAAGTGGTGCATGTAAGGTGTTTGATAAAATTCCTAGGATGATAGAATTCGTGTCCCATGATTCAATAGTGCTTAAATGACAAGTCCACATTCTATGCTCTATGTTTTCATATGAATTTCATGTTATTGTTATGTGTTGTTGTTGTGATATGGAATGAGCATGATATTGTATCTATGCGAGTATATACATGTATGCATTCCATTCCATGTATAAGAAGTTGAGCATCATGTATAGTATGAAATCCCCTACTTATGATATTGTGAATTTTGGGCTCTACTTTTTTGATCAAGTCAGTCATGTGTGTCAGTTTACTTTCATCGAGTCCTAGGGGTACTTGTACTCGAAAAATATAGTTGTGTGCCTAGAGCCATGTCATGATTTGACAATATTCTCAGTCAATACATGTTCCATAGAACTCAGTCTGTCATGTGACTCAGGAAAGTTCAGTTACTCAGTTAATCTTAGCTAATCTCAGTAATCTCAATACTCAGTGATATCGAAAAATTCAGAAATTCTAGTGTTCTCCATAACTTCAGTAATCTCCGTAATTCAGTACTCTCAGAAATTTCAAGAACTTAATACTTATAAGATCAGTGCTCTCATAAACTCAGTTTAGCTCTGCTAAACAATCCCACTAACATCAGTTCAGTTCAGCAAATCAGTTTAGTGTCTTTCAATTGGGAGTAGGATTCAATACTGAGTGAACCCAAGGATGGGGACTCACTTGTCACAATCATAGGGTGTGATTCCTAAAAGCAATCCTTTCGTTTCAGAACTACCTAGCCAGCGTAGGCTGAGATGCCCCTACCCATAGGGCCAACACATCTCCTTTGAGTTTACCTGATAACAGGGCATACAAAATGAGCTCCAAAACAGAATAGGGTTTACTCACATATTGTCTTTACCCGTGGCACAGTTTTGACACCCTTCCAGCTGGGGTTATAGGTTGGACCCCAACCAGTTTAGTTTCGAGGAATGTCGGTTAGATGATTACCTCCCACAGTCTCAGTTTCATTCTCGGTCTCAGTTTCAGTAATAGAACTCAGATAGTTCTTTAGAATTAGGACTGTCAGCTACAATCACCCAATAATACAGAACTCGGCTAGTTTCACCTTATTCAGGACTATCAGATACAATCACTCAAGTTATCAGTTATACTAGTTATCAGAACTCATATTACCAGTATTTACATTCATGGCTGTCAGATACAATCTATCAGATTAATTCTTTATAGTTAGACTGCCAGATATAGTCCACCAGGATAGTTCTTCATAATTAGAACTATCAGAAATAGTTATTCATGTATCAGTAATATAGTTTCAGTCCTTCAGTATTTAATAATACAGTATCAACTACTCATTTATTAGTGACCTACATATTAATATCAATAAACTTAATCACTTAGTATCTTAGTACCAGTAAGCTCATGTTGTCAGCGTTCTGGCTCAGTAGTCATTATCACCACGAGTCCAGTTATAGTTAGTTATGCATATGTATTCTGATGTTCATATTAGTTAGCATTGTTCATGCATATAACCCTTTGCATTTAGCCTACCTCACTCATATACTTAGTACATTCAGTCGTACTGACGGATTTGCGCTATGGTGCTTTCTCTTATGTTACACCATAGGTTTAGAGGCGTGAGCTCTAGATCAACAGTAGATTCCAGTAATAGCAGCCAGAGTTAGAAGTAAGTCTTCATCTTTCGTGGACACGATTTCATTACAATTTTAGTTTTCAGTTTATTTCAGTAGTTGGAGTTAGCTGGGGACATGTCTCATCAACTCCTTGTTCAGACAGTTAGAGGCTTTCCATACTATAGCATGTCAGACAGTTATTTTAGATTTGTTTTGGTATGGTTGTACCATTTTTAAACATTGTTCTTATCAGATGTTTATTCAGTTGAACCTTATGGCCATTCAGTACATGTTTCTACATTTTTATGTTATATTATGCAGTATACAGGTACAGATATCAGTCATGGGTTAGCTTGTGGTCCTTCGAGGTCATAAGTATCGTGTAGCATTTTGGTTCGGAAAATCAGAGTGTTATACATCATGACCTTTGGTTTTTTAGTAGAGACAACTTAACTTTGAGCTAGGGGTATTTTATGACCTTAGTACATATAAATACACTCTCATACTAAAGAATTGATCCTAACACATACGATGAATGAGATTCATATACCTTTACCACAAATATTTTCACTAATGACAAAACAAATTGTTAAATTTGATTAAGAAAAAATTAAGAAAACCTTAAAATTTGCTTAAAAGACTAAATAGAAAAATATTTTAAATGTTTTTAAAAAAATTGGGTAAGGTTTCAAATTAATACCAAGATAAGATTTTTAGGCACTTTGGGTATCCAATAACTTGTCTATTTGTAACTAACCTTGTCGACTAACTTTAATATAATGATTTTTTGCTTCATCTGAGGAATAAATTTTCAAACTTTTAAAAAAATCAAATACTATTATTAAAACGATTTGAGGACAAGTGATAATGAAAAGATACACCTAATTAATTGATTTGAAAATGAAAAATCATACTGGGCGAACTCAAGTGTAAAATTCAGCTAGATTAATAAAATTAATGTTAAGCAAGTAATAAGACATAATTATTCAAATCATGAGGATTATAGAACATAGGCCCTTGGACTCAAATTCACAATGCCAACCATATCCTTGTTCATATTACTTGGACTTCTAAGGACCATAAACCTATCCTTATTCATGTCAGAATAGTTGTTGTCATATCTCAAAGGGTCTTGACTTGGATTTGTTAGGCTTACATCTGATGGAAATGCAAAGCATGGGCTTAAAAAGGTCCAAACGGACCCAAAATTCACATGTAGCAAAAATGATAGAGGAATAATAGATGAAGAAGTATTCGGAATAAAAGAGCAAATATAATGATATTATTATTTTAAACAGTACCATGCAAAAGGAAATATAGTGAGACTTATGGGAATTGCAAACAATGGATTGTTCAATATCCAAATGTACCGAGTTTACCGATTCAAAAGCATGATTCTAGATGAAATTTTGCATATAGGAAAACACTCATTCAGTCAATTTTGGAGATAATATAATGAAGAAAAAAAATTAACACAAAGTAATTTTTCTTTCAAAACCCACTCAATTAGCCAAAAAAACTAAAGTTTTCAAAACATGACAAGTAGTAAATAGAAAAACGACTAAGAAATTCCTTCAAAACAGTTCATTGTTTCTTACTTCTTCATTTATTTTCATCACAAATTAATTGAAATGCTACAAAACTTGTACATAACTAAATTTAGACAAAATCTCTACCATCCCAATTTCAAATCTAACAAAATCCCAATCAAGCAGACAGAGTTTGAGAACTACACACAATGCAAGCATTTTTAGAGGTTAACTTAATATTTTCATTTATCCTTTCCTTCTATTTGATGAATCATGAAGGCTCATAAATAAAAATTTCATAGAAGTTTCATGGGATTGATAACCTCGTTTTGTAAAATCAATTGTTCGACTGATATTAAGAATCAAAGAGACTTGCAGATTATCTATCTGTAAGAAGGACAATAAGAAGACTACAAAGTTAACTAAAGATTGGACTTGAAATTCTTTTTACTAACCAAAATATAGATAAGAAAAATAAAATATAAGATACATATCCTTCACAATAGATAGGCGACAAAAAATTGAAATAGGCATGAATGATACCTTTTATGCAAAAATAAAATAAAATACCATAATTAGAATGAAAGGGACTTATGGATAGCAAAAAAAAACATCCCATCAAAGTAACAAGTTTAAAGATTTAGCAAGGAAAAACTTCATAGCCCCAAAGGCTTTGTGAATTGACCAACATTAAAACACCATCAAGAGAACTACTTAGCAAAAGGGATACAAGACATGAAATATTCATCAATAGGATATAGTCAAAAACATGTAACATCTAAAAGTATAATCTATATCGCTACTGAAATTAAGTGACCAAATCAAAATAATCATAAACCAATATCTATCGAAAAAAGCATGGAAGAATATGCACATCACACTAAAAAATTTTCAACAAAAATTTGATAAAAACAGACCAAAACAACCATAATCACAAAATGAGAATATAAGATAAAGCAAAAGAAATTAAAAATGAGAAGTGGAGGGAACGATAGTCTTACATTTTTTGAGCAAAAAAAAAAAGTAATTTAGGTTTAATTGGAATCACCATTTGGAAAATGAAATTGATTTCTTATCTAAAATCCTAAGCTAATAAGAGTTTTATAAGGATCTGATCCTAGAAACCGAAGCAAAATACCTTACTTTGGGGTTATAGTTTTCAAATGATGTCTCACACCTTTTTTTGATACTGAATTTGAGGGAGTATTTATAGGGTAGAATTGGGTCTTATTTTGTGAGTAAATTGAAATATAGGAGAAGGATTTGTGAGCGGTTTTTAAGAAACATAAATTTATTTGAGGATAAGGTAGGAGCTGTTGAAATTTGTACTACCTCTCCCTTGATTCGAGGGATTTGAAAATTTTAGGCATTTCTAGAAAGTTTAGCATATGTCTCGTGCTAGACACATATCCAGGTATCAAATTGTAGAGAAAAATTAGAGCTTTTGTTTTTTTTTCGGAGTTGGGTTGTTTTCACTAGTTAAAATCATTGTTTGTTGTTGTTTTTCGACGTCGTTGTTGTTTGGTGTGATTTTATTTGATATTGTTGTTGATGATTTGTGTGTTGTATGCTCGAATAGATGGAGTGCAAAGGTTAAAGATGAGTGGGTCGGGTTGGTGCAAATCAGGAGTTCTAGGCCTTGGTATGGGTTAATATTAAAGGGAATAGGGTTAGTGGTTACTGGTTAGGGATTTTAAAGATAGAAAATTAGGCTATTTGTTAAGATCCCTAGGTTAGGATTTAGTCAATTGCATTTAAATTATAGCCGAATTAAAAATCAAGTATCTAAACGCATGGTCATTATGGCCAAACTAAACTCAATAATGACCAAATTTAAAAAATTGGCTAAATTGAGACATGATGACGCGCAAACTAAAACCTTGAAGTGTAAGCGATCGTTACCAGTATAGTATTCAATCAAGGTTGGGGTTGAATCCACAATGTGTGAAAATAAGGATTTCAATACTTGAGAGTATTTTAAGTCAACTAGGAGTTAACCCGTAATGCATGGTAAATAAATAGAAAGTAAAATGGGGGATTTGGTTCAATGGTTTTGTGTTTAACAATTTTGTAGTTTTGAGAGTACTATTTCAAATCTAGAAACAATTAGAGATTAGCCAAGTATTGATAGGAATTTGGTTTATTCCTTTATAGATGTGGGTTCATGTATGGGTATTTGATCATTTGTACAAATTTAGCAAGAAATCACGAGTAGACTAGATCTAGAGGTTTTGGTGTCAATTTGTGAATACAACACCAAATATCACAAATGGGTTCTTTCGACCACCCCATAAATATAATAATTCTATCAATCTGTGTCCTTAATCAATATCCTTATTCTAAGAGAAGTTATAATATGAACTAATTCATGTTATTGTTCACACCTATTACTTACTCATATCTCTTTTGTCAAGGATGATATGGGTTTTAAGGTAATTGGGATTTGCAACCCCCAATTCAAAGTTAAAACATGGAATGCATGCCAAATCCATATCAAATAGCTAATTAAGAAGATAAATAAAAACTATGAACTAATTAAAACCTATTCAAGCATAAACCCTAAAAGAAGAATTAGATACTTATAGAGAGAGAAAATAGAGATATACCAAAATTACCATCAAATTAATTCATAGAAAATAAAGAGAATGTAAAATCCAAGATTTATTACAATAAGTATTCAAAAATATCACTACTTCATAGATTTATAGTCACTCTAATGTGTTCTTAGCTCAAGCGCAGTACAATAGTGCTCAATGATGGTGGAAATGAGTCGAATACCCCCAATTTAGTCCCAAATTCCATTTGCCTAAATTTACAAAAATGTCACTAAACTCTTGATCTGCTTGAGTAGATCTAAAAAAGAACTAGAGGAAATCATGAACATATCTATAGTAGATTGGGCATATATGGGGCGCACCTAGGGCATAGGGATATTTTTACCATTTTTACGATATGGCCTCCTGACACGTCCATATGATCTTTAGGGGTTTTTTCTTTCATATTAGACCTCCCATTGGCTTTAATAGATTTCTCATTTTCATTTACAACTTTTACCTACATAGATGAGGATTATACATGAGATTAACACCAAATTAATGGAAAAAACATTATAAATCAAGCTTAAAAGCAGCTAACAAGTCATCAAACTGACGACTTATCAACCCCAAAAACTTGAACTATTTCTTTTCCTCAATCATCCAAGAATAATCCAATGACATAGGGTATTTATGACTAAAACCCACCCATAAAAAGTTATACTAAAGATCTAGGCTATCAAAGTTCGAAAAAGACTTCTTAAACATGTCATGACAATAAGTAAACTAAAATTTTTCAATAAGCATATATATATATATGAAGCTAGGATGCTATTTTGTATCAAATGAAACTTTCAAATAAACAAAGAATCTCAAGAGGTTACAACATTAAATCTTCAAAAATCATCTAAAACTTCAAAACGCAACTTACCTCACCCATTTACCCAAACTGAGAGTAAAACTTCACCCTCTATCCTAAAGTATCAATGTTGTTCACATGCAAGAGTTAGATCCATGCATATTGGACATTTAAACTTTTAAAGAATCAATGAAATATTTCACATTAACTTTCGCAAAGTAATGCAAGTACAATGAGTAGAACCATAGGCTTGTCTGTTGTGTTTTTTTCCACTAATGTAGACTTACATAGTTTGGAATCACCAAGGTCTTATGGGTCTAGATGAATGTTTATGGTGTGGGAAATAATATATGGATCAAGTGACTAAAATACCTCCTTCAATGCAATCGTTCATCCCCTTCTATCCTAGAATTTTCAAACTATACACCTTATTCACCTTCAAATTAATTTCTTCGATTCCCTTGATCTTTAGCTTAGCATTTACCAAGCAAATCCAACCCACCATTTTATTTATCCACTTATTTAACTTTTTCAAGAGATTTTCTAACTTTAAACTTTTCTTAGCCCCTCATTTATTAATTTTAGGGGCTAGGCTATTCAACTTTATCATCAAGCATATCTCTTGTCTCTTAAGAACATGATTTGACAACCTTACATACAACTTAGCTCGTCTTAGCACAAAATATGATTCCCCCAAACTAGGGGTTTGAATCACCCTTACATCAATCTCACCATTGCACAACCCCTCAAACTTAGGCTTTCACCTATATTTCATTATTTAAAATCATGTGATGCATCAAAGGAGATTAAGTCCAAAAGAAGTATTTTTGAAAGGGTTTAGGTATTTTAGCATGGTTATCATTATAAGAAGAAAGAAAAATGTCAAAAGGATCAAAAGGGTTAACTATGTCATAATGTTAAGGTCTGAATTTAGCTATGTGATGGATCAAAAATAGCCTCCAGTCATCCTCCAAACAAGCTTTCATAGGATTTAATTTTGAATATACTCGAGGAAAGTTCTAGACTATATGTATGTACAAGAATTATTCAAAAATCTCACCACAGATGACATCATACTCATAGAGAAAAAATTTAATCTCCTAACAAATTTGAACAATTTGAGCTTAATAAGTTACTTCGAGTCAAAATCATTTCATTCCTCCCAATGACATTTTAAAAGTATTTATGAACTTTTGCCTATTTGAAAGTATTTACGAACTTTTGACTATTTGAATCAACTCAAAAGACTAGATATTTCACTTGAGTATGTTGCCTTACTATCCATCATCGGTGAACTATCTCTCGGTTCGAAAAAGAAACTAAACTAAAATAAAGACAAAAGATAAAAAAAATGAACAAATTTTGCTCCTTAGGGAAAGAACCGAGTTTTGAGGAAAACCCTTTGAGATTATTGGACCCATATACACAAAAGCAGACAAGAATAATGTGCAATAAATCAATTATTATATTAATATGAAGCACATGACACAAGACCAAAAAGGGCACCATCCTATATTATCATCAATATACCCAACAAGAGCCAATCTAAATCCATGAAAATAATGAGGAACAAGCTCGTGAGGGATAAAGTAAAATAACATCAAAGTGCAATCTCTATGAGGACTAAAGTAAATAAAAAACACAAATATAAAATGTAAATAAACATTAAATTGATAACTATAAGAATCGAGTATGTGTATGTCTATAAAATCCATCAAATAAAAAAATAGGTACAAATGATTAATTGAATAATAAGAATTCCCCACCCTTCCCCCTACTAAAAATTATTGCATTGTCTTCAATGCAAAAATAAAAATAAAGTAGAGGAAGGTAAATACTCCCTATGACACACTAGGTGCTCGGGTCCATGCCAATGGGTGATCGTACTATCTCGATAGGAGTCTCATCGGAATGGGCCACTCTCATTGAGTTGTCTACAAAGGAAAACATATCACCATACCGAGATCTAGAACTATACCCAACCATCCATATATGCTTAGCATCCCTAGATAGTTACTTGGTGAGCTTAACCTGCTAGGCTTCAGTAAGACACTCTATCAAATAAACCTCATCCTCAACACCAACGTCCTCATGCCCTTTGCCAAACAAGTTCTTAAATAGAAGTACTGTCTAGAAGTGTCTATAGGAAAAGAAATCTCTATCACACCAAGACCAAAAAGGGGTTTACCAGAGTAAAAATCTACCTGCAAACTATCAAGGTCTTCCCTCAAAGATGCCACCCCTTCACAATCCTCTCTCAGCTCAAATGTGGACACTCTCCACTCTAAATCTGATATGTATGCATATAGAGATGCCATAATGTCCTGAATAATTAGGGGAATGTCGGCCACCAATCAAATAAGAGTAGTATTATTTGTCAAAGTCATGGAAGCAACTTTTCCAAACATAACTATAGAAGACTGTGGTGGTTCTATGGGCTGAGGTGGTGGTGCGATGCTTGATGATGGAGGAGTATTAGTAAAATAATGATGAGTCTCAAAATCAAGTGTATGAATCAAACGGAGAACACTTCCTCTAACCTCAACAAATATTCCTCGATTGAATCTACCAAAACCAAAGCTTTCCTCTTAATCCTTGTAGGATTATCCTCATCCTAGGAATCTATGATGTTAATGATTCCATTAAATATAAATCTTCGATCAATCTTAGAGAATAGTGGGACTTTGAATTCATGGCAAAGCAGAGAGCTGAGTGTCAGGAAAGGCAATAAAGTGCCTTTACCTTTATTTCATCATATCCACTATCAACTCTCTTGAATTAATCACGACTTCATCTATAATGCACCCATCAAGAATGTCCATATCAATCGTGATATCTTGTTCATTTCCTGAGAAAAGGAAGCGGTTACCAACAAATCTAAGCCAATGTTTGGCTTAAACCAAAAGCTCCCTCCTCTTGATTTGACCCACACTATAAGATCATATAGGAAGGCCATTATAAATCACACAAGTAAGCTAGGGAAAACTTTGACGCTAGTTAAATAATCACTTTTTACACTCCACCACGAAATATAAGTGATTATTTAACTAGCGTCAAAGTTTTCCCTAGCTTACAAGGATGAGTCTTTTACTCTGAGTAAATTATTAAGCTCAAATTGGTTGGGAGACTAACTTTTTGCTCTGTGAGTACAATGCCATATGTGGTGAGAATTTTGAATAATTCTTGTTCATACGTGTAGTTTAGAGCTTGAACCAAGTGTATTCAAAGCAAAATCCTAGGAATATTTTTTTGGATGATGACCCGAGGCTATTTTTGACCTGTCACATATCTAAATACCCACCTTATCATTGTTTCCTGGTTAACCCCTTTGATCTTTTTTTCCATTTTTCTTTCTTGTAGTAATGATAACCATGCTAAAACACCTAAGCTTTGAAAATCTTTCTTTTGTCACTTAACCTCCTTTGATAAGCTCATGATTCTAAATAATTAAATATAGGTGAGAGCCTAAGTTTAGAGGGTTGTTTATTTGGGAGAATAATGTAAGACTAGTTCACACTCCAAGTTTGTGGAATGAATGTGTTATGTTAAGATGATCCAAGAAAGGTGTATGTAAGGTTGACAAATTATGTACTTAAGAGACAAGAGATATGCTTGATGATAAAGTTGAATAGCCTAGCCCATTGAACATGAGGAGAAATTTAACAAATAAAGAGATACAAAGAGCTTAAAGTTATAAAAGCTCTTGATAACACCGAAGAAGTAAAGAAAGAAAATGATGGATTAGGTTTGTTTGATAAATGCTAAGATAAGGGTTAAGGTAAGCAAGGGATATCATTTGAAGGTTAATAAAGAAGATAATTTAAAATTTTATGGTAAAAGGGGATGAGTGATTGAGTGAAATGAAGTTGTTAGAAACTTAAAACATATATTCCTTTCTGCACCATAAACCTTCATCTAAACCCACAAGACCTTGGAGATTCTAAACATGGTAAGTCTACATTAGTGGTTAAAAAAACAAAGGACAAGTCTATGGTTCTACTCATTGTAATTATATTTATTTGCGAGAGAGAGCATAAATTGTTTCATTATTTCAGCTCCTCAAAGAATTTAAATAACTTGTGTTTGTGGAGCTAACTCTCGCATATGAGTGGCATCGATACTTTGGTGTAGAGGGTGATGTCTTACTCTCGCTTTAGATATACGGGAAAGGTAAGTTGCATTGTGAAGGTTGAGATGATATTTGAAGATTTTGTGTCACCTATTAATATGCTTTTTTGATTTGAAAGGTTCATTTTGTAAAAACATGCATCCATGCTTCATAGATATGTGCTTATTGAAAGTTTTTTGTTTACTTGTTGAAAATTTTTTGTTTACTTGTTGCCATAACATGTTTGAGAAGTCATTGTAGAGATTTCTTAGACTAGATCATTAGTATAGATTTCTTTTGGGTGGTTTTGAGTCGTAAATACCCTATCTTTATGGATTAGTCTTAGGTACTTGAGGATAAGCAATAGTTTGAGTTTGGGAGGTTGATAAGTTGTCAATTTGACAACTTGTTAGCACTTTTTAAGATTAAATTATCATTCATTTCCATTGCTTTTATGGCAATATCATTTACAATGCTCACTTATATAGGTAAAGGTTGAAAATAAAGATGATACATCCATTCAAGTCAATGGGAGGTTAAATATAAAAAAAAAAGTGCCCTAAAGATCACATGGACGTGTTGGACAAAAATGGTCAAAAAGCCCCATCTGTGCCCAGGATGCACCATATTTGGGCCTAATCTACTCTATGTTTGCTCTTTATCTTCTCAAGATCTTTTATAGTAGATCAAGAGTGCAGTGTTATTTTATAAATTCAAGCAAACGAGAATTTTAGGCTAAATTGAGGGGTTTTAGCTAAATTCCTCAATTATTAAGATCATTGTGCTACTCTTGAGCTAAGAACACATTAGGGTTATTCTCAAGTAAAAAATTAGGGATTTATATTGATGATTTATTAAATTTAAGGCTTGGATTTTGCATTCTCTTTATTTTCTATGGATCAATTTGATGAAACTTTTGGTATATCTCTACTTTCTCTCTTATAAGTAGCTAATTCTTCTTCTTAGGATTATGTTTTAATAGGATGTTATTAGTGCATAGGTTTTGTTTATTTGTATTTCTAATAAGCTATTTTATATGGGTTTTGCCTTTATTTCATGTTTTAATTAAGAATTGGGGTTTGCAAACCCCAATTACCTTAGAATCCATATCATCCTTGACAGATGGGATATTGGTGAGGAATGGGTATGAATAATAACTTGAATTAGTTCATTTAATAGCATCTCTTAGACATAAAGATGTTAATTGAGGTCATAGATTGGTAAAAATTTTACAGTTATGAGGTGTTCGAAAGAACCCATTTGTGATATTTTGTATTTTGTTGACAAATTGACACTAATACCTCTAGGTCTAGCCTACCCATGACCTCTAGCTAAATTTGGTCAAATAATAAAATACCCATGAAGGAATCTACACCTAGCAAGGAATAAACCTAAGTCCCATCAACACTTTATTAATCTCTAATTGTTCCTAGCTTTAAAATAATCGTCTTAAAATAATAAAATTGTTAAATCCAAAATCATTCAAATAAACCCCCCTTTTTTACTCCCATGTTTGTTTACCACACATTATGGGTCAACTACTAATTGACTTCTAAAATTCTCAAGTATTAAAATCCTTTTATTTACTCCATGTGGATTTGACCCCAACCTACGTTGGCTTACTCTACTAATTACAATTGCTTACACCTCAAGGGTGTAGTTTATGAAGCTTTTTAATTTGAATTGATTTACGTGAGATTATTTGGATGGTTTATTCTTGTTGGATTCATTATTTTGGAATGGGTATAAGTTTTTTTACATGTTTAATTTTTAATTCGTCCAATTGAACTTTCTTGTCTATTTAATATGGCGGGTGGCTCAACTAGGATAGTATGAGAACCATGGATGTATTTGGAGATAATTTGGTGAAATAAGCTTGCTCACATGTGCTTCTATTATCTTTCCTAAGCTCTTATTTATCATGTTCATCATGGGGTTGTTGAAATATCAATAAAAGAAAAATGCCTTGAATTCTTGTAATGGTTAATGTGATCTTTCTTAGGGTATAATATGATGATTCTTGAAGCACAATTGTGAGTCCAATTAGTTCTTATTATAGAATAACTGGTAGTTATTGGTTGAAGCAGTTTGTTAAGAAATATGACATCCATGGATTTTTATTCATCAACATGCCTAACATAAAATCCACATGTGAAGTCTGAGTAACTTGAGAGACATGACTGCTTGCCTTTTCCTATGATAGATTGGTGATACCATTCTTAATGGTGTAGGGTGATTTTTGTTTCTATTGGTGTCTTGGATGTTCTATAAGCTATATTGGCAAAATATGAAGATAGTGTGGAAATGTACAGTCTCAATGGTGGCATGTTGTGCTGAAATAGTCCCTTGAGTTAGATTGATCATAGTACCTTGCATTCACTTTCATTTTTCTTTAGCATTTTTTCTATCTTGATATATAAAAATACCAAATTTTTTTTATCTCTTTCTCTGTTATTTTGGTCTTATTCCTTTCTTTTACATAGGTATGTATCTAATAAAGACATTGCCATAGGATTCTAAGTAGGGCACCGCTCTGGATAAGAACAACGCACAAGTTATAACCAAAAAAGAAATAGAACCAACCTCTAAAGTAATCCAACAAGGATCAAAAGTGAAAGCTAAGATGAGTTACCTTTTGTAGCGAACCCTCTTAGAGGATCCCAGTCTAATGAGGCTCCGAGTAAGACAGTATGACCATCTACTGACATGGACCTGAGCTCCTAGTGCACCATAGGGAGTACTTACTCTTTTTTACTCTCATTTTATTTTTTGCACTAATGACAATAGAATGATTTTTTGTGGGGGTGAGGTGTCTTATCCCATATTTAATGGTCTATACTTATTAATTTCACTTGTGGCATTGGTTGGATGGATTATAGAGATATACTTTATATTTTTTTACATTTTAATGCTTATTTATCCCTTGTGGGTCTGGTTCGTCATGATAGACATTGCTTTGGATATGGCCCTTGTTAGGCATATAGATGATGATGTTGGATATTACCCTTTCTGATCCTCTTCATGCGCTTAATATATATATATATGATACCTGATTGTGATTGTACTAGTATTGATGGTGTATTTTGGGTGATGTGTACAAGATTGGTGTGCATTGTTCTTGTCGCCTTTTGTATATACATGTCCAATAAACTCCAAGGGTTTTCATTGAAAATTGGTTTTTTCATACGAAGTAAATTTTTTCTTAAGATGGTTATCTTTCATCTAATAACTTGAGACCCATAGGGTTATTGTTTACTAGGATCTAGTATAAGGGTTAGTAATGCGACATCGTAAAATTCAAAAGGTAGAGGGTGAAATCAATCAATGAGTCTACAACATAGTTAATGGTACAAAACTTATCAGATTCTACATGCAAGGTACTGGGATGGTACAACTAAACACAATAAGATTACAATTCGAGATGAAAGGGGAAACACAACCCCAATGTTCGTCTCTTATTATTTTCAAATAGAGTTTGTATTTTTAACTTATAGTTACTTGATACTATTAACCCTCCCCCCATTTACTTTATTAATTTCACATTGATTCCATCAAAAGAGAGATACGATACCTGTAGTCATTGTGGGTGCAACCCCAACCTAGTTGTCTTACTATATGGAGCATGACCGCTTTATCCTTATATTGGAGGTGTAGTTTGGAAGTGGATAAAAATTTGACGCCATTGTGGAGGATTACGGTGTTGAGTAGATTCAAGTTATTAAAGTTTACGGGTTTTTATTATTGTTATTAGTTGGGTATATATCGGTGTATGCCTAACACAAGGAGTTAAGGAAATCCCTTACTCCCGAGTTATTCAAAACCTTGGAGAATACTACATACACCATGCAGGATGACTGAAAAAGTTCTTAATGGTGCTCCAACAGGGGTTTGAGACCCTATAATGTACCTCCTCCAACTAATGACCCACAGAACGTTGCTAATAGATAGATTGACCAGTTGTTGGTAGACACTAAAAACTAAATAAGAGAAGAGAAGGCACAATATCTAGCTTAGAAGGCAGGGCTAGCTCTAAAGAGACAAGATAGAGATCATCGAGCAGACCTCGATAGAGATAAGGACAAATAGGGTAGAGCTCAGATATTGCCAAATTATCAATACTTACCACCCTATGAGGATGAGGAAGATATGTGCTATGTTGAGCCTGCAAAGATAGGGACCATAGATCCACCTTCTTTACTTCCAAATATGAAATTTATCATAACTAGTGCTACGATCCCAGTTGTTGAACCTGCGAGGAGTGTTTGCGGTCTTACCAATAGATGATGCAAATGTGCACCTTGATAATTTGATATGGATCTGTACTTCTTATACTATTTTGAGGGTAAATTATGAGGCTTTTAGGTTGAGGTTCTTCTTCTCATTATCTGGAGAAGCTTCACTATGGTTGGGGGAGCTTTCTCGAGGATTAATAACCACTTGGAATAAGTTACATAGACAATTATTGGATATATTCTTTCCACTATCCAGGATGTTACAGTTGAATGATAACATTCATGACTTCAGACATCTGCCTTCAGAATCTATGTATAAGGCATGGTTTCGATTCAAGAAGAAGTTGAGTATGGTACCAGTCCATCAAATTCCAGGGACGAGCTTGTTGCAAATATTCTACAAAGCCCTAACGATCAGTTCTAGAAAAATATAAGATACCATCACCAGAGGATAATATATGAGACTATGCTAGGAGGTAGCTTTGGATATTTTAGACCAAATATCTATCACAAATCGAGAATGGCATACTCAAGATTTTCAAAGAGGTGTGGGCACTTATGTCATTAGGTCATCCACTGATCATAGACTGGTTGATTATAATATGGAATAGGAAGTAGTATAGCTCAAAATAGAGATCGGGTTAGTTACTCAATAGTTTACGATAATGAATTCCAAAAAAGTGAATGCAGAAGGAGCACAGTATGTGACTTCTAGAGTTTATGAGTCTAATTTGGAGGAGGAAGCCAAGTATCTTAATCGTGAGTAGGCGGGTTTTCAAGCACATGGCAAGGAAATTGAGGTTGAAACTATTATAGTGATAGATAAAGGGACCGTAGTAGGGAGCAATATAGTGACTGGAGAAAAAAAGATGACTATAGAGAGAAGAGAGATAGGTACATTCAACCAGGCAGTTGGGACATCAAATAGAAAATGGAAGCGATGCTGACCAAGCTGGTCAAGGGTAAAAAAAATAAAGAGAATATCCTTAAGGAGATTAAGGCTGACATATCAGGGTTAAATGAAAAGGTTGAATCTCATACGACTGCTATCAAGCAGTTAGAGCACTAGTTCAGGCAGATGTCGACAACACTGAATCAAAAGCAATCGTGTACCCTTTCGACCAACACTATTCAAAATAAAAAAACAATGGTAATATTTTTGTTATTAATGTATGGAATGGTATAACTACTATGGATCCTCCTTTACCTGTTGTATTAGTGATAAGGAATATTGAGGCTTCTATTAATGATACGCCTATTGTAGAGTCAAAAAAAGGCAACAGGTGGTGATGTTAAAGTTAATGAGGATAAAGGTATGGGTGATGTAAGAAAGCCATTAATCAAGTCAATCCCATGATCACCCCACCTTTTCCTCAAAGAATAAAACAAAAGAAAAAGGAAGGTAAGTTCAAGAAGTTCATTGAAATGCTTAAAGACTTGAGTTTGAACATCTGTTTACTTGAAGCGCTGAAGGAGATTCCTAGGAATGCTAGGTTTATGAAAAATTTAGTGACCAATAAGAGAACAGAAAGTCTTGAGGACATGGGTGGACTGCACCATTCTAGTGCAGTTACTTTTAGATCCTTGGCTTAGAAAAAGGGTGATCTCGATGTGTTCATAATTTTATGTATAATTGGGACCTCCCAATTTGCTAGAGCTCTTTGTGACTTAGGGGACAACATAAATTTGATATCGTTGGTTATATTTAGACAATTGGGTTAGAGTTCTCCCAAGCCAACTATTATGAGGCTATTAATGGCCCATCTCATTCTCAAGAAGCCCATTGGCATTTCCTATCATATGATGGTAAGAGTAGATCACCACATCTTTCTAGCTAACTTTGTGATTATGGATTATGAGGTCGATTTCAAGATGCCCCTAATTTTTGGAAGACAGTTTATTGCTAAGGGCAGAGATATGGTTGATATGGAAAGTAAGGGACTCAAATTTAGAGTCAAGAAGGAAGAAGTCACATTCAATGTTAGAAGAACAATGAAGCAGCTGACCGACATGAGAGTGGTGTCGGTTATTTATTGTGTTGATGACCCAGGAGGGTATTCTTTTGGGTATCTTAATAAATTCTTAGTAGTCAAGATACCAACATCGTAAACCGATATTAAATCAAGCGCTACATAGGAGGCAACCCATGGGCTTATTAGTGCATCCTGAGTAACCAACATGGCCATGTTGTGATGTTAAATCAAGCACTAGGTAGGAGGCAACCCACTATTTTGGTGTTCACTTTGTCTTTTTTGTGTGTATATATTGGTAGCTTTTGAACATACCTAGAATGAGTTAAAGTTTCTACATTTATTACCTTCCAGGTAAGGGGACTGTGTGACCAATCCACAAGGTTACAATTCCCACTTAGGCCAGTTAGAGTTGTAAGATAATTAAAAAGATGAATTTTTGAACATGTTAATGGGAAATTCTGGACGTTGACACAAAATCCTACTTATAGAGACATAAATATCAGTTATGGACCCATCATAAGTAGGGTGAGTATCAAAATGCAAAGTTCAAAAACCATGAAAGTGGGATGAAATTAGTGCCCACTTATGGTCACCACTTATGGACCATATGTACAACGTACGACTCATATGTGGAAGATGTAAGTGGTCAATCTGTCGGCCCAAAATTTTATTTAAAATTTTTGGCCTACCCATGCTTAAATAATACCTGAACAGGCCCCCTTGATATTTAACCCATTTTAACCTTCCAAATTATCAAAATTTCAATCTTTCCCTTAAAACCTTACTTTCCCTCTCAAAGTATAAACTTTTCCCACACTTAGAAAAGGGTTAAATTGACACAAATTTGTGGTATCAACTTTTGTAAAAGTGTCATACATATGTTCTAACTTCAATTTACTTCACTTGTTTGTAGCACACTTTAGATTGTGCATAAAAAAGGTAACGTTCTTAGCTCCAACTTGTAGTACTATATGTTAAAGTTGAAAACAATTAGTTGATGTGGTTATTTACATGCAATATACTGTTTCCAACAAAGTTGTTAGTCAGAAGCCTTGAACTATACTAGAATCTCGAATGAAACCCTAAAATTATTCCCTAACCGAAGGTGTTACTTGACGAAGTAGAAGGATACTAAGAGTTTGGCTTGATAGTTCATAGTGATAAATATAATCTTTGATGTATGTATGCACATTGGAATGTTTGGGACTAAATTCAACTGTAGGGACATGAAAATTGAAGAAAAATCAAAGTTGACAAATTTGGAGTTTTCTTTAAATTTTGAAGTCCCTCATTCTCTTTTTGAAACTGACGTGTATTTTTTCACGTACGAATGGCTCCCAAATCTACAAAGAATAAAGTAGCTTAATAGAGGGTATGGGATGAGTCCCCCAAGATAAGTGGTTCAATGGAGTAGTACCCAATTTCACATTTATGGGCAAGTGACACATCGAGTGACGAGAAAAGATTTGTTAGGCAGCTGAGACTATTATTTTGGACACCAACTTCTAGATGACTCATAGTGGGGAAAAAGACCAGTATTCACTTGGCCTAAGACACAGACTAATGTTGTTCAGGCTGTCTAAGAGGCCTAGGCATCTCTATCCTGACTGAGGATGAAGTCGGCTAGGAGATTATCCCCACACTCTTCTCCATCAGATGGTAGTGATGATACTGATGAGGATGCAGAGTCAGAGCTAGCTCTGCATGTTAATACCTAGGACAACTCAATCTAAGAAGAGGACTTAGGCTCCATACTAGGAGGAGTCATCAGTAGTACCCTAATCTGAGGAAGGTATTGCAGCTCATGTACAATATCAGGTCTACCCAGTTTAAGGAGGGTATAGGGCAGTCTTTCTACTATGTGCTACTTCTAGATATAGAGGCACCAACATAGCAGGATTAGAGTTCCATCCCTACATATGTTCTAGAGGTACCGCTTGAGGAGGAAAACCAGGGATAGTGTATAGATACATTTCAGATACTATTTGAGAGAGGCCACTATATTATAGAAATTGGCTGACCCTAGAGGGTTATTTATGAGAAGCACAGGATTGAGCTATCTAGTTTGAGTAGATCACTACAATTACGAGTAGCCTTTGAGTGTTTTCAGTTAGAGTGGATGACTAGACCACTCAATTCTTATAGTTCAACTATGGTGCGAGAGTTTTATGCATCATATTATGCTATAGTATCTTTGACTATGCCTAAAAGCGTTATTCTGAGGCACACTGATCATCCATTGCTTAAGAAGAACCTGGTAAGTGGGGTTATGGTTTATATATCAGCAGCAACAATCCATCAATTTTGCAGCATGATGTTCGGGTATGACATTGATTTTGCAGTCAACATTCGGCATAAGATTCATAAAAGAGCCTTTGTAGAGATGACAACTATGCCATTCCTTTATCCAATTTAGAGACTGTGTGATGATGTCAGTATAAAAGAGACGTCAGGAGTTGATGAGAGAGTAAAAGTGATATCCATTGCACAGACGAAGATGATGAAGGATCTGGCATACCCGACCCTTCCCAGGAGACCTAGTGAGCCTGTCACAGTACTTGAGGCCCATCCTGTCTCAACCATACCTCTATCACTTATTATAGTTCTGGGAGTGCCAAACCGGGAGAATATGTTCTTTTTCATGAAATTTAGAACTACTCTTACATTATTTATTAGAAAGGCAGCTACCTCCACCTACTTAGATACATAGTCAACTGCCACAAAGATGTACAAGTTGCCATGAAATGGTGGTAATGGTCCCATAAAATCAATCTCCCAAATGCCAAATACTTCAATTTCAAGAATATTTTTAGGGGCATCCCATGGTGCCTTGAAAGTATACCTAACCACTAGTACTGATCACTTCTTTTCACGAAGTCAATTGCATCTTTGAAAAAGGTAGGCCAAAAAAAGCCTGATTATAACACTTTTCTGGTTGTTCTTTCACCCCATGATGGCCACCTTAAGGAGATGAATGTCACTTTTGTAGAACTTGTGTGAATTCAACTTTTGAAATACATTTTCATACAATACCGTACATACCCTACTTGAAAAGATATAGATTATCCCATATGTAAGCTCGAGAATTATGAAGTAGTTTATTTCTTTATTAAGTGGTAGTTTCAAGAGGGTAAACCCCACACACTAGTAAGTTCATAATATCTGCATACCACGGAAGGTCACACGAGCCAAGGAACAATAATTTTTCATCCAGAAACTCTTCCTGAATGTAGAGAGAATAATCAACAATATGGTCATGAGTCTTAAGCCGTGATAAATGGTCTGCAACCTGATTCTATGCTCTTTTCCTATCACGAACCTCTAGGTCAAATTATGCAATAATAGAATATATCTGATCAATCAAGATTTTGCATCTTTTTTATTAAAGAGATACTTGATGGATACATGGTTTGTGTGAACAATAACTTTGGTACCCACCAAGTATGCTCTAAATTTATCAAATGCATAAACCACCGCTAACAACTCCTTTTCAGTGACTATATGATTCATTTGGAGATTATTTAAGACTTTACTAGCATAATAAATAGAGAGAAACACCTTGTCTTTTCTTTTCCCCAATACTTCTCCCACAACCACATCACTAATATCACATACCATTCAAATGGAAACTCTCAATCAGGAGAAATAAAAATAGGAGCTTCTGTCAACTTCTCAAAAGCTTCTTGACAATCTACCCTAAAATCAAACTTGGCATCTTTTTCTGACAATTTACACATCGGGCTTGCAATCATTGAAAAGTCCTTTATAAAATGCTTGTAAAAACACACATGCCCCAAGAAAATTTGCATTCCCTTGACTGATACTGGATGTGGCAGTTTTTCGATCACTTTAATTTTGGCTCTACTCACTTTGAGTCCTCTACATGACACTTTATGGCCAAGGACTATTCCTTCCTTAACCAAACTTTTCCCAATTCAGCATCAGATTTGTCTCTTCACAACGAGCTAGGAGTCGATCTAGATTTTACAAGCATACCTCAAAAAATTACTGTAAACAGAGAATTCATCCATGAATACCTCAATAAACTCTTCAACCATGTCGTAAAACATTGCCATCATGCATCTCTGAAACATTGTAGGAGTATTGCAGAGGCCAAAAGGAATGCATCTGAACGCATATGTTCCATATAGACAAGTAAAAGTCATCTTCTCTTGGTTCTTGGGCTCAATGGTAATTTGATTATAACCTGAGTAACCATCAAGAAAAGAGTAGTACTCCTGCCCTACCGACCTATCCAACATCTAATCAATGAAAAGGATAGGATAGTAGTCCTTTCTTGTTGATTTATTTAGCATCCAATAATCAATACAAATTCTCCATCTGGTCACCATGGGAGTGGGAATTAGCTTATTTTCTTTATTTGTCACCACGGTCATCCCACCTTTCTTTGGGACATAATGTATCAGGCTTACCCATTTATTGTTTGATATTGGATAAATAATACCATTGTCAAGCCACTTGATGACCTCTTTTCATACCACGTCCTTCATTACCAGATTCAATCTATATTGTTCCCGCACTCTTAGTTTAAAACCTTCTTCCATGCATGCAAAACACTATATTTATCCTTGTAATGTTAGACATTTGGCACCTAATTTTCTTCTTTCTTTTTTTCAAGACTGTCACTGCTTTCTTTACTTGTATATCAGATAAACCTACAGACAAAATAACATGCAAGGTATCATTGTCACCATGGTAAACATATTTCAAGTGAGTAGAAAGAACATTAAGCTCTAATTTTGGAGCTTTATTAATTAAAACTTTGGGGGATGGGCCAATTGGCATGTTCAATGGCTCAAAAGGTAGATTTTTCATTTCAACCGCTACAAAATCCATGACTTGGGCTAATTCCAGTACCTCCACATCTCAATAAAGATCATGACCCACTAAAGCTCACTCTAATGGAACATTTAACAATAGCCTATGATCAGACTCAAGGTCTATAAAGAATATAAAAGATAACTCCTTATATATAGCTAGCAATTTCAACTCCTTGTACACATCAATAACCTTCACTTTGTCATGCTCTCTTATTGTCATCTTTCCTGTGCTACATCAATTAATGACTGCTCTATTTTTAGGAAGGGGCGTCCTAAAATAAATTAATCAACTAGATCAGCTTCAAATTCAAGAATAAAAAAGATAACCAGAATGATTAGTGATCCCACTTTCACTAAGACTCCTTAAATAATTCCATCCGGCCTAGAAAAAGATTTGTCAGCCAACTGTGATATAATATTCATGGGTTTGGGACTCCCAAAACCCATCTTTTTGTACCAAAATATAGGTATAAGATTTATGCTATCCCCCAAGTCACACAATCCATGAGCACTTATGGTCTATCCAATAGTGATCTGCAAAGTAAAACTACCTGGATCCTTCAATTTTATGGGCAGTTTATTTTGTATCTTTCATGTGCACTCCTTAATAAGTGCAACTATAGCATACTCTATCAACCAGTTCTTATTTGGAAATATATCCTTTAGGTATTTTGCATATTTTGGAACACTCTATAGAATATCAACAAGAGGAAGATTTACTTATACTTGCTTTAGAAGATCCAATAATTTCTTGTAACTGACCTCCTATTGATGCTTTATTTGTATTTAAGGGAATGGTAGAGATGGAGTCTTCTTTTCCATATGATTTTCTCCTCCTTTTTTCTCCTCACTAGCCTTAGAATCATCTTCAGTGGTTGTGGGACTAACCTTCTCAAGTACCGCCTCCTTTAACTACAACCCACTCCTTATTATAACTTCATTTACTTTTTTTAGATTCGCCTTTGTAGTGATAGGTAAGCCTCCTTGAGGTCTTATGTTTTGCGCTCCCGCAATCTGACCGAGTTGCAACTTTAAATTTCTAGTAACCAACTGTTGTCTCTTCAACTCTACTACAAAAAATGCTTGAGTAGCTAAAGTCTACTTCATCATCTCCTCTGTGTTGCTTGTTTGAGTAGTAGCTTGATTATTCTGGACCTGCTATTAATTATGTTACACTGTCCCCTAATACTAATTATTATTCTGTTCCTGATTTCCACCTTATGAGAAATTGAGATGGTTCCTCAAGTTGGGATTATACGTATTACTGAAATTCTGTTGTCCCTGACAATTCACATTCCCCACATAATTAATAGAATTTGGATTATACGTACAAGCATCTAATGTATGATCACTACTTCCACAAACCTCACACCAATAATTTACTCGTTGGACAGCATTAGTTGTAGCTGCTACATGTGGAATCCCCAACTTTATATTGTTAAGTTTAGTAAGCATTTGATTTTGCATTGCTACGATCTGAGCTGATAATACAGTGAAATGGTCTACCTCTAATACCCTTGTAACCTTCTTGGAAACACTCCTCGAATTAGCATACCATTCAGGGTTCCTTTGTTAAATCCTATTCAGCAGCGTGTATAATTCATCATAAGTTTTCTCAAGAGCTTGACCACCTGCTGCTAAATCTAAGATAATTTTGGTATTTGGATCAACCCCTCAATGAAAGTAGTAACAAGGACATTATTAGAATGATGATGTCGAGGGAAATTTCTGAGCATACTCTTTAATCTCTCCCAACCTTGGTAGAGATTCTCTCCTTCTTTCTATATGAAACTCAGAATCTCACTTCTCAAACGTAAAGTATTCCCAAATGGAAATAATCGAATAAGGAACTTCCAAGTTAGATCTTCCCAAGAAGTGATGGAGAGTGGTGGTTCAATATGTAACCACCTTTTTGCTTCCATGATTAAAGAAAAAGGGAAGAGTGTCAATCTAACATAATCAGTACTCACCCCAGCAGGAATATAAGTATCATTTATTTCTAAGAAGGTCTGTATGTGTTGCTATGGGTATTCATGTAAAAGGTCAACAAATTGCCCCTCTGAATTTAGCAATTGCATCATATTTTGCTTCAATTCAAATTCACCACCTGGATCGAGCTTGTGAATACTGTTAGTAGCATAGTTTGTGAGTGGGATTTCCACCTCATGATAAGGTCTAGCAACTAGTTGAGTAGGAACTGCTAGGATAACTGAAGCTGGAACATTTCTGGCATTTGGATCGATAGGATAATTTGGATCAATTGGATGAGCCATTTGAACCTGTTGAATGCGATATTGAGCTTTTGGACTTTGTTGAAATATTAGTTCTGATTCTTCAAAAGGCTCTACCAACTCTTTATCTCTCGCCAGTCCTGTAGTTAGCCAATCCTGCAAAAAATCAGCTGCTAAGATCAAGTCGTTAATACTTAAAATTATTATCAAAAACCAAAAATTTCGCAATTTACTAATTATTCTAGTCCCCAGCAACGGTGCCAAAAATATGTTGTGTCTCAAATGCTCAACAAGTGCACGTGATCGTACAAGTAATGTAATGACTTAGACAGTATGATCGTTCCCACGAGGACTATGCAAATAGTAATTTAGCCAACTTTTAGTTTTAGACAAAAAGGTATCAAGTGTTGTAAAGTATCAAGATGATTGGGAATTTGTGAATAAAAATTGTAAATAAATAAGAAATAGCAATTTGAGACAATAGAAAAGCAAGCAAAAGTTGTAAACAATAATGATAAGAATTCCAGGGTTGTAGCACATAGAAAAATCATACAATTCTATCTTCTTATCGCATTCTAGTTGGATATCAGGTTGTTGATTCCCAAGGTTTATCGTCCGATCTTGGTCTCCAAACCTCAAATCTTCTATCTATTGAATATTGCATCTACAGCTCCCATAGAGATACAACAATTCATCTAGATTCATAAGTAATCTTCTTGTAATTGAACCAAGAAGGGCTTATAGGTATATCCCTATCCCAGATACTAATTCAAACCCCTTATTTCATAAGAGGATAAGAAACTTGCTCCTTAATTTCTTCGTTTTATCCTATGATTCTCCTCTTGAATTCACATAGGAATATACATTTATTCTAATGGTTCTCACTCATTAAAATAGTAAGATCAAGAAATTAAGAACAACCCAGATGATAATCCAAAAAGAAAATACGATAAAGAATATCAAATAGTAACCATGTTCTTGGCCTCAACCCCAAAACAAGGGTGTTTAGCCACTAATGTTAGAATTCAACATAAAAAATAAGCAATTAATCGTACCCAAATTTATCTTGAAGTGAATAAGTTCAAAAGAAATTGTAAGAACCCTAAAACAGAGATTTTTGCGCTTTTTCTACGCTGCTACACTTGCCAAGTGTTTTCAATTGTGTTGAAGTTTTTTTTTATAGTTGAGATGATTTTAGCCTAGAAAATATCTAGGTTCGTATCGCGATACATGCTTTACCTGACTGAATGTCGCGACACGATATGTGATTGACTTGACTAGGGGCTACGTCGCGGGCCTATTTCGACCCCTCACTGGAATTGTCATCCAAAAATTTGGCGAAGGCAAACATTTTGGGGATCGTGACATGACATGTTGTTGACTTAAATAGGGGTTGCATCGTGGAAGGTGCTTAACTTGAATAGGGGCCACATCGCGGGCCTATTACAATCCCTCACTGGAATTTTAGTCCAAAAAATCGGCTAAGGAAAAGAATCCTTTTAGATGGTAGCTTTCCTACTTGATTCCCCTTTCACTGTATGCTTCCTAAATTTATTGAAAATTCCTTCTAAATTCAATCCACTCAAATCCATAACCTCATTTGTCATTTGTTTCATATTATGCCTCTATTTTCTTCCAATTCTGTGAGAAATTTACAGTGCATAACTAATCACGTCCATCAACTATATAATGCAATTAGACATTAAAACATAAAAAAAACACACATTTTAGCTGATCAAACAAGTCCTATTATGGGTAATAATTGGTGATTGGATATATAAATATGCCCAAGATCATCCTTGAAATATGAGGACTCACCACTCTATCTGCTATTGATAACCTGAACTGTTAGGTATGGTCAGAAACCTGAGCATCCATACCTATGATATAAGACATCATAGCATAAAGAAAGAGTATGCATCAATACTTTGAATGTACTGGTATGCTAAGCGAGGTAGGCTGAAATACATGGGTTCATATACATGAGATGATAACTGACTAAATGAACATTATGAAATAACCAAATGAGAGTAGATACAAAAATATAACTGCTGACGTACTGAAAATGCGATATTGTGCATGTAGATATACATTACGTATCCAAGATTTGTACTAAATTTGAGTACTGAATTCTAATGGCCGAGTAACTAAATCTGATAGCCATGGTTCTGTAAAACTGTCTGAGTTCTTTACTAAATACTAAGACTGAAACATTAACTATGAAAGTGTTCATCTAACCAACATACCCCAATATAGATTGATTTTGGGGTCAAACCTGTGACCCTTGTTAGAAGCGTGTTAGCACCTTGCCACGGGATACTAACAATGTTATGTCAAACCTAATCTAGCAGGAAGACTTATGAAGTATGTATATGGTTGAGTCAACCCTAGTATAGCAAGAGGATGACTAACCTTACGTTGGCTACTTAGTTCTATAATACAGGGACTGCTACTGAGGGTCAAACCCTCAGCTGGCAGGAATTCTCCCATCCCCGAGTTATCTCGGTGCTGAATCCTACTTCCAATTAAATCAATGCTGGATCACTAAACTATATTAGGTTTTAATGAATTGACATTGGTTGTGTTTAATGACTGGACTGGACTGAGTTCACTAAGTTCTGTTAATTGACTAAGTATTTATTGTTCTTGACCTTTACTGGGACTAGTCTATAACTACTGCGACAAAGTAAACAACTAGATTTCGAGTAATAAATACCCCTAGGACTATATAGCATTATAAACAATCTCATATCACAACTTTAACAATGCTACAATAGGTTACCGTGCATGATTTACTCATATGGACAATTTAACAAACACTTGCAAGGCATAACTTTCGCATGGGAGTAATTTCAAACATGTGGTAATAGCATGAGTTCAATACTAAGATCACCAATGGTTCACAAATGCACATTTAATTCACTTAGGCATTTTGTCAAACACTTAGGAGGCATAACCTTGTACTTGGGCATGAATAACATGCTAATGCATCATGACTACAACAGCCAATTCATAATTCAAGGGTTTTGACATGGGAGTTACATCAATCACAATACATGCTATTTTATATTCATGAAACTTGCCATTAAATCTTGAATGGAAACCTACACAAATACACAAACAAGAATACAACCTGATTTGTACATATTAATCATGAATATATTAACTTCAAATTTTAAAAAAGGGTTCTTGAACTCCAAGGGTGGAAGAAAACCCAAGGATGAACACCTAACATACCTTGTTTGTTGATTTCTTGAAGATTATTGGGGATATCTTGGAACTTGATCTTGAACTTGATAAACTAGGTTTTTGTTTCTTGAGAGTATTTGAGGGGAATGAGTGAATTTTTTCCCCTTCGGGATGATTAATTTCATTTTATGGCTGAGTTGGCTGAGGGAAAAAGGACCTAATTGCCCTTGGAAAGTTAAATTTATAATTGGAACCCATTTTTGATCTTCACTGCGATGCGGTGAGGCTCACATCGAGATTTACACTGCAATATGGTGGAATTGTGGTGGCTTACTGGAATTAGCCAACTTCTGATTTGCTGCCTACCGTGAAGTAATGGTTTTCCCGTTGCCATAGTGACCACGACGCTATGAAATTGCGATGACTTGCTATTTTGGAAATCTAAAAATGATACAACCCTCATTCAAAAAATCCAAAACTTACTCGAGACTATTTATAGATAACCCTGATCATGAACCAATTAAAAAATCAACATTTCTAAGGTCGAAAAGATCGTAAATGATGTCATTGAAATATTGAGGACAAAATGAGACTAAGTGTCAACACTTACCTGAAATTTTCTAAGTCTGGGACCTCTTTTGGCATGCTACAAAGTACTGAAATAACTAGGACTTCGTGGGGTCTTACAATATATCCCCCTTGGGAACATTCGTCCTTGAATGAGACTGACTAAACTAAGAGGAGATATACTTTCACTGACATGCATAGCTGAAGCATGACTAAATTTTTGGAGATATGACACATGACTGAACTATTTCATGAATGCATGAATGCTATGAAAATGTTATAGAACTGTAAATGAGTGTGGAATATAGTAAATATAAGGAAAGTTGTTACCTTAGGCTAAGTCTGAGTTTGTGGAGAAGAGGTGAGGATACTTGGATCGCTTGTTTGCCTTTTCTTCCCAAGTATCTCCCTCAACGGACTGATTTCGCCAAAGAACTTTAACCAAAGGAACTTCTTTGTTCCTTAGTCTACGAATTTAATAATCAAGGATTTTGACTAGGTCTTTCTTATAAGAGAGACTATTCTGCATATCTACACTCTCTATAGGGACTACAACTGCTGGGTTGCCAATACACTTCTTTATAAAGGAGACATGAAAAATTGGGTGCACTAATGCTAAGTCTGCAGGTAACTCGAGCTCGTAAGCTACATTATCAAAATGACTCAGAATCCTATAAGGACTAACATATCAGAGACTTAGATTTCCCTTCTTACCAAACCTCTTCACCACCTTCATGGGAGAGATTTTGAAATACACATAATCACCAATCTCAATTTCAAGATCTTTCCTTCTCACATTTGCATAAGATTTTTTTCGGCTCTAAGCTGCATTGAGTTTCTCTCAGATAAACTGCACTTTCCCTAAAGAATTAAACACAAAGTAAGGCCCCATTATTGTGACCTTACCTACGTTAAACCAACTAAAGGAGACCTACACCTTCTTCCATAAAAAGACACATTCAGAGCCGTCTATATACTGGAATGATAGCTATTATTATATGCGAACTCCATCAAAAGCAAGTGGTCATCCCAACTACCCTTACAGTCAACAACGCATGCTTTCAACATAACTTCTAGAGTCTGAATGGTCCTTTCTACCTGAACCTCTGTCTGAGGGTAGAAGGCTGTAGTGAGGTGAACATGGGTACCAAGACCCTTTTGGAAGGATTTCCAAAAGTAAGAGGTGAACTACGTACTTCTATCTGTAATGATGGACAACGGGACACCGTGCAATCTAACCAAATCATTAACATAGAGATAACAAAAATCCTTGGCTGAGTAAGAAGTATGAACTAGCAAGAAATGGGATCCTTTGGTCATCCTATCCACAATGACTTCAATTGAATTATGTTGTCGATGAGTACACGGCGAACCAATCGTGAAATCCATGATCACTTTCTCCCACTTCTAAGTGGGAATACTGAACTTTTGTATAGACCCACTAGACTTCTGATGTTCAATCTTAACCTTCTGACATGTGGATCACTTAGATACAAACCCTACAATATCTCTCTTTATCCTGCTCCACCAATAGACTTCTCACATATCGCGGTACATCTTAGTATCCCCTGGATGAAAAGAGTAAAGTGAACCATGCGCTTGTACAAGAATTTACCATCTCAAGCCATCTACACATGGCACACCAAGTCGACCCTCGCAGTGTAACACACTATCCCCCCTTGGGAGAAAACCTCTACTTTCTGGTCTCCAATTGATGCTTTTAGCTTAACTAAACTGGGATACCTGTATTGCTTTTCTTTCACTTCGGAAAACAAAAATGATTCCAAACTATTCTGCACCTAAGCACTACCCTTAGCAGAATCAATGAAATGGACACCTAACCTGGCCAGCTAATGAACTTCCTGAACTAACTTCTTCTTGCCATCCTCAACATGAGCAACACTACTATGGACAACCTACTGCGGGCATCTGCTGCTACATTGGCCTTGCTCGAATTATATAGAACACTTATGTCATAATCTTTCAGCAACTCTAACCACCTTCTCTGACATAAGTTCATGTCTTTCTGTGAAAACACATACTGTAGGCTTTTGCGGTCTGTGAACACATAAATATGCACCCTATACAAATAATGCCTCAAAATCTTGAGGACAAACACAACAACTGCTAGCTATAGATCATGGGTGGGATAATTCGTTTCATGGGGTTTAAGCTTTCTGGAGGCATAGGCCACAACCTTACCCCTCTGTATCAAAACACACCCCAAACAAACTTTAGAAGCATCACAATATACGACAAATCTATCTAAACTGTCGGAAAAAGTCAAAACTAGGGTTGTAGTGATTTGAGTCTTCAACTCCTAAAAACTCTTCTCACAAGAATCTGACCACTACAACTTGACTTTCTTCTACGTCAATCTAGACATGAGGGATGAAATAGATGAAAATCCTTCAACAAACCATTGGCAATAGCTATCCAAACCCAAGAAACTCATGATACTAATAGAGTGATGGGTTTAGTCCAGTTTCTCACCGTTTCAATCTTTGAGGATCCACACTAATGCCATCACTAAAAACTATATGCCCAAGGAAAGATACTGACCTTAGCTAAAATTTGAATTTACTAAATTTGGCAAACAACTGATGGGAACTGAGGGGCTGTAATACTTTTCTTAGATGATTTGCATGATTATATTCATAGCGAGAGTAGACAAGAATATCATCAATGAAGTCTATAATGAACATGTCCAAGTACTGCTTGAACATGTGGTTTATCAAGTCCATTAAAATTATTGGGGCAATGGTAAGACCAAATGACATGACTAGGAATTCAAAGTGAGCATATCCAGTTCTGAAAGATGTTTTTAGAATGTCACATTCTCTTACTCTGAGATAATGATATCCCAATATGAGGTTTATCTTAGAAAAGTAATTGGCACCCTGAAGTTGGTTAAACAAGTCATCAATTCTAGGAAGCGGAATTATTCTTGACTGTGACTTTGTTCAACTGATGGTAGTCAATACACATTATAAGAGAACTATCTTTCTTGTGCATGAATAAAACTAGTGCACCCCACGGGGAGACGCTGGGCCTGATGAATCCTTTATCTAGGAGATCCTTCAATTGCTAATTTAACTCCTTCAATTGCTATTTTAACTCTTTTAGTTCAGCTAGAGCCATTCTGTATGAAGGAATAGTGATGGTTTAAGTATCAGAAAGAAGGTCTATTCTGAAGTCGATTTTCCTTTCGAGAGGAACTCTCGAGAAATATATCTAGAAATTCACTTGTGACTGAAACTAACTCGAGATCAGGAGCCTTGGAACTAAAGTATTTGACTAGCACTAAATAATAGACACACCCCTTGGATATCATTTTTCTCGCTCTAAGGTATGAAATAAATTGACCCTTAAGTGCTAAAGTACTACCCCTCCATTCTAGGATAGGTTTATTCAGGAATTAAAAATGGAAAGCCTTGTTTCTACAATCAACTAAAGAATATCATGAATGAAGCCAATCCATTCTAACAATGACGTCAAAATCTATCATCTCTGACCCTATTAAGTCTGCTGAAGTAACTTTCTTAGATACCACAACCGGATAGTTCCTGTATACCCTCCGGTCTATGATAGATTTACTACTAGGGTAGAGATTGAGAATGGCTCTACTAGGATTTTGGGACTAACTCCAAAGTCAACAGCTATATAAGGAGTTACAAAGGAAAAAAAGCTCTTTTATCTAGCAAAGATTAAATGTGTAAATGGTAAACTTGTAACATACCAGTAACCACATTAGGAGACTTTTCCTGATCCTGTCAAGACTGGAGTGCATAGAGTTTGTTCGGGCGCTACCCACTGGTGGAACTTGAAGCGACACCCTGCTAAAATGGGTGACTGGACTGAGCTGAGGGACGATTATGCTGACTCTAGGAACGCACCTGAGGAAACTCTTTGATTCTATGACTTGGTTTACCACACCCAAAACACACATCACAGCCAGCCCTACAAACACCCTAATGGTTTCTTCCACACTTCTGACAAAGGGATTTATTTGGGAACTGCGAACACTAACCTAACATTTAGAGTCATGAACCTTATCCTTATTACTATTTCCGAATTTAGGCACTGAAGCACTGGCTGAGGATGGATCTGGGACTGAAGATTTCAGGCAGAATTAAGGATGATTACCACCCTCTGACTTAGACTGAGTGAAGTAGAAGTTACCTATTCTAGACCTCTTATTCTTCCTTCTTTGCTCTTTTATTTTCTTCTCCTCTATCTGTTGTACATGGGCCATCAACCTAGCCAAATCCATCTCCTTAATCAGTATTGCAGTCCTACACTCTTTGACCACACTTTCAGATACAGCGTACATAAACTTGCTTATCTTAGACCTGCTATCAGCTACCGCGTGAGCAGAATACCTGGCCAACCGAGTAAACTTGAGGGGATTACTTCACTGTCATGCTGCCATGCTTCAAATTAATGAACTCTGAAACCTTAGCTTCGCTCAACTTCAATAGAAAGAACCTAGTAGAAAACTTATCCCATTCTATGGGACCTGCATCTGCACCCCTATCTACATTCCACTACTTAAACCATGAATGAGCCACATCCTACAATTGATAGGTAGATAACTCAACACTCTCACTAGCGGTTACCCCCATAATTTTTTTACCTTTTCCACCATATCAAGGAATTTCTGTAGGTACTCTTCAGACTTAGACCCTGTAAATGATGGAGGGTTTATTCACGAGAAATCTTGAATTCTAGCTACAATAGTATTGGACACTGGGTTAGCCAGAAAAATAGTTAGGCATTCATTCTGGGATACTACAGAATGAGATTGAGTGATGAAAGCTACTCTGAATTCAGTGTGAAAAACATGCTCATTCGGGGGATCTTCTTAAATAGGTGGTGGTACTGGCTAATTTCTAGTTCTTCTTCCGTTGGTACTTTTATGAGAAATATTCTATAAATAGAAAGAAAGATTGGATTAGACAAAGAGTTTAACTTGAGCTCATGATTACTTGCATGATATGAACACTAAAAGAAGGGAACTTTTCCTAAAAATGCCTCATAGCCTCTTATCCATAAGTATGGTGCGCTGTACACCCATGCATAAAACTCTAATTGACGTGGATTTTAGAATCCATAGGTCAATTTAGTACCCTAGGATCTAATACCAAGTTTGCAATACCCAAATCTGTACCCTGGACGTCTCATGATGCTTACGACCCTGAAGGATCACAACCTAACCCATGAATGGTACCTTCTGTGAGCACTGAATAATAATATTGAAAACATATACAGAAGTAAAGTTGTAAATGCCATAAGGTTCATATGAGAAAAGATGTTGAACACTGATGATAATACTATTAAAAATATTTGAAAAACTAAATACTAACTGTACTAGTCCAAAAGCCTCTAACTGTCTGAATATGGAGTTAATGGGACAAGTCTCCAACAAACCCTGACTGAACTGACTATTGAACTATTGAAATAATGAAATAATAACTCTTTCCTCAAAATATAAGAACTCACCACTCTATCTACTACTGATAACCTGAACTGTTAGGTACAATCAAGAACTTGAGCATCCAAACCTATGATATAAGATATCATAGCACAAAGAAAAGGTATGCGTCATTTATTTGAAGTACTAGTGTAATGACCAAATTTTTCTAGAATCGTACGTCACACGGTGCTTATCATCCTAAAGGACCACAAGCCAACCCTCTACTGATATTTGTACCAGAACACTGCATAATATAGATAATAAATTCATAAACTAGCCATAAGGTTCAAAACATCTAAAAATACTAAAAATTTAAAACTAAATATAGATACATCTGTTCAAAATGCCTCTAAACTGTCTGAACTATAGAGTTGATTGGACATGTCCCCAACTAACTCCGTCTTCTGAAAATAAACAAAATTTGATACAAAATGATAAAAGGATTACCCTCGAATGAAAAGGACTCACTGCTATGTATAATGCTGTTGACTGGAACTGAGATACTAAGGGTACTCTGGATCTCGTACCTCTGAACCTATGGTGTCAAATAAAACACCATAGCGCAAATGCGTTAGTACAGGAGTGTACCGAGTATGAAGATGAGGTAAGGTTGAACAAATAAATCATCTAATACTAATAACTGAGTACTGGAGTTAAGTCAGTCTTATCTAGTGAGTAATCTCAAAATTTGAGAATACTGGAACTGATTAACTGAATATACTTACATCAATGACTAAATTCTGAGCTCTCTTCTCTCATCTGACTCAATCAAATATCAACCTCTCGAATGGATGATACTAGAATCTATTTCAATGATAAAAAAATGCTCTTGTTTGAACCCGACCACAAGAATACTCAACCGAATCTGAGATTGAGATCAAGCCTATCTATCGGGTGATCTCTGGATCTGATAATGAGATTACTCCACTTATTCTAAAATTGAGATCAACCCTATCTATCGGGTTATCTCTGGATAGGATATTGAATAACTGTATATGATACCCATCCTATCTGACGGGTGCTCCATGAATCAATGGAACTATTTGAGTTCCTCACTGAGATAGATGACTATATCTAAAAGTCCTAATTTCTAATGATTAATACTGAAACTGTAACTGTAGAAAGTAGTTACTTAACCAATATGCCTCGACCTCCCATTGGTAAGGTCCAACCTTTAACCCCAGTTGGAAGGGTGTCAATACCGTGCCACAGGTAAATACCTCTCTGGTGGTTGACCCTCACAGAAAGTCAGCCTAAGGCAATATAATAGGCAAACCTCTCTCTATGGGTGACAACCTCTACTAAAAGTGACTCCTGCATCCTGCACTAGCAATGCAGTTTTGGAGTTCAGGGATTGCTCCTAACGACTTGGCCTCTCTCTATGATGGGGAGCCGTCATGCCTTCCCTCACTCAGTGCTAGCATCTACTCCCAACTGAAAGACTCTGAAATGAATTCTCAACTGAACACAAATAGAACTAAATCTAATACTAATCACATTTCTCAAATGATCTGACTGAGTTAAGCTGAATCACTTGGTTTTGTATTTGACGAAATACTACTGAATTACGGTATCTAACTAACGATATATATTTTTAATAGAGTAATCATTTACTATAGGGATTAGAACTGAACAATTGACTACCACTAGATCTGATGTATGTACAGAACTGAGGCTAGATTTCTAGCGATACTGAGATCATGGATATTACTGAGATTATTAAGATTTCCTAAGACCTGTATCTGTCTGAGGATATAGAGTTCTATCATTCACTAAGTTTTGAGAATCGTGGTTCGACTAGGATTATCATGAAAACTGACACAGGCTCTAGACAACAGCTGAATTGTCGGGTACAAATACCCCCAGGACTAGCTAACATAAAAGTAAAACATAACCATTTTTGACTAGTCATAACCATGATCATTTATTCATTATCACGATCACTAAAACATCTCTTTAATGATTTAGGAATCATAAACATGTAATAGCGTAGGGAGAACATACTATTAGATCATACTCTATTCTACAACATCTTGGATCAAGTACTTCGCACGTAGGTTAGTCTTGGCATTTATCGGATAACACATGATTAGGGAAACTTCATACTATCATGGCACAATTTACTCATCAAGTACTTGGTATATATTAGACACTTAGCATATATCAAGGAGCACGAAATTGGAGAATTTCATACTATCATGTCTCAACTCGTTTACTAAGGCTTTCCAACAAACACTAGGCACAAATGAACTTGCACACAGTTGGGGGTTTCCTAATCAACATGCTATAATGGCCCTAATTTCTTCACATAAGCATTTTATCAAACATATGGGAAATATGCTTATCTTATTCAACTATTTCTACACATAATTGACATGAACACATATTCTAACAAGCAACTTGAATAGGATTTATCATGAACATCACATGAGTATCACATACTAAGGTCAAATCACGATAACCTTGTAAACAACATGAATCACAACTAAATCATAGATGGAACATCAATTTTAACTCACATGAATCATTAATACCCATAAACATAAGATCTTTGAATTTTATAAAAAGGGTTCTTGAGTTTCTTGGATGAAAGGAACCCAAGAATCAACATCTACATATTTTGGGGATACTCTTTTCTTGAAAGACCTTGGAGAGATTCCTGATTTCTTTCTTCTCTTGATCTCTATTGATTTTTATTGAAGAAGAAATAAGAGTTTTGATTTTGTAAAGCCCTAGTTTTGATTTTAAAGATGGGAAATAAGGCTGAGAGCCTTTTATCGAGTATATATAGGTGCTGTAAAAGAATCAAAAAACACCAAAAATCCCTTGGAATTAAAATATAAAACTGGAAGAATCCCAATTTTTCATGCTAGCGCAATGTGGTGTAATCGCGCCTGTTCATTGGAAATTGGATAATTAGGAAACTGGTTGATGGTGCGACGTGGCGGAAATCACATTGCCACCTTGTTTGTGAATTGGAAAGGTACCGTAACGCGGTGGAATTATGTTGGTGCACTGAAAATTTACAATTTTGAAATTAAGCCTTGGTGCGATGCGCCAAAATTGTGGAGGCTCACTAGATTTTGACGACTGCCATTTTAGTTGGCTCTGCAACGCGCTAAAGTGTCAGGTGGCACATTGTCTGACTAAAATAGCTCTGACTCTTTGTCCGAGTGTCAAATTAAGGTAAATTTGGTATCGACGGAAATATTATTCAATTCTGTACATGATAAAAAGTTGATATTAGGGAAATTCTATAACGTTCTAAATACTTCTCATTTGGGAAGACACTTCTTATTTTTTAAGGCTGAATTAACACTTCACTGAAAATGCTCTAAGGCTCAGACTATGAGACAATTTTGCAGGGTCTTACAATATATCCCCCTTGGAAACATTCGTCCTCGAATGTTGCTTGATCGGCTAAGAATACTGATTGACTAAACTTACTCAAGGAATGGGAGCATCTGAAACATGACTATTCAATTGGAACCACTGATACTCTAAGTTCTCATACTGGACATGGATATCTGATGCATAGAACACTCGACTGAAGCTACTCAGAAGCTGAATTCCCATAACTGACATACATATCTGATGCATGGACTTATAACTGAATGGATCTTATGAATGCATGACTAAATACACTGAAAAGCTGAACTCTTTCTATAGAACATGTGTATCTAGTGTCTGAATGCCTGATTGAACTAAATCTCAAAAGCATGACTGGCTATGCAATAACAACTGAGGTTAAATTTGTAAGGAGAGTCTAAACATGCAACTGAATGAGTCTAAAGACATGAAAATACCACATTATCATGGGGTATCTCCCCCTTGGGACTCAATAACCCTTTACAAACTCTTCGCTGAAACACCGGGGCAGCGCACAGGGCACCTAAAAATTGGGCCATGATTGATAGACTTAGATCTAAAACTCATGCATGGATCATGTTGACTTATAAGCTCAAAATAGAAGCAGGGGATCTAAAAATGCATATCACCAAGATGAAGGAATCATAACATACCCGAGTCTATTTTAGGGAACCTTTCCTGATCAAGGAGAGCCTGAAATGCATGAAGTCTTCTCTGACGCTGACCACTACTGACGTCGAAAGGGGCACCCAACTGAAGAAACTCTATACCTCTTTGAGATAAAACTCTACATTCTCGTATTCTGTGGCCTGGCTCACCACACCTAAAGTACACATCACTACTAGCTCTACACACACCTTGGTGGCTCTTTTCACACTCTCTACAAAGTAGATAGGTACGAACACCACTAGCACTACTCTGGGCTTTGGATCCTAGCGCTCCATCTTAACTGACACCCTCGAACACAGGTGCGGGTACACTAGATGAGGATGGAGCTGGGACTGACAATCTCCAACTATGCTAGGAATGACTACTACTTTAGGACCCTACTTGAGAGAAACCACGACTACTTGTCCTGACCCTCTTGATCACCCTTTCATTTTCCTTTATCTAGTCTACCTCAATATGCTGCGCATGTATCATTAGTCTAGAAAGGTCCATATCTGTATTGAGCATCGCAATTCTACACTCTTTCAATACTAACCCAGACACACCAGTCACAAACTTACTCATAATCGCTCTAGGGTCAGCTATCAAGTAGGGAGCATACTTAGATAATTGATTGAACTTAAGACAATACTCCTTCACTATCATAGAACCTAGAATTAGGTTCATGAACTCATCTACCTTAGCCTTTCTTATCTCTAGTGAGAAAAACATATTTAGGAAGGTACCCTGAAACTCTTGCCAAGTCATGGGAGCTGCATCCTCCCCTCTACCCTCCTTCCACATCACTACACAATCATGAGAAATATAATTTAACCTATAGGATTATAACTCAATAATTTGCTCCTAAAAAACTTGCATAATTGGGGTGACCTTCCTCACCTCCTCTAGATAAAGCTGTGAGTCCTCACCTGCTACTGACCCAAAGAATTTTGGTGGGTTTATCTTTATGAAATCTCTAATCCTGGCAACAGTAGAACCCCTATCTTCTTGAAGTAGGGCTGCAGCCTGATGGTTGCCCTAAACATTAGTCACAGCTTGGGCTAGCGCCTAAAAAGCTGCCTGAAACTCTATATGTGACACACTCTCATTCTTTGGATCTTCTGGTTAAGGGGGATGGTCATTAATCCCAGAGGCATAATCTCTGTGAGGAGGCATACTCTGTAAATCAAACAGATAAATGGATTAGACTGAGGATCAATTTGAGCTAATACTCACTCGCACGACATAAATGCTGAAACAAGGGAAACTTCTCCTAAAAACATCCTGTTGCCTCTTGTACATAAATGTGGCACACAATACACCCATGCACAAGACTCTACTAGATGCAACTTTTCAGACTCCCTTGGACACTATTGAACCTTAGGCTTTGATACCAAGTTTGTAACAACTCAATTTTACTAGAACCAAAATGTCACACGGTGCTCATGATCCCGAAGGACCACAAGCCAACCCTCTACTGATATCTGTACCTGAACACTGGATAATATAGATAATAAATGTGGAAACTAGCCATAATTTTCAAAACATCTAAAAATACTCAAAATTTAAAATTGAATACTGATACATCTGTCCAAAAGGCTTCAAACTGTCTGAACTGTGGAGTTGACAGGACATGTCCCCAACTAATTTTATCTACTAAAAATAAACAAAATATGATACAAAATGATAAAAGGATCATCCTAGAATGAAGAGGACTCACTGTTATGTCTACTGCTACTGAATGGGACAAAGATGCTAAGGGTACTCTGGATCTTGTGCCTCTGAACCTATGGTATCAAATAAAACACCATAGCATAAATACGTCAGTACGAGAATGTACCAACTATGAAGATAAGGTAAGGCTAAATGCAAGGTCTTATGCATGAACAATTACTTAACTAAATAATCATGAGAGTACAGAATGAGAACATATGCACGAATGTACAAACCATAACAAAAATTATCGTGACTCGAAATACTGAAACTCGGATACTGGTTTACAGTCATCTGAGCTTATTACTAATGCCTGAGATATTGAACAACTAAATCATTTGATACTGATAACTGAGTACCGGAGTTAAGATCATTCTTATCTAGCGAGTGATCTCAAAATCTGAGAATGGTAGAACTGATTAACTGAATATACTCATATCAATGACTAAATTTTGAGCTTATTTCTCTCAACTGGGTTAATCGGAGATCAATGTCTCTAATGGATAATTCTATAACCTATTATCAATGATAAGAAAATGATCATGTCCGAACCTTACCATAAGAATACTTAATCAAATATGACACTGAAATCAAGCCTATCTATCAGGTGATCTCTAGATCTGATAATGAGATCTCAACTGATTCTGGAACTAAGATCAAGCCTATATATCAGGTGATCTATGGATATGATACTGAATAAATATATATGAGACCCAGCCTATCTGACAGGTAGTCCATAAATCAATTGAACTATCTGAGTTCCTCACGAAGGTAGATGACTGTATCTGATAGTCCTAATTTCTGACACTTGATACTGAAACTACAACTGTGAGAAGTAGTTACTTAATTGACATGCCCTGACCTCCCGCTGGTGGGGTCCAACCTGTAACCCCAGCTAGAAGGGTTTCAATACCATGCCACGAGTAAAGACCTCTCAGGTCAAGCCTCTCTAGTGGTTGAACCTCATAGGAAGTCAACCTAAGGCAATATAATAGTCAAACCTCTCTCTATGGGTGATAGCCTCTACTAATGGTGATTCCTACATCCTGTACTGGCTATGCAGTTCTATAGTTTAGGGATTGCTCCTAATGACTTAGCCTCTCTCTTTGATGGGGAGCCACCATCCCTTCCCTCAGTTGGTGCTAGCTTCTACTCCCGACAGAAAGACTCTGAACTGAATTCTCAATTGAACACAAACTGAACTAAATCTGATACTGATCACATTTCTCAAATCATCTAACTGAGTTATCCTGAATTTACTTGGTTATGTATCTAACGGAATACTGCTGAATCATGGTATCTGATTGATGATATAGAGTTTTAATAGAGTACTCCTTTACTATAGGGATTAGAATTGAACAATTGACTACTACTAGATCTGAGTTGTGTATAGAACTGAGGCTAGATTACTAGTGATACGGAGATCATGGAGATTATTGAGATTTCTTAAGTCTTGTATCTGTCTAAGGATACAGAGTTTTATAATTCACTGAGCTCTGAGAATCATGGCCCGACTGGGATTATCGTGAAAAATGACACAAGCTCTAGATAGCAGCTAAATTGTCGAGTACAAATACTCCCAATACTCTATAACATAAAAGTAAAACATAACCATTCTTGACTAGTCATAACCACGGTCATTGATAACGCTCAATCTACAGCTCTCGTTTGAGTGTAAAGCGGTCGTTAGCAAATATAGAACCCAACCTGGGTTGGGTGTCGATCCCACAGGGAAAAGCTTGGCCAATAAGTAAGCAAAATTAATAAACTTTTGGTGCAAGTCTCGTAAGAAGGGGGGATTGTAATAAGTAACCAAAGTAATGAAATAAAAGCTGAAAATAGCAAAGTAAAAAGAGAGTATTTCGTAGGTTGTGAAACAATGAGAATTGAAGCGTTGGGGTTATGTCCACCTTCTGAGGTATACGTCTCTATTGGCTATGAGTGTGTAGAGTCTTGACATGCAATTGCTTATAGAGAATTGTAGTCGATGGTAAATCCAAGCGTCTCTCGACCTAAACAAGGACTATTTCACTTTAACTCTCTCGAGCTTAAAGTGTGTCTAACGGTACGAATTCTCCAAGAGGTTAGTCCAGTTACGGCACTAGCTTTTTAATAGGAAAGGGTGTCCTACTACCTTGACATTATCTCTTTTCCAGACAAATAACCTTTCTCTCGAACAAGTTAAATGTTAGACTGGCGTATTCTTGCGTTTGCAACCGCAAATAATGTAGATTAAGATGAAGAGAATAATGATATAAGCAATATACTTGTCTTGAACTCACAAACTCATAGCTATAGATAGTAACTCATTCGGCTTCCATAACCCTAACTAAGAGGTTTAGTTACCCATGAATGCGAAGGATATCACGATTTGCATGGTTGATGGCGTGATAAGTAGATGATAGGCGTGTGGTTTTGGTGATTCCCTAGCAAGTAACAATTCTCTTGTTGTGGAATTTAAGAATAGAAGAGTAGATTAGAAGTGTTTGTAGTGGAAGATGAGAGAGATGGAAGAAAATTAATTGTTGAATTAATTGAAGAATGTGTTAAGTGCAGAATGTATATAAATCTCTAACATGATAGGGTATTTATAATACTCCTATCCTACTCCTACTAAGCTAATGAAATAAATAACCAAATCCTAATATACTAATGAAATCCTTGACCCAAATGTACTAGGGTAAGGTTACAATATCATAATCCAAATAGAATAGTAAAACACATAACCTAATTATACTAGGTTAATGTATCTTTGTAAAAATCCAGCTTTGTATCTGTAAGTCCCCAAAGTCTTCAGAATTGCTATTTTAGCCCGGGACAGATTTTCCATGCAGCAGATTTGGTCCTTAGGCGTCCAGCTCCTTTCTACTTCGTTTGTGAGCTTTCTTTTGCGTCAAGTAAGCCGTAAAATGCTGTATTTTGCATCATTTATACCTGAAACTTTCCTAATCATGTTTGTTAGCTCGATTACAGGAAAAAGGACTAAAAGTGCATCAAATAGATAATTAGTTCTCAAAACTAAGCTAAAATATGGGCAAAATATATTGATATAGGCGCGTAAATTCGCCTATCATCAACACCCCACACTTAGAGATTTGTTCGTCCTCGAACAACATATCATGTCCTTCTAAGCATCGACTTAAGGTTTTTTACAGCAACAACACAAAACATTTATCAAGACAAGCACAACAATTATCAACAAAGAGTAGCTTTCTGATTATAAGTAGAAACAATTTATCCTCAAGCATAGACTCGTGATGGTGATCAACTCGCATGCAAACGTTAAGGTGCATAGAATCATATACAACTATCCAAAGCTCATCAACCATGTGTGTCTCATAATATAATACCCATAATCACTCACAAGTATAGCATATTTTTCAAACATGGGTATCAAAGTGTCCTTGCACTCACTCTCACAAAAAATTCATATGTAGCAACTAATGACCATAGGCTTGCCCTTAATGTAGTACTCCACTAAATGTCGGAATGTTAAGGTTAGGATCAAGTAGGTCTTTTGATGGTTGTAATGTAGGCTAAGGGACGGGTAGGATCAACTATTTTGTCCAGAAATAGTGACTAAGTTCCTAAGCGCTTTAATACATCACATTGTATCATTGACACTTTTTTCTTTCAACCTTTATTCTTTCTTTTATTCTACCACCCTTTTTCTCCTCTTTTTGTTTTTCAATTCTAAGAACAACTCACTTTTCAGCTTTCTTTTCCTTTTTCTTTTTACAACATACCTCTTATGATAGCACTTTCTTTTTCATAGCACATTCAAGCACCATTACAATTTAAAGCATTATACTCACCCAATTTCCTCTTATGTTGTCACATGACTTTTTCACTTTAAAGCACTCAGGATTTTGGATCAAATTATGGTCTTGAAAGAAATGAAATAGGCTTACATACAAGGTTGTCAAAGAAATAGGCTAAAGGCTCAAAAAGGGTTAACTAGGATGATGTTCATGGGTACGTAAAACTGAAGGTAAACATGTATAGGTTTCCAAAGAAATGCCTAAATCATATCCTAAACTTACACTCCATATTTTCGCTTTGCATACATACCAGGCAAGTTCTAGCATCAGCCACAAACATAGAATATACAATTATCTCACACACACAAGGCACACGGTCGACTTGATTGGAAGTAATATAGACTCTCGACCCAACAATTGAAGGAATTGAATCACACAATATCACATAATGAGTCACAACTAGAGCCTAAATGTCTCAATAGTCACAATTGTAGCACATACTCTTGTTCTAATCTCATGCTGCCTATCAAAATAATTTCATGTGAAGCTAGAAAAATTTGACTCCTAAAAACTAAAAAAACGTCAAACGAAAAATAAATAAAAAAAAACGGACTCAAAACAAAACACAGTAGACAAACAAACATACAAACATAGGTGCAAACAAAGAAGTATAGCATGCGATTCTGCCACCCCACACTTAGACGGGACACTGCCCTCAGTGGAAAATAAATTCGAAGAACCTGGTTAGTCGGACCCTTCATCAATGTCGGGGGTCATACCCCCTTCGTCGGAATCATCATAAGAGTCATCGTCAGAGTTCTCCTCATCATCAGAATCAGGTAAGCGTCGATCATCATCAGTCGGCACGTCATCGTCTAGAGGTTTCTCAAAATATACGCCCACTCCACACATCTCCCGAGCATGCATGTTCATTGGGTAGTCGTGGTCCAGCTGTTGGAGCTCTTCAGCAGTTGGAATACGTCCACCACTCATCATAGTAAATCATGTCAAGCCATAGAGATGACAGAAGAAACTCTCATCACGAGCATGTCTCTCCGCAGTAGTAAGGTTGACTCCATGAGATGTTTCAGCATCTTTGACCTTCGTGAGGTCAACCTTCTTTGGGTTATGTGGGAGTTTGTGGTCAGCGGGTTCCTCTTCGATATCTTCCTTTCGCAAGATTGCTGTCAACAAATTGCAAAATGTGAAATGGGACCTTTTGTGGAGTCTGGCCTTCCTCATGGTAGATCAAATGATTGCCCCAAAGTTGATAGGTACATTTGTCATCAATGCATAGACCAAACACACTCTATCTCTCGATATCTTGGTGTATTGAGTCCCAGGAATAAGGCATGAGTTGACAATGCGCATCCAGATTCTTGCTTCCCTATTTAGTGGAGCATAGGGGAAGGTGTTGTGACGACCTGTTTCCTTATGTCTGCCCCATCTTGCCATTAATCTACTTCCACAAAGCGTGTGTCGTATCGCTCTATAAGGAGGCCTGCTGTACAGCTCTTTGAATGGTGCAGTGTTGACTGAAGGTAAGCCAAGAAAAGAGTTGATCCAATCCGCTGTAAGCTGTAACACTTGGCCCCGAATTTTGACTTCGTTGCCTGTCGTGTTTGGCGACCAGTTGGCATAAAACTCTCTTGTTAAGTCAAGATTACACTCTCCCATGTCGCGGAAGATGAAATCCAGCTTCAAAGTCATTATCTTTGCCAACATTCGCGGCTCCTTCTTTGCTAGGGTCTCCTTGTTGATCAAGTCGACGTGCACATATTTTCTTTCTTTGTTGCTGCTGTACCATGCTTTGGCTTCTTCCTCAAGAACCCATTTTATTCCAAACATTCTGCGTGGTAGGTGTGCTGAGGATGATTCTCCTTGGTCTTTTCGACTTCTCTTTTTGCCCTTTTGGGACGTGGTAGCCTTCTCCTTGCCTTGCCTCGCTTTAGGTGCCACTGTACCTGAGACTAGAAATAACGTTAGTTGCAGTACAATGTCACTTGATACAATCTATATGCAAGCACTAGGGGTACCACCCCACACTTAGTTTCGTTAGCACAAATCGATGAAGTGAAAGTGGTCGAGTACTCAGATTTCGTCGACATACGTTTTAGGATTGTATTCCGACAAGAAAATCAGCATTGCATCACTTATTTGCAGCCATTGGACTACTTTCATGGTGGATATAGCAACACTATAACATAGGGGTTACCACATGGAATCGTTATTCGTACAACAAGCACAACCTCCTAAGTCGATAGGCACTATAATCTTATCCCGATGGCCGGGATAGTCTATTAAGTAAGCATCCAAACAACACTCTTAAGCAATATTCATAGCCATATATATTCAGCAAATATCATAACAATGCTTTTGAAACAAAATTCAAGTCGGAAACAAGTCAAGAATTCCCTACGTATATATTCACTTCACATGATTTTGCAACAATAATCCAAACACATGAACATCACCACCAATATCACATGATTTAGCAATTTATAATAAGCGTAGCAACGTAGTACTTACGATAAATAGATGAAGAATAAGAGAGTACTTACTTGCTTGAAGCTTGTGGAGAAGTTGTTGTGATTTGGAAGAGCAAAAGAAGAAAATTTTGAGAAAATTTGGAGGGTTATGCGGCGCCTTTAGGGTTGTTTCTAATATGTTTGTGTTATGAAACTAAGTCCCCTTTATATAGGAAGAGTATGGGTCGGGTTATGACCCATTTGCAATCGGATTTGGGGACAAAAACACCACATATGCGGCGCATATCACTCGGCATATCAATGACATATGCGGCGCATTGTCTATGGCATAATGGGACATATGCGCCGCATAGTCTATGACATTTGTAGACATATGCGCCGCATAGTCTATGGCACATGAGATACTGAGACCAAATGCCATAGCATAGGCGGCGCATAGTCAAAAGCATACTTAGGAATAGGCGGCGCATAGTGTATAGCACACTAGATTCCGAGTACTTAGGCTATAGAATAGGTTGTCCATCGTTTGTTGCCTATTTTTACCAAGGCCTAGCCTTCCTCGAAGCCTATTTTGATGTGAGAAAGGCCCAATCCATAGCCTTATGCATCACCATTCCTAACTTACCGATTTTACCATACAATGCGTCCAAATCGTCGATTGAGATCAATCTCCTCGTCGCATACTTCTTGCACCTATATTTGCTCAAAACAAAATGAAAACGATTAGTACGATGGGTTGTCTCCCACCAAGCGCCTTAGTTTTGGTCGTGGCACGACTTTTATTTTTGGATTTTCATTTATCAAAAAGAGAAAATACTAAAACGACAAAACGATAAAACGATAAAATGATAGAACAATAAAACGATGGGTTGCCTCCCATCTAGCGCCTTATTTATTGTCGTGGCTCGACGTAGTAATCTCGAGTACTTAGACTTCGTCGAGATAAGTGATGGCCATGTCATTCAACAAGTCAAGAGGACCGATATATGGCTTAACACGTTGGCCATTCACTTTGAAGATAACACCCTCATTGTTTTCCAATTCGACTACTCCAGACGAGTAGACTTGAATGACTTTAAATGGACCAGACCATTTCGATTTTAACTTACCTGGGAAGAGCTTAAATCTGGAGTTAAAGAGTAGTACCATTTCACCTTTTTGGAAGTTTCGTCGAACAATCCGCTGATCATGATACTTGTTCATCCGCTCCTTGTATAAATCCGATCGTTCATATGCATGGAGACGAAATTCATCTAGTTCGTTCAGCTGCTCCAACCTCAGGTTTTTCACATCATCCCAATTCAGATTCAAGTGCTTCAATGCCCACAATGCCTTGTATTCAAGCTCGATGGGTAGATGACAAGCCTTCCCATAAACTAGCTGATAAGGAGACATGCCAATGGGTGTCTTGAATGCAGTCCTATACGCCCCTAGTGCATCATCTAGCTTTCGAGACCAGTCCTTCCTATTCGCATTAACCGTCTTGGCAAGGATTTGCTTGATCTCGCGGTTGGAAACCTCAACTTGTCCACTAGTTTGGGGATGATATGGCATAGCTACCTTGTGTTGCTTGACTCCATACTTGGCCAATACAGATTTGAATAGCTTGTTGCAAAAGTGAGATCCTCCATCACTTATGATAGTATGAGGTACTCCAAAGCGAGAGAAGATATTCTTCTTTAAAAATGCTACAACACGCTTTCCTTCGTTGTCGGCCAATGCTACAGCTTCAACCCATTTTGACACATAATCCACAGCAACCAAGATGTACTTCATTCCAAACGAATTCACGAATGGTCCCATGAAATCAATACCCCACACATCAAAGAGTTCTACCTCCAGAATTTTGGACAAGGGCATTTCATGGTGTTTTGAAATAGCACCTTGATGTTGGCATTGGTCACACCTTCTCACATAGTCGTATGCATCTCTGAATATTGTAGGCCAATAATAACCACTTTGCAAGACTTTCCTTGCCGTTCGATTTCCTGCATGATGTCCTCCAACTTGCGAAGTGTGGCATGCTTCCAATATAGTAGGCACTTCTTCATGGGATATACATCGTCGAATGATACCATCCGCGCATCTTCGAAACAAATAAGGCTCATCCCAATAGTAGTGTTGAACGTCATGCATAAACTTCCTCCTTTGGTGGTAAGATAAATTGGAAGGTAACACATTACTCACCACGAAATTTGCAAAGTCGGCATACCATGGTAATTTCTCCATTGTTGTCGCTAGTATCTCCTCGTCAGGGAATGCATCATCAATCTGATTTTCTGGTTGCGCCACATACTCATTCTCAAGTCTAGATAGGTGATCAGCCACTTGGTTCTCGCAACCTCTTCTATCTTTGACTTTGAAATCAAACTCTTGCAGCAGCAATACCCATCGAATCAGCCTTGGTTTTGCATCCTTCTTTGTCATTAGATACCTAAGAGCTGCATGGTCTGTATGAACGATCACCTTAGTACCCAATAGATAGGCACGAAACTTCTCAAACGCATACACAACCGCAAAGAGCTCTTGTTCAGTAACAGTGTAGTTCCTTTGGGCTTCATTTATGACCTTACTTGCATAATAGATAGGATGAAACAATTTCTTCTTTCTCTTTCCAAGAACAGCACCAACGGCTACACCACTAGCATCACACATGACTTCAAACGGAGTGTCCAATCTGGTGCTACCATGATAGGGGCTTCAATGAGTTTTCCTTTGAGGCATTCGAATGCCTTTAAGCAATCGTCATTAAAGTCACACTTCGCATCTTTCTCCAATAGTTTGCACAATGGACTAGAAATTTTGGAGAAGTCTTTGATGAATCTACGATAAAACCCAGCGTGGCCAAGAAAACTACGAACTCCTTTCACCGATATTGGAGGCGGTAGCTTCTCAATTACCTCTATTTTGGCGCGATCAACCTCTATTCCTCTTTCGGAGATCTTGTGCCCAAGAACGATTCCTTCTTTTACCATGAAGTGGCACTTCTCCCAATTCAGCACAAGGTTGAACTCTACACATCTTTGCAATGCCATTCTCAAGTTTGCCAAACATGCTTCAAAAGACTCACCAACAACTAAAAAGTCGTCCATAAATACCTCCAAAGTGTCTTCAACCATATCAGAGAAAATAGACATCATACAACGTTGAAAGGTGGTTGGTGCATTACACAACCCGAATGGCATGCGTTTGAAGGCAAACGTACCATATGGGCATGTAAACGTTGTTTTCTCTTGATCTTCAGGTGCAATACAAATCTGATTATAACCTGAATAACCATCCAAGAAGCAAAACCATCCTTTCACCGCTAATCGATCTAGCATTTGGTCCATAAATGGCATGGGGAAGTGATCCTTGAGCGTCCAAGAATTCAGCTTGCGGTAGTCCATGCATACTCTCCATACGGTAACGGGCCTGAGTGGAATAAGCTTATTCTTTGCATTTGCGACCACCGTCATACCTCCTTTCTTGGGAACACATTGCACAGGACTCACCCATGTACTATCAGAGATAGGATATACAACTCCTGCGTCTAACCACTTGATAATCTCCTTCTTCACCACTTCTTGCATTGGTGGGTTTAATCGTCTTTGATTTTCAATGGTGGGTGTGCACTTTTCTTGAAGCTGAATTTTATGTGTGCAAATCCCAGGTGGAATACCAATAATATCCGCAATGGTCCATCCAATAGCTCTAATATACTTGCGTAAGATTGCAATAAGAGCTGCAACTTGTTGCTCGCCCAAATCGGCTGCTACAATGACTGGAAGAGTGTTTCCGCTTCCTAAGAAGGCGTACTTCAAATGGCTTGGCAGCTCCTTCAATTCTAACGTGGGTGGTTCTTCACTAGATGGCTTAGCTGGTGGTGTGGGTCAATTCTTGAGATCAAGATCCATCTTTTTGGGGGTATAGTGATATGTCCCTAATCCCGATAGAGCACAAATATCGTCTTCAGAAATTTCAGCATCATCATTCTCTCCTTTCATGAGCGAAATATCCAAAGGATCATCAAGAATTCGCTCTTCAGCAAGTAACTCATTCTCATCATCAAACACAACATCAGCCACAGAAAATACACTCAGATCTTTGGGTTGCTTTATTGATTTGCAAACATCAAAGCGAACCACTTCGTCATTTATTCGGAATGAAAGTTCATTAGCTCTCAAATCTATGAGCACACTTCCCGTAGCAAGGAAAGGGCGTCCCAAGATTATGGGAACCTCTGAATCTGCTTCACAATCCAAGATGACAAAGTCTGCTGGAAATATGAATGAATATACCTTCACCAAGACATCGCATAGAATACCAACCGGTCGTTTTACCGACCTATCCGCCATAACAAGCCTCATATTAGTGGGTGTAGGATCTCCTAACCCCAACTTCTTGTAGATCGATAATGGCATCAATTTGATTCTGGCTCCTAAGTCACACAATGCTTTAGCAAAGTCCAAAGATCCGACGGTGCAAGGAATCGTGAAAGCTCCGGGGTCGGCCTTCTTCTGAACTATCGATCGGGTAGCAATTGCACTACAATGATGCACATCATCTTTCAGCTCATAACTTGCTTCCCTCTTCTTAGTCAAAAGATCTTTCATAAACTTCGCATACCCAGGCATTTGTTCAAGTGCCTCTACCAATGGGACATTAATGGTCAGCTGCTTCAACATAGTCATAAATTTGTTGAACTTAGTGTCATCGGCCACCTTCTTCAATCTTTGTGGAAAAGATGGTGGTGGGTATGGAAGTGTTCTCTCCATGGCTTTCTTCTCCTCTTGCTTCCGTTTATTATTTTTTTTAGGCTGCACGTCACTAGGTGAAACATCCTTGACGTTTGAAGTAGTTGTTGCGGCTTCTTCTCTTGTAACGTCACTAGGTGTGGCGTTAATGTCTGCTGCTACGTCAACCACTTGCTTACCTTTTGCTGAAGTTTCCAGCACCTTACCACTTCTGGTAGTGATGGCCATGCATGACCCATCATTCCTTGGGTTTTGCACAGTATCGCTCGGTAAGGTGCCAGCCTTTCTTTGATTAAATGTTGCTGAAAGTTGGTTTAATTGCTGCTCTATTTGCTTGATAGAAGTGGAATGAGAATCAACTAGTTGCTTCATGGAGTACAAATCATCAATCACATCCTTAACTCCCGCGCTCGTTGCTTCCACTCCTTTCAATAACTTAGCCATCATGTCTTCCATAGAGTTAGATGTGATGGTGTCATGTTTACCAGGGGGAACGTACAAACCACTCTTTTCATTATTTTTCTTCCAACTACCTTGGTCTTTGCTTCCAGATTTGTCATAATAGTTCCGACCTTGGTTTCCTTGGGCATTCCCACGAATACCCCCCTGATTGTTCAAGTAGTGGGCCTCCTCTTCCGAATCAGATTCGTCTCTTCCTTTTAGCACCACAGCTTTCACTTTTTCGGTCTTCCCTGATAATAAGTGCTTTGTCAGAAGATCCAATTGTGTTTTCATGTGCGCCATGTCTTGCTCACGTTCTTCTTCTCTTCTTCTTTGGTCTGCAGACATGCCAATAGATAAAGTGGGGCTTGATACCTCAGAATCCCTGGTATGCCAAGCTCTACTTTGCTTTGTCATGCGATCTAGCATATTGCTTGCTTGACCAAAGGTGAGGTCCATAAAAGAACCTCCAGCTGCGTTGTCCACCACTGGTTTAGTTATTGAATTCAAGGCTCTATACAAGATCTCCATGAGGTGAACATTAGTCATGTGATGGTTTGGGCATCTCGCTAGCTTTGTCTTGAACCTCTCCCATGTTTCATGAAGAGCTTCAGAGGAAGCTGACGAAAGTTGCTTATTTCATCTCTCAATTGAGCCCTTTTGGATGGCGAAAAGAATCTTTCTAGGAAAGCGTCTATCAATTGCCTCCAATTTGTAATTGAATCAGGAGTCAGCCCATTCAACCATAGTGTTGCCTCCCCAGACAGAGACAATGGAAATAGACGTAATCGAATAGCATTCTGACCAACACCAGGATTGTCAAAAGACTTCCATGTAGAAATAAAGTTGATGAGATGCATATTCGGATCATCGCCTGCTAGTCCACCAAATAATCCCTTGAGTTGCAATAACTAAATCATGGTGCTAGTGATGTTGAATTTGGATCCGGGCGCTAATGGTGGTGGAATTATTGCTCCAGTGGCTCCGGTACCATCAAGATCATCATCATAATCGTCGAAAGCTGGTTGCAACGGTTGGCGATCATATCTATACCGAGCTTGTCGACCTCTTCTGTTGGCAGGTGTTGCAATTTCAGCGCCATGCCTTGGGTTTATCAACTCGTCATCTCCTAAATCTTCATCGTCAGGATTTGTTGCTCGCCCAGGATTATCAATGTTTTGTTGTTGGACTTGAGCAGCGGCAAGAGCAGCTAATCTTGCTTGCTCGTGTTGAGCAGCCATCCTGTCGATTTCAGCTTGTGCTTCCATTCTTCTAATTCGTTGTGGTTCAGGATTGATTGGTAATAATGGTTGACCAGAACTTCTAGTATGGGGCATGCACTAAAAGAAAAACCTGCAATAAACAAAAACAAAAACTAAACGTAAAAGTACGAGAATCTTTGACCAAAGGGTCTAGTAATTATCACGAACTTGATTGACACTCGTATTCCCCGGCAACGGCGCCAATTTTTGATAACGCTCAATCTACAACTCTCGTTTGAGTGTAAAGCGGTCGTTAGCAAATATAGAACCCAACCTGGGTTGGGTGTCGATCCCACAGGGAAAAGCTTGGCCAACAAGTAAGCAAAATTAATAAACTTTTGGTGCAAGTCTCGTAAGAAGGGGGGATTGTAATAAGTAACTAAAGTAATGAAATAAAAGCTGAAAATAGCAAAGTTAAAAGAGAGTATTTCGTAGGTTGTGAAACACTGAGAATTGAAGCGTTGGGGTTATGTCCACCTTCTGAGGTATACGTCTCTATTGGCTATGAGTGTGTAGAGTCTTGACATGCAATTTCTTATAGAGAATTGTAGTCGATGGTAAATCCAAGCGTCTCTCGACCTAAACAAGGACTATTTCACTTTAACTCTCTCGAGCTTAAAGTGTGTCTAACGGTACGAATTCTCCAAGAGGTTAGTCCAGTTACGGCACTAGCTTTTTAATAGGAAAGGGTGTCCTACTACCTTGACATTATCTCTTTTCCAGACAAATAACCTTTCTCTCGAACAATTTAAATGTTAGACTGGCGTATTCTTGCGTTTGCAACCGCAAAGAATGTAGATTAAGATGAAGAGAATAATGATATAAGCAATATACTTGTCTTGAACTCACAAACTCATAGCTATAGATAGTAACTCATTCGGCTTCCATAACCCCAACTAAGAGGTTTAGTTACCCATAAATGCGAAGGATATCACGATTTGCATGGTTGATGGCGTGAGAAGTAGATGATAGGCGTGTGGTTTTGGTGATTCCCTAGCAAGTAAAGATTCTCTTGTTGTAGAATTTAAGAATAGAAGAGTAGATTAGAAGTGTTTGTAGTGGAAGATGAGAGAGATGGAAGAAAATTAATTGTTGAATTAATTGAAGAATGTGTTAAGTGCAGAATGTATATAAATCTCTAACATGATAGGGTATTTATAATACTCCTATCCTACTCCTACTAAGCTAATGAAATAAATAACCAAATCCTAATATACTAATGAAATCCTTGACCCAAATGTACTTGGGTAAGGTTACAATATCATAGTCCAAATAGAATAGTAAAACACATAACCTAATTATACTAGGTTAATGTATCTTTGTAAAAATCCAGCTTTGTATCTGTAAGTCCCCAAAGTCTTCAGAATTGTTGTTTTAGCCCGGAACAGATTTTCCATGCAGCAGATTTGGTCCTTAGGCGTCCAGCTCCTTTCTACTTCGTTTGTGAGCTTTCTTTTGCATCAAGTAAGCCGTAAAATGCTGTATTTTGCATCATTTATACCTGAAACTTTCCTAATCATGTTTGTTAGCTCGATTACAGGAAAAAGGACTAAAAGTGCATCAAATAGATAATTAGTTCTCAAAACTAAGCTAAAATATGGGCAAAATATATTGATATAGGCGCGTAAATTCACTTATCATCAGTCATTCATTTATCATCACAATCACTAAAGCATCTTTTCAAGAATTTAGGAATCATAAACATGTAATAGCATAGGGGGGACATGCTATTATATTATACTCTATTCAACAAGCTCTTGCATCAAGTACTTTGCACGTAGGTTAGTCTTGGCATGTATCGGATAACACATGATTGGGGAAACTTCATACTATCATGTCACAATTTACTCGTCAAGTACTTGGCATATATTAGAGGCTTGGCATATATCAAAGATCATGAAATTAGGGAATTTCATACTATTATGTCTCAATTCGTTCACTAAGGCTTTTCAACAAACACTAGGCATGCATGGACTTGCACACAATTGGGGGTTTCCTAATCAAATGCTATAATGTCCCTAGTTTTGATGTTGAAGATTGGAAATGACGCTGAGAGCCTTTTATCGGGTATATACAGGGGCTGAAAAAGAATAGTAAAAGACCAAAAAGCCCTTGGAATTAAAATTTGAAACTGGAAGAATCCCAATTTTTTATGGTGGTGCAACACGCCATAATCACACCACCTCACTAGAAATTGGACAATTGGGAAACTACTTGACGGCACAAAGCGGTGGAAATTGCGTTGCCACCTTGGTTGCGAACTGGGAAGGCACCACCACGTGGTGGAATTGCATTGGTGCACTAGAAATTAACAATTCTGAAATTAAACCTTGGTGTGATACGCCCAAATCGCAGAGGCTCACTATATTTTAACGATTGCCGTTTTGGCTAGCTCTGCAATACGTTAAAGTGTCAGGTGGCACACCGTCTCGCCAAAATGCCTCTAACTTTTTGCTTGAGTTTTGGATTTTGGCAAATTTTGTATCAATAAAAAGCTTATTCAATTCTCTACATGAAAAAAATTCGATATTGGTGAAATTCTATACGGTTTAAAATACTTCTCACTTAGGAACACACTTCTCAACCTCTTAGGGCCAGATTAACACTTTACTGAACACGCTCTAAAGGCTCAGGCTATAAGACAATTTTGCGGGGTCTTACAACTAGTATGCTAAGTGAGGTAGGCTGATATACATGGGTTCATATGCATGATATGATAACTAACTGAATGAATATTATGAAATAACTAAATAAGTGTACATGAAAAACTATAACTGCTGGCTGAATCTAAGTACTGGATTTTGATGGCTAAGTAACTGAATCTGATAGCCATGGTTCTGTAGAACTGTCTGATTTCTTTACTGAACACTGAGACTAAAAATGTAATAGTGGGAGTGTTCATCTAATCGACATACCCCAATATAGACTGATTTTGGGGTCTAACCTGTGACCCAGTTGGAAGGGTGATATCACCTTGCCACGGGATACTAATAATATTGTATCAACCCTAATCTGGAAGAAAGACTGATAAAGTATGTATATGGTTGAGTCAACCCTAGTCTGGCAGGAGGACGACTAAGTATGAGAAGGATGAGTGAAACTTTTTCCCTTTTGTATGATTAGTTTCATGTTATGGCTGAGTTGGGTGAGGGGAAAACGAACTAATTGCCCTTGGAAAGTTAAATTTATAACTGGAACCCATTTTTTTACCTTCACCGCGATGCGGTAAGGCTCTCACCGAGATTTCCACCGCGATGCCGTGGAATCATGGTGGCTTACTGGAATTAGGAAACTTTTGATTTGCTTTCCACTGCGACGCGATGGCTTTCCCATCGCCATAGTGACCGCGATATGATGAAAACACGGTGACTTGCTTTTTTGGAAATCCGAACATGATCCAACCCCTGTCTAAAAAATCCAGAACTTAACTGAGATGACCTATATATAACCCTGATCATGAATCAATGCATTAATCAACATTTCTATGGTCGGAAAGATCGTAAATGATTTCATTGAAATATCGAGGCCAAAAATGAGACTAAGTGTCAACACTTTACTGAAATTTTCTAAGTCTGGGATCTCTTTTGGCATTCTATAAAGGACTAAAATGATTAAGACTTCACGGGGTCTTACAGTAAAGAAGGAAAAATATAAAATAAACAAAGAAAGTAGGGCTGGGTGTGGTAGGAAAAGTAAAAATAAAGAAAAATATGAAAAGGTTTAAAAAGAAAGAGTAAGAAAACCACAACCAACTTGAATATGCTTTCAAATAAAAAAAGAGAAATAATGGAAGAAATAATGTTAAAAATGGTTAAGAAGTGAGACCACAAAGTTAGCGTAGTGCCAAGGAGACTTGGTCACCTAATATTTTATGAAACATGGGAGGTTGCACCACACAGTGAAGGACCAGGTCACTTAGAGTCAGTCACAGGCAATCAAACAGTAAAGCACAAAAAAACTAAAACTTTAAAGAAAACTAGAGAACATGGTGATTTTAATACGAAAACCTCCTTGCTCAAGGGAGAAAAAACCACGGCTTTACCTCACAAGTACCCAACAATCTCCTATAATGAAACGCTTGATTACAAACTCAATAAACCTAACTCTAGGCTCCACCTTCTTGTAATAATGACACCACCCGAATTAGGGCCTTATTTTAATGGGCATTCTAAGCCCAACAAGAATTGGAGATCGCCCTCTACACCCAACCTAACCAATCAAAAAACCACAAAATAATTAAAAAATCAAGAACTATTACACAATATACCCAAGTCCACGTTTTGTCCATACAAAGCCTCTAAAACAAAACAAGAATATCCAATCGGGACATGCCTCCCACCATAGCCAAAACTAATATCCAATTCTAAACCAATAAAGACAAAAGAAACTCAAATCAAGAAATGAATCCTTCCAAAGTATAGAAGATCACCACTTCATGTCAACACAAACTATGCCCGAATTTAAGTTACTGGTCAGAAGGTGTGATAGTATGACTAGCACTTACATCGCATGGGTATACACCATTTGATGATGGTTAACGGTTGGAGCACTAGTATGTAACTCAAGGATAAGGATAAAATAATACCAACAGTTCAAAACTAATCAACTAATGCATATAACCAATGCAATACATATATATATATATATATATATATATATATTCCATGCTGAGATAGAGAACTAGATTAGTATGAACTTTGAAATCATTAACCTAGGTTGTATACCATAACTATCATAGAACAAGGAATCCATGGGCTATATTAGCCCAACTATCCCCTAGCTGGAAGGGCCCTACTGTGTGTAGCCGCACGAACTAGAGAATATCAATAATCGTATATGCCTACATGGGAACTCAAACCTCTCGATATAATCAAGGTGACTTAAGCACCAATACATTTATTATAGGGGACTTGAATGTCCCATTTATGTATTCATTTAGTTAATCGAGCCACCCAATCATATAGACACCCACACCAGCTAACGCTGTTTCCAATGTTAGTCCTTCAGACTTTACTTTTATATGCTAGCTACACATCTCGCTTTAAAGCCCAATTAAAAACAATAATTCCACATACACAACTATTAAGCCAATTACTTACAAAAGGCACTTTGTTTGTATCATCATACCAATACCACTTGCAAGCCTACCACATGCCATTACCATTATCAATCAACCAATCATTCATTTGACTTTGGGAATTGAACCCATTATCTAACAAGGATACTAATTCAATTAAAAGTTAGGAACTCAAACCCATTGTCTAATAAAGATAGAAATCAATTTAATGTTTAGCGACACAAACCCGTTTAGCCAATTAAACAACTAAGGTTACTATTTAAATCGTTACAAGTTCAACAAGGCCTTCACAAAATAATTTACCAATAATTAATATTCATTAGGCCAATGCCTTAGTTAAAAACACTATTTAACATATGACTAGTTTATACTCATAGGCATTCTTACAAACACTTTGAGGGCATACCATTACCAAGACTAAAATCATAGTAAAAACCATCAAGTTTAGGGTTAACCATGACCCAATTATTATACTAAAATTACCAAGAATCTACATGTACAAAATCATAATTAAAACAAGTATAAACTTAATTTAAACCAAGAGTTAACAATAATCAATAATATACTACAAAACCCTCAACACTGGTTTTAAAAACCACCATTAATGATTCATAATCCAAGATTTAAACACATGATTTTTATGAAATAGCAATGAGGAAAGAGTCACATGCCTTATTCATGAAGATTTACGCAAAGAACTTGACTCTTGAGCTTCTAGATGAACACCTTGTAAAAACCCTAGCGTAATCTTCAAGAGAGAGTTTTAGGAGGGTTTTAATCCTTAAAAGTGTGTTATGAGATTATACAATGTGTTTTAAGATGTGGGGTCTTGAGGGTCTTAGGGTGGAAGATGTCCAAAATATCCTTAGCTTAAAAGCTAAAAATATGTGCAGAAGGGTATAACTCCTCTCCCCCACTCGAACTCATACAACCAACATATGAGTGGTACCCATCACTCGTACCCTAGATAGAATGCTAGACTCCAACACTCGTATCCATATTAAATGATTGGTACCCATAAAATGTACCCTAGGCATATACAACTAGTATGATTTCCATTCTTACCTAAGACAGAAAACAACCAAAACCATACTTAGTATGATACGACCAAGGACTTCAAATCGTATACACATCATATGACAAGTAAGAACATGTCATATGATTTTCATAGACCTCAAAATCAAGAAATTTCCAAGGGTCAAAAGTAGGGTGTTTCAAATAACTCTACTACAAGCCTATCTTGATAACTCTGCCAAGAACACACCTTGATATTGACTAACTCTAACTAATATCAAACTTACGCAACTCTACCTTAGCACTCTTAAGAAAACAAATAAAAGCATTACTCTTATAACAAGAGTAATACAATTATAAACCATTTCTTAATTCAAGAACACTTACTTTTTCAGTACATAAAGAAAAGAACTTGAGCAATATTTCAAGTTTGAGTTTTCACCTATTTCACATTCTTCAATTCTAAACTTGCAAAAACTCACCCATTGAGAATAATTTTTCCTTTTATGGTGGAATAATGATTAAGGTAGAAATATGATTAGGCTAAGTGTACTTAAAAGGTACATATCGTACCCACATAATTTGTTACACTAGTAGACAAAACTACACAGACCTTGTGACAACTGCATTCTTACATAATGACCTAGGGACCTATTCCATTGTTTTCAGATGTTCATCGTTAGAATAAGATATAGAAATTTCCCCCTTTTATGATGATGACATACCCCAGAACATGATCATGGAACTTGAGCATCAAAGTCATTCACCTAATTCAGTTGGAGTGATTACCACTACAATTAGTGAATGTTCCCTCTATCATTATGCACTTGTTTCTCCTTGTCAATATGTCATGACACCTAAGGACCTGGTACCTTGTTGTCAATTGACACCAAAAACTAAACTTATTCATCATGTATCAAAATTACCTATGTCAATGTTCTTGCACTTATCTATGTTTATTTGAGCATTGACCCTATCACATTTCCTTTATCAATATGTCAGCTTAACTTCATTCATTATATTCAGCATATCTGCAACACCTAGTACTTGGTCCTTAACATATAATCATATCATCATCATCATATCATGAAACACACTTGGTCCCTACCTTATGCATTCAGTATTGCCCCTTTTAGCATCATTGAAAAGTAATAATAGTAAACCAAAGATAAAGCAATCCCAAGACATTTAACTCATGGCCACTAGGCAATAATAACATGATAAAAGGCTTTAAAGATAAAGAAGAGAGAGATAAAACACATAAGCAAAAGATTCATTTATTGTTAAGAGAGATCACTACCAATAAATAACACTGAAAAAAACATAAAATTATGATTCGTCAAAAGACGCACAAGGAATAAAAACTTGAAACTGACACACAGGGATGATAGGAATTAGGTAGAAGGAGCAACTCCATTCTAGTAATCTCTGTAGCATGAGCATTTAGCAATTTTTTAGTGAGGTCTTTAACTTTAGCATTCAGAACATGAACCTCCTGTGTGAGTTTTGTAACATTAACCTAGAGTTTTACATTTTTTTATGCAAGTTCCTCAGTGGAACTAGGTCCTTCTGAGGATGACTTCTAATTCTACATCTTCAAGTACACTATCTCAGTATCCTTAGAGCTAAATGGATCCTCATCTCTTCAAAATCATTATTTAAATTCTCTTTTGCATCTAAAAGTTCTGACACTGTGACATAGTTTCCACTTTTACTTATAAGCATTTATTTTCTACTAGTGTTGTCAAACTAAACTTTTGTTTACCTGTTCTAGGAGTCCCTTTTTCCCAATCACTCCAAAGTAATTAAACACCTTGTTCAAGAAGTATCCACAAGGCATCGTGTGTTTTCCTTCCTTCTCATGAATGACCAATTGTATGTACTATACCTTAAGATTAGGGAGACTTATCATTTCAAATTTTCTCAAACACTCAATCAAAAACAAATCAACAACAAGGGTAATGGTCATTTCCTCTAATTTAGGAAAAAAGACCTTATTTACAAATTCAAATACTAACTAAAACTCACTTGTGAGAAATTTCTTTCTTACACATGCTATTGATGTTCCTCCTACCTTATAAGCGTCCATCATAAACTCAGTTGAGCGTTGTTGCTTTACAATAGTCCTTATCCCTATTATAGGTATATCTAGGATTTTCTCTTATGACTCTTAATCTAATTTGATTTATTTTCCTTTCACTTTAGCAATCAAGCTCAAACCATCGTCTGAAAATTCCATAGTATAGTAGAGTTTTTTCACCTCACACTCAAAGGCCATGTGAGTTTGTTCCTCTAATAGGTGTAACCATCTTTGGTGATTGACATATTCCACCAATTCAACCATGTATATCTTCTCATAAATCCTGGTACCAAAAACTCTTTTAGACAATACTATCTATGTTATTAAAATCTTATTCCTTTGCTCTCTTGATCCAACCTTTTTTTCTTTCTTTTTTCCTCTTCTTTTGAAATCACTACTTGGCTCCTTGTTTTCAATAGATTTTATCTTTTTGGGACTAGGTCCCTTAAATACACTCTTCTTTTTCATAGAAATATGTTTTTGCTTTATTTCTACATGGCTACCAGACTCTAAATAAGAGGACCTGGTCCTTCTTGAGACTTGAATTTATGGTCTTCTATTCTCTGTTGCCGTAGAAAAATTAGGATCAATGTTATCATCCTTTCTAACCTCTATAACTTCAACATTCTCCTTCTCTATTATAGCAATATTTTTGAGTCTTCTTCTTTAAGTGGTAGAAGAAATTCCAACCTTCATAGCATCGACTACCAGCTTGTTTTTAGACCCTCTAGTAGAATAAGACCTAGCAAATTTTATCCCAAAATTGATCACTTTCTCCTTAACTTTATTGCCTCTTTGTTTTTTCATAAGCCACCTCAAAGATGGTTAATGCTCATCCACCTCATTTGGAGGTTGTACAATCTCTCCATCATTAGTCATATCATTTTTTTATAAATTATTTGCTCTTCAGTGCTAATTGAGCTTTCCTTGGGATTATGCAAGCAAAAGTAAATTCTCAGCTACGTAGTCTACACTTTTGGAAATATCAGAACTCTTACAAGTATTTCTTTATCATATAATTAAGCAAAAAATAGGGTTTGACTCAGATTGAGTAAGGGGCCCAAGTACTTGAGGGTGTTTGGGGAATTCAGTATTTTCTGGTTCCTTAAAGAAATTGGTATTTAAGTATTTTTAGGTAATTTGGATTCTTTTTGGAAGGACCAATTTAATATTGAGATGTTTTTTGTTCAATCGATGAATCAAACCACTGATTTGGATCCTCTATCAAGGTTAATTCAATACAATTTTTTATGGTTGAGGATGTTTCAACATAGATAGGCTCAGTTAGAGGTTATGGATTTTTTGGAGAGGACTCAGTAAGAAGAGTTGACATAGGTTCATGTTGAGGACTTAAGGAGAAGTCTTCGATGGTTTTGGGGGTTAAGGCATTAGAAGGCTTAATTTGGGATTGTTTTGATTATCTTTCTAGAGCGTTATCGACTTCAAGATATTTTATAGAGGTTGATAAAGAGGAAATGTTTGCCATTACAAGATTTTGTGAGTGAAAGAATAAAGTACCAACTTAATTCAATTATGAATGACAATTGGAAAAGATGAATTGAGTTATTTTTTAAAGAGAATAGATGAATTTAAATTTTGTTTGGTGATTTAAGTGAGGTGAGCGTTGTTAGTAAAAGTACCTTTTTAAAATGACGCAACTAACTTTAATTGGTTGACTCTTCATATTGTTTATGATTTAGCGGCTTTTGCTCATATAAGATGTGACTCATGGCTTTTTAGATAGAATTTCATGATTATTAAAGAACATTGTTTTGGTACTAACCATGAGGAATGGTGCAGGTACCTGTCTTTCTTTAGAGAATCTTTAATCTTATGCAAGTTACATCCCTCCTCTTAAAAAGTTTTTCCCATCGGTGTATACCTACGAAGGTACAGTACTAAGTTATACCAAAATGTTCCTACTTTACTAAGGATACCTGTCTCCTGATCATAGCCAATATTAGGAAGAAAAACTAAATTATTTAGTAGGTTAAATCAATTTGATCAATCCCAGATTCAACATGATTGTTTCAATACACCACTTTATTATAAAGATAGTTCTGAAAAATAGGTCTGAACATTAAATCCCAAACTTAACATCCTTTAATTTTCAAAGGTTCCTTCTGCATTGCCTTGAACCAGCCAACATCTTTCAAAACCTTTTCCACATTTTAAGCTCACTTTTAGGATAGATATGCTGAGAAGACCATGAGATTTCTGATTTAAAATTCGGACACCAGTCTCTAAAAGATGAAGTCATAATGTTAAGAGGGTGAAAGCATCTGTCTCTCTAGTTAGAACTTCTAAGATGAGTTTTACAGGGACCAGGTCCCTAAAGAAATTGACTAGATCCTTCTCAATTTTCTTCTAGCTGGAGCTGGGGTCTGTAATAGAGATCTTGATCACTAATAGTTTCATCTATATTACTGAGTCATTTGACCATTATCTTTAGCAGTATTATCTCTCTAAAAAAATGAGTTCTTTTTTCAAAAAACAGAGCTCCTTTTTTATTAAAATTTTTGGATGGTTAGCTTGATTAGGTGTATCTCACAATTCAACCATAATGATAAGCATATGCTACTTTTCTCCTCTACCTTATACTTGTTGTTTGGAAATTTCAACTTTGGCATCCCAAGGACCAGGTCCTTTGAAATCAACTATTTGAGAAAAAGGAAACTTACATGTTCCACTAATCAACATCTTCATGTTGAAAACCAAAGTAAGTTACTTCCCATCAGCCACATACATTTTTGATCTTTTTTAATAATTCCACATGAGATGTCTTAACCTTAAAGTGTCTTGAGAGAGAGAATATAGTCAACACTTCTAGTAATATGCTTTTAATAAAAACTATCAATGAACTTATTTTTAATGCAAACCCTTTATCCCTCGTGCAAATAAAATCATATATTAGATTTGGGAACCCACTTGAGTTTGAGTTCCCAGTAGGAGGACAAGGGTGTAATCAAATCCTTCTTGGCCCACCTTTGTAATAAGAGTTTCTTCATATTTTTCAAAAGTGTGGAACCCTTAGGATAGGCATTCCCTTGCTGAATATATGTAACGCTATTCATTCTAACTCTCATCCAACTTTTACAGTCTTTTTTTATGTGACCATCTCTCCTATAGTGAGTGTACAAAGGTTTATGAACTTTGTTTCTGACATCTTGAAAAACCTTTCCTTAAAACCCATGTGATTGAGTTTTGTACTGATACCTAAGGCCCTTAGTATTTTTAATCCCTTGACTGCTTAAATTAGAAAGGATTTGTAAGGATGTGATCCTTTGTATAGATTAGTTTAGTTCTTATCTTAAATGGACCAAGTCCCTTTCTAACTCTTCATTATTCTGGAGTGCACTCATAAGGTGCTTTTAAAATCCCTCAAATTTATCTTTAAGTTCAATCTTAATGTTTGAAGTTTTTTTCTTCCTATTATCATCAGAGTAATTTAGTTTCTCCAGTTGACTCAATAAACTCAAATTATAACTTTTCAACTTAGCAAGTTGTTCATACGTTTCAAAAATATGGATAGTTCTAACAATTAATTAAAGTTATTTATTCTTTAATTTATCTTCGATGGTATTTTTCTTAGTAGTCCGTTCACATACTAAATCAATCAACATATTTTCTAGCATCTTTATCTTTCTAGTAGAGTAATTATCTAAATTTTTCTTAATGTTAGAGAGAGTTACCACATTTTCTTATTTATTTTTAGTGTTTTCCATAAGATCAAACAAAGAATCAAAGGTCACTTTCTCATCCTCTACTACCAGCATAGAAATATCTTCATGTTTCCTATCTTCTTCAGATTCACTGGAGAAATCCCCTTAGATAGCTAAGGCCTACTTATATGCAAAATCAGCAATAGCCTTTTATCTTGACTTTATGGGGACCTAGTCCCTATTTTTTCCTTTGTTACAGAGACTTGAGATATTTTGGGCAATCTAACTAGGGAATTGGATAGTCCTTGATGAAATTCTCAAGACATCCACACTTGTGACAAAATTCTGCAATGCCTTCCTTCTTGTTGTTGCTTACTTTTCTTTGAAACTGATCACTTTACTTCATTACTTTAACAATTATTTTTGAAAAATAGGCAACATCAATGTCTTCTTCATCTGAGTTTGACTTTGTAGACTTTAGAGCTAGAGATTTTTCTCTTTTTTTCTTTGTTCTTTTCTTGCCCTTATTGCTTCTTAAGTTCATGTATCATCATAGTACGAATGTGTTAATCTATGGTTAGAGTTATTAGGTTCCTTGATTTAGTGATAGAATTCACTTTTCTTCCCCACGATTTACACAGAACTCCCAAAATTTTTCTCACCAATTTGTACAAAGGAATCACTTTCCTAAATAGAGTGAATATTTTATACACCTCTTGGATAGTTACTCCTTATTTCATAGTGAAGGTTTCATACTCAGTAGTTAGTATATCAACTTTTGAATCCTTTATATTAGTGGTTCCTTTATGATCTATTTTCAAGCAAACCCAGATTTCCTTAGTATTTTCACATGCGGAAACCCTATTATATTCATCAAGCCCTATGCCACAAACTAGCAGTGATTTAAGTGAATATTTTATGCACCTCTTGGATAGTTTCTTCTTCTTTCATAGTGAAGGTTTCATACTCAGTAGTCAGTATATCAACTTTTGAATCCTTCATATTATTGGTTCCTTTATGATCTATTTTCAAGCAAACCCAGATTTCCTTAGCATTTTCACATGCAGAAACCCTATTATATTCATCAAGCCCTATGCCACAAACTAGCAGTTTTTTGTCCTTGTAATTTTTCTCAACTGTCTTTCAATTTTCATCGTCATACTCTCTCCTTCTTTTAATAACCACTCTAGTTATTTCTATTTCTTTGACCTCATTAACTGTCATATGAGGACCATTGATTATTACATCCATCATCTCACTATTCGCATCTTTAATAAATTCATACATCCTAGCTCTCCATTACCCATAGAACAACCCATTTAATCTATGTGGTCTAGTGGTAGATTGCCCTTCTTCTAGATTAGGTGGAGCAGTCATGATAAACAAATCAATCTAGGTGTTAACCTTTTACAGTGTTCTGGCTCTGATATCAATTGATGGAACATGGGAGATTGTACAAAATAGTGAGGGACCAGGTTCCTTAGATTTAGTCATAGGCAATGGAATAGTAAAGAATAGGAAAACTAAAACTTTTCAGAAAAATAAGAACACAAATATTTTAATGTGGAAACCTCCTTGCTCAAGGAATGAAAAAGCATAGTTTGACCTCGTAAGTACCCAACAATCCACTAAAATCAAACTCTTGAACTAAATCTAGGCTTCTTCTTCTTGTACTAACTCTACTACAAGCCTATCTTGACAACTTTGTCAAAAACGCACCTTGATATTGATTAACTCTAACAAATATCAAACTTACGTAACTCTACCTAAGAACTCTCAAGAAAGCAAAGAAAATCATTACTCTTATAATATATGTAATTTATATACAGACCATTGCTTAACTCAAGTACACTCACTCTTTCAATACATAATGAAAATAATAACTTGAACAAATTGCAAATTTAAGTTTTTGCCTATTTCACTTTCTACAATTCAAAACTTGCAAAAACTCACCCATTGGAAAGCATTCTTTTCCTTTTATAGTGTAATAATGATTAGTTCAACACTCTAATTGGGACAAGTGTCCTTCAAAGGTACACAACTCACCTGCGTAGTGTGTTACACTAGAAGACAAAATTATGCAGACCTTGTGATAGCTATATTTTTCCATGCTGACCTAGGGACCTGTTCCCTTGTTGTTAGCTTCTCATAATCAAAACAAGATATAGGAATATCTATACGTACTATACCAGCCCCCAAACCTACATTACAAGTAGAGAAAAGTCCTATAGTGATCCTGACTTGACTGTCTGAAAGCCTAGGAGTAGAAAATCAGGGAAAGCCTATGGTATTTGTCATGTATTAGTTGTAACTTCTCTTCTAAGTGTGAGTTTCTCTTAATCGTCCCCGCACTGACATACATTATTCCATATAATCAAAATGGAACTTGTTTAACGTGAGGGGAAATAGGTTATATTGGTAGTTGCACAATTGTTTGTAAGTGTAACATTTATATATGCATGGTTTTTATTTCTAATGTAATTTCCATAAATAGATTCCTTAATGTCATATTGTTGTGCTTCATGTTTACATATAGTTTTGAGAGGGTAATGTGTTTTGAACTTAAGACGATGATTGACTACCTTTGATGTCTTATATTCTCCTAATTAAGCATCGTGTTTCGTCTTTGTTTTGTTTTATTGCCTGAGGACATGGAACGTTCTAAGTTGAGGGTGTTGATGTGCTATGAATTTATAGCACTTTTGATGCTTAAAACTATGAAAATATGCACGATTCTTAGGTTGTTTTGTTAGATATGATGAGTTTTGGGTATGCTTTGCAGGAAATTTGGTTTTGGATGCTAATTTCAAGAAAAAGATGAAAATAATGTTTTTGGTTACGTACTTGAGCATTTTTGGGTGTATGTGGCACTTATCGAGCGTTTGTGAAAAAAACATATACTAGAACTTAGAGTCCAGAGGATTAGATGCAGGAATTTAAAGACTCCAATACTTACTTGGTTCTAGTTGCAGACCATATGTAGTACTAGAAGGCCGTAAGTGGCTAAGGTAAGTGTCAGAATTTAAGATCCAGAGTGTGCAAAGTTGTAGGAAAAATTTCTGGCACTGACCTAGGTCTATTTGCGGACCTTAGGTAGTACTTACGGGTCATAAGTGTCTCAAGTAAGTGGCCACCAACTCCATTTTCCCTTTTTCATTTGGGATTTAATATTCAAGGTTTTATTATGTAGTATAAATACCCTTTATGTGTTTTTAGCTAGGGATATGCACTTTGATGTTATCTTACAAACCTTAACATATTATGATCTTTGGAATTCTTGTATTAGAGATTTTGGTTGATAATTTAGTTTTCAACTTTGGGTTTTGATCATTGATTAGTATGATACTTCTTTAATTCTTTTAATTATGAAATCCATTGGTTGTTGTACAATCATAAGAGGCTAAAACCCTTAGCTAGGGTTGTATGAACCCTAACAAATTGATGAAGTAGGTGAAGTGCAAAGTTGTTCATAACCGGTACTTATGCATGTATTGTATTATCTTTAGTTTAATAGTTATCTTAGCAGCTGCAAATGCTAGGATACCACCTATACATTCCCGTTAACTCTAAAAAGAGAGTAGGGACTAGGAAAAGATAATAACAACAGTAATTTGGGAGTTAATCATTGAGATTAGCTTATTAGTACTATATCCTAAAGACAATTATCTTCCATCTAATAACTTGAGACCCACAAGGTGATACTTAATTGTGATCTAGGATAAGGGTTAATAATGCAATATCTTAAGACTCAAAAGGTAAAGGGTAAAATCCATCAACGAGTCCACAAGATAGATGATGGTATATAACTTATCAAATTCTTCATGTAAGGTACTGGGTTGGTTTAGCTGAGAACTATAAACGTATGGATTCAAGATGCCAGAGGGAATATAACCCAATTGTTTATCTCCTACTGACTTCAACCAAAGTCTGCATTTTATTACTCATAATTTCTTGATACTACTAAACCCCCATTTACTTTTTGTACTTGCCTGTTGATTCCAACAGAGAGATACGATACCTGTAGTCCCTTTGGGTATGACCCCAACATAGTTTGGTTACTATAATGACTACGACCACTTTATCCTTATTTTGGAGGTGTAGTTTGGGATTGTATCACTTATTAATCTCAAAATTCTCAAATTTATTAGGAGACTATATTTTTTCTCAATGAGTGTGATGCCATGTGTGGTGAGAATTTTAAATAATTTGTGTACATACGTGTAGTCTATAACTTCCCCGAGTGTAATCAAAGAGAAATCCTAGGAAATCTTGGTTTGGGGGATGATTCGAGGACATTTTTGACCCGTCATATATCCAAATTTCCACCTTAACATTGTTCCCTAATTAACCCCTGTAAGACTTTTTCCCATTTTTCTTTTTTGTTGTAATGATAACCATGCTAAAACACCTAAACCCTTTTGAAAATATTCCTTATGCCACTTAACCTTCTTTATTGCATTGCATGATTCTAAATATGACATATAGGCAAAAGCATATGTTTGGGGTTGTGTATTTGGGAGAATAATGTAAGGGTGGTTCAAACTCCAAGTTTGGTTAAAGAATGTGGTATGCCAATAAGAGCCAAGAAAGGTATATGTAAAGTTGTAAAATTATGTTCTTAAGAGACAAGAGATATGCTTGATGATAAAGTTGAATATCCTAGACAATATAAATTGAAGAGAAATTAGACAAATGAAGGGCTAAGAAGAGCTTGAGTTTATAAGATCTCTTGAGCAAACCAAAGAAGTAAATAAAGAAAATGGAGGGTTGGATTTATTTGGTAAATGCTACTATACAAGTTAAGGTAAGAAAGGGATATGATTTGAAGTTGAATATTGAGGATAATTTGAAAATTTTGGGGTAGAAGGGGATGAATGATTAGGCTGAAGAACATTTTTAGTCATTGGATCCATTTATTCCTTCTTTCACCTTAAACCTTCAACTAAACCCGTAAGACCTTGGTGATTCCAAACAAGGTAAGTCTACATTAGTGGCAAAAAACACAAAGGGAAAGCCTGTGGTTCTACTTATTTTGAATTTCTTTGCGAGACTGAAAGTAATTATTTCATTATTTGAGTATGTGAGCTCCTTTGATACTTTGGGGTAAATGGTTATGTTTTACTCTCGATTTGGGTAAACGGGCATGGAAAGTTTCATTGTGAATGTTGAGATGATACTTGAAGATTTTGTGTCACCTCTTAAGATGCTTTGTTGATTTGAAATATTCATTTGATACAAACTTGCATCCATGCTTCATAGATATGTGCTTATTGAAATTCTTTGGCTTACTTGTTGCCATCACTTGTTTGAGAAGTCATTGTAGATCTTTGTTATCCTAGACCTTTATTATAGCTTTATTTTGGATGGTTTTGAGTCATAAATTCCCTATCTCATTCGATTATTCTTGGATGCTTGAGGACAATCAAAATTTTATGTTTGGGTGATGGACAAGTCGTCAATTTGATGACTTGTTAGAACCTTTTACACTTAAATTATCATGTTTCTCTATTAATTTGGTGTTAATCGTATGTACAATGCTTATTTTTTTTAGCTAAAGGTTGAAAATAAATATAAGCAATCCATTGAAGTTAATGGAAAGTCAAATATGAAAGAAAAAGATGCCTAAAGATCATATGGATGTGTCAGGAGGCTACCCATGCAAGTGGGTGGACAAAATGGCCAAAGTAGTCCCATCTATTCCTAATCTACTCTAGTTCTACTCTGGATCTGCTTTAGATCTACTCAAGCAGATCAAGAGTGCAGTAGCATTTTCGTAAATTTGGGCAAACGGGAGTTTGGGGATAAATTAGGGTTTTTTCAGTTTATTTCCACCATTATTGGGATTATTGTACTAATCATGAGCTAATAACACATTACAGTGACTCTCCAGTGGAAAGTTAGGAATTTCTATTAAAGATTTATTGACTTTAAAGCTTGCATTCTATTTATTTTCTATGGATCAATTTGATGGAAATTTAAGTATATCTCTACTTTCTCTCTATATAAGTAGCTAATTCTTCTTTAGGGTTTATGCTTGAATAGGTTTTGATTCATGTATGGGTTTTGTTTGTTTGTCTTTCTAACTAGATATTTAATATGTATTTTTCCTTCTTTCCATGTTTTAGTTAAGTATTGGGGATTGCGATGCCTAATTACATTAGAAGGCATATCATCCTTGACAAGGGGGCATATGGGTGAGGAATGGGTGTAAGAATAACTTGAAATTAGTTCATTTAATGTCATCTTTTAGACATAAGGTTGTTAATTGAAGCCATAGATTGGCAAAATTGTTACACTTATGAGGTGTTTGAAAGAACCCATTTATGATATTTGGTGTTTTGTTAACAAATTGACACTAATACATCTAGATCTAGCCTACCCATGACTTCTAGAGAAATATAGACAAATAATCAAGTAATGAACCTACACCTAGAAAGGAATAACCCAGGTTCCATCAACACTTGATTAATCTCTAATTATTCCTAACTTCGAAATAGTAGTCTTAAAACAACAAAATTGTTAAATTTGAAATCCTTCAAACAAACCCGCTATTTTTACTTTTGTGTTTATTTACCCCACATTATGGGTAAACTCGTAGTTAACTTCTAACACTCTCGAATATTGAAATTCTTGCCTTCACTCCCTATGGATTTGACCCCAACCTAAGTTGAGTTACTTTATTGATGATGATTTCTCACACCTTAAGGGTGTAGTTTGAGCTTCATCAAATTTTATTGGACTTCAACGCCTTATTGGACACCTTTGGAGTCTAGTTCTTGCTCATTGTGGAAGTACCTTTTGCCTTGCCCTTATTCGGAGCATTATGCTTTTAGCATCTCGTGGAAAATTCTTTCTTGGAGGCATACCTATGAAAGTTAAAAGAAAAAAACCAAAACAAAAGAATATAAAGTAAAATATGTTTTTGATATTTTCATATATTAAAAAAGAAAATAAATTTAAAGAAAAATTAAGGTGAATGCAAGGTAACTTCATCATTACAACTCATGGGACTATTTCTTCACAACACTTAACCATTCAAGCTCATAGAACATCCATAATCTCCAATGGAAACAAGAATGGCGTCACTCAATTTATCATGGGGTAACACAAGAATTCATGTCTCTCGGGTTACTTAGACTTTAACCGTAGGTTCCATGTTAAGCATATTGACCAACAAAAACCTTGGATGACCTATTTATTAACAAAATACTTCAACCAATAACTACCGTTTATTACACATTTAGGATCAATAGGACTCTAAAGTAGGCTTCAATAATGATCACATTATGCCCCAAGATAGATCACATTCACCAGTCATTAAAGGTATTCCTCTCTTATTGATATTTCAATAAACGCATGTTGTGCATGCAAACTAAGATCTTCTAAATGAAAATAGAGGCATATGTGAGCAATCCTATTTTATCAAATGTATTACCCCATACTTTTCCTAACTTGATTTCAATTCTAGAAGGTCAAAGGATAGCTTCAAAGATGAATAACTTTGATTACATATTGAATATTTCAGATTTAGACCCTCTATTGAGAAGAAATTAAATTATCTTTCCATCGATACCAATTTTATCCAAATCCAACACTCGGTTGGGAAGTTTGAGCATTTTAAGTAACGCAGTATGCCAGTTGGGAGAGCAGCGCATCGCGGTGAAGGTAAAATGGCAATTGTCAATTCTAGTGGACCTATAAAATTTGCCCGCATTGCGAAGGTGCTCACATTCCCATTTGGCAATTTCCAGTAAGCCAACATAATTATACTGCATCGCGTTGAGGGCAAAATATGATATTCCAAAGGCGCACCATGATAGCTCCTCATTGTGGAGAACTTCCAGTTCTTAATTTCCCTATTTCCAGTGAACCATCACGATAGTGGTGCATCGTGGGTGGAATATTAAATCAGAAAATATGGTCAATTCTGATTATATTTTAAAAAGGGTACTTTGGTCAATTCCTACGCCCTAAACTCGTGAATAACACAAGATTAAACCCATTTTAAGCACTTTATGCTTATTTTCATCCTTTCTCTCTCAAAGTAAAACCCTGGAGTTCCAAAGCTTCTTCTCTAAGAAAGCAAATTCCACCATTGTTTCTTCAAGAAAGCTCTAAATTGAGGATTCCCAAGACAAGATAATCAAGAAATCATCTTCAAGAACTCAAATAGGAATCAATAATTAAATATTCTTCATCTAATCATCTACTAAGGTCTGTGGGGTTTATGTACAAGGATATTCTTCCATACTTGTGCCCAAAACTAAATTTTAATTACAAATTCATGTGATTTTGAAGGATTATATTTGAGTTTTAAATTAGCGTTCATACCCATTATTGGTATTTGCAAGATCATGAGGTTTTCAAGTGTTAATGAAGTTGATTTGCATGTCTATTTCTATAATTTCATTCCTATTGCAGTAAATTTCAGATTTTGGATTGATTTATCATTATTCTCAATATCAAGCATTAAATTTATGATGTTTTGACATGAACTTGATGCATGGGTTACTAAGCCCAAGTTTATATGTTGATATTTTAAGAAAGATGATGGTTTAAGCGTCTTATGATAAGATTAATTATAGATTTATAGTAAAGATATGATCTTTTGATACTCAAATAAGATTTGGAATCCACTTTACAGATTTATTACACATTATAAAATTTAGAACAACTTTATTTACAGATTTAATTAGAAAGATGCATAATTGGGTTCAGCATAAACCCTTATGCTAGCTTTAAAGTGGATTTCCAACAGAATGAGCATAGATATAAAGAGAGTAGTATTTAGCACCGAGCGGAAAGTGTGGAATTAGCGTGCCCTATCTTCCACAGAACTACATAGACAACATAGGTATAGATAATCAGATTATTCCCATTTCTAGGTGGATGATAGTTACAGATATGATCACTTAGCTTAGGTTATACTCCTTGAAAAGAGTATGACACCTCTCCCCCATCGTGAGGTTTTCCCCTTAGGGTAACGAGACATTGGACTCTATGTTAGCTCATATGATATATGTTGGTTAGAAGAACCTCCCTATAGAAAAGAGTAATCTTAAAGATAAAGCTTTGAAAGTATTTCCCTATAGACTATAGATAATAGAAAAGAATAACAGAAAAGCTTTTAGAAAACTAAGTGTAAAGGCTCACAATTTTATTCAGATTATGCATTACAGAAAGATATCAGTTATAAATTTTAGCTTTTAATTTTCAGACATAGAAGTGAGTCTTTCTACACTTAGATAGCATAACTAAATGTCATGACTCACTAGATATAAAGTATGATTTGCTTTTTATGATTTCAGATTTCAGTATTTCAGATATTCCAGCTTATGTGAGTTATTTACATTTAGCATGCCTTATTTTACAAATTATGATGATGAGGTGATGTTTTACTTATGCATTTCACCCCATATACTTAGTACATCCTCAAAGTAATGATCCACATATACGTCTATGTGCTACATTGTCTCATAATGTAGGTTCAGGTGCTCAGTATCAGTAGCGTGAGTAGTTTGTGCATCTCTATCTATATCCGACAGTTAGTGAGTCCTTATAGTTCGAGGACTTAGTTAATCAGTTTATTTTCAGCTTATCAGATTTGATGATTCAGTATTCTTTTAGAAAGTTTGAGTCAGTTGGTGGTCTGTCCTAGTGACTCTCTAGATATTAGTAGTAGAGGCTTGTTAGACTACTAGCTATTATTCAAACTTACAGTATTTGATTTTCATACATTATATTTAGACTATTCTTAACCTTTCTCAGATAGTTTCCAAATTCAGTATGACTTTTATGTATATATTTCCATTATTATAAGATTCAGACTTAGTAGAAGGCTGACAGGGTTAGCTTAAGGCTATTCATAGTCTTGAGCACCGTTTGATAGCTCAGGACCAGGTTTTGGGGCATTACAAACTTGGTATCAGAGCTTAAGGTTTATAAGATTCCTAGGGAGTCAGACATGCCATGTTACATAGAGTCTTGATTATGGGTGTGACACATGCCATATTTATAAAGAAGAGGCTATGGGACATTCTTAGGAAATCATATCTTTCTTTCATGATCTATCATTCTTACAGTATCTCTACATTCTTTTAACTCATGCTCTTAAATGACAGTTGAATATTCTTTCTCGTCTAGCTAACACCTATAGAAATGATATCCATCCACCCCAGCCTACTGATTCTCTGAATAAGAATGTATCCCATGCTTAGTTTAGGGTTGCATTTCTAGAATTGGACTAAGCTATGACTGTTAATGTTCAGGGCAACCATAAGGCTGTAGTCCCACTTCAGTAAAATAGAGATTTAGAAGCAGCCAAAATTAGAGATTTCATTAGAATAAATCTGCTAGAGTTTTTTGGGTTAAAAGGAGGTGAGGGCCCGCAACTTTATTTAGATGAGGTGAAGAAGATCACCTAAATTATGTATATTTTTAAGGAAGTGAGTGTGGAGTTGAGATCCTACAGGTTGAAGGATGTAGTGAATGATTGGGTAGTGATGTGGAATAATGGTAGAGGTGAGAATGTAGATCCTATAAGTTGGCAAGTATTTCGAGATGTTTTTCTAGACAGGTGCTTCTCGTATGAAATAAGAGAAGCTAAGATAGAAGAGTTTTTGGATTTGAGGCAGGGCTCAATGATAGTGAAGGATTACTACCTTAAGTTCAATTAGTTGTCTAAGTATGACCTTGATACGATGGCTGATCCTAGGGCAAGTAGCAGTAAGTTTGTCATGGAATATCTAGTTTGGTAGTCAAGGAGTGTAGGAATGCCATGCTTATTGGAAACATGGATCTTGCTATATTAATGATTCATGCTCAAAATATTGAGGCAGAGAAGTTGAAGGGAAGAGATATGGGAAATAAAAAGACTAGAATAGGGTAGTTTGAGTATGGCTAGGCTAGGTCTTAAGGAGGAAATCATTTGGAGTTTCAAAATCATTCATCTATTATAGCCCCATCTTTAGCTAGTTCTCCCACTCCCAAAGCTAGGTAGGAGTAGTGAGGTAAGTCCTCTATGTCCAGATCTTAGAATAGTGTGAGTGGAAGGCCCAATTATCCTCTATATGCTAAGTGTGGTAAGAATCACCCTAGTTAATATTTAGCTAGACAGAAGGGTTGTTATGGTTATGGTAAGTTTGTTCATGGAATTAGAGAGTGCTTGCATGATAAGAAAGAAAATAGAGATATTAGTCCCTATACTTAGGCTACTAGTGCACCAGCTCCTCTAGGTTGACCAGTTCCTCCTTAAGGCACATCATCCAGTACTGGTGGCGGTCTGTGCCAGAATTGGTTTTATGCTTTACTATCCCGTCAGGAGTATAAGGATTTACCAGATGTTGTTACTAGTATGCTTCGTGTCTTTAATTTTAATATTTATGTGTTGTTAGACCCTGGGTCGAGTTTCTTTTATGTGACCCCATTAGTTGTAGTCAATTTTAAAGTAAGTCCTAAAAAGATCTCAGAGCCCTTCTTGGTTTCTACTCTAGTAGGTGAGTCAATTATTACCAAACAAATTTATAGTAAGTGTCCTATCTCTGTTCTTCCTAAAATTATGTTAGCAGACTTAATAGAGTTATATGTAGTTTAGTTTGACCTTATTCTTATGATGAATTATCTCCATTCTTATTATACCTCAATAGATTGTCGCACCCGATTGGTGAAGTTTTAGTTTCTAGATGAGCCAGTCTTTCAGTGGAAAAGTAATTCAGTGTCTCCCAATAGTTATTTCATATCTTATCTTAAATGTAAAAAGTTGATTTCTAAAGGTGTATCTATCATCTAGTTCAAGTCTAAGACACTAAGTCTGAGACTCCAACAGTTCAGTCAGTCAGTGTAGTTAATGAGTGTCTTGATTTTATCTCAATGATTTACCATGGGCACCTCTTGCTAAGGAAATAGAATTTGGTATTGACCTTCTCCCAAATATGTAACCCATCTATATTCCTCCATATCGCATGGCTTTAGCTGAGCTTAATGAGATAAAGGAGTAGCTTAAAGATCTCTTAGATAAAGGTTTCATAAGGCCTAGTATTTCTCTATGAGGCGCTCCCATCCTATTTTTGCAAAAGAAAGATGGTTCCTTGCATATGTGCATTGACTATCATCATCTGAATAAAGTCACAGCCAAAAACAAATATCCTCTTCCTAGAATTGTTAACTTACTTGATCAACTCCAAGGTGCAAGTTATTTCTCAATGATATACCTTAGATCCGACTATCATTAGCTTAAAGTAAGGGGATGTGATATTCCAAAGATAGCTTTCAAAAATTGTTATAGTTATTTTGAGTTTCTAGTCATGTCCTTCGAACAAAGAAATGCCCCAACAGCCTTCATGGACTTGATGATTAAACTATTTAAATAGTATCTACATATAATTGTCATAGTCTTTGTAGATGATATTATTGTCTACTCTCATAGTGAGGATGATCATGCAGACCATCTTAGAATTGTATTGCAGACTCTTAGAGATCGCCAGTTGTTTGCCAAATTCAGCAAGTGTGAATATTGGCTAAGATCAGTAGATTTCCTTGGACATATTATTTCCAGCGAGTTGATCCCCAAAAGATAAAAGCAGTAAGAAATTCCCCTAGACCTATCTTTCCATCAGAAATTAAAAGTTTATTGGGTTTAGCTAGTTATTATAGATGCTATGTTGAGGGTTTATCATCCATTTCATCTCCTATGTATATATTAATCTAAAAGAAAGTTAAGTTTCAGTGGTCAGATTCCTGCGAGAATAGTTTTCAGGAGTTGAAGACTTGACTCACTCCAACTCTAGTTTTAGCGTTACCTGATGGTACAGATAGTTTTGTTGTGTATTATGATGCCTATAGAGTTGGTTTAGGTTATGTTTTAATGCAAAGAGGTAAGTTAATATCCTATACCTCTAGAAAGCGGAAGCCTCATGAAAAGAATTATCCAACCCATAACCTTGAGTTAGCTGTTGTTGTGTTTGCTTTGAAAATCTGGGGACATTATTTGTATGGGGTACATGTTTATGTTTTCACAGATCACAAAAGCTTGCAGTATTTGTTTACTCAAAGATAGTTAAATCTTCAGTAGAGAAGGTAGTTGGAATTTTTAAAGATCATGATATGAGTGTGTTGTATCATCCGGGCAAGGCCAATGTAGAGGCAGAAGCCCTTATTAGATTGTCTATGGGTATTTTTGCTCATGTGGAGAATGATAAGAAGAATCTAGTTCAGGAAGTTCATCAGTTTTCTAGATTGGGTGTGAGATTGGTTGATTTGTCTGAAGGGAATATTTGGGTTCAGAGTAGTTCTGAATGTTCTCTAGTTTGGGAAGTGAAAGAGAAGAAGGATAAGGATTCTAGTTTGGTTAAACTGAAGGAGTCAGTTAAGAACCAAAATATATAGGTTTTCTCCCAAGGGGGAGATGGTCTGTTGAGATACCAGAGTAGACTACACTACTATAAATTACCTTTACTGCAACGAATATTTTGGCAACGGTCCCAAAAGGTTTCAATAGACCCTCTATTACAATGGTTACAACCGTTGCAAGAAAATATTCTAGTAGAAATATTTTGTGGTATAAGCATTGCTATTGTTGAAGAACCGTTGCAATAGAGTGTCGTATAGCAACGATTGCATGAACAGTTGCCATAGAGTCATTTATGGCAATGCTTTATAGGATAAAAATACTATTGCAATGTTTTTTCACTTCCCTCCCCAATATTATCAAAAATTAAAGAAATATAAACATTGTGTCCCCAATTTCACTGATGTTTCATAAGCTCCGACAACCCAATTTCACTATGATACTATTACCCAATTTCACAGGTGATGTTGTCAGCATCAACAACAACGTATAATTTGGATCGTTCTTCTTCACTTCATCCCCAAAGGGGGACCTTAATACTTCTTTAAGAATATTTATTCTAATTCTGACCCTTTTGCTTCTGAACCCACTACTACCATCACCATCACAACTATTATCATTGTTAATTATATTATCATGGCTGGTGGTGGTGGTGGTGATGATGTGGGGCCCACTAAAACTATGGATGAGGTGTGAAGGAATATTGTAGTAAGGGGTGGGGGGAGATGACTTTGGAGGATTTCTTGACAAAGGTTGGTGTGGTTATAGAGGAGGATGCTAGAGTACCGATCATTGCTACTACTCCACCGCCACCTTCATCGATGGAGATAGTGGCTTCGGATACTGGAGGAGGGTTTGTGGTGGATAACATGATGGGTACAAGGAATTATCAGTTTCTAGTGTCCATGCAGCAGAATGTACTAGGTGGGTATGGTATGGAACCACCATAAACACCACCACCCCACATGGGATATGTTAAGAGGAAAGTGGCAGTAGAAAAAGGAAAATAAGGTCAATTGTGGAGGAGTTGCCGGCTGACAAAGCTACACAACAGAAACAACTACGTATGATCAAGAACAGAGAGTCTTCTGCTAGGTATAGAGAGGAAAAAAATGTGCCTTTTTTGCATTTATTTTGATGAATTTCTAATCATGTTTGTTTCGTTATTTTTAGGGCAGCGAAAATTGAGATGTGAACCTATGTTTTTACTGAAATTTCAGGCTTATCATGCTTTAATTTTAAGCTGCATAATTTTCCCATTGATGAATCTGTTATAGTATTCTTTCCAAGAATTACTAAAATGTTGATGATCTTAAATAGTTTTTGTAACAGGCTATTTCTTGTTCAAATTATAAAGAATCAATTATTTAAAACATGAATAAATATTAATAGTATAACTAGCTATCCAAGTTTTTTTATCATGTCTTTGGATCACTTTATAACAATGCTAAGGAAGGTGCCAAGGAAAATTGACATAATTAAAATTCAAGATCTGGTACACCTAATTTTCAGGCTCGTGAAGTGGAATCAAATGATTTACAAGCAGCAGTGATCCAGTATCCCAAATTTAGGGGGACAGTAAAGGTACTGAGAATGCTTTTGTTGTTAAAACTTGAAGTTGTACAACCGTTAAACTTTTCCTATCTGCTTAGAGTGGTTTGTGATTTGATTGTTTTAGATGTCTAATATTATGATACATATCTTGGAAATAGTTTGTAGCACTTGCAATTTCTTACAAGTAACTGCACTACTTTGTGCTTTTGCATAGTCTCTTTGGCCATTTCTAACAAGTAACTTTACTTTGATTGCTGACCAAACATTTTGGGATGCATTTAATTTGGGCATTTTTAGTTTCTCTCTTTTCTAGATCAATAAAACATTTCCTTATTTCTGCCCTTATTATGCTAAATACATCTTCCATTATAAAATAAATAATAACTTAAAAACACACAACAACCAATTACAAAATAGAATTACATTATGAAATATTCTTCCTTGAATACCCGTAATATTTTGGTATAAATTTGGTATCCCTCCTCCTTTTCCTACACTAGTAGAGGCATAATTCTCGAATGTTCCGTTCAATTATTGGTTTATTTCTTGAATCTGCATAGAAATGGCAATTATCAAGTGGCTTAGTTGTTGATTCTGCTGAGTTGTAGCACCCATGATCCTTTCTGCTCTCATCTTATCATGATTTTTGTGTTGCCACCTGGCTATAGTAAATTTTACACCACCTGGTAGAAAAATAATTTTAATGTTACCAAGTTTAGCTCGAGTTGTAGGGAGGGTAAACTATGAAAATAGAGATGCAGATCATTTGGAGTAAAGGGATCAGGAACTAATATATGAAGTTCAATTGAGAACTTTGATACAATTTAATTTGGCATGCAGTAGTAATAGATAAAACATGTCCCGAGGATCGAACAAGGTTTAATTTCATCGAAAGAGGGAAGGACAGATTTCTATCTTCATAAAATTTATTGTAAATGAATTACTACAAGGCTTTTATTTCTCATCAGTTGAATAACGATAAGTGACATTTTATTTTTCTACCAATATTATTTAATTGGACATGTGGAGAAACTAGCAGAAGATATAAAATAAGGGTGAAGTTTGTTGAAAGAGTTGAAGCCAAATTGTGGCAAGTAGGTGATGTCTTTGTCTTTTCATATATTTCCATTTGGAATGGAAAATTTACATTATTCTAATCTTGAGAAAGCATCTGCAAATCTATTTTAATTGTAAATAATGAACCAGGAAGTACAACAAGTTGGTAGTTTTGGTTATCTTCTTGTTTTGGTTTTTGCCTGATAACTCAATAAGGTTTATTTGTCTAAGGTGGTTCCTTATTAATAAGAACCATTCTTGTCACTTGGAGATGATACATATATGAAATCTAAAGGGAGTATGAGAATCAGCTAAATTTCTCTAGCTTTAAATTATCCTTCTTATTTTTTTGTATAAATGTTTTGCTATATGTACCTATTAAGGACATATCATACTCATTATTCTCAATCGGCTGTGGCCATGCTTGAACTATGTAAATCTGGTCTATATTGTGTGAATTTTTATCTTATTCACTGGTACGTACTAAGAACCTAGTTTTTATGCATGTGGTTATGGTAAAGAAAACCTTTCTGAACTTTCATGAAACTAAAGTGATAGGCTGAACGTAAGGACTCTATTTAGGTAAACCAAATTGGTGTAGGCTGTTGAAAAAACAACGTGGTCTGTGCTAATTTTCAAAATTGTTTCTTCCGACTCTGGTTCATACTTTTTTTTTGTCGTAGTTTTCTCTGTTTGGTTGTTTTATCCTTTTTTCTTGTCTGTCTCAGTATGTAACTAAATAAGGATTAAACAAATGCAGAAATTAGGCAAATCTTAGAGAATTCCAGTGCCAGTGAAGTGGCCTATGCACTAGACCAAAGTTTGACCGTTGATGAACTTTGTCTTTTAACTGTGGTCCCTTCAGATAAAAAGTAGAATATTACAACTGACATTAAATTAGACTCAAGCTCCAATGTGAGTTCTGTAATTCTCTCTTCTATTTCACTGCTTATTTTGTCATCCCACTCTTGTATGGTGCTCTTGGATTTCTGTTCTTTGTCTTTAGTGATCATTAGACAATACATAAATGCACAACCTTTTCTAATTTGCAATACCATGTTTTTATTTGTAGCCTTCTTATCATTTTCTTTTAAGGTATTTACTTAGCATAGTTTTCTTGCTCTTTCTCTTATACAATGAAATTAATTTGATATAATTATGTAAACGATTCTTAGATTTTCACAACCACCACACTTGATGAAGCTTCTCCAGGGTTGAAAATAATTTTAAGCTTCAGAGTTCTTAACCAATGGTCTGAAAAGGTAAACAACTCTGCCATTTATTTGTCAAATATTGACATTGAAAGAAGAAAATATGTGCCTCTCTCTATTATACAAATAGTAGCTTAATCTATGCAAGTTCAATACCATTTTTGGGTGCTCTGACCATCTTATTTCAATTGCAGGAGTCCAATGTTTCTTTACTTTGTTTTTTATATATGAGAAAAATGAGAAAGAAAGAGATCATCTACTTCATGAGATTGTCTAATTTACATGGAAATTTAAGTCTGATATTTTTAGGAAAATTTTTAACTCTACAAAAGACAGATAATAGACAGAAATGACCTGATCGAGCTTCTTCCTTATGTTGAGAAGCTTTCTTAAGTAGGTTCTTGAAGTTCAAGGACTTCAGGCTTTTCCTTGTCTATAACAAAGGTGTTATCTATTTGTTTGTAGTCATAACATGATATCTGAACTTACTGTGAACCTATTTGATATTTTATATTTTGAACTTACAGTGACTTGAACAATCATGAATCTACAAAGGTGTTCAAGAAATCATCGGAAAGTTAAAGAACTTTGTTTCAGCTGGATCACTTGTAGCTTTACTGAAAAAACAAATTCTAGAACACAAGAAAAATAAGAATATAGGATACATAGAATTTCTTGAAAATTATCGTGACTAGAACTTGATACTATGTAAAAACTTAACTAATCATTTGAGTACTTAACATATTTTTTGATTTTGGATTTAGATTACTGGTTTAATTTGTTCCATATTTTAGATTATGTGATTATTAATGAATAATTTTGTTTTATGATGTGTGCACAATTGTTTATTGTAATTTATTAGGTATGTAAATACTAATTTACAATACATTGCAATAGATGTTATTGCAATAGATGTTGTTGCAAATATCACAATAGATTCTATTGCAATGGTTTAATGTCGTTGCAATAGCTTCTATTGCAATGGTTAGTAATAATTGCAATAGATGAAAATAGGCATCTCAATAAGTCAAAAAATAACCATCGTCATAGGTCTAGCTATGGCGACAGTTTTAGACAATCGTTTCCATATCATGATTGATGGCGACGGTTCAAACAGCCATCGCATAAACCATTGCCATAGACCTATCGCAACGCCCACCTATAGGACGCTTACTAAACCGTTGTGGTAGAGCTATGGGAATGGTTTTTCTATCTATTGAAACAGTTTACCAACTATCACCATAAGGGTAATTTTTGGTAGTGTTATATGTGCCATGTGTTGATGATTTGAGGCAGTGGATTATGGCAAAAGAGCATGGCGCACGTTATTCCATTCATCCAGGAGATACCAAGATGTATCATGACTTGTGGAAAATATATTGGTGGAGTGGTATGAAAAAAATATAGTAGAGTTTATAGCCAAGTGTGCAACTTATCAACAAGTTAGGTAGAGCACCAAAGACCTGGTGGTACATTGCAAGAGTTTGGTATCCCCACTTGGAAGTGGGAGGAGGTGAATATGGTCTTTGTGACTGGATTACCCCAAACGCCTCTTCATCATAATTCAATGTGGGTTATTGTAGATAGATTGACTAAGTCAACATATTTTTTGCCAGTTCACACGTCTTACACAACTGAAGATTATTCAGAGTTGTATATCAGTGAGTTAGTCAAATTGTATGGAGTTCCTTTGTCCATCATCCCAGATAAGGGTACTCAGTTTGCCTCTCACTTTTAGAAAGCCTTTTGAGAAGGGTCTTGGTACCCAGGTTTATCTTAGTTTAGCTTTTCATCCATAGACAGATGGTCAGGTAGAAAGGACCATTCAGACTCTACAAAATATATTAAGGGCATGTGTTCTTGATTTCAAAGGTAGTTGGGATAATTATTATCCATTGATCTCCAATTGGTAGGTTCGTAGTGGGTGAAGCCACTTTGATTGGGCTATTCATGGTGTTTGAAACCATGGAAAAAGTTTAGTTGATTAGAGAGAGATTGAAAGAAGCACAGAGTTATCAGAAATCTTATGCAGATGTAGGAATAAAAGATCTTGAGTTTAAGGTTGATGACCCTGTGTACTTGAAAGTTTCACCCATGAAAGGGGTGAAGAGATTTGGCAAAAAGGTGAAGCTTAGTCCCCGTTGTGTAGGCCATTTATGGATTTTGAGTCATGTTAGGAAGGTGGTGTATGACCTTTGGCTACCCGTGGATTTATCCTCGGTTCATCCAATATTCCACGTGTCCTTGTTGAAGAATTTCATAGACGATTCAGCCGTTATAGTTCCTCTAGAAAGTACAGATATTCAGAATAGTCTTTCTTATGAAGAAGTTCTAGTATAGATTTTTGATCATCAGATCCGTAGACTAAGGAACAAAGAAGTTGCCTTGGTCAAATTTCTATGGCGAAATTAGTCTGTTGAGCGTGCTACTTGGGAAGCAAAAGTAGACATGTGTACCAAGTATCCTTATCTCTTCTCCACGAACACAGATTCAACTGAAGGTTATAGTCTTTCTTCATTCAGTTCTTTTTCGATCTCAGATTCAGCTATATAGCTGTTTCCATGTAACCTCATGCACTTACAGATAAGTTTAGTAGCTCATTATGTTGAGAATCAGTCATTCAGTTTATTTCAATTGTGCATGATAGCTTATAGCCTCAGATTCCTCAATATTTTCATCTAAACTAGTCACATTCATGGATGAATATTCCCAAGGGAGAGATATTGTAATACCCCATACTTTTCATAGCTTAATTTTGCTTGTAGAAGGTCAAAGTATAGCTACAAAGATGAATAAATCTTATTAAATATAAAATTTTTCAGATTTAGACCCTCCATTAAGAAGAAAATTGAATTAGCATTTCCTCGATACCAATTTCATCCAAATCTAACAAACGGTTAGAAAGTTAGAGAATTTTAAGTAAGGCAATATGCCAGCTGGGTGAGAACCGCATCACGGTGAAGGTAATATGGCAATCGTCAATTCTAGTGGACCTCCGCGATTTGCCCACATTGCGGAGGAGCTCAAATTCCTATTCGGCAATTTCCAGTAAGCTAACATGATTGTACCACATCACGTTGAGGGAAAAAATGGCATTCTAAAGGCACACCGTGATAGCTCCGCATTGTAGAGAACTTCCAGTTCCCAATTGTCCAATTTACAGTGAGCCACCGCAATAGTGAAGCGTCGTGGTGGCATGTTAAATTAGAAAATTTGACTTGTTTCTAGTTTCAATTAAATTTTAAAAAGGGTACTTTGGTCAATTCCTAAGCCCTTGAACTCATGAATAACACAATATTAAACCCATTATAAGAACTTTATGGTTATTTTCATCCTTTCTCTCTCAAAGCTTAACCCTAGATCTCCAAAGCTTCTTCTCTAAGAAAGCAAATCCTGCTATAGTTTCTCCAAGAAAGCTCCAAATTGAGGATTCCCAAGACAAGATAATCAAGAACTCATCTTCAAGAACACAAATAGGAATCAATAATTCAAAATTCTTCATCTAATTATCTACCAAGGTATGTAGGGTTTATGAATAAGGATCTTGTTCCATCCTTGTTCCCAAAACTAAGTTTTAATTCCAAATTTATATTATTTTGAATGACTATACATGAGTTTTAAATTAGGGTTCATACCCATTATTTTTATTTGAAAGATCATGTGATTTTCAAGTGTTTATGAAGTTGAATTGGATGTCTATTTCTATAATTTCATGCCTACTACAGTAAATTTTAGGTTTTGGATTGATTTATCATTATTCTCAATTTCAAGCATGAAATTTATGATGTTTTGACATGAACTTGATGCATGGGTTATTAAGCCCAAGTTTATATGTCGATATTTCAAGAAAGATGATGCTTTAAGCATCTTATGATTAGATAAATTATAGATTTATAGTAAATCTTTGATGTTTTTATCCTTAGATAAGATTTGGAATCCACTTTACAAATTTATTATAGATTACAGAATTCAAAATAACTATATTTACGAATTTAATTAAAAAGATTCATAATTGGGTTCATAATAAACCCTTATGCTAGTTTTAAAGTGAACTTCCAATAGAATCAGCATAGATCTAAATGGAATAGTATTTAGTACCGAGCGGGAAGTGTGGGATTAGCGTTCCTTATCTTTCACAAAATTATGTAGCCAACGTTGGTATAGATTATCAGATCATTCTCACTTCTACGTGGTTGATAGTTGCAGATGTGATAGCTTAGGTTATACTCCTTAGAAGGAGTATGACACCGCTCCCCATCATGAGTCTTTTCTCTTAGGAGTACAATACGTTGGACTCCATGTTAGCTTATATGGTTTGTGTTAGTTAGAAGAACCTCCCTATAGAAAAGAGTAATCTTGTAGACAAAACTTTGAAAGTATTTCCCTACAGACTATAGATAACAGAAAAGAATAATAGAAAAGTTTTTAGAAAACTAAGTGTAAAGGATCATAATTTTATTCAGATTATTCTTTACTGAAAGATATAAGTTACAGATTTTAGCTTTCAGTTCTTAGACATTGAAGTGAGTCCTTTCTACACTTAGAAAATATGATTTAAAGATTGAGTATTAGCAAAACTTTCTAAACTAAATGTTATGACTCACTAGGTTTATAAAGTATGATTTGCTTCTTATGATTTTAGATTTTTGTATTTCAGATATTCCATCTTATGTGAGTCATTTACATTTAGCATGTATTGTTTTAGAAATTATGATGATGAAGTAATGTTTTACTTATGTATTTCACCCCCATATACTCAGTACATCCTCAAAGTACTGATCCATATAAACGGCTATGTGCTATATTATCTCATAGTATAGGTTTAGGTGCTCAGTATCAGCAGTGTGAGTAGTTCAAGAATATCCATCTACATCCAAAAGTTAGTGAGTCCTTATAATTTAGGGACTTGGTCATTCAGTTTATTTTTAGCTTATTAGATTTGATGATTCGGTATTCTTTCAGATAGTTCAAGTCAGCTGGGGGGGTCTATCCCAGGGAATCTCTATATATTAGTAGTAAAGGCTTGTCAGACTGCTAGCTATTATTCAGACTTATAGTATTTGATTTTTAGATAATATATTTAGATTATTATTATCCTTTCTTCTATAGTTTCCGTATCCAGTATGACTTTTATGTATACATTTCCATTATTATGAGATTCAGACTTAGTAGAAAGTTGACAGGGTTAACTTAAGGCTACTTATAGTGTTGAGCACTGTGTAATATCTCGGGACCAGGTTTTGGGGCGTTACGAACTTGGTATTAGAGCCTATGGTTTATAAGAATTCTAGAGAGTCAGATAGGTCATGTTACGTAGAGTCTTGATCATGGGTGTGAAGCACGCCATATTTATGAACAAGAGGCTATGGGACATTCTTAGGAAATCATCTCTTTCTTTCATGATTTATCGTGCTTATAGTATCTCTATCTACTTTTAACTTCTGCTCTTATGTGACAGTTGTATATGCCTCCTCGTTAAGTTAACGGCTACAGAAATGATAACCAGCCACACCAACCCGATGATCTTCTGAATGATAATGTATCCCATGTTGAGTTTGGGGTTGCCTTTCTAGCGTTGGCCCAAGCTGTGACTGCTAAGGTTTAGGGAAACCATCAGGATATAGTTCCACTTCAACAGAATAAAGATTTAGCAGCAAACAGAATCAGTGATTTTATGAGAATAAATCCGCCTGAGTTCTTTAGGTCAAAAGCAGGTGAGGACCCGCAGCTTTATTTAGATAAGGTGAAGAAGATCACCCAGATTATGCATATTTCTGAGAAGATGAGTATGGAGTTGGAATCCTATAGATTTAAGGATGTATCATATGATTGGGTAGTGATGTAGAAGAATAATAGAGGTGAGAATGCTTTTCCTATGAGTTGACAGGTATTTCAAGATACTTTTCTTGATAGGTTCTTTTCGCATGAAATAAGAAAAGCTAAGATAGAAGAGTTTGTGAATTTGAGGAAGGGCTCAATGGCAGTGAAGGAGTACTACCTTAAGTTTAATCAGTTGTGATACCAGGGCAAGTATGAGTAAGTTTGTCACTGGAGTGTCTATTTTGGTAGTCAAGGAGTGTATAACTACCATGATTATTGGAGACATGGATCTGGCTAGATTAATAATTCATGCTCAAAAGATTAAGGAAGATAAGTTGAAAGGAAGATATATAAGAAATAAAAAGGCTAGAACAAGGCAGTTTGAGTATGGCCAGGCTAGGTCTCAAGGGAGAAATCATTCACAGTTCCAAAATCGTTCAATTATGCTAGCCCCATCTTCAGCTAGTAGTCCCATTCCCCGGGCTAGGCAGGAGAAGTAAGTTAAGTCCTCTATCTCCAGATCTTAGAATAGTGTGAGTGGGTGGCCCAGTTATCCTCCATGTGCTAAGTGTGGTGAGAATCACTCTGGTTAGTGTTTAGCTGGACAAAAGGGTTGTTATGTCTATGGTAAGTTAGGTCATAGAATTAGAGAGTGCCTGCATGTTAAGTAGGGAAAGAGAGATGTTCGTCCCCATACTCATACTACTAGTGCACCAGCTCTTATAGGTCGTCCAGTTCCTCCTTAGGGAGAATAATATAATACTGGTGGCGGTCAGCGCCAAAATTTAGTTTATGATTTACCATCCCATCAGGAGCAGGAGGATTCACCAGATGTTGTTAATAGTATGATTTCTGTCTTTCATCTCTATGTTTATATGTTGTTAGACCCTGGGTCGAGTTTCTCTTATGTGACCCCATTAGTTGCAGCCAATTTTGAAATAAGTCCTGAAAAGATCCCTTAGCCCTTCTTGGTTTCTACTCCAGTAGGTGAGTCAGTTGTTGCCAAACAAATCGATAAGAAATGTCCTATCTTTGTCCTTTATAAAATCATGTTAGAAGACCAAATAGAGTTAGATATGGTAGACTTTGACCTTATTAATGGTATGGATTGGATCCATTCTTGTTATGCCTTTATAGATTGTTGCACACGAGTGGTGCAGTTTCAGTTTCCAAATTATCCCCGCTATAGTCTTGAGCACCGTGTGACATCTTGGGACTAGGTTTTGGGGCGTTACACCAAATCATCTCTAAATACATCTATGATGCTCATACTATCCTAGTTGAGACACCCACTACACTAATTAGAGAAGAATGTTCAATTAGACATTTGATCAAACACATGGTGTGCACTAGTTTCATTAAGGAAGAATTACAAATTAAACATGTAAAGCAAGGGACCCATTCAAAAATAATGACTACAACAAGAATTAACCATCCAAATAAGCTCACACAAATCAAATTCAAATGAAAAAGTATCATCAGATATGTAGACTTTTAAGAGAATTCAAAGAGAAATCCATAGAAGATCATATCTTTTACTTGATTGGAGAGAGGATAAAAATAAAACAAGTGACCGATTTAAGTATCTGGAGCTTAATTCTTGTTATAGGAAGTGAAAATTTTGAAGTGAGTTTGAAGAATTTTCAACTTATGAAGAAAGAGAAAATTTTGAGTTGTTAAAGAGTGACAAATGACTATGAGGAAATTTTAATGAAAAATTTGACAAGTGATTGGTGAATTGGGTCCTTTTAAGGTATTTATAGTGAGCTTCAGCTGACCGGGTTGGATCATCCCAAAAAAATCTGACCCAATTCTTACAACCAAAAAATTTTCGGCCTTCGCTTAAGGGGTCTACTGTCACGCCTCAAATCCTATTGGGGCGGACTAGCACCCGTAACCGAGGAGGCCTAGGAGAACCATCTCATAACCTTATACTTCCCATGCATACCTCTATGACAACCCAAAATTCAGACAACATCATGTCGCATATAAAAGGAAATAATCACCTGTGTAAGCTCGAGAACACATATATATGTATATACAATACATTGCCGTTGGAGCCATCACGTCTATTAAAAAAACACCTCCTTGACTATACATTAGGTCTACAAAGCCTCTAGATAATACACAGAGTTTAACTAAGGTCAGGACACACCCCTCCATATAACTAACTTCTATACTATACCAAAAGTGACTGGATATGACACGGAAATCCCCAAAGCAAACTGGAGCTCACAAAAAGCAGCTGGATATCCAGGCTCCTACTTGTGAGGTGTATGAGCTGAGGTACCTGTGCCTGCAGCATAAAATATAGGTCCCCCGTGGGGGACGTCAGTACGAAATATGTATTGAGTATGTAAAGCTATAGATAATCACATGTGATATAGGAGCTCAATAGAAATTAAAAACAAGTGAATAAAATAGGAGTGAACCACACTTACTAGAACTTGTGACAACCTGTACATTGTAGTTATTCGATCACTTTACCTTCTTTCTTATCATCTTTGTAATCATTACTGTACTGTACTGTGACCATTAGGCTGCCTCTAGTACATATCAGCTGGTATCGATCCATGATAGGCTTATGCCCCTGGGATACCACCCATAAACACATAAATAGAGATCGAGCCATGATAGGCTTATGCCCCTGGGATACCACCCGATAAGAGAGAACTTCCATCACTTAGTTCAATTAATCTTTGAGATTGTTATTGCGGTCACCACTGTATTTTTGATACTTTGAAACAATGATACATTAATAAGAGACATATAAATAGACCATCAATGGAATAACAATGAAGTAAGGCACATCAATGAAGTGTTTTGGAGTCATCAATGCCATAACAATGAAGTAGGAACTTATTGGTATATCAATGAAACGTTTTGGAGTCATTAATAGCACATGGATTTTGTTTGAGTAAGCGCATACCTTCTAACATTCATTAGTGCAATAAACATGTAAGATTTAGAAAACAAGTAAGTATTGGAATGTCTTGACATCTTTTAGGGTGGAAATAAGTTCATTGGTAACGTAGGACATCATACAAAACCATTATGGATCACATGTTATTGAATAACTTTGGAAACTTTCTTAATAGAACAATTGTTCACTTTCATGCCAAAGATATGGTATAGAGTATGCTTTACATATCTGACTGTCAACCTTCAATACCAGTCTCAAATAGACTTCTCGTCTTTTCAGATTACTTATCTACAATGAACATACATAGCAATCTAGTATTAGTGACCAAACATCACAATTTAATTATTTGAATTCACGAAACTAGTGGTTAAGTAGTAAGCCTTAATTACACCATAAAGGGCGTCACTTTAACCCTCTTATACTCCAATTACATTCACATGCCATGCATATTCATACATCCTCCAATATCAAGTTTGGATTTATTTATCCTTCCAACCAATCTATTAAACCAAATTGAGCCATAGACATAAATAATCATCAATTCAATAGTATATCACCATATACAACTTCCATAACTCAATTACCATATCCACCTTCCATAATTCAATACAACCAAACCATGCAAAATAGTCCATAACCCTATTTTCATCACCTTTCAATAACAACCAATACATATAATCCTCTATCACACTTATACATATGGAAGAGAACAAAAGCAAACAATATTCATACCTTAGAATTCACCTCTTGATTATGAAATCCTGTTTGCACAAATAATAGGTGTCGTTCGAAGCTCTCGAGATGACAAATGCAATTATCGAATTACTTTGGAATTTCTACGATTGAATCAAAAGTAATTTAAAGGTCAAATTTGACTAGGGTTTGTTCTTTCTCAATGATAGATGATGAAAATGAGTTTTTGAACTCATATACATGTATATATACACATATTACCGTCCATAATATAATAGGGAAAGACCAAAATTCCTTTAAAATATAAATAATGTCAAATCTGTCCTTTGGTGGACTGTTTTGATAAGCTAAAGTAGATCGACCATAACGCTTTGCTCTGATATTGGATTTGGGTGAAATTGGTATCTTTGGAAATATAATTCAAATGGATTTCATTTCATATAAAGTAGGACACCCAGTTCGTCCTGTATAAGGAGTTATGGTCATTTGAAGTTGACCCTAAAAATCTGTTTTGATAGGCTAAAGTAAAATGAGTATAACTTCTTACTTAGATATTGGATTTGGATGAAACTAATTGCATTGGAAATAAGACTCAACGATATTTCTTTTCATAGGTCGCAACTCTCCCAGTTCATTATATTAAGGGAGTTATGATCATTCAAAGTTGACCCAAAAAATTGGTTGGCCTCAGTAGTTTGTGCACAGGAAATTTTCATGCACATTTACTATTCTCAAATATCCCGGCCACCGTTTTATAGTTTTGAACGTGCTCGATTATATCCCAAAACCTATCCATTTTTGGAAATCTTTATATCGTTGGTAAGAATATTCAATAACCTTCGCATGGATCCATCGATGGGCAAATTCCGGTATAAATAAAATAAAAAAAAATTAATTCCTTATAAATAAGATGAATACACGTACTTGAATACGCCAATACACGTACTTGAATACGGGGTGTTACATCCTTACCCCCTTTATGACATTCTTCCTTGAATGTTAGCATAGTTATTCAACAAAAACAAGTTCAAGTCCATCATTAACATTCACATCATCACATGAATACTATGCATATATATAAAAAAACTTACTTGTTAATGTTCTAACTCCGTTTCTTGAACTTCCTCTTCATCTTTGAAAAAATGAGGGTACTTAGACTTCACTGCTTCCTCAGCTTCCCATATAATCTCTTCCCTTTGACGATTTCTCCAACGTACTTTCACCAATGCTATCACCTTATTTCTCATCTTCTTAACTTGGCAATCTAGAATAGTAATAGGCACTTCCTCATGGGTAAGATCTTCCGCAATTTGCACATCTTCAGTAGAAGTGTGATGGATCTCCGATTCACTTTCGAAGCATTGACACATGAAATACCGGATGTACTGATGAGAGCTCTTGGGGTATCTCTATTTCATATGTAACTTGTCCAAACCTTAGAGTGATCTTATACTGGCCTATATAACGTGGACTCAAATTCCCTTTCTTTCCAAATCTCATTATCCCTTTTATTGGTGATACCTTCAAAAATACCCAATCACCTATAGAAAACTCTAGCCCTCTTCTTCTACTATCCGCATATGACTTGTGTTTACTTTGGGCTATTTTCAGTCATTGCTGAATTACTTTAACCTTCTCTATGGCTTGATAAACAAGATTCGGTCCGAACAAAAGTGTTTCACCCACTTCGAACCATCCTATTGGTGATCTACACTTCCTTTCATAAAAAGCTTTATATGGTGCCATTTTGATACTTGAATGATAGCTATTATTGTAGGCAAACTCAATAAGAGGTAAATGATCATCCCACTTGCCCTTAAAATCTATTACACAGACTCATAGCATATCTTCAAGTGTTTGGATGGTACGTTCTGCTTGTCCATCTGTTTGAGGGTGAAAAGCTGTACTCAACTTCATTTGTGTTCCAAAATACCTCTGAAAAGACTTCCAAAAGTTTGTGGTAAATTGGATTCCCCGATCTGATATAATAGAGATTGGCACTCCATGTAATCAGACTATCTCTTTAATGTACAGCTTTGCATACTCTTTAATTATGTAAGTGGTCCTAACTGGTATAAAATGTGCGGATTTGGTAAGACTATCAACAATCACCCATATAGAATCAAACTTCCGGGATGTATGAGGAAAACCAATAACAAAATCCATGTTGATCATGTCCCACTTCCATCTTGGAAGATCAATGCATTACATATAACCTCCGGGTTTTTGGTGCTCAACTTTAACTCTTTGATAATTTGGACATTCAGCGACAAATTCTGAAATACTCTTCTTCATGTCATTCCACCAATACATATATTTCAAATCTTGATATATTTTGGTTGATCCTGGATGAATGGAATACCTTGAAAAATATGCCTCTATCATAATCTTCTTTCTTAGCCGTCTACATCTGGCACACACAATCAGTTTTGGCACTGAAGTACTCTTTCTCGCATAAGATCAAATGCCTTGATTGCACCACTCTGAACGTTGTCCTTAAGTTGTAATAAAATAGGATCTGCATATTGTTTCTTTTTCACTTCGGATACTAATGAAGATTCCGCAACATTATGTACGATAAGTTGTTTATTCAGAGTTTCAAGAAGGCAAACTCCCAACCAAGCTAACTGGTAAAGATCTTTAATCATCCCTTGCCTTTCTATAGGCGTCATAATAGCCTTACGACTTAACGCATTATCTACCACATTTGCTTCCCCTGGATGGTACAAGATATCAACATCGTAGTCCTTTAATAGTTCAAGCCATCTCCGCTTCCTTATATTTAGATCCTTCTGATTATAAATATATTGTAAGCTCTTATGGTCAGTATATATATCAACATGAACCCCATATAAGTAGTGACGCCATATCTTTAAAGAAACAATAACTGTTCCCAGCTCAAGATCTTGTGTAGGATAATTTTTCTCAAGTGGCCACAATTGTATAGAAGCATATGCTATTACCTTACCATTCTGCATCAATACACATCCTAAACCAATTCTGGAAGCATCACAATATACTGTATACCCTTCGGTGCCTTCTGGAAGTACCAACACGGGTGTAGAAATCAACTTGTTCTTTAAATCTTGAAAACTCTTCTCACAGGCATTATTCCATTAGAATTTGGATGCTTTGTGGGTTAGCTTGGTTAAGGGTGCTGAAATGGAAGAAAAACCATTAACAAACATTCTATAATAACCGGCCAACCCGAGAAAACTACGAATCTCCACAGGCGTTGTGGGCCTTGGCCAGTTCTTCACATCTTCTATCTTTTGAGCATCAACCTTTATCCCTTCACTAGATATAATATGACCCAAAAATGCCACCGACTTTAACCAAAACTCACATTTAGAGAACTTTTCATAAATCTTACAATCACGAAGAGTCTGCAATGCCTGTCGTAAGTGATTGGCATGGTCCTCTTCTGATCTAGAATAAACTATAATATCATCTATAAAAACTATCACAAATACATCTAGGAATGGCTTAAACACCCTATTCAACAAATCCATAAAAGTTGCGGGTGCATTTGTTAGCCTAAATGACATAACTAGAAACTCATAATGACCATACCATGTTCGAAAAGCTGTCTTGGGTATATCTTTCTCTTTGACCCTCACTTGGTGATAACCTGACCTCAAATCAATCTTAGAAAAGAACTTGGCACCCTGTAACTTATCAAATAAATCATCAATTCTTGGGAGAGGATATTTATTCTTAATAGTCACCTTATTCAATTGTCGATAATCAATACACATCCTTAGTGAGCCATCCTTTTTGCATACAAATAACACTGGTGCTCCCCAAGGGGACATACTAGGCCTTATGAATCCCTTCTCTAGCAAATCTTTCAATTGCTCTTTCAATTCTCGTAATTCTTCTTGGGCCATTCTATATGGAGGAATGCAGATTGGTTGGATGCCTAGTATTACATCAATACCAAACTCTACTTTTCGTTCAGGAGGCAAACCTGGAAGATCTTCAGAAAATACATCAAAAAAATCATTTATCACTGGAACAGCATGAAGAGTTGGTGGCTCCGCTTCTGTATCCCTTACTCTAACTAAATGATATATTTATCCCTTGGAAATCATTCTTCTTGCCTTAAAATAAGAAATAATCTACCTCTTGGAGCGCTAATTTCACCTTTCCATTCAAGGACTGATTCATTTGGAAAATGGAAATATACTTTTTTTGTCCAGCAATTAATTGTGGCATAACAAGACGCCAACCAGTCCATACCTATTATATCATCAAAATCTACCATTTCTAACTCCATAAGATCAACCATCATATCACGACCATAAATAGTTACTATGCAGTTTTGGCAAACCCTTCTAGCTATAATAAATTCCCCAACCGGTATGGACACTTCAAATGGATTAACTAATAGTTCAGGTATTCTTTCGAACTTTCCAGCAACCAATGGAGTAACATAAGATAATGCAGAACCGGGATCAACTAAGGCATATTAATCGAATGAAAATATAGACAACGTACCCGTAATAAAATCTGGGGAAGCCTCTAAATTATGTCGATCCGCTAGAGCATATGTATGATTTTGATCCCCGCTAGAACTTGTGGCTCCTATATCACCTCTAACACAACCCATTGGTTATGCAACCCTTCATAAATAAGGCATTAATGATGATGATGCAACAAATAACCTCGTAGGTCGTGCCATACCCCTTATGCCCCTTCATGGGCATTCTCTCATCATATGCCCTAACATACCACACCAAAAGCAAACATTGGTCCCCATCCGATATGCACCCAAATGATACCTTCCACATTTATTGCATGGCTCTCGAGGAGGTCTCTATTGTCTCATATTCCCTTGCCCTTGGTACCCCACTGTCCGAGAACTCTGAATCTCACTTCTGTGCCCAAATTCATTTCCTCTGGACCCTTGTAACTATGGTGAGGCACTAGCTGCAGAATAAGAAGATAATGGCCTAGGTGGTCTAGCATGTCTGAACCCTCCTTGGGATGCCATGAACTGCCCTGTAGATCTGGCCCTCTTAGAATATCCTCTTTCTAATTCCTGTGTTCTTCTCCTCTGCCTCTGATCTTCCATTTTCTGTGCAAAATCTTGGATCCTAGCTATGTCCATATCTTTTTTCAAAGCGACACTAGCACAATCTCTAACTAGATATAGATCTAGCCTATCCACATATTGATGAACTCTGTCATCCATAGTATCTACAACATTAGGAGCATATCTCGACAACGAATTAAATCGAAGATTGTACTCCCTCACATTCATATTCCCCTGACGAAGATTTAAAAACTGATCTACACGGGCCTGACGAATCTCGAATGGAAGATAATGATCAAGAAATACCTCTTTGAACTCTTTCCAAGTAGCTGGGGGTGCATCAATACCCCTAGATCATTTCCAATCCTCGTACCAATATATAGCCTCTCCTTTAAATCTATACGTAGCTAACTCCACTATCTCTTTACCCGTTACATGCATAACATCTAAGGCCCTTTGAATTTGATCAGTAAACTCCTGTAGGTCCTTGTTAAGATCTGATCCAGTAAAATTAGGAGGATCCATCTTAAGAAAATCCTGTGTTTGAAGGCTAGCCTCCCTATCTATACCACTAGGACCCGTGGTAGGAATGGCTTGCCCTTGAGCTTGCCCAGCAACTATACGAGTCAAAAGTTGCACTGCATTTCTAAGATCTTGATCAACAGCATTTATAGGTGGCTCTGGGGATATAGTTCTCCTCTCTCTTATTTCTTCCGGAGTGGAAAAAGTTTCTGATGCATGCTCAGCTGGAGCCTCGCGTTGATTAGCTGGTATAGTGGGTGACTTACTAGTCCCCTCTCTGGCAGCCACATCTACTTGCTTACCAGTATTCTTGCTTCTGGTAACCGTTATCATAACTATAATAAGAGAAACAAACGGATTCAGTGGTCAACTATGACTTCATATACAATATAGGCTCTATTGTACAATCTAAGACATGAAGAAAAGAAACAATTCCTAAATGTCTGTAGCCTCCTGTTTATAGATGCGGTGCACAACACACCGATAAACAAGACTCTACGTAGACACAGCTTTTTAGACTCCCTAGGACGAACTTCTTTGATACCACATTTGTCATACCTCAAATCCTATTAGGGCAGACTGGAACCCGTAATCGAGGAGGCCCGAGAGAACCAGCTCATAACCTTATACTTCCCATGCATACCTCTATGACAATACGAAATTCGGACAGCATCATGTCGCATATAAAAGGAAATAATCACCTGTATAAGTTCGAGCACACATATATATGTATATACAATACTTGGCCGTTGGAGCCATCACGTCTATTAACAAAACACTACCTTGACTGTACCTTAGGTATGCAAAGCCTCTAGATAATACACAGAGTTTAACTAAGGTCGGGACACACCCCTCCATATAACTAACTTCTATACAATACCAAAAGTGACTGGATATGACACGAAAATCCCCGACGCAAACTGGAGCTCATAAAAAACAACTAGATATCCTGGCTCCTACTTGTGCAGTGTACTAGCTGAGGTACCTGTGCCTGCAACATTAAATGCAGGTCCCCAATGGGGGACGTCAGTACAAAATATGTACTGAGTATGTAAAGCTATAGATAATCACATATGATATAAGAGCTCAATATAAATCAAAAACAAGTGAATAAATCATAATAGGACTGGACCACACTTACTAGAACTTGTGACAACCTGTACATTGTATTTATTCAATCACTTTACCTTCATTCTTATCATCTTTTTAATCATTACTGTATTGTACTGTGACCATTAGGCTGCCTCCAATACATATCAATTGGGATCGACCCATGATAGGCTTATGCCCCTGGGATACCACCAATAAACACATAAATAGGGATCGATCCATGATAGGCTTATACCCCTGGGATACCACCCGATAAGAGAGAACTTTCATCACTTAGTTCAATTAATGTTTGAGATTGTTATTGTAGTTGCCACCATATTTTTGATACTTTGAAACAATGATACATCAATAAGAGACATATAAATAGACCATCAATGCAATAACAATGAAGTAAGGCACATCAATGAAGTGTTTTGGAGTCATCAATGCCATAACAATGAAGTGGGAACTTATTGGTATATCAATGAAACGTTTTGGAGTCATTAATAGCACATGGATCTTGTTTGAGTAACCGCATACCTTCTAACATTCATTAGAGCAATAAACATGTAAGATTTGGAAAACAAGTAAGTATTGGAATGTATTGACATCTTATGGGGTGGAAATAAGTCCATTGGTAACGTAGGACATCATACAAAACCATTATGGATCACATGTTATTGAATAACTTTGGAAACTTTCTTAATAGAACAATTGTTCACTTTCATGCCAAAGATATGGTATAGAGTATGCTTTACATATTTGACTGTCAACCTTTAATACTAGTCCCAAATGGACTTCTCATCTTTTCGGATTACTTATCTACAATGAACATATATAGCAATCTAGTATTAGCGACCAAACGTCACAATTCAATTATTTGAATTCACCAAACTAGTGGTTAAGTAGTAAGCCTTAATTAAACCATAAATGGTGTCACTTTAACCCTCTTATACTCCAATTACATTCACATGCCATGCATATTCATACAACATTCTCCAATATCAAGTTTGGATTCATTTGTCCTTCCAACCAATCCATTAAACCAAATTGAGCCATAGACATAAATAATCATCAATTCAATAGTATATCACCATATCTACCTTACATAACTCAAAACAACCTATGATGATAATCAAATTAAGAAACTTAATTCAAAATAAAAGTAGTCATGATCTTGTCCTTAACCCTGGAAAGGGAGTTTTAGCTTTTAATGGAAATATTCATGATCTAATCCCTTGGATTAATGATAAAAAGCATGAAAGAAACTAAATTTAAGATGAAAAAAAACAAAATAATGTGTAGAGCATACTCATCTTGTCTAAAGACATCAAAAAGAATGTAAAAACGTGATACAACATGTATTTATAGCAATAGGGAAAGCAAAGTCTGTGTTGGAATTGAATTAGAATGAAAATACCAGGGGTGGAGTGGACCATGCATCACACCATATATTCATATGGAATTGAGAATGTGACACACCATCTATTCCAAGTAATATATCATGGGATGCACGCTTATTGCATGCCCTCACTGGAATCTTCTTCCTAAATTTTGGTTAAGTGTTGGTCCTTCCTCCTTTCATCTCTTATCTTGTGGTGTCTTCCCAATGATTGTATAAACTATATATCATCATATTAAGATCACAAAGTATCATACAATAAAATACCACACTAATTAGAGGTACAAACACACAATATCCATCACAATGAATCAAAAACAAGAGCTTAGACTAGGTTGATTTCCATGATCTTTCAATTGAAGTTTCAAATCATTCCTTAACTCACTTTAACTTTGTACACTCCTAAAAAATTGTTACATATATAATAAAACATTTAAAAATATTTGGAACACATTAAACATAATAGAATCCAACAAGATAGACTAGACAAGCAACTAGCTCAAGCTAGAAACACTAATTTACTCTTTTGAACTCCAATTGACTCTTTGAAGTATCAACTTACTTGGAATTCACTTTGAACCTTATAAACACATTTTTAACACTTTTATACAAATTTATCTCATTATAAACCTATATAGCATAGAATTATCCTCAAAACAAGGCTAAAACACTAGAATAGTGACACTAGAATGCATAAATGCACCCAACATCCCCACTCCACACTTAAAGCCTTGTTCATCCTCGAATAACTCTTAAATATAATCAGAATCAACTAAGAAGACTACAATTCTACTAAATTCATGACACTCAAGCTAGTACTACAATGATTACATAGAATGCATGTTACTGCGCTAAGCATGTTAGTCATTGAATTGAAAGCTCATGAACACTACTCGAAAACATCCTAGCTTCAAGAATTGAATCACCTAGTGGCAAACTCATGCATATTTATCAATCAAGGACATTATACAAATCACCTAAATTGATCAAACATGTGCACCTCCCAACAATAGAGTTACCCATAATCACTCACAATTAAGCAATTCATAAAATGATAGGCACAAGAATCAAATTATGCTCACGCTCTCAAATAATTCTCAAGTTACACATAATGTACCACAGGCTTAACCTTAGTTTAATGTTGTACTAATATCAGAATGCCAAGTATAGGATCAAATAGGTATTTTTCGGGTTGTAATATTGGCCAAGGGATAGGTAGAAACTATTTTGGCCAAGAATAGTGAGTAACCTTTCTAAGCTCTTTAATACACTACATTATATATTTAAAACCAATCTCCAATAACCAAATTAGACTTTTTTTATCTACCGATATCTTTTGTTTTTTTTTTTCATCTCTTTTAAGAATTTTCACAAACACTTGGTGGATACATAGCTTACTACCACAAGAATCAATTTTTCTCTTTTTCTCAATCATGGCAATATTTTTAGAATAAATTATATCTTATCAATCCACCACACATCAATTAAAAACACCAATAACTATTACCTTGGGGCATCAATTTCACCCTTTTCTTCATATTTCTCAAACTCCTTATTCAATTAATTTTTCATTAAAGCACTTAGGAGCTTTTTGGATTATATTATGGTCTATCAAAGAAGGGAATTAAGATACTTATGAGGTTTCTAAAGAAAAAACTAAAGTCTCAATGAGGTTTAACTAGGATAATGCATAAGGGTAGGACAAATACAAGGTATAAAAAAATGCTATCAAAGAAATGACTATATCATCTCCTAAACCCACATTCTTTATTTTGCTTCACACACACACCGGAAAAGATATAGACATCACATGCAACAAGGAATATCCAAAAATCTCACCCTCATATGGAACATTCTCAACTAATCTAAGATCATCATAGACTCCTCACCTAAATAATAGCACAAATTCAATTTTAAGCCAACAAGTACAAGAGTCATAAATATAAGACTAGCAGACTCAGAAATAGTAATTAATTCAATTAACATGCTTTTACAAACAAAATCGCTTGCATCATGTAATCAAAAATAGCACCTACAAGAATATCTTCCACAAAAAAAATTGGGCTAAAATTTGAGAATTTCTCCACTGCACACTTAAAAATCTATTTTTTGTCCTAAGTGATTTTTTAAAGTAAGAGATAGAAATACTTCTTGAGGCCTTTAGGCCTAGCTAGTAGCATCTTTAAATATCAAGAAGGTCTGGGACCCCACACTAAGTCTTCGCCATGGTTTAAGCTCAGGTTTCCGGTACTCAGACTTCCCATTAACCTGTGACTCAACCAAAAACAAAAACTACATAAAGTAAAAACTAGAAACTAAAAAGAAACAAAACTTAGCTTGGGTTTTCTCCGAAGAAGTACCTAATTTAATGTCGCAGCATGACCCATCAACTTTTTTATCCATCTTGAGGCTATGAATTTCACCCCAACATCGCATCCATCTTTTTGCCTCAATCATAAGGAGGTGGTAAAAATATTAAGGAATCGAGTAATGGAATGTGCATGGTAAAACACTCGACCTTACAGTGAGGTACGTTTTTATGTTGCTTATTCGGTGTAAAATTAAGAATATAGGATTCTTGTTCCTCATCTTCACAGTCATCCACTATTTTAAATGATGCCACAGAGAAGATATCATCTAAAAATAATAGGGAAAAGTTATTTGAGTGAGGCCTAACAAATCCCACTTCAAAATTTACACAATCCACAACATCCTCACTCTTATTCACTGATAACGCTCAATCTACAGCTCTCGTAAGAGTGTAAAGCGGTCTTTGTCAAATATATAACCCAACTGGGTTGGGTATCGATCCCACTGGGAATAGCTTGGTCAACAAGTAAGCAAAGATTACTAGACTTTTAGTGCAAGTCTCGTAAAAGGGTGGAGTTTTATTGTGCAAGTAATGTAACCAAAACATTAAAGTAAAAATGAAAAATAGCAAAATAAAAATAAAGAATGTTTGGTAAGATGTAAAACAGTGAGAATTGAGAGTTGGGGTTATGTCCACCTTATGAGTTGTACGTATCTATTGGATATGAGTTATGCGTAATTCAGACATGCATGTGCTTATAGAGAATTGTATTCGATGGTAAATCCAAGCGTCTTTCGACATCAATAAGGACTATTTCACTTTAATTCTTTTGAGCTTAAAGCGTATCTAACGGTATAAATTCTCCAAGAGGTTAATCCAGTTACGACACTAAATTTTTAATAGGGGATGAGACCCTATTACCTTGACATTATCTCTTTTCAAGACATATAACTTTTCTTTCGAACAAGTTAATGATATACTGGCGTATTCTATGCGTTTGCAACCACAAAGAATTTAGATTAAGATGAAGAGAGTAATGATATAAGCAGCATACGTGTCACGAATTCACAAACTCATAGCAATAGATAGTATCTCATATGGCTTCCATAACCCCAACATAGAAGTTTAGTTACCCATGAGTGCAAAGGAAATCACAATCGACATTGTTATTATACCACAATAAAGATCTCGTGTAGTAAAGTGTGGTAGGCGTTAGGCGTGAACTCCCTTGCAAAGTAACGTTTCTCTTGTTGTGGAAATTAAGAATTAATAGATGAATAGAAGAAGAATATATGAATTTCAGAATTAGAACTAATGAAATAATAGAATGTATTAAAAGTAGTATGTGGAACTAGAATAATAGAAGAATGAATAAAACTCTCTAGCAGAATAGGGTATTTATAATACCCATATCCTATTCCTACTAAGCTAATGCATTACTTAACCCAATCCTACTAGGTTAATGTATTATTATCCTAATCCTAATAAGTTACTGCTAGTCCCCAAAGTCTTTAGAATTGTTATTTTTGCCCGGGACAAATTTTCCATGCACCACTTTTGGTCCTTGGCGTGCAAGCTTTGCTTTCCTCCTTTCGTGAAGTTTTCTTTGGCGTCAAGTTATCCATAAAATGCTGAATTCTGTATCATTTATACCTAAAAATTTGCTAATCATGTTCGTTAGCTCACTTACAGGAAAAAGGACTAAAAGTGCATGAATTATATAATTTGTTCTCAAAACTTGGCTAAAATATGGGTATAACATGTCTCTATAGGCGTGTAAATTCTCCTATCATCAACACCCCATACTTAAAGCTTTGTTCATCCTCGAACAAAATATTATGTCCATTTAAACATCTACTTAGGGTTTCACAGCAATAACACAAAATATTCATCAAGACAAGCACGACAATCATTAACAAAGAGTAGTTTCCTGATCATTAGTAGAAACAATTCAACCTCCAACATACACTCGTGATTATGGTTAGTTCGTATTCACAAGTTAAGGCACAGAGAATCATACACAACTATCCAAAACTCATCAACCATATGTGTCTCACAATATATTACCCATAATCACTCACAAGCATAGTATATTTATCGAACATGGGTATTAAAGTATCCTTGCTCTCACTCTCACAAAGAATTCATATGTTGCAACTGATGACCATAGTCTTTCCCTTAGTGTAATGCTCCACTAAATATCAGAATGCTAAGCTTATGATCAAATAGGTCTTTTGCTGGTTGTAATGTAGGCTAAGGGACGGGTAGGACTATTTTGGCCAGAATAGTGACTATGTTCCTAAGCTCTTTAATACATCACATTATGTCATTAACACTTTTCTTTCAAACAACCTTTCTACTTTCTTTTAATCTACCTCCCTTTGTCACCTCTTTTGTTTTTCAATTTTTTTGAACATAACTAACTTTTTAGTTTTCCTTTCCTTTTTCTTTTCATAACACACCTTTTATGGTAGCAATTCTTTTTCATAACAAATTCAATAACCATTACATTCTAAAGCATCATACTTACCCAATTTCCTCTTATTTTGTCACATGACTTTACACTTTAAAGTACTTAGGAATTTGGATCAACTTATGGTCTTGAAAAAATGGATTAGGCTTACATATGAGGTTGTCAAAGAAAATAGGCTAAAGTCTCAAAGGGGTTAACTAGGATAATGTCCATGGGCAGGAAAAAAAAAAGGTAAACAAGTATAGGTTGCCAAAGAAATGCCTAAATCATCTCCTAGACTTGCACTCCTTATTTTCGCTTTACATACATACCAGGCAAGTTCTAGCATCAGCCACAAACATAGAATATACTATTGTCTCACACGCACAAGGCATATGGTCGACTTTATTGGGAGCAGTATAGACTCTTGACCCAACAGATGAAGGAATTGAAACAAACAATATCATATAGTGATTCACAATTAGAGCCTAAACGTCTTAATAGTCATGATTTTAGCACAAACTCTTCTCATAATGTCATGCTGCCTATTAGAATAATCTCATGCGAATTTAAGTAAAAATATTTACTACTAAAAAAAAACAATCGAAAAAAAAATCAAAACAACCAAAAACAATCAAACATAAATACAAATGCAAATAAAGAAGTATAGCATCAAAATACCAGCACCCCACACTTAGAAGGGACACACTGCCCTCAGTGAAAATAAATATGAAGAACCTGATCAGTCGGACTCCTTCTCTATGTCGGGGGTCATACCCCCTTCATTGAAATCATCATAGGAGTCGTCGTCATCAGAATTCTCCTCCATGTCGAAGTCTGGTATTCGTCGCTCATCATCGGTCGGTGCATCATCATTAAGAGGTTCCTCATAATATATACCTACTCTATACATCTCCCTTGTATGCAGTTGGAACACGACCTCCGCTCATCATTGTAAACCGAGTCATGCCATAAAGATGGCGAAAGAAACTCTCATCCCGAGCATGTCTCTCTGTTGTAGTAAGGTTGACGCCATGTGTTGATTCAGCATCTTTGACCTTTGTGAGGTCAACCTTCTTCGGATTGTGTGGGAGTTGATGATCAGTCGGTTCCTCTTGGATGTCTTCCTTCCTTCCGCATTGTCGATTGAATGATTACCGCAATGTTGATAGGGACATTCGTCATCAATACATATACCAAGAACACTCTATCTCTTGTTATTTTTGTGTATTGCATCCCTGGAATGAGGCAAGAGTTGACTATGCGCAACCATATCCTTGCTTCCCTATTCAAAGGAGCATATAGGAAGGTGTTGTGTCGACCGGTGTCTTTGTGTCTACTCCACCTTGCCATGGATCTTGTTCCACAGAGTGTGTGTCGAATTGCTCTATATGGAGGTCTACTGTACAGCTCTTTGAATGGTGATGGATCGACTAAAGGCAAGCCTGAAAAGGAGTTGAAGAAAAACGAATTGAGTTGTAAAACTTGGCCCCGAATCTTGACTTCGCTTCCTGTGGTTTTCGGCGACCAGTTGGCATAGAATTCTCTTGTTAAATCAAGATTGCATTCTCCCATGTCTCGGAAGATGAAATCAAGATGTAATGCCATGATCTTAGCCAACATGTGCGGTTCCTTCTTCGCTAGGCTTTCCTTGTTTATCAAGTCCACATGAACATATATTCTTTCCTTGTTGTTCCTATACCATTCCTTTGCATCCTCCTCAAGAACCCATTTTATTCCAAACATACGGCATGGTAATTGCATCGACGAGGATTCTCCTTGCTCTTTTCGGCCACTTTTTGTGCCTTTTTGTGAAGTGGTAGCCTTATCTTTGCCTTGTCTTGCTTTGGGTTACATTGTGCCTGAGACTAAAACAATGTTCATGTTAGCATCATCTCGATGTATACAATCTATAAACAAGCAGTAGGGGCATCACCCCACACTTAGTTTGTTGTCACAAACTAGTGGAGTGAAAGTGGTTGATTACTCAGACTTCATTGACATACGTTTTAGGTGCTATATTCCAATAATAAAATAAGAGCAGTCATACGTCTTGTAATCTTGGCAATACGTTCATGTTTGATATATCAAGACTAATACATAGGGATTGAATCAAGGTATAGTATCAATAATCACAACCTCCTATGTCGGTAGGCAACTATAATTCTTATTCCAATGAGCAAGTCATTCCAATATGTAAGTATGTAAGTGACAAGATAATGCAATTATTGTGACCATATCAATTCCACAAAAGTATGATAATGCATTAAAATCAAATTCAAGTTGGGAACAAGTTAAGATCATCTTTACGTGTATGTTCACTCACTTGGTTGTATCATAACAATTCAATCACATTCAAATCATCAATGCTACTTCAAGATTTAGCAATTCATAGTAGTTGTAGTAATGTAGTACTTACGGAATATAAATGAAGAACAGAGAAGCACTTACTTGGTTGATGCCTTTGGATGATGTTCTTGTGAAGTAAAAGAGCAAAAGGAAAATTTTTGAGAGGATTTGGAGACTATAGGCGGCGCTTATGCTAGGTTTCCAATGTGATTTTGGTTCAAGACTAAGTCTCTTATTTATAGGACAAGGTTGTTTCGGGTTTTGACCCATTTAAAATCGGCTTTGGAGACAAGAAGTGACCATAGGCGGCGCCTTTTGCTTTACCTATGCTTGGCATAGGCGGCGCCTTTTGCAAAGAATTGTTGAGCATAGGCGGCGCCTATTCCATGGCATTCTTAGGCATAGGCGGCGCCTTTCACTTAGCATATGAGATTCAGAGACAAAAGGCATTGGCATAGGCGGCGCCTATGCTATGGCATACTTGGGCATGGGCGGTGCCTATACTATGGCACACTAGATTCCGAGAGTTTAGGCCATAGTATAGGCCTTGCCTTGTTCATGGCCTATCTTTGCATAGGCCTAGCCTTATTCGTTGCCTTTATTTTCATAAGCAATGCCCAATCCATAGCCTTTTGCTTCTTCATCACTCACTTACCACCTTCATCATGCAATATGTCCAAATCAAAATTTGAAACCAATCTCCTCGTTTTACACCTCTTGCACCTACATTTACTCAAAAATAACAAAAATGATTAGAACGATGGGTTGCCTCCCATCAAGAGCCTTAGTTTTGGTCGTGGCACGACTCTTCTTTTTGGATTTTTATTTATCAAAAGAAAACACTTAATAGAACAAAAGAAAGACAAAAAATGAAAAACGATGGGTTGCCTCCCATATAGCACTTGATTTATTGTCGCGGCACGACATGGCTATCTCGAGTACTTAGATTTCGTCGAGATAAGTGATGGCCATATAGTTTATCGAATCAAGAGGACCGATATAAGGTTTTACTCATTGGACATTCACCTTAAAGACAACACTATTATTGTCTTCCATCTCAACTACTCCAGACGAGTAGACTTGGTTAATTTTGTACGGACCAGACCACTTAGACTTCAACTTACCTGGGAATAGCTTCAATCTAGAATTGAAGAGAAGTACCATATCATTCTTCTGAAAATTTCATTGGACAATCCATTGATCATGATACTTTTTCATCCGCTCTTTGTAGAGGTTCGATCTCTCATAAGCATATAGATGGAATTCATCCATCTCGTTCAGTTGCTCCAATCTCAGATTCATTGCATCATCCCAATTCAAATTAAGTCGCTTCAAAGCCCACAATGCCTTATGATCGAGCTCAATGGGTAAGTGACAAGCCTTCCCATAAACTAATTGGTAAGGGGACATGCCAATTGGCATCTTGAACGCAGTTCTATACGCCCATAGTGCATCATCAAGATTCCGAGACCAATCTTTCCTATTAGCATTTACCGTCTTAGAAAGGATTTGCTTGATCTCTCGATTGGAAAACTCTACCTGTCTACTATTTTGTGGGTGATAGGGTGTGGCTACCTTATGTTGCTTGACACCATATTTGGCCAACACGAATTTGAATAGCTTATTGCAAAAGTGAGATCCTCCATTGCTTATGATAGTACGTGGTACTCCAAAGCGAGAGAAGATATTCCTCTTTAAGAATGCTCCAACACGTTGTCCCTCATTGTCTGCCAACGCTACTGCTTCAACCCATTTTGAAACATAATCTACAGCTACTAGGATGTATTTCATTCCAAACGAGTTTATGAATGGACCCATGAAATCAATACCCCATACATCGAAGAGCTCTACTTCAAGAATTTTCGACATGGGCATCTCATGGTGTTTCGAAATTGCACCTTGTCTTTGACATTGGTCGCATCTTCTAACAAAGTCGTAGGCATCTCTAAATATTGAAGACCAATAATATCCACTTTGCAATACCTTTCTTGCTGTCCAATTACCTGTGTGATGTCCCCCAACTTGGGAAGTGTGGCATGCTTCCAATATAGTAGGCACCTCTACATGGGATATACATCGTCGGATAACACCATCCGCGCATCGTCGAAACAAATATGGCTCATCCCAAAAGTAGTGTTTTATATCATGCATAAACTTCCTCTTTTGATGGTAAGATAAGTTTGCAGGTATCACATTACTCACCATAAAATTTGCAAAGTCGGCATACCTTGGTAATCCTTCCATTATTGTCGCTAAGATCTCCTCATCAGGGAATGCATCATCAATCTCGATTTCAGGCTGCACCACATGCTCGTTCTCGAGTCTAGATAGATGATCAGCCACTTGGTTCTTGCAACCTCTTCTATCTTTAACCTCAAAATCAAATTCTTGCAGCAGCAAAACCCATCGAATTAGTCTTGGTTTTGCATCCTTTTTTGTCATTAGATACCTCAGAGCTACATTGTGAACGATCACTTTGGTTCCCAACAGATATGCACAGAACTTCTGAAACGCATACACAACTTCTAGGAGCTCTTGTTCTGTGACAGTATAGTTCTTTTGGGCTTCGTTTATGACCTTTCTAGCATAGTAGATAGGATAAAATAATTTCTCTTTCCTCTGTCCAAGTACAGCGCCAATGGCTACCCCACTAGCATCACACATGACTTCGAACGGTAGAGACCAATCTGGTGCTACCATGATAGGAGCTTCAATGAGTTTTATTTTGAGGCATTCAAAGACTTCAAACAATATTCATTAAAGTCAAACTTTGCATCTTTCTCCAAGAGTTTGTACAATGGACTCGCAATTTTGGAGAAGTCTTTGATGAACCGCCGATAGAAACCTGCATGACCGAGGAAACTATGAACTCCCTTCACTAAAATTGGGGGCAGTAGCTTCTCGATGACTTCAATTTTTGCTCGATCAACCTCAATTCCTCTTTTGAAGATTTTATGCCCAAGAACGATTCCTTCTTTTACCATGAAGTGGCACTTTTCCCAATTCAGCACTAGGTTGAATTCTACACATCTTTGCAATGCCATACTTAGGTTTTCTAAGCACACTTCAAAAGACTCGCCAACAACTGAAAAGTCGTCCATGAATACCTCCAAAGTATCTTTAACCATATCAGAAAAATGGACATCATACAATGCTGAAAGGTGGTTGGTGCGTTACATAGCCCGAATGGCATACGTTTGAAGGCAAACGTGCTATATGGACATGTGAATGTTGTCTTCTCTTGGTCTCCAGGGGCAATGCAAATCTGATTATAGCCTGAATAACCATCTAAGAAACAAAACCATTCTTTCCCCGCTAATCGGCCTATCATTTGGTCCATGAATGGCATTGGAAAGTGATCTTTGAGCGTCCATGAATTCAGCTTTTGGTAGTCCATGCATACTCTCCATCCGGTGACGGGTCTGAGTGGAATAAGTTCATTCTTTTCATTCGCGACTACTGTCATGCCTCCTTTCTTGGGAACACATTGTACCGGGCTTACCCATGTACTGTCAGAGATTGGATACACAACCCCCGCATCTAACCACTTGATAATTTCTTTCTTTACCACTTCTTGCATAGGTGGATTTAGACGCCTTTGATGCTCAATGGTGGGTGTGCAATTTTATTCAAGCTAAATCTTGTGTGTACAAATACCATGTGGAATACCAATAATATCAGCAATAGTCCAACCAATGGCTCTTATATACTTCCGTAGAATAGCAATGAGAGATGCAACTTGTTGCTTACCCAAATCTGCTTCCACAATGACTGGAAGTGTGTTTCCGCTTACTAAGAATGCATACTTTAAATGACTAGGCAGCTCCTTCAATTCTAACATGGGTGTCTCTTCAATAGATGGCTTCGCTGGTTGTGTGGGTCGATTTTTGAGATCAAGGTCCAGCTTCTTGGGAGCATGGCGATATGTCCCTAATCCTGATAGAACACCAATAGTTTCTTCACAATTTTCAGCATCCTTACTCTCACCATTCATGAGCATAACCGCCAATGGGTCATCAATAATTTGCTCTTCTTCAAGTAATTCTTTCTCATCATCAAAGTAAACATCAGCCACTGAAAATACGTTCAGATCTTTGGGTTGCTTCATTGATTTGCACACATCAAAGCGAACTACTTCGTCATTTATTCGAAATGAAAGCTCATTAGCTCCCAAATCAATAAGCACACTTCCCATAGCAAGGAAAGTGCGCCCCAAGATTATGGGAACTTATGAGTCTGCCTCACAATCTAAAATAACGAAGTCTGCCAAAAAGATGAATGAAGAAACCTTTACCAATACATCACATAGAATACCAACAGGTCGTTTCACCGACCTATCCGCCATTATGAGCCTCATATTGGTTGGAGTAGGATCACCCAACCCCAACTTTTTATAAATGGATAATGGCATTAAATTGATGTTGGCTTCTAAGTCGCATAATGCTTTGATAAAATTCAAAGATCTAACGGTGCAAGGAATAGTGAAAGCACCGGGGTCAGCCTTCTTCTGAACTAATGATCGGGTAGCGATTGCGCTGCAGTGATGGATATTATATTTCAAATCATAGCTTGCTGCCCGCTTCTTTGTCAAAAGATCTTTCATAAACTTTGTATACCCAGGCATTTGTTCAAGTGCCTCCACCAATGGCACGTTAATGGTCAGCTTTTTAACATAGTCATGAATTTGCTGAACTTTGTATCGTCCGCCACCTTCTTCAATCTTTGAGGAAAAGGTGGTGGTGGATATGGAATTTTTTTCTCCATGGCTTTCTTCTCCTGAATTTTGGTAATTTAAGGATGCAAATCGATGGGGGTGACGTCATGGACGTCGTGGCCATCTTTTGCGGAATCTTCTCCTTTCGCTTTATCATCAATGTCTGCTACTTTGTCAACCACTTGCTTGCCTTTTGATGAAGTTTCCATCACCTTACCACTTCGGGTAGTACTATCCATTCATGACCCATCATTTCTTGGGTTTTGCACAGTGTCGCTAGGTAAAGTGCCAGCCTTTCTTTGTTTGAGTGCTGCTGAAAGTTGGCTCAATTGCTGCTCTATTTGCTTTATTGAAGTGCAATTCGAGTCAACCAATTGTTTCATTGAGGACAAGTCATTTATTACCTACGTTACTCCAGCGCTGGTTGCTTCCACTCCTTTCAATAGTTTAGCCATCATGTCTTCCATACTTCCAGAACCAGATGTAGTGGTGTCACGTCGTCCTGGGGGAATGTATAAACCACTCTTTTCATTCTTGTTCTTCCAATTACCTTGGTCCTTGTTTCCAGATTCGTTATAGTAGTTCTAACCTTGGTTTCCTTGGGCATTGCCTCGGAAACCCCCCTGATTGTTTAAGTAGTTGGCTTCTTCTTCCGAATCAGATTCATCTCTTCTTTTTTACGCAACAACTTTGACTTTTTCTGTCTTCCCTGATAATAGATACTTTGTAAGAAGATCCACTTGTGTTTTCATATGTGCCATATCTTTATCATGTTCTTCTTCTCTTTTCCTTTGTTCAGCAGTCATGCCAATAGATATAGTAGGGCTTGCTACCTCAGAATCCCTGGTATGCCAAGCTCTACTTTGCTTTGTCATCCGATCTAGCATATTACTTGCTTGACCAAAGGTGAGGTCCATAAATGATCCTCCAGCCGCATTGTCCACCACTGGTTTAGTTATTGAATTCAAGGATCTGTATAGCATCTCAATTAAATGGACATTGGTCATATGATGGTTTGGGCACCTCATAATCTTCGTCTTGAACCTCTCCCATGTTTCATGAAGAGCTTCGGTTGGAAGTTGCCAAAAGTTGCTGATTGCATCTCTTAATTGTGCTCTTTTGGATGGCAGAAAGAATATTTCTAGAAAAGCGTCTCTCAATTGCCTCCAATTTGTAATAGAATCAGGAGTCATCCCATTCAACCATAGAGTTGCCTCCCCAGACAAAGACAATGGAAATAGACGTAGCCGAATTACATTCTGACCAACACCAGGATTGTCAAACGATTTGCATGTAGAAATAAAGTTGATGAGATGCATATTCGGATCATTTCCTGCTAGCCCACCAAATAATCCCTTGAGTTGCAATAACTGAATCATGGTGCTTGTGATATTGAACTTGGCTCCGGGTGCCAATGGTGGAGGAATAATGGCTCCTGTGGCTCCGGCTCCATCAAGATCATCATCATCATCGTCGAAAGCTAGTTGCATAACTCGGCGTTCATGCGTAAACCTAGCTTGACGATCTCTTCTATTGGAAGGTGTTACTATCTCAGCATCATGCCTAGGGTTTAGTAACTCGTCATCACCTAGATCCTCATCGTCAGGATTTACTGCTCGCCCAGGGTTATCAATATTCTGTTGATGTACTTGAGCGGAGGAAAGAGTACCTAGTCTCGCCTGTTCCTGTTGTGCAGACATTCTTTCGATTTTGTGTTGTGCCTCCATTCTGCCAATACGTTGTGGTTTAGGATTGATAGGTAATAACGGTTGACCAGAACTTTGAGTATAGGGCATGCACTGAATAAAAACCTGCAGAAAACAAAAACAAAAAGTAAAAGTAAAAGTACGAGAATCTTTGACCAAAGGGTCTAGTAATTATCACGAATTTAATTGACACTCGTATTCCCCAGCAACGGCGCCAATTTTCGATAACGCTCAATCAACAACTCTCGTAAGAGTGTAAAGCAGTCGTTGTCAAATATATAATCCAACTGGGTTGGGTATCGATCCCACAGGGAATAGCTTGGTCAACAAGTAAGCAAAGATTACTAGACTTTTAGTGCAAGTCTCGTAAAAGGGGGGAGTTTTGTTGTGCAAGTAATGTAACCAAAATATTAAAGTAAAAACGAAAAATAGCAAAGTAAAAAGAAAGAATGTTTGGTAAGATGTAAAACAATGAGAATTGAGAGTTGGGTTTATGTCCACCTTATGAGTTGTACGTCTCTATTGGCTATGATTTATGCGGAATTCAGACATGCATGTGCTTATAGAGAATTGTATTCGTTGGTAAATCCAAGCGTCTTTCGACCTCAACAAGGACTATTTCACTTTAACTCTTTCGAGCTTAAAGCGTATCTAACGGTACAAATTCTGTAAGAGGTTAATCCAGTTACGACACTAACTTTTTAATAGGGGATGGGACCCTATTACCTTGACATTATCTCTTTTCCAGACATATAACTTTTCTTTCGAACAAGTTAATGCTATACTGGTGTATTCTATGCGTTTGCAACCACAAAGAATTTAGATTAAGATGAAGAGAGTAATGATATAAGCAGCATACGTGTCACGAATTCACAAACTCATAGCAATAGATAGTATCTCATATGGCTTCCATAACCCCAACAGAGAAGTTTAGTTACCCATGAGTGCGAAGGAAATCACAATCGACATTGTTATTATACCACAATAAAGATCTCGTGCGGTAAAGTGTGGTAGGCGTTAGGCGTGAACTCCCTTGTAAAGTAACGTTTCTCTTGTTATGGAAATTAAGAATTAATAGATGAATAGAAGAAGAATATATGAATTTTGGAATTAGAACTAATGATATAATAGAATGTATTAAAAGTAGTATGTGGAACTAGAATAATAGAAGAATGAATAAAAATCTCTAGCAGAATAGGGTATTTATAATACTCATATCCTATTCCTACAAAGCTAATGCATTACTTAACCCAATCCTACTAGGTTAATGTATTATTATCCTAATCCTAATAAGTTACTGCTAGTCCCCAAAGTCTTTAGAATTGTTGTTTTTGCCCGGGATAGATTTTCCATGCGCCACTTTTGGTCCTTGGCCTGCAATCTTTGCTTTCCTCCTTTCATGAAGTTTTCTTTGGCATCAAGCTATCCATAAAATGCTGAATTCTGCATCATTTATACCTGAAAACTTGCTAATCATGTTCGTTAGCTCACTTACAGGAAAAAGGACTAAAAGTGCATGAATTATATAATTTGTTCTCAAAACTTGGCTAAAATATGGGTATAATATGGCTCTATAGGCGTGTAAATTTGCCTATCATCATTCACCTTCTCAATTTTAGTCTCAAAGAAAGATGGTAGCTGAATGGCTGTGATTCTTGTGTTTGCTCCATAAATTGGATAATATCCTCATCATATTTTTTGTTTTTTTGTGCATCTGTAGACGTGGTGGCGGTGGTATCTCTTCAACCTCTTCAACAACTTTAGTTGTTGAGTACTCAGACTTCCTCAAATTATCAGCAACTTTGTCTGCAATTGGTTGGGGAGTCAACTCTGCAGCTACCTCCAGCTGATTATTCAATTGCTTTATAGCCTCCTGATAGTTCTTCAAGTCTACCAACAACTGTATTTAAGATGTTAAAAGTTGTTTCATCATCAATTTCAAATTGCTCGTTTGAGTTGTGGCCTGCATGTTTAGTTATTGTTGTTGAAATTGCTGCTACTGATCATTCCATGATTGAATTTGTGGTTGATTCTGCACTATTTGATTGTAGTTGTTTATATAATTTTTCCTTTCATCATAGCCCACAAATAATTCTAAATTGGGATTAACAGCACATATAGCTGTAGTATGACCACTGTTTCCACAAACCAAACACCAAGTTGCAGTCTACTCTACCGATAGAACAGTATCCACATCATATTACGAAGGTCCCATCCACACACTTTCATCAAAATTTGTACAAAAAAATGCTTGATGTGGTCCCCCACAAAAACAACAAGAATCATCATCACTCAAAAACCATCTATCCCACGCTGACTTATCAAGAAGTGTGATAAAAAAAAGAAATTATAAAGAAACTAAAAAATAAACTATTTACAACTAAATGTAACAATACTAAAAATAGGACAGTTGACTAATTACAAGTACCCAGCAATGGCGCCAAAAACTTAACAGCGCCCAAGCGCACACGCAAGCATACGTGGTCTTATCAAATAGTAAAGTTCCTTCAAGAAAGCCCAAGTATAGACCACTCAGTAACTTACATTCTCCGACTATCCAATTTTAGTTCATCAATTGAGAAAAAGTAAACAATATAGTTTGAGAATTGTAAACTCAAAAGAAACTAAATTAATGTAGAAAAAGTAATGACTTAGGACAATCAATGGATAGAATCCCAGGGTTAAGACTTACGAACAGTCATACTACATTATTGAACTTCATTCTTTAAGTTGCTTATCTTGGTTGTTGATTCATAAGGTTAATTGGATGATCATGGTTTCCCAACCTCTAATACTTTACCTAAGTTGAACCTTACAACTATATCATTGAGCAGGGATGTAATCGTTCACTTAAGTTCTTTAAAAATATCATCCTACTTGTGAATCAAGTAAGGCATCTAAGTACATACCTGTCCTAGATACTAATTTGATTCCTTATTTCATAAAATAATACAAACCATACTTTGTTTATTCCTATGTTCTATCACTCTATTCCCACTCCCGAGTTCACAAGGTTGACAATTAATGTATTTTAAGGGTATCTAATCCTTAAAATAGTTAAACAAGAGTAAAAAACAACCAATGATAATAATAAAATTAACAAACTTAATTCAAAGAAAAAGTAGTCATGATCTTGGTCTTAACCACAGAAAGGGAGTTTTAGCCTTTAATGGAAATATTCATCATCCAATCCCTTGGATTGATGATACAAACCATGAAATAAACTAAATTTAATTTAATAAAACCCAAACTAATCTGTAGAGAAGCCTCCTCTTGCCCAAAGACATCCAAAAGTATGTAAAAATGTGATACAACATGTATTTATAGCAATAAGGTAAGCCAAGTTCATGTTGGAATTGAATTAGAATGAAACGCTCAGAGGTGTTGTGGACCATACATCTCGCTCTCTATTCCTATGGAATTTAGCATGCAATATACCCTATATTACTTAGTAATAGATCATCCAATGCACGTTTATCGCACACCTTCACTAAAATTTTCTTCTCAAATTTTGGTTAAGTGTTGGTCCTTCCTTCTTTCATCCCTTATCTTGTGGTGTCTTTCCAATTATTTTCCAGACTCTATATCATTCATATATAACCATATTAAGCTCACAAATGATCCTATAAAAAAATACCACAATGATTATATCTACAAACACATAATATCCATCATGGTGAATAAAAAACAAGAGCTTAGACTGGGTTGATTTCCATGATCTTTCAATTAAAGTTTCAACTCTTTCCTTGACTCACTTGAAATTTATACACTCCTAAGAAACCTTTCCATATATAATAATAAATTTAAAACCATTTGGAACACATTATACATAATAAAATACAACAAGATAGACTAGACAAGCAACTAGCTCAAACTAGAAAGACTAGTTTTCCCTATTGAACTCTAATTGACTCTTTGAAGTACCAACTTGCTTGTAATCACTTTGAACCTTATAAACACATGCTTTAATACATTGATACACATTTATCTCATTATAAATCCATGTTTCATAGAATAATCCACAAAATAAGGCTAAAAAGACTAGAATAATGACACTATAATGCTTAAATTCACCCAACATTATTACCCCTCGGTGGAAATCATTGTCACTTATGATTCAAAAAACTTTTACAGTATGGGCTATGTTTTGGTTGATAATGAGTGGTTCAGAAGGATTATTCTCGAACAAAGTTTGAACTTCCAAAGGTAAGCAAGTTTGTTTCTAACCCCATGATTACAATATTAAAAGAACCGGATCGCTTCAAAGCTGTTGAGAAAGGTGTCATGTTGTTGCAGGAGTCGACTTCAAAACTTCTAGGCCTTGGGAAGTGTAACAGGACAGACATAGGCATGGTCTGGTTGGCTCTCGATTGGTTTAACCAAAAAGGTATCAAGTTGTTTACTCGAGTGTTCATCCGCATGGACTTCCTCAAGTCCCAAGTCCACTCCTCCAATGATGATCCTCCTATTTTCGTTTAGGACACCTGCTCCTCCTTATTCAAAAACACTGAAAAATCATATGACAAATTCTGCCATAGTATGCACATTACCCTAACATACTTTCTAGCTAAGCAGTGAATGATGACTTTTTATTCAAAATGAGGTTATATCCCTTGTTTTTGTTAGGTTGTAAGATGATTTTTAACACACTATATACCACACTTTTTTACCCTAGTACTTGGTAATTAATTAGATCAATTCCCTACTATATGTCTACTGCTCTTTCGGCACTCTGTGGTTCTTTTTTATTATGTAAAAAGGGTAAGAATGACAAGAACATTAGAAGTGCTTACAAGTCAGGGGGCAAGACGACTATCAACGGATAAGAGTCCACTAACACTCAAGAAATAGAGAAATAACAAAAGTGTTCACAAGTGAGGGGGAGCAAGCTGACTACTGTCACAGACAGGGAAGTCAATTGATGGTTAATGCTTGTTTGTCATTATCAAAAAGGGGGAGATTTTAGCCTCCTATATTTACTTTCAATATTTTAATAATGACAAACTAATGTGTAAACATCTACAGGATATTGAAGATATCTAATGATGGAAGGAGAAGATGCTGAAGATACACTAAAGATGCAGAAGAGGTTCCAGAATCTCTAAGGAATCAACTTAAGATATCCATGAATATCTTGCAAAAGGAATCAAGAATCCAACAACATGATGGTAGGCACTAAACTAGGAACAATATCAATTATACGAAATCAATTCAAGACTTCCAAGAAAATCTCGCAAAGGAAAGAAAGCATCCAATAGCATCCTGACCAAAGAAAAACTTGGGAAAAGAGCATCAATAACCATAGGAGCAACAGGATAGAAGATCACGAAGGTATCTGATACGGACGTGTACAAAGTACTGGGTACAGATATATCCTATATGGACATACTATATGGTAACATTCCTCAATCAAGAATCAATTTAAATCATTGATTGAGTAAAATTTCTTGGGTTTCCTAACGAAGAAAATCAATTGAAGAATATAAAGAGAGGAATAAAGATCGATGAACTTATGCAACTTCAAGGGAGAATCTCAAAGTGTCTCAATCTTAGTATCACAAAGCTTTGTACTTATTAGTTTAAAATAGTTATATAAAGAATATGATCGAGTCAACTTTGTAACATAAACTGAAGTTTGTCACAAGATCCAAAGAACAAAATAAGTATTCGGAACTTGTTTTGCATTATTATACTCGAGCCCGACTTTTAAACATCTAAGGAAATGTTGAAACCCAAGGGGACTGGAATTCGGCACCATATTGGTGTCCTGAACCAAAATAAATCTTCACATCTTTTCTTTAAAGTGACTTATTTACTTGTCTATTTATTTAAGTCTAATCTATTTTGTGAAGTGTACTAATTTGCAGGCAAGTCGACTATGAAGAATCAATAGTCGAGTTACCAAAATTTCAATTCAGCCCCTCCGTATCTTGAATTTCAGTTTATATTTTGATATTTTCATGTTTAGTTATATTCTTCAGACCTGGTGGGTTATAAAAACCTGATAACTAGGAATTTATGCATATATTAATTTATATGTTCTTGAGTACTTTAGATTATGCATATATTCTTATTTTAAAAATACTATTATATTAAGCATACCAGTTATCAATGTCTTTTAGTTGGGAGCAGTACTTAGTATCGAGCAAATGCAGGGATAAAGGCTCACCAATAAGTTAGGACTAAGACCTTTAGTATAAGTTCCTAAGTTGCAAAACTATGATGCCACCGTAGGTTATAACGGGTCACCCACCAGATTATCATGGACATCCTAGTCTTTTTGGACACTAGGTTAGTGGATCCATGCCAGCAAATGTTCATACCCTTGGTAAGGTACTAAACACCCATCCAACTAGGGTTACAGGTTGGAACCCGATTAGCTTAGATTGGCATATGTCAGTTAATGTTAGCTCCTACTGTCCACAATTTATGTTTCAACCTGTGATTTTGCATGACCTTGTATGTAATTATTCAACTTATCGTTCAGTACATGTTTATACTTGGTCTTTCATCAGTTCACCATGTTTCAGCATTATTCTCAGTTTATATTAGTTATTTTCCATCTAAGATACTCAGTATATTCTAAGTACTGATCATATACTTTTCTTATGATATATTGTCTTATAATATAGGTTCTGACACTCACCATCTAGATCAAATTTAGTACACTTCCATACCATCAGTTGTAGTATTTGGTGAGTCCTCATCATTCGAGGGCCAGTTATCAGGATTATTTTTATTATTATGTTAGTTTAGACAGTTGGAGTTAGTTGGGCGCTTATTCCAACAACTCATATGAGTTAGAGGCTTCCATATAGATGTTTAGGCCTTCAGCATGTTGAATATCTTTAAATAGTCATATTTCTATTATTCATCATTCTGATTTCATTATTATTTATTATTAGTTCATTTCAATTTAGCTTCTGCTCAATGTATTACTTCTTCAGTATTCCTAGTGCTATGCCAAACCAAGGGTTACCTTGGGGTCACTCATGACTCTGAGCATTGTGTTACGACTGGGGGAATTCTCGGGTTGCGACAAACTTGGTCCATATGTGTAACAACTTTTGAACCTAACAAATAGGCTCAATACTTTTCAAAAACATAAACCGCTGCTAGCAACTCTTGTTCTATAACGGTATAGTTACATTAGCCATCATTCGGTGATTTTCTAGCTTAACAAATTGGGTAAACAAATTCTCTTTTCTTTGGCCAAAAACAACACCTAAACCAACACCACTAGCGTCACACATTATTTCAAAGGGAATGGACCAATCTAAAGCTACTACGATAGAAGCCAACATAAGAAACTCGTTGAGATAATTAAGAACTCTTAGAAAATAACCATAACTTTATCTTCTTTTCAAGTATTTTGCACAAAGGATAAGCAATCTTTGAGAAATGCTTGATGAAATACTTATAGAACCCGATGTGGCCAAGAAAACTTCTAACACCCCTCACATATATAAGAGGAGGTAACCTAGCAATTACTTCAACTTTTGCTTGATCAACTTGAATGCCTTTTATCAAAGTCTTGTGACCTAGCACAATACCTTTCTTGACCATAAAGTTGCATTTTCCTAATTTACAATGAGATTGGCCTCCACGCACCATTTAAGGACTTTACTTAAATGAGCAAGGCATGACCCAAATGAATACCCAACCACAGAGAAGTCATCCAAGAAAAATTCCATGCTATCCTCTACCATATCAGAGAATATGGACAACATACATCGTTGAAAAGTAGTTGGTGCGTTGCATATCCCTAATGGCATACATTTGAAGGCAAAGGTCCTATAGGGAAAAGTAAAAGTAGTCTTTTCTTGATCTTCCGGTGTAATACAAATTTGATTATAGCCCAAATATCCATCAAGGAAGCTATACCATCCATATCTAATGAGTCGGTCCAACATTTAATCCATTAAAGGCATAGTAAAATGATCCTTCTTTGTCTAAGAATTCAATTTACAATAATCCATACATACCCTTTAACCAGTGACTAGACTGATGGTACAAGATCATTATTCTTATTTAGGACTATCGTCATGCCACCCTTCTTGGGAATCCATTGCATCAAACTCACCCACATACTATTAGAATTTGGATAGACAACACGTGCATAAATTCACATGGTAATCTCTTTATTGACTACATCTTTCATCGGTGGATTGAGTCTTCTTTGGTGTTTACACTAGGAAAATGATCGACCTCTAATTTTATTTTATGAAAGCATATTTTAGAGGCAATGCCTATGATGTCCGCTATGTTCCACCCGATAGCATAGATGAACTATTTCACAATAGATTTCAAGGAACCCACTTGAAAAAGCAATAGAACACCTGTAATAATGATTAGCAAAGTATTGTTCTCCCCTAAGAAGACATATCAGATATATGAAGGCAACGACTTAAGATAAATTTGAATGCTCAATAATAGAGGGTTTTGTGGGTGCACTATCATAATTTTTCAAATCAAGATCTAATTTGACTGGGTTCTTGGTATATGAGCCAGAACTTGTTAACAAATTCTTTAATCACCTCACTCCCCAAGTTCCGCAATACACCGACCAAGGGTTCATCCATAAGATCTTCCTCAAAGGTGTTATTAACCTTATCATCAATAACATTAGTCACCTAAACAACTTCCAAATCTGTAGGTTGCTTTATAGATTTATACACATTGAAGGAGACCTCTTTATCATTCACCTAGAACTTTAATTCACCATAGTCAACATGAACTAATGCCCTTCTGGTGGCCAATAATGGACCACCAAGAATGATTAGGACCTCATGATCAATTTCATAGTTAAGAATAACAAATTTCATTAAAACTATGAATCAGTCAACTTTCATAAGAACATCATACAATACAACCATGAGATTTTTGATTCAACGATCGACCATTAAAAACCTTATTGAGGTTGGTATGAGGACACTCAAACCTAACTTTTGAAACACAACAAATCATATAAAATTAATACTTTCCCCAAGATCACACAATGTTTTTCCAAACTTGTGCACTCCAATAGTGCAAGGAATAGTGAATATTCATAGGTATTCCTTCTTCGCCACTATTGTGCTAGACATTATGTCACTATAATTGTGGGCTACCTATATATTTTCAACATTCATAACTCATTTATTTATAAACAAGTCCTTCGAGAATTTTAGAATACCCGGGCATCTCTTGTAAAGCTTCTAACAAAAGAATATTCAACGGTAAATTGTTAAATTTTGCAAGAGATTTCATGAATATAGTGTCATATTTCTTCTTATTGGTCATTTTTGGGAATGGAAGAGGAATTTGGATTTTTGAAATACCTTTGGATTTTCAACAATTGACTCACTGGTCTTTGGAACCTCATCATTTGACTTCTCTAGCCGCTTCCACTTTTCATTTTCTTGTTCATCACTTCCTATTTCATTAGTATATTCGTAAAAAATCAATAATATCTTTAACAACAATCCGACCGCTCCTAGTTACATAGCCATGAAGTGACATCATTCTTAGGATTAGGAACTGTGTCACTAGGCAATCTACTTTTTGGCCTTGCATTAAGTTGATCTGAGATTTGGACCAATTGAATTTCAAGTTGGATGATAGAGGCTAAATACGATGTCACTATTTGATTGAGTTGAGAAAAACCACTTTTCACCCCTCTTAACATTATATTGCTTCCCTCAACCTAATAAAACATGAGCAAAAGCATCTGTATTTTTGAAATTCTTTGGATCAACGGAGCTTATTATTTAGACTCAGCCCTATCGTGAGGAAAGATGTATCGTTCATAATCTCTATCACTATCTATCCAATCACGATTTCCATCACAATCTTTATCATGCTAATATCTATCACGATCTCTTTCCTTCCAACCTTTATTCCTACATTTTCTTTGATAGGTAGGGTGGGAACCCCCCGTTTGATTTGATAATAACCAAATTTCCTCCTTAAGAGACTCTACTTACTCATCATCATAATCCTTAACACTCTTAGAAGAAATGGCGTTAACCACCTTTGGATGAGCTCCTGGTACATGCTTGGTGAGCAGATCAAGTTGTGTCATAACTTTAGCCATGTTCGCATATCTTTCCTCATTATTTTTCCTTTGTTATTGGCTTACAAAAGATATAGAGGGATCCCCCATAGCTACCTCAATATATACTGTATTCCAACCTCTACTTTGCTTAGTCACTTGATATAGTAAAATTGATGAAACATCATAAGATTTTTTTTTATAATAGAGCCTTTGGACACATTATCGGCTATCGTCTTTTTTAATTGATCCAATGCCCAGTAGAAGATTTAAAGAATCATTTTATGCGGGACCTCAAGATTTAGGCATTGCATTATCTTATTGTTAAATCATTGTCAAGACTAATGTAATGGTTCACCATTAAGTTGGTAAAAATTTATGATTTCTGTCATGAACCTATTTACGAGTCATGATGGCACCTACGATAACCCACCAGTAGGTAAGCGAACAAAGTAACTTGGAGCTAATGCAATGGGTTTCCTTGGTAGGAACATCCAACATGGACCCTATAGGGAACACAATATAATAAAGACATTCCACAAAGAAACAACTAACATTCGAATACCAATCTCTTGACTTGATAGTATTAGTACAATATCATCTCTACATTCGACAATAGAAATTACAACTCAATGTCTAATAGTCTTACATAGTCTCACACATTCGTCTCGGATACAAAAGGCAGAATAAGGATAAAACATAAAAGGGCAACACTAACACCAATAGCTCACCCTGTCTCCTGATGATCAACGCCAAATGATCTCGACTCAATGGTGGAAACTAGAACCCAAGTCTACACCAAAAAGATACAAAAGTGTAGTATGAGTACCAAATCATGGTTACTCAGTAAGCATCATCGACTGACTGAGCTAAATTAAAATATAAGGATGATATAGTGTAAGACATTAACTTAAAGTCAAGGTATAAAATTGAACCTGAATCTTGTTCGATATCACTGTATACGATAACTAATCAACTAGAACATTAGTACGACATTCCATATCCACATATACCATAAGTTTCATACAACTTAAGTAATCATTTTGGCAGAGTAAAGCCACATATATACAATACCAATCATGTAATTATGATAATCAACAAAACTACCATCATTAGAGTATAAAGCAAAAGAACTTAACACGACGTCCTATACAGCCGGGAAGTACACTCAAAGAAAACAAACAAAGAACTCATCATGATGTCCCATACCATCGGAGAGTTCACCAAAATATCAATTCATCAACATATCAAGTCACAACTACACAAGTAACTCAATGAATTCGCGGGTTGTACATTCCCACCATGGCCTCTTTCCGAGGTCCACAATCATCATCAATACTGCAATTTGACACAAGAAGTTGATATCACCATAATATGGTTATAGTTATTTAATCTATAACTCATTAATAAACTTCATGTCTAGCCTATACTAGCTAGCCTCCATTTCCATGAGCCACTAGTTTGCAAGTGTAATAGTTTACTAGCCATCAAACAATGAAAAGCTATAAGTTACCAACAACATTATTCATTCACCCATCATAAATCCATCTTCTAGTTAGCCTCCTAGCTATCTAAGTCATCAATTAAGCCACCATGGTATCATATTTTAGATGTCAACTTAACCACTCATCATACAATACTAAGTAAGGTCCACCAACTAGTTCACTAGGCTTCTAGCCTGCAAGTCAAAGTCATTTATTAGAGACAACTAGTTATCACATAAGGCACATTACAAGGTGAAATTCCATAATATAACCATTTATCCAAGTCAAGTAGGTTTACTAGGTGAGCCCTTGGTTCTACACAAGATTATACATATCAATTAGCCTTAACCCAAAACTCAGCATAATCTACTTCTAGTTACTAATTATCGTTAATAAGGGTCACACTTTTTATCTAGTTATTAAAGACAAAGAAAGGATAACAATTTACCAAAGAAGACATCATGTCCCAAGTACACAATGGGTTTATCCAAACACGGCGTAACCTTACATACATCTAAGTATTCATATATATACTTACCACATATAACATTGTCATATCATCATTACCTCTCCAGATTCATCGGGCATCATCATAACATCATTATATCCTTCGAATTCACTGGGCATAATAATACCATTATATCCTCCGAATTCATTGGCATCATCATAACCATCGGTTTTAACCATTATAACCTCAATAATGTAACGTACACATTCCTCAAGTATCTAGGTGACTAAGGAATTACATAGCTTAAGTTTAAGGTGGGTCAAATCCCACTCCTAAATCCCATTAATGCCAAAGTTCACTTCTTCATGACTAACTTCTACCCAGAATTAGGCTAGGTTATCTAAATCACACCATAAGGGCTTATCTAACCTTATTAGGCTTATAAGGGACAATCTTCTTCAAGTATCCTTTCTAAGTCACTCCAAACACTAAGGACAATTTGTAACTAGTCATATCTAGGTCAACATACTCTTAAGGTTAGTCAGCAACATCATTCCACTCTACTAGAGCAACTAAAGCATACTCATACAATTTATGAAACTACAAATAGAACTATCCAAGGTTCTAGGCTATAGTCAAGCATCATATTTTACAAGTTTAACAGCCTACGAGGATCAACTAATCCCAAGTATCATCATTCACCCATTTATCATCTAAGACCCCGCCCAATCTCACAATATATCATAATTATACTACAATTAATTTTAATCTAACCACAAGTAATCCTAACCTACCTTGAGTCCAAATTGCTCACGAACCAACAAGCTTTGTCTTCCCTTTTCTTGAAGCTTTTTCAACGAGCTAAGCTATCACAACACAATCTAAGAAATAATAGAACAATGACAATACCCATTATGGCACCATTATGTCATGGGTATAAAATGACACCAAACCCCCAAGTGGGTCCCTTCTTTGGAAAATGAGTTTTCGAGACCAACCCATTGCTCCACTATCAGTAAGGAGCTATAACCCTCAAGAAATTTAAGTAAATTAATCACACTTATGGCTACAATTGAGCCTCAACCCATTTGGGTTTTTGGGTCTAAAAATCAATTAATTAATACTAAACTTGAAGGAATCTTACCTTAGATTTATAGCAAAAATGTATTGCACAAGTTATTCGAGCTTATAATCAATCCACAAGACTCACTTCGAATATTTTGCAATCTATTAGGGTTAGATCTGAAGAGGAAGGAACAAAATAGCCAACATTTCAGGCAAGACAGCCTTTAAAAAAAAATTCCCAGGCCTGGATTAGCGTGGTCGCGGACCTTTCTTTACCGCACTCATGGCTCAGCGTTCGCACCTTACACCCACCGCGATTATGGTATCTCTCTAAGCCAGGCAACGGCTGAAGATTGGAATTTGGTTTTTAGCTTTGCCCAATGCCTCGAGATGCATCCGAAGTTCATTTCTAGCAAATGAGATATGTAACCATATAGATTTTGACATTTCAAATGCATTGACAAAGTCGAATTTTGCATTTAAGGTTATTTTACTAAATGTTTCACTCGATGGTCAATTAGAACCAATGAGGATTTCAAATTGGGAAAGTGGTTCTAAAAAACAAAAGAACCGCCAAGTAACCGAACTATCAGTTCCAGTAAGTCACTAATGACTTGGGACAGCTATGGAGAAGCTATATCGGTAAAAATAAGAATTAACGTGGATAATAACCTGGAGGATCATTGGAATATCAATTACTAAGGAACTTTCATCCCCAAAAGTTAAAGACGAAGAAAATACCTAAAGTCTCAAACAATTAAGGGAACTGGGCCCGCATCTCACCCTCGATTTCCCAAGTAACCTCCTCTACTGGGTGATGCCTCCACTGAACCTTAACAACTAAAATCTCTCTAGAACGTAGTCACCTCAAATCACTAGCCAAAATAATATTTGGCTCCTCCACAAAGGTCAACTGCTCATCTAAATTGATCGAGTCCCATCTAAGCATATGAAAAGTATCTAGAATATACTTTCGCAACATAGAGACATGAAAAATAGGATGAATAATGGCAAAGTATGAGGGTAAAGCTAACTCATTGGCCACCTCGCCTACTACACGGAGGATCTTAAAAGGAACAATATAGCGAGGTCTAAGCTTACCCTTCCTCCCAAATCTCACCATACCTCTCATAGGAGAAATGCAAAGGAACGCCCAATCACGAACTCCTAATTTTAACGTAGGGAGCCTACAGTCGGCATAGGCCTTCTGCCTACTCTGGTATGCTCTTATCTTATCCTTAATCACCTTGACTCTATCTAATGAGTTCTGAAGAAAATCTATACCACAGGGTCTAACCTCAGAAGTATCAAACAATCCTATAGGAGAATGACATCTTCTACTGTCCAAAGCCTCATAAGGCGCCATCTTAATACTCGAATGGTAATTATAGTTGTAGGCGAACTCTATCAATGCTATGTTTTAATCCCACTATCCTGCAAAGTCAATAACACTAGCTCGAAGCATATCCTTAAGCACCTAATAATCCTCTTGGACTGACCATCTTTCTGTAAATGAAAGCTATACTCAAATCCACTCGAGTACCCAACTTCTCATGAAATGCTCTCCAAAACTACAAAGTAAAAATAGAACCACAGTCTGATTGATAGACATAGAGGCCCCGTGTAAACGAACTGGGCTAATCTCTCAGCATTGAAGGTCATTTAAATAGGAATGAAATGTGCCAACTTGGTCAAATAATCCACAATAACCTAAATACCATTGTGACCATGGGATGTATGAGGAAAACTTCAAAAGAAGTCTACGATGACCCTTTCCCATTTCTAATTGGCCTTAACCTATTGACAACATAGGCAACGAGCTATAAAGTTTGCCATATCTCTCTTCATACTATCCCACTAATAAAGTTGCCTCAAATATATATACATCTTGGCTGTACCGGGATAATAGAATATCTAGAGTTGTGATCCTCATGCAGAATCAACTAGATCAAGTCATCAAGTCGGGGAACATAAATATAACCCTGAAACCTCAAGATACCTTCAAAATCTATGGTGAGTCTCCCAGACTCACCACTTATCACCCAATCACTTAGAAGGCATAACTTACTATCCTCAAACTAACAATCACGAATCTACTCAAATAGGAAAGACCTCGCCTTCACACAAGCTAAAATCCTCGAAAGGTTTAAAATATCAAGATGAACCATCAAATTCGCTAAGGATCGGATATCCCGTGCGAAAGGCCTTTGGGAAACTTATATACATACCAAACTACCCATACTCACTCCCTTTCAACTTAAAGCATTCGGACTTTTCCTGCTATTCATTCCTAAATCCCTTTCACCCAACACTAGCTAACTTGATGGGACGTCAACCATATTCACCTTACCCGGATGATACAAGATGGAAATATCATAATCCTTTAGCAACTCTACTTATTTGTACTAGTGAATATTAAGTTCTCACTAGGTCATAAGATTCTGAAGACTATGATGATCGGTGAAAATCTCATAATACACACTATATAAGTAATGTCTCTAAATCTTGAGCGCAAAAACTACCGCCGCCAACTACAAATCATGAGTGGGGTAGTTGCACTCATGCACCTTAAGTTGTCTAGAAGCATAGGTAATGACACAACCTTGATGCATCAAAATACATCTAAGATGAACACCAGATACATCACAAAACACTGTGAATCCCTCCCCATTAACTAGAAAGGCTAACACTGGGATGGAGTGAGACACTCCTTGATCTTTCCAAAGCTCAAATCACACTCCTCAGACCATTAAAAAGGAACTTCCTTTTGAGTCACGCTAGTCATATGGGCTTATATGGTAGAAAATCTCTCTATAATGATCCTATAATAACCAGCTAAACCAATAAAACTACGAACCTTAGTCGGAGACATAGGCCCAGCCCAATCACAAATTGATGAAATCTTAACAAGGTCTACCATAATACTCGTCTTGGATACCACGTGTCTAAGAAATGACACTGAATCAAGACAAAACTTGCACTTAGAGAACTTGGAAAAAAGTACATGCTCTTGCAAGACCTGGAGCACAATCCTCAAGTGTTGTGCATGCTCCTCACTATCCTCGAGTACACAAGAATATCATCAATGAACACAATAACAAAGGAGTCTTGATATAGTCTGAACACATGGTTCATCAAATGCATAAATGTGGCAGGGGCATTAGTCATCCCAAAAGACATCACCAAGAACTCATAGTGACCATAACGAGTCCTAAAGGCCATCTTTGGGATATGGTCAGCCCAAATCCTCAACTGATGATAACTGGACCTCAAATATATCTTAGAAAACACAGTTGCACCATGAATCTGGTCGAACAATTCATCAATACGTGGCATAGGATAGCGGTTCTTTACTGTCACCTTGTTAAGTTTCCTAAATTCAATTCGCATTCGCATGGACCCATTTTTTTTGTTTACAAACAAAATAGGGGATCCCAACGGGGACATACTTGGTCTAATAAAATCCTCACCAAGCAGATCCTAAAGTTGGAGTTTAGCTCCTTAAGCTCAGCAGGAGCCATGTGGTAAGGTGCCATAGAAATAGGTCAGGCGAATAACTCAAGGTCAATAGCGAATTCAATCTCACGGTCAGGGGAATACCAGGATGATCGGCAGGAAACACATTGGGAAACTCACACACAATAGGAACAGAGTCAGGTGTCAGACTCTCTATATGGGTATCATATACATAGGCAAGATAAGACTCGCAACCCCTCGATATAAGCCATCTAGCACAAACACAAGAAGTAATCCCCGTTGGCTCATGGCTAATTTCTCCCTGCAATACTACAGGAGGTACGTCAGGCATGGCTAATGTAACAGTCTTGGAAAAACAATGGGATAACCAGTCTATATCCAGAATCACATCGAAATCCAACATATCAAGAATAATAAGATAAACACAAGTATTCACATCATTAACTATCATAACACATGATCTTAATACATAATCCACTACTAAAGAATCACCTATGGGAGTAGATACACACAAAGGCACAAATAATAAATCACTAGTTAAGTCCAACTGTGTTGTATAATAAGCATCCATATAAGAATAAGTGGATCTAGGATCAAATAAAGCAACATTTGACTTGTGGCATACCAAAATCACACCTATAACTACAATATTCGAACTCTCGGCCTCAGTTCTAGTAGGTACTGAATACAACTTACCACGCGTGCCACCTGGCTGGACACCTGACCGACCTTCTATCCTGCCTGCCTGAGTACCACCTCGAGGACCCTGATAACCACCCCTATAACCTCATGAACCACCCCTACCTAAAGGATGAACTTCCCTAATAAGAGTTATTTCCTGGGTTAAAACAACTATTTCCCCATGACTAGGGCACTCTATATAGAAATAACTAAGAAGTCCGTAAGTAATAAAATAATCACGAGCAAAACCAAAATTTGCAGATCGCACTAATAAGGCATAGCTACCATGCCTAACATGGGCTATAAATGAAACTCTCATTGATTGGTCACCGCCCTTACTAGGGCAACCACTAGTAATGAACTGACCCCGCCAGCGGTCTGAAGAGCTGTCTGAACTGGTGGACTAGTCTAACTCTGAGGCTGAAAAGATGGACGTGGAGAATATCCAGCATAAGAAATACTACCCCTAATTCGGGAACTACTATGGCTCCCACCAAATCTTTCTTGACACTTGGGCCTCTTATCACAACCCTCAGGCTACATGTCCTCCATCACTCTAGCATGATCAGAAACCTTAAAAAAATTCCTACCCACATCAACCAAACCCCGAGTAGCTATCATAATAGGAAGTTCAATGCCCACACAAAGAAACTAATGCTCTCATACTCTATATCCAAGATAAAAGTCGCATTCCTAGCCAAATTATGGAATTGAGCCTCATACTCAGTTACTTTCATAGAACCCTGCTCCAATCTAGAGAACTAATCTCTCAAGCAATCTCTAAGGCTGGATGGCATACACTTCTCTAAGAACATCTCAGAGAATGAGCCCAAGAGAGAAGAGAAGATCTAACTAGCCTTGAACTCACAAAACCTTTCCACTAGTGCGGAGCAGAAAAGTCCAACTGAAGTATTATGTAATCTACACCATAGGTTTCAACAGGGCCTAACCCATGAATCGATCCTCACAAGAAGTCAAAAACTTAAATGCATTCACTCTATAAGCACCAGAAAACCTAGGTAGAGCCAACCTTACGAATCTACCCAGTATCTTCTGCTACTCAGCAGACATAGTAGGATAGGTCACAACTGGCTGAGAGATTGTGGGCTAAACAACTACTGGAATAGGAGGAACCTCAATTCCAGAAGCTGCAGTTGCAGGCTACATTTTTGTCCCATTAGTCTGCGAACCATCAATAAAACTCAACAGCTAAACTAAAGCATGTCTAAGCAAAGAAGAGGGGATAAATCCTGGTGGAGCCTGGGCTGGTCCCTGGACCACCGATGGCTGAGGTGGAGGAGTCTTTCACTCGGGTGCAGGAATAGGGTTCGAGAAAGGTCCACCCAGATCCCTAACTAGGGACACATCACGAATCTGGATCTTAGGACCCTCCTCACATATAACTGTAGCACGAGTCCTGGGAATCTATGAAAGAATAAAGTCAAGAGAATATTCAACAAACCAACTCAAAATCTTAGCATGATATAGGTGAAAGAAGTGAGGGACTCTTAAGAATGTCTTATAGCCTCTCAAAAATCAGAAGCGGATGTCAATATTTTGATCTGTAGAACTCTATAGAGACTTGCTCTTGTACCAATAATATCGGTGAAACCTAGGCTCTAATACCAATTTGTCATGACCCAATTACCGAGTCATGATGGCACCTACCATAACCCACCAGTAGGTAAGCCAACATCGTAACTCAGAGATAATATAGTGGGTTACCTTGGTAGGAACGTCCAACATGGACCCTATATGGGAATATGTTATAACAAAGACATTCAACAAAGAAACAAGTAATATTCGAATACCAATCCCATGACCTGAAAGTATTAGTACAAGAGCATCTCTACATTTGACAATAGAAATTACAACTCAACGTTTTATATTCTTAAATAGTCTCATATATTCATCTTGAATACAAAAGACAAAATAATGATAGAAGGTAAAAAGGGAAAATCGAACTCCAAGAGCTCATCTTGTCTCCTGATGATCAACACCGCACGATCTTAACTCAACGGCGGCAACTAGAACTCGGTTTTACACCAAAAAGTACAAAAGTGTAGTATGAGTACCAAAATATGGGTACTCAGCAGGCATCATCTGCCGACTTGGCTAAATTATAATATAAGGACAATGTAGAGTAAGACATTAACTTAAAGTCAAGGTACAAAATCAAACCTGAACTTCTTTGATATAACTGTATAAGATAATTAATCAACTACAGCATAAGTAATCATTTTGGAAGCGTAAGTCCACATATATATAATAAAGATCATGTAATTACCATAATCAATACAACTACCATTATTAGAGTATAAAGTGAAAAAACTTACCACAACATCCAAAACCACCGGGAAGTACATAAGGAAAACAAAGAAAGAACACATCATGACGTCCCATACCACCAGAGAATACACCAAAAGATCAATTCATCAACATATAAAGGAACAACTACACAAGTAACTCACCAAAGTCACGGGATATACATTCCCACCATGGCCTCTTACCGAGGTCCACAATCATTATCAAAATCTCAATTTGACACAACAAAGCCAATATCACAATAACAAGGTTATATTTATTTAATCTCTAACTCATTAATAAACTTTATGTCTAGCCTATACTAGCTAGCCTCCATTTCCATGAGCCACTAGTTTACAAGTTTAATAATTTACTAGCTATCAAATAAGGAAAAGCTACAAGTTACCAACACTATTATTTATTCACCCATCATATTGCCATCTTTTAGTTAGCCTCCTAACTATATAAGTCATCAATTAAGCCACCAAGTCATCACATATTAGATGTCAACTTGACCACTCATCATACAGTACTAAGTCTATTTCATTAAGCAAATCTCAACCTTAAGGACTAGTTTTCATATTCTATCTAAGTAAGGTCCACTAACTTCACTAGGTTTCTAGTCTACAAGTCATAGTCATTAATTAGAGGCAACTAGTTATCACATAAGCCACTTTACTAGGAAATATTACATAACATAATCATTTATCCAAGTAAACTAGATTTACTAGGTGAGCCTTTAGTTCTACACAAGATTACACATATCAATTCACCGTAGCCTAATACTCAGCATAATCTACTTCTAGTTACTAATCAGAGTTAACAATGGTTACACTTTTTATCCAGTGATTAAAGACAAAGAATGGATAGTAATTTACCAAGGAAGACATCATGTCCCAATTACACAATGGGTTTAGCCACACACGGCATAACCTCACTTACATCCATGTATTCAAATATATACTTACCATACATAACATTATCATATCATCAGTACCTCATTTGGATTCACCAGGCATCATCATAACATCATTATATCCTCCATATTCACTGGGCATAATCATAACATCATTATATCCTCCGGATTCACTAGCATCATCATAATATCATTATATTCTCTGGTTTCCCTGGGCATCATCATAATATTATTTTATTCTCCGAATTCACAAGGCATCATCATAACATCATTATATCCTCCAAATTCATCGGGCATTTTCATAGCATCATTATATATTCACTGAGCATCATAATAACATCAGTATAAACACACATATGTAGACTATTCAATAAGCACATACAACCCACAATGATAAAGTCTAAGTGATGTAAGGTTACACATAACATCATATTTTACTATTAATCACCATTGCATAATATAGTATATGTATGAGCATGAGTATCTAAATGATATACCCAATCACCATTTTTCCAAGATAATATGTTTATTAGCAAGTAAATTATAAGTCAAGTACATGCTCTCTAGATACCTCTTTTAACCCACTTTTCACAACACTAACCCCAAAGTAAAATCCTTCACATTAACATTAGCTTAATCATTAGGCTTGGGTCACTGCAAAAGTGATAACATAATTAGAGGTTTACGTGGTAAACTCATCAATAAGCCAAGTGATAGCATAACCATAGGTTTAATTTACAAGACCTTAAAAGGTTATCCATATCATGACAACAAGATAATCAACAAAGTATACACATTATCAAATAATTGACCATCGGGTTTAACCATTATAACCTCAATAACGTAACTTAGACGTTCCTAAAGTATCTAGGTCACTAAGGAATTACATAGCTCAAGCTTAAGGTGTATCAAGTCCCACTCCTAAATCCCAATAATGCGAAAGTTTACGTTTACAAGACTAACTTCTACTCGTAATTAGGCTCAGTTATCTAAATTACACCATAAGGGCTTATCAATCATTACTAAGCCTATAGGGATAAATCTTCTTTATGTATCCTTTCGAAGTTACCCCAAACACTAAGGCTTCATAACTAGTCATATCTAGGTCAACATATTCTGAAGGTTAGTCAACTACATCATTCTCCTCTACTAGAATAGCTAAAGTATTCTCATTCTCTTTATGAGACTATAAGTAGAACTATTCAAGGTTCTAGGCTATAGTCAAGCATAACATTTTACAAGTTTAATAGCCTATGAGGATCAACTAATCCCCAAGCATTATTATTCACCCATTAATCACCCTAAAACCTAACCTAGTCACACAAGTATTCATAATTATACTATAATTAAGCTTAATCTAACTATGAGTAAGCCTAACCTACCTTGAGTCCAAATTGCTCTCGAACCAACGAGTTTTGCTTACATATTTCTTGAAGCTTTTTCCATGAGCCAGCTATCAACAACATAATCTAAGAATCATTACAAGATGGACAACACCTATTATGGCACCATTATCCCACGGTTCAAAAAATACACCAAGCCCTTAAGTGGGACCCACCTTCAAAAAATATGTTTGTAAGACCAACCCATTGCTTAACTAGCATTAGGGAGCCATAACCCTCAAGAAATTTGAGTAAATCAATCACATTTGTGTCTTCAGTTGAGCCTCAAAGTGGTACAGGTTTTGGATTTAGAAATAAAAAAAATTAACACCAAAATAGAAAGAATCTTACCTTAAATTTTTAGAAAAAATTGATTACACAAGTTATTCAAGCTCCCGATCAACCCACAAGACTCACTTTGAAGATTTTGCACTCTATTAGGATTTTAGATCTCAATAGGGAGTCACAGATGGAAAAACTTTCAGGCAAGACAGCCTTTAAATAGGCATTGCCCAGGTCTCGGGTAGGATGGTCATAGACCCTACTTAGCTGTAGTCCTAGGCACTACGTTCATACCTCACCCACTGGGATCTCGGTATTTCTCTCTATGTCAGGCAATGGCTGAACTTTGGAACTTGGTTTTGAGCTTCGTCCAATGCCTCGAGATGAATCCAAAGTCCATTTCAAGCAAATGAGATATGTAACCACATTGATTTTGATGTTCTAGATGCATTGGAAAAGTCAAATTTTGTATTATGGTCACTTTACTAGAGTTTTTTCTCGATAGTCAATAGAACCAACAAAGACTTCAAATTTGGAAAATGGTTCTAAAAAACAATCGAACCACTAGGTAACCAAACTATTGGTTCAGTAAGTCGTTAATAAGTTGGGGCAGCTATGGAGAGGCTCTATTAGCAAAAATAAGCAAAAATGCAGACAATGACCAGAAAGGTCATAACAACATCTACTACTAAGTAACTTTCATCCCCAAAAGTTAAAGACGAAGAAAATACCTAAAGTCTCAAATAAATGAGGATACTTGGCCCGCATCTCACTCTCAATCTCCAAGGTAGCCTCCTCTACTGGGTGATACCCCTACTGAATCTTGACTATCGAAATCTCTCTAGAGCGTAGTCACCTCACATAACTAGCCAAAATTAGCACAGGCTACTCCATAAAGGTCAACAGCTCTTCCAAGTAGACCGAGTCCCATCTAAGCACATGATAAAGATCAGGAATATACTTCCACAACATAGAGACATGAAAAACTGGATAACACTGGTAAAGTCTAGAGGTAAAGCTAACTTATAGGTCGCCTCACACACTACACGATGGAACTCAAAAGGACCAATATAGCAAGGGCTCAACTTACCCTTCCTCCTAAATCTCATCATACCTAGCATAGGGGAAACATAAAGAAACACATGCTCACTAACTCTGAATCTCAAGGAATAGGGTCTATGATCGGCATAGGCCTTCTGCCTACTCTATACTACTCTCAGCCTATACTGAATCACATTGATTCTATCTAATATGTCCTAAAGAAAATCTATACCATAGTGTCTAACCTCGAAAGTCTCAAACCATCTTATAGGAGAATGATATCTCCTATCATACAAATCCTCATAAGGAACCATCTCAACAATCAAATGGTAATTATCATTGTAGTTAAACTTTACCAACACTAAGTGTTGATCCCATTATCCTCCAAAGTCCATAACATAGGCTCGGAGTATATCCTTAAGCACCTAAATAATCCACTTAGGCTGACCATCTATATGCGGATAAAAGGTTATACTCAAATCTACTCGAGTACCTAACTACTCCTGAAATGCTCTGTAAAACCACAAAGTAAATATAGAACCAAGGTCTGATATAATAGAAAAATAGACCCATGCAAACAAAGTATCTCTTAAACATAAATCTGGTTTAACCTTTCAGTATTGAAGGTCATCTGAATAAGAAGGAAATATGCCTACTTGGTCAAATGATCCACAATAACCCAAATACCATTGTGACCACGGGAAGTAAAGGGCAAACCACTAATGAAGTCCAAGGTAATCCTTTCCCATTTCCACTCGAGAATGGGTAACCTCTGAGTTAAACAACCTGGACGCTGATGCTTGGCCTTAACCTGCTGATAACATAGGAAACGGTCTATAAAGTTTGCCATATCTCTCTTTATATTGTCCCACCAATAAATTTGCGTCAAATATCTATACCTCTTGGTTGTACTCTGATGAATAGAATATCTAAAGCTTTGAGTCTCAGGTAGAATCGACTAAATCAAGTCATCAAATCAGGGAATACAAATATGACCCTAAAATCTCAGGATACCGTTAGAATCTTTGGTGTGTCTCCCAGACTCACCACTCATCACCCGATCATGGAAAAGGCACAATTTACTATCCTCAAATTAACGAACACGAATCTTCTCAAATAGGGAGGACCTCGCTTTCATACAGGCTAAAATCCTTGCGGGATTCAAAATATCAAAGAAAACTATAAAATTGGCTAAGGATTAAATGTCCCATGCAAAGGGCCTTTGAGAAACTAATATACATACTAAACTACCCATACTCACTTCTTTGTGAGTCAAGGCATCAGCCACCATATTTGCCTTACTTGGAAGATTCAAGTTGGGTATATTGTAGTCCTTTAGCAACTCTATCCATTTGCAATGGCGAGAATTAATCTCTTGTTGGGTCATAAAATGCTGAAGACTATGATAATTATTGAAGATCTCAAAATACACACCATACAAGTAATGTCTCCAAATCTTGTGTGGAAAAACTACTGTTGCCAACTCCAAATCATGAGTAGGGTAGTTTCGCTCATGCACCTTATGTTGTCTGGAAGCATAAGCAATGACACAACCCTACTACATCAAAGCATATCCAAGACCAACACCAGATGCATCACAAAACAATGTAAATTTTCTCCCTCAACTGGAAGGGCTAACACCAGGGCTGAAGTGAGACAATCCTTAAGCTTTCCAAAGCTCAACTCTTACTCCACGAACCATTAGAAAGGAACTTTATTTTGATTCAATATATTCATAGTGGATGATATGGTAGCAAAGTTCTTACCAAAGCACCTATAATATTCTGCCAAACCAATGAAACTGTGAACCTTAGTCGGAGAGGTAGACTTAGCCTAATCACGAATCGCTGAAATCTTAGTTGGGTATACCATAATACCCTCTTTTTATACCACGTGTCTAATAAATGACACTGACTTAAGCCAAAACTTGGACTTGCAGAACTTGGCAAATAGCACATGCTCTCGTAAGACCTGGAGCACAATTCTCAAGTGTTGTGCATGCTCCTCACTATTCCTCTAGTACATAAGAATAACATCAATGAACACAATAACAAAGGAGTCTAGTTAGGTCTGAAAACACGATTCATCAAATCCTTAAATATGTTTGGGGCATTAGTCAGCCCAAAATACATTACCATGAACTCATAGTGACTATAAAGGGTCCTAAAGGCCATCTTCTAGATATTCTCATCCCGAATCCTCAACTGGTGATAATCCAACCTCAAATATATCTTATAAAATACAGTTGTGCCCTAAAGTTGGTTGAATAAATTATCAATACGAGGCATAGGACAATGGTTCTTCACAGTCACCTTGTTAAGCTGTCTATAATCAATACACATGCCATCGAACCATCTTTTTCATTAAAAAATAGGGGCTCCCAAAGGGGACACACCCAATCTAATAAAAACCTTACCAAAAAGATCTTGGAGCTGGAAGTTCAACTCTTTAAGCTCAACAGGATCCATACGGTAAGGGTACCATTGAAATAGCTCGGGCACCAAACTCAAGGTCAATAGCAAAATTAATCTTACGGTTAGGGGGAATACCAGGAAGATAGAGAGGAAACACATTAGGAAACTCACACACAATAGGGATAGAGTCAAGAATCGGATTCTCTACAGGGGTATCACATACATTAGAAATACCACCCCTAAATCAGGAACAACTATGGCTCCCACCAAATTTTCCCTAAAACTTGGGCCTCTTATCGTGGCCCTCATACTGCATGTCCTTCATCACTCTAGCATGATCAAAAAACTCAACAAAAGTCCTACCCACAGCAACCAAAATCTGTGTAGTAATCCAAATATGAAGTTATAATCCTCTCACAAAGCACCAAACTCTCTCCGACTCTGTTTCCAAGATAGAAGTTGCATGCTAAGCCAACTCATGGAAATGACCCTCAAACTTGAGAGTGTCAAAGAACCCTGCTCTAATCTAGGGAACTAATCTCTCAAGAGATCTCTGAGGCTTTATGACATACACTTCTCTAAGAATATCTTATAGAATTGAGCCTAGGAGAGAGGGGGAAAGATCCAACTGTCCTAGAACTTACAAAACCCTTCCACTAGTGCCGAGCAGATAAGTCCAATTAAAATATGGTGTAATCCATACCACGGTGTCAACAAGGCCTAACCCACGAAGCCTATTCTCATTAGCAGTTAGAAACTCAAATGCATTCTCTCTACACTATTTAAAAAATAAAAAAACCAACCATAAAAAATGGACCACATCTGGTCGCTTTTATATTTTATAATTTTAAAATAATTATTTCAATAATGTTTATATTAATTATTATTTCTTTTACAAATAAAAAATAAAAAAAATAAAAAATAGATAACTTATGGTTGGTTTTTAATTTATAAAAAAATAAAAGAAAATATTTTTATAAAACCGACTACAAGTGGTCAATTTTGGTGTTAAAAAAATATTTAAAAAAATTAGTTAGGAAACCAACCACTTGTGGTCAGTTTTTATTAGAAAATAATTATATGTATAATCTAATATATTATTTTTTAAAATTACATTGATTACACATAGTAGATAACCAATATAATAACAATAAAAATTAATCAATCTTAGATTTTGAAAAAAACTTATACTAAAAAATATATCAAATAAAATAAATAAATTACGTTAAATATAATCTTTATCCCTTACTTATGTTTCAATATATAAAATAAATATTCTCCTTTATATATACGTTAAATGACGTTAAACATGCATAATCTTTGTATAATGAATATGTGTGTGTGTGTATATATATTATACCATCAAAATAATGATATTATGCTACTATTGCAGTCATAATAATGTAATATATAACTGATAATTCATTAGAATATAATGAATGTGTTCTACTTAGAGGTAATATACTTATGGATGTGATGTATATAGTATGCATTCAGGAGTTTAATGTCTGACCATCGATCATCATATATTGTTATTAATACTTTGGATCCTAGGTTTTTTCTAGTTAGGCCTTTTCTTCCTATAACAATTAAACCCATATGCATTAATATCATTTTATTATTTTTTATATGTCTTAGGGAATTCGCATTTACTAAATCTAGTATTTTAGAATCTTCCCCTATAGCCGATATTTGGTCTTCCCTATAATGACTATATAGATGATTGTCTGTAGAAAAATATCCTGTGTTATATAATATTTTAGGATTTAATAATTTTAATTTGTGTTGTTGGAAAATTTGTAAATCTTTGCCTACATCTATTATTTCGTTAAGCTCTTGGTTCTGCTCCATATTAGGTTTTCTTCTGCATATTCTAGATAATATATTATTATTTCCTATTCTATTCTCCGAAAAGCTTATTCTTTGTCTTTCTTCTCCTTTTCTTTCATTATTTTTGATGGTTCTCCGTCTATTTGATAGAAAGTCCATTTTTGTGATTTTCTTATTATATTTTGTCGTTTTTATTTAGGAGTTAATTCAATTCGTTTTAATTGGTTAACAATTTCCTCTATTTCAAAGTAATTTTTTGGTTGGACTTCTTTATTTTTTATTAAGATGTCTATTTTCCTATGTAGTTCGCGTAATTCTGGTTCTTCCTGGAGAGGTTTTTGAGTTTGTTTGCCTTTAATTAAAATGTCTATTATGGTATTATTTTGTTTTAGTAAAATTTTATCTATTTGAATTGAAGGTATATGCTTAGATAATCCTTCTGCTTCACTATGATAATTTCTTGATTTTTCTAGTGCTTTGCTATAATTTATATCTTCTTCACTCATGAAAGTGATATTTCTTCTAATCTTTTTGTTATTTTTTGTAAATCTCTAATTTTCGTTGTTATATTTTCTACATGTTCTACAAGATTAGATATTAATTGAGTTGTTTTTACTTCCAATTCTTTAGGTCTTTCTATTATGGTTTTTATTAGCTTTTCAATTTCTAATTTTGCAGGTATTTGTTCTAAATTAAATTTGTGATTTAAATACTGAATTTTTCTTCTATTTCTATTTCTTGTGACTTTAAATAATCCAAATTTTGTTCTATGTTTCTAGTGTCTTTTTATGTTTATTCTGAGTAACTTCTATTTCTTCTAAAATTCTTATTATACTATTATCCTTTTCTTTAATTTTTTCGATTGAATTTATCAACAAGTCTATTATTGTATTATATTGTTTATCTTCTGATTGTAAAATATGTTCACCCTGGTTGAAGTTACACCTTATAGTGGAGTTATCTTTTAATACTCTATATTTCTTTTCTGGTTAAAATCTAAGATCTAAGTAATCAAGACGGTTTAAAGAAGCTATCTTGTTATCCTAAGTGGTTTAAGTTAAGGTATTTCTTACTTAGCTTAGTTTGATATTTCAATATACTATTTGTATAGGTTATATCTAATTCTACTCCTTGTATATTTTCTATCAACCTAGATTGTTCACTAATTAATGCCTTTTTATAATAGTTAGATGTTATGGTAATTATTTCGTCTGTTTCTTTAAAGTTTAAAATATCTATTTCTAGGTTTCTTATTTCTTTATTTAATAACTCTAGTCTTTCTACAAATTGTTTCCAAATTTTTACAAGTTGATGTTTATAGGCAAATTCTCTATAATATTGACGTTATATTTCTCTAATATACTCAATATATCTTAGTGGCATTTATTATCCTAATTGATAAGTTTTTCTCTTAATACGTTCCTTAAGCCACTTTATTCCTGAAGTATTATTTTCTAAATCTCTCTCACAACCTTGTATCTCCCAATTTAACGCGCTTACTAAATCTTCACAAACTTGTCTAGATGAATTATAGGATTTATGTAATCTATTAGCTTCTAATAACCTTTTTCGACTTTCTTCTAAATTATGTTTTCTGGCTATTATATTATTTCGTTTTCTGATTTCCCTATATAAATAGAAATAGCTACACCTTATGTCTTGGAAAGATCTATGTCTTTTCATACAGAGTTTATAAACGTTTGTGAGTTATTAGGTATAGTTCCTAAAATCTTCTCGCTCTCATACCAAAATAGAGGTATATTTCAATAAGATTATATTTCAAAGAAACAGAGGTATATTTTAATATATATTTCAATATATTTAAACTCAAATTAATATATATATTTTAGTATATTTAAACTCAAAGATAATAAACAAAGATATATTTTGGTGAATTTAATCAGTTTTGTAAAACCTACTCAGTACTCCCTCTTTCCACTGTTTCTTCATGTTTATCTTATATTTTCCCCAGAGTTTTTTTTACCTTGTTCATCTCTTCCTCTTAATCTATGTTCTTAGCATCTTACTTCTTTAATCACACCCCAAAAAATTTTTGTCTGGCAGCTAACACTCGTCCTTTGTCTATATTGCAGACCTTTTGGACTATCAAGGCCAGGATTCCTAGGAATTTGTAGGTTAATCCATCGTTGTTATTAAGAAATTAAGAGGCTAACCATTTACTAAGGGTAAGAATTTTATAGAGAATCAAATTTACATGATGTACAGAAATATGTAGAATAACTTTAAACATGGATATAAAAACATAAATATAAATATTTTTGTGGGGAAAATATGTAAATAAGAACTTACATGAAGTAACTAGGAGAGAGGTTTCCCTTTCGGGAACCCCCTTAAGATCGAATACAAAAGTTGGAGCTTTTATTTAAACCGCACTGTTACAAAATTTATACAAGAAGAATTGACTTGGATAGGTTTTTTGGGAGGAAGGGTTTACACATTTCAAGTATGTTTTCAAGTTGGTTGATTTCACTCTGCCTTCCTTCTATAAAATGTACGCCTTTTATAGGCAGAAATTAAATAAAGTAATGGTTTTAAAGATTACTACGTGGCCTAAACACATATGGCCGACACTTAAAGATAAGAGATAAGAAAGAATCTTAATAATGCAAGACGGGTACTCATTGGGCCCCATCGTCACATGAATTATTAATTTTTCTTCCACACTTATTTTGACGCATGCTTCAATAGTTTTTCTTTCTCTTGGAAAGTAGTGATAAAGGAAGCACTCTGACTCTGACTATTACAAGACACAAAGTGGGCATCCCCGCCTGACTATACTAGCTAATAATACAAATGGCATATTGTCTTTACTATGTATCCAAGTTGTGCGGGGTAATTGAGTCAAAGCTCATTCCTAAGTCATCGTCTTCATACGAATCCTGAGCATCCTGGAAGTTTACAATACTATCATCTTCGTCTGATCTTGAGGAATTATTATCTGTATTATTTATCTCTGGAGATTCTCCTAAGAAGGTTTCTAAATATTTATACATTGTTTCTGTATCTGTTTTTGTATGATGTCTTAGGTAATCTGCAGCTACTATTCCTTTCCATAAGTCTATTACTATATCTCACATTTGGGGATCATGTGCTGCTATATTCAGAATTTTACCTTTGTTGCCTCCTTCTTATAGTTTAATTGGTTCTTCTAATGGCATTCTTTTACCTGCCGGTTTTATATTATCTCCTCTAAGCTCTGTATCTGGGTTTATCCTAATTGCTGGTCTTCTAGGTACATTGCCTGTACTATAATCTATGGGTTGGGGATTAGGGTTTGTTTGTTGGAATGGGCTAGCACTTGAAGAGCTAGTTGGTTCTAATTCGGCTAGTTATTTATAACTGATGGTAAAACTTAATATAGAGATTGTGTCTTCATCTTTTCTTTCAAGGAATGATTTGTTACTTCTATATCCTAAATTATCACTTCTCTCTAAGCAGTTTTTAAAATGTTCTATACATTCGTCTATTTTTATTTCGTCCTTCTGACATCCTTTACATTTAAAAGTTATATATTTATATTCTTCTGCTAAGTTTTCAGCTTTTTCTATGGCCATGTCTACTTCATATCCTTCTTGTAGGACTTCTATATTCATAAACTCGCTTTCTGTTTAGATATTACTCTTTGTTTCATCATCGTCTAAATTTCTTTTAGTTGTGTAGTTATAATATGTAAACCTGACTGAAGTTTCTCCTTTGCTTGTAGTATACAATAGATGAGAGTCTGGTGTAAAAATTTTTGATTTAGTAAATTTGCTTAAATTCCATTCTAAACCTGCATATATTTCTGGGTCGATTTTTATTGGTTTTATTAAGCTTATGCCTTTATTTCCCATTATTTCAACTACATCATTTACTTTTAGTTTAAATTTTGTATTACTACTTAAAGTTAATTTTCCAATGAAACCTATGCACATTAATAAATTATTTCCACTATTCATTTTTTCGTACCCTTTAGTTTGGACTCCTATTTTAATGTTTTTTCCAAATTCTTTTAAGTTCATTAGGAAATCTGGACTTATATAGAATATTTCTCCATTATTTGTCATATCTACTTCAGTTAATTTTCAAGGAATAACTTTAGGAAATGGAAAGATTAAACTCCAACCACACATTGCAAAAAAGGTATTAGAAATGCCAGATAAATTAGAAAAGACAAAGGATTTACAAAACTTTTTAGGGTTAGTAAATTATGCAAGAAATTTTATTCAAGATTTAGGAAAAATAGCAGGACCATTGTACGCAAAGATAGGTAGTAAAGGCCAGAAAAACTTCAATATAGAAGACATTAAATTGATCCAAAAAATAAAAGAAAAAACTAAAAATAGTCCAGATCTAAAAATTCCATTAGAATCAGATTATTTAATCATTCAAATAGATGGAAGTGATTTAGGATGGGGAGCTATCTTAAAAGCACGACCTAATAAATACAGTAATAAAAATGAAGAACAAATATGTAGATATCAGAGTGGGGCATATAAATAAAAAGGAAACATGAGTGTTATAGATCTAGAAGTATTAGCTATAATATACGGGTTAAATAGTTTCAAAATATATATTCTAAATAAAGAAGAAATTTTAGTTAGAACGGATTGTGAAGCTATAGTTAAATTTCATCAAAAAATAAACGACAAAACTAGTAGTATAAGAAGATGGCTAAACTTTATAGACACCGTATCTGTTTATAAGAATATAGTATTTGAACATATAAAAGGTAAAGAAAACGAATTAGTAGACCAGTTAAGTAGATTAAAACTGGGAATAAATAAATAAGTTTTAATCTTAAGTCTTACACAATTCCATTTTCTTTTTGCTTATTATTATTCCATGTTTAACAAATAGTCTGAAAATTATTTGTAAGTGTCCTAAGTGTTCTTGCATATTTTGACTGAATACCAAAACTGTCATCTACATATACTAATATGAAATGTTTATATTCTCCAAATATGTTATCCATCTTTCGTTGAAAAATGGGCGGAGCTGTCTTTAAACCAAACGGCATAACTAGCCATTCAAAATGTCCACTTTGACATGTGAAAGCCGTCCACTCTATGTTATCTGGGTGCATTTTGACTTGCCAGTAGCCTGAATTACAGTCAAATTTACTATATACATTTTTATTTTGTATTCTATTAATTAATTCACTTTTATCTGGTAGTTTATATGCATCTGTTCTAGTATTATCATTTAATATTTTATAATTAATTACCATACGAGCTTTACCTCTTATTTGTTCACTATGATTTCTTACCATAAATGCAGCAGATCGATGTCTAGAGGTAGATCTTCTTATTACTTCTAATTGTAAAAGTTCCTTTATTTGTATATCATATTCTTTAGTATCTTCATTATTTGCTTCTATAGGTGTTGTTTTTATAGTGTATTCCGAATTAATTATATCTAATTTACACATTAGCTCGTTAGCATCCCAATGGGATTACGGTCTTTCTCCTATTATGTCCATTTTATCTAGTATGGATATTATATTTTCTAAATCTTTTGGATTGTTTATTATTCCTATTTTATCCATTCCTTTTCTAAAATTATAAAACTGAGTTTCTATACTTATTAGGTTATAGTCTTTTTCTAGATCTGTTAAGCATTCTTGTCCTTCTGCATTAAGAAGAGTATAATTTCTAACTTCTTCTAGGTTTTATTTTATATTTTTGTTTTCTTTTAACAGGTTGCTGCTTTGGCATTGATTATTTTGGCAGTCGCCGCAACATGGTTCTGGAAGCAATCTCGTTTTATATATATTTAGTGCTCAATATGTTGTTGGTAATGTTACCGTTTGTACTGGTGTATAAGTTAAATTTTTAAAGAGCATTATTCCATCTCTTGTTAACAGACATCCTCCTTTATTCTGTATACAAAATATTAGTCCGATAACAAAATCTGATCCTATATTTAAATCTCTTGTAAATATTTTATTAACATTGTAAACTGGGTTATAGAATTTATTGCATGTATTTAAAAAACTTATTTGTGCTTTTTCTATGTAATAATTATAGATATTTTGTGATCCATCCATTTGAGTGGCTGTTATAGGTCTTTCAAGTATTTTTAATAAATGTTCCGGTACTATTTCTTTATAGATTAAATAGCTGGTACATCCGGGATCTACTAATGCTAGAGTTTCTATTTCTACATCTTTTATTTTAATTTTTACTAAGACTTTTATGGTAGAGAATTCTTTATCTTTGTTTCATATTAGGTTAGTGTCATTATCTTCTAAATTCATAACTTCTGCTTCTAACTTTTCTAAATGTATTGCTTCTTGTGTATCTGTTTCTTCTATGGCGATTTTAGTTTTTCCTTTTTCTAGAATGGTTAATCTTTGTTCTAAATCATTTAATCGAGTTTCTAAAGTAGACACCCTTAGATTTAGAATTTGATTATTCGTATAATTTTGTCCGTTATTTATTTCTGGTTCTACTTTTATTTTTAGAGTGTTTTCTATACAGTTTATACATGCTTCTAAGTAACATTTTTTGCATTTGGCTCTATTGTCTTTGCTTGGATACCAATTACATATACGACATCTATTACTGTCTAAGCCTTTGTTTCTTAGGAATTCATGTATGCATTCTTCAGTAACATTCATTAAATTATTGATTACTAGGTTGTTTAAGTCTAAGTCTTCTATCTCTTGTCCTAGCTCATTAACTAAGTTATCCTCTTTTGATTCTGAAGAATCAGATTTTGGATTATCTTTATCATTTATATCAATACTTATTATTGAGTTTATACTTTCTGTATCTGACATGTATTCGTCTACATTTAATAAAGTTTCTTGGAAATCCTCTATTAGTTGAGAATTTCTAGTTCTATTATTATTTCTTTTAGGGCATACATTAGCTAAATGGTCGATACTTCCACAAGTATAGCATTATAATTTGTTTTTTATAATTTCTATTATTTCTATATTTCCTAACATGTCTATCTCTATTTAACCATGGTTTTTTAACTTTTGATTTTCTTAAAAAGTATTGTTTATGACTATATGATTTTTGGTTATGTTTCTTCTTATATTTTCTATATTGCTTCTGATCGTAATTCTGGGTTGTATATATAACAGATTTATAGAAATTCATTTCATTTCTTTTTAATTATTTTTGAATTTGTATGTTTGTATATTTTTCTATTAATATATCCATTTTATGTTGTGTTCTATGTCCTACTGTCCATTTTAAATTTAGGTTGGCTACTATCCCATCTCTTTTATACCATCTGTCTTCTATTTCTCTTCCTAAGGTTCCAGGTAATTTATTGAATAATTTTTTGCCTAATTCTTCATTAAAAGTATTTTTGCTGACGGTACAGTAACAAAAATAGTCTTGTAGGAATTTCTTTAAATATACCCAATGTGAAATACTTAATTGTTCTAGTTTGATCAAAGCTTCTTTTTGTAATGCTAGTAATCCACTATTTGGATCTTTTCCAGTTAATAACATATGCATTTTGTTTGTGAAATTATAAGGATTTCGTCCCATACTTAATAAAACCTGGAAATCATATGGGTAGTTTGTCTTAAACTTTCCCATGTGGCTTTTGCAGATGCTCCTAAGAAGGTTTCTAAATATTTATACATTGTTTCCGTATCTGTTTCTGTATGATGTCTTAGGTAATCTGTAGCTACTATTCCTTTCCATAAGTCTATTACTATATCCCACATTTGGGGATCATGTGCTGCCTCCTTCTTGTAGTTTAATTGGTTCTTCTATTGGCATTCTTTTACCTGCCGGTTTTATATTATCTCCTCTAAGCTCTGTATCTGGGTTTATCCTAATTGCTGGTCTTCTAGGTACATTGCCTGTACTATAATCTATTGGTTGGGGATTAGGGTTTATTTGCTGGAATGGGCTAGCACTTGAAGAGCTAGTTGGTTCTAATTCGGCTAGTTCTTTATAACTGATGGTAAAACTTAATATAGAGATTGTGTCTTCATCTTTTCTTTCAAGGAATGATTTGTTACTTCTATATCCTAAATTATCACTTTTCTCTAAGCAGTTTTTAAAATGTTCTATACATTCATCTATTTTCATTTCGTCCTTCTGACATCCTTTACATTTAAAAGTTATATATTTATATTCTTCTGCTAAGTTTTCAGCTTTTTCTATGGCCATGTCTACTTCATATCCTTCTTGTAGGACTTCTATATTCATAAACTCGCTTTCTGTTTCGATATTACTCTCTGTTTCATCATCGTCTAAATTTCTTTTAGTTGTGTAGTTATAATATGTAAACCTGACTGAAGTTTCTCCTTTGCTTGTATACAATAGATGAGAGTCTGGTGTAAAAAATTTTGGTTTAGTAAATTTGTTTAAATTCCATTCTAAACCTGCATATATTTCTGGGTCTATTTTTATTGGTTTTATTAAGCGTATGCCTTTATTTCCCATTATTTCAACTACATCATTTACTTTTAGTTTAAATTTTGTATTACTACTTAAAGTTAATTTTCCAATAAAAACTATGCACATTAATAAATTATTTCCACTATTCATTTCTTCGTACCCTTTAGTTTGGACTCCTATTTTAATGTTTTTTCCAAATTCTTTTAAGTTTATTAGGAAATCTGGACATATATAGAATATTCCTCCATTATTTGTCATATCTACTTCAGTTAATCCTATTATTGACTTTTTAATGTCTGACCATCGATCATCATATATTGTTATTAATACTTTGGATCCTAGGTTTTTTCTAGTTAGGCCCTTTATTCCTATAACAATTAAAACCGTATGCATTAATATCATTTTATTATTTTTTATATGTCTTAGGGAATTAGCATTTGTTAAATCTAGTATTTTAAAATCTTCTCCTATAGCCGATATTTGTTCTTCCCTATAATGTCTATCTAGCTGATTGTCTGTAGAAAAATACCCTGCGTTATATAATATTTTAGGATTTAATAATTTTAATTGATATTGTTGGAAAATTTGTAAATCTTTGTCTACATCTATTATTTCGTTAAGCTCTTGGTTCTGCTTCATATTAGGTTGTCTTCTGCATATTCTAGATAATATATTATTATTTCCTATTCTATTCTCCGAAAAGCTTATTCTTTGTCTTTCTTCTCCTTTTCTTTCATTATTTTCGATGGTTCTCCGTCTATTTGATAGAAAGTCCATTTTTGTGGTTTTCTTATTATATTCTTTCATTTTTCTTTAGGAGTTAATTCAATTCGTTTTAATTGGTTAACAAGTTCTTCTATTTCAAAGTTATTTTTTGGTTGGACTTCTTTATTTTTTATTAAGATGTCTATTTTCTTATGTAGTTCGGGTAAGTCTGGTTCTTCCTGGAGAGGTTTTTGAGTTTCTTTGCCTTTAATTAAAATGTCTATCTTTTTGTGTAAGTCTAATAATAACTCTATTATGGTATTATTTTGTTTTAGTAAAATTTTATCTTCTTGACTTGAAGGTATATGCTTAGATAATCCTTCTGCTTCGCTATGATAATTTCTTGATTTTTCTAGTGCTTTACTATAATTTATATCTTTTTCACTTATGAAAGTGATAAGCTTATCAATTAGGATAATAAATACCAATAAGATATATTGAGTGTATTAGAGAAATACAACGTCAATATTATAGAGAATTTGCCTATAAACATCAACTTGTAAAAATTCAGAAACAATTTGCAGAAAGACTAGAGTTGTTAAATAAAGAAATAAGAAACCTAGAAATAGATATTTTAAACTTTAAAGAAACAGAAGAAATAATTACCATAACATCTAACTATTATAAAAAGGCATTAATTAGTGAACAATATAGGTTGATAGAAAATATACAAGAAGTAGAATTAGATTTAACTTATACAACTAGTAGATTGAAATATCAAACTAAGCTAAGTAAAAAATACCTTAACTTAAACCACTTAGTATAACAAGATAGCTTCTTTAAAACGTCTTGATTACTTAGATCTTAGATTTCAACCAGAAAACAAATATAGAGTATTAAAAGATAACTCCACTATAAGGTGTAATTTCAACCAGGGTGAACATATTTTACATTCAGAAGATTAACAATATAATACAATAATAGACTTGTTGATAAATTCAAGCGAAAAAAATTCAAGAAAAGGATAATAGTATAATAAGAATTTTAGAAGAAATAGAAGTTACTCAGAATAAACATAAAAAGACACTAGATAAGATAGAACAAATTTTAAATTATTTAAAGTCACAAGAAATAGAAATAGACAGAAAAAATCAGTTTTTAAATCACAAATTTAATTTAGAACAAATACCTACAAAATTAGAAATTAAAAAGCTAATAAAAAACATAATAGAAAGACCTAAAGAATTGGAAGTAAAAACAACTTAATTAATATCTAAGCTTGTAGAACAAGTAGAAAATATAACAATAGAAATCAGAGATTTACAAAAAATAACAAAAAGATTAGAAGAAATATCACTTTCATGAGTGAAGAAGATATAAATTATAGTAAAGCACTAGAAAAATCAAGAAATTATTATAGCGAAGCAGAAGGATTATCTAAGCATACACCTTCAAGTCAAACAGATAAAATTTTACTACAACAAAATAATACCATAATAGAGTTATTATTTGACTTACACAAAAAGATAGACATTTTAATTAAAGGCAAAGAAACTCAAAAACCTCTCCAAGAAGAGCCAGAATTACCCGAACTACATAAGAAAATAGACATTTTAATAAAAAATAAAGAAGTTGAACCAAAAAATAACTTTGAAATAAAAGAACCTGTTAACCAATTAAAACGAATTGAATTAACTCCTAAACAAGAATGAAAGAATATAATAAGAAAATCACAAAAATGGACTTTCTATCAAATAGATGGAGAACCATCAAAAATAATGAAAGACAAGGAGAAGAAAGACAAAGAATAAGCTTTTCGGAGAATAGAATAGGAAATAATAATATATTATCTAGAATATGCAGAAGACAACCTAATATAGAGCAGAACCAAGAGCTTAACGAAATAATAGATGTAGACAAAGATTTACAAATTTTCCAACAACATCAATTAAAATTATTAAATCCGAAAATATTATATAACGCAGGATATTTTTCTACAGACAATCAGCTATATAGACATTATAGGGAAGAGGAAATATCAGCTATAGAAGAAGATTTTAAAATACTAGATTTAGTAAATGCTAATTCCCTAAGACATATAAAAAATAATAAAATGATATTAATGCATATGGGTTTAATTGTTATAGGAATAAAAGGCCTAACTAGAAAAAACCTAGAATCCAAAGTATTAATAACAATATATGATGATCAATGGTCAGACATTAAAAAGTCAATAACAGGATTAACTGAAGTAGATATGACAAATAATGGAGGAATATTCTATATAAGTCCAGATTTACTAATGAACTTAAAAGAATTTGGAAAAAATATTAAAATAGGAGTCCAAACTAAAGGGTACGAAGAAATGAATAGTGGAAATAATTTATTAATGTGCATAGGTTTTATTGAAAAATTAACTTTAAGTAGTAATACAAAATTTAAACTAAAAGTAAATGATGTAGTTGAAATAATGGGAAATAAAGGCATAAGCTTAATAAAACCAATAAAAATAGACCCAGAAATATATGCAGGTTTAGAATGGAATTTAAAACAAATTTACTAAACCAAAAATTTTTACACCAGACTCTCATCTATTGTATACTACAAGCAAAGTAGAAACTTCAGTTAGGTTTACAGATTATAACTACACAACTAAAAGAAATTTAGATGATGATGAAACAGAGAGTAATATCGAAACAGAAAGCGAGTTTATGAATATAGAAGTCCTACAAGAAGGATATGAAGTAGACATGGCCATAGAAAAAGCTGAAAACTTAGCAGAAGAATATAAATATATAACTTTTAAATGTAAAGGATGTCAGAAGGACGAAATGAAATAGACGAATGTATAGAACATTTTAAAAACTGCTTAGAGAAAAGTGATAATTTAGGATATAGAAGTAACAAATCATTCCTTGAAAGAAAAGATGAAGACACAATCTCTATATTAAGTTCTACCATCAGTTATAAAGAACTAGCCGAATTAGAAACAACTAGCTCTTCAAGTGCTAGCCCATTCTAACAAACAAACCCTAATCCCCAACCCATAGATTATAGTACAGGCAATGTACCTAGAAGACCAGCAATTAGGATAAACCCAGATACAGAGCTTAGAGGAGATAATATAAAATCGACAGGTAAAAGAATGCCAATAGAAAAACCAATTAAACTACAAGAAGGAGGCAGCAAAGGTAAAATTCTGAATATAGCAGCACATGATCCCCAAATGTGGGATACAGTACTAGACTTATGGAAAGGAATAGTAGTTGCAGATTACCTAAGACATCATACAGAAACAGATACGGAAACAATGTATAAATATTTAGAAACCTTCTTAGGAGAATCTGCAAAAGCCACATGGGAAAGTTTAAGACAAACTGCCCATATGATTTCCAGGTTTTATTAAGTATGGGACCAAATCCTTATAATTTCACAAACAAAATGCATATGTTATTAACTGGAAAAGATTGAAATAGTGGATTACTAGCATTACAAAAAGAAGCTTTGATCAAACTAGAACAATTAAGTATTTCACATTGGGTATATATAAAGAAATTCCTATAAGACTATTTTTATTACTGTACCGTCAGCAGAAATACTTTTAATGAAGAATTAGCCAAAAAATTATTTAATAAATTACCTGGAGCCTTAGGAAAAGAAATAGAAGACAGATGGTATAAAAGAGATGGGATGGTAGCCAACCCAAATTTAAAATGGACAATAGGACATCAAAAACATATAATAGATATATTAACAGAAAAATGTACAAACATACAAATACAAAAACAATTAAAAAGAAATGAATTTATATAAATCTGTTGTATATAAAACCCAGAATTACGATCAGAAGCAATATAGAAGATATAAGAAGAAACATAACCAAAAACCATATAGTCGTAAACAATACTTTTTAAGAAAATCAAAAGTTAAAAAACCATGGTTAAATAGAGATAGACATGTTAGGAAATATAGAAATGATAGAAATTATAAAAACAAATTAGAATGCTATACTTGTGGAAGTATCGACCATTTAGCTAATGTATTCCCTAAAAGAAATAATAATAGAACTAGAAATTCTCAACTAATAGAGGATTTCCAAGAAACATTATTAAATGTAGATGAATACATGTCAGATACAGAAAGTATATATTCAATAATAAGTATTGATATAAATGATAAAGATAATCCAAAATCTGATTCTTCAGAATCAAAAGAGGATAACTTAGTTAATGAGCTAGGACAAGAGATAGAAGATTTAGACTTAAACAATCTAGTAATCAATAATTTAATGAATGTTACTCAAGAATGCATACATGAATTCCAAAGAAACAAAGGCTTAGACAGTAATAGATGTCGTATATGTAATTGGTATCCAAGCGAAGACAATAGATCCAAATGCAAAAAATGTTACTTAGAAGCATGTATAAACTGTATAGAAAACACTCTAAAAATAAAAGTAGAACCAGAAATAAATAACGGACAAAAATATACGAATAATCAAATTCTAAATCTAAGGGTGTCTACTTTAGAAACCCGATTAAATGATTTAGAACAAAGATTAACCATTCTATAAAAAGGAAAAACTAAAATCGCCATAGAAGAAACAGATACACAAGAAGCAATACATTTAAAAAAGTTAGAAGTAGAAGTTATGAATTTAGAAGATAATGACACTAACCTAATATGCAACGAAGATAAAGAATTCTCTACCATAAAAGTCTTAGTAAAAATTAAAATAAAAGACGTAGAAATAGAAACTCTAGCATTAGTAGATCCCGGATGTACCAGTTGTTTAATCTATAAAGAGGTAGTACCGGAACATTTATTAAAAATACTTGAAAGACCTATAACAGCCGCTCAAATGGATGGATCACAAAATATCTATAATTATTACATAGAAAAAGCACAAATAAGTTTTTTAAATACATGCAATAAAATCTATAACCCAGTTTACAATGTTAATAAAATATTAGCAAGAGATTTAAATATAGGATCAGATTTTGTTATCGGACTAAGATTTTGTATACAGAATAAAGGAGGATGTCTGTTAACAAGAGATGGAATAATGCTCTTTAAAAATTTAACTTATACACCAGTACAAACGGTAACATTGCCAACAGCATATAGAACACTAAATACACATAAAACGAGATTGCTTCCAGAACCATGTTGCGACGACTGCCAAAATAATCAATGCCAAAGCAGCAACCTGTTAAAAGAAAATAAAAATATAAAAGAAAACCTAGACGAAGTTAGAAATTATACTCTTCTTAATGCAGAAGGACAAGAATGCTTAACAGATATAGAAAAAGACTATACCCTAATAAGTATAGAAACTCAGTTTTATAATTTTAGAAAAGGAATGCATAAAATAGGAATAATAAACAATCCAAAAGATTTAGAAAATATAATATCTATACTAGATAAAATGGATTTAATAGGAGAAAGACCGTTAGCCCATTGGGATGCTAACGAGCCAATGTGTAAATTAGATATAATTAATTTGGAATACACTATAAAAACAGCACCTATAGAAGCAAATAATGAAGATACTAAAGAATTTGATATATAAATAAAGGAAATTTTACAATTAGAAATAATAAGAAGATCTACCTCTAAACATCGATCTGCTGCATTTATGGTAAGAAATCATAGTGAACAAATAAGAGGTAAAGCTCGTATGGTAATTAGTTATAAAAGATTAAGTGATAATACCAGAGCAGATGCATATAAACTACCAGATAAAAGTGAATTAATTAATAGAATACAAAATAAAAAGGTATATAGTAAATTTGATTGTAAGTCAGGCTACTGGGAAGTCAAAATGCACCCAGACAGCATAGAGTGGACGGCTTTCACATGTCCAGGTGGACATTTTGAATGACTAGTTATGTCGTTTGGTTTAAAGACAGCTCCACCCATTTTTCAATGAAAGATGGATAATATATTTGGAGAATATAAACATTTCATATTAGTATATGTAGATGACATTTTGGTATTCAGTCAAAATATGCAAGAACACTTAGGACACTTACAAATAATTTTCAGACTATTTGTTAAACATGGAATAATAATAAGCAAAAAGAAAATGGAATTGTGTAAGACTTATATTAATTTTCTAGGAATAACTTTAGGAAATGGAAAGATTAAACTCCAACTACACATTGCAAAAAACGTATTAGAAATGCCAGATAAATTAGAAAAGACAAAGGATTTACAAAAATTTTTAGGGTTAGTAAATTATGCAAGAAATTTTATTCAAGATTTAGGAAAAATAGCAGGACCATTGTACGCAAAGACAGGTATTAAAGGCCAGAAAAACTTTAATATAGAAGACATTAAATTGAGCCAAAAAATAAAATAAAAAATTAAAAATATTCTAGATCTAAAAATTCCATCAGAATCAGATTATTTAATCATTCAAATAGATGGAAGTGATTTAGGATGGGGAGCTATCTTAAAAGCGCGACCTAATAAATACAGTAATAAAAATGAAGAACAAATATGTGGATATCAGAGTAGGGCATATAAAGAAAAAGGAAACATGAGTGCTATAGATCTAGAAGTATTAGCTATAATATACGGGTTAAATAGTTTCAAATTATATATTCTAAATAAAGAAGAAATTTTAGTTAGAATAGATTGTGAAGCTATAGTTAAATTTCATCAAAAAATAAATGACAAAACTAGTAGTAGAAGAAGATGGCTAAACTTTACAGATACCATATCTGTTTATAAGAATATATTATTTGAACATATAAAAGGTAAAGAAAATGAATTAGCAGATCAATTAAGTAGATTAAAACTGGGAATAAATAAATCAGTTTTAATCTCACTCATTTGTTTTCAGCATGAGACCAACAGGACAACCTCCTGCAGATAAAGGCAAAGGTGTAGCTTCATCTTCAGAGTCATATCAACAGAAAATGTTAGGTAATTTAAATTTAGACCATTAGAATCTTTAGAGACAATGGAAAGAATTCACTTCGGACCATTCAATTTAATTTCTTACCCCGAGAGTAACATATCTTTTAGAATAAGACCAGATTACATTTTAGATAGACCCCAAAGGTGTTTAGTGGATAATCTTTGGATCTCTTATAATAGACAAAACTGTAATCATTTTATGGCATCCATGATCTCTTTATGCCATTACATGGCAGAAAAGAGTAGGCCTCGATTTAAATACTATGTAGTCATTCATGGAAAAACTAACAGAATTTTCCAAACATGGTTAGGGTATTAGATTCAATACAAGGTTTTAAAGCTCCTCTTTTTAAAGGTTTTAATGATTTTACCAAAGCTACCAATCATGCTAGAGGATATTTAGGACCAAACTATTATATATCTCCTTCACTCAGACAAAATCCAGACCAAATACCCCAGTATAATCTGCAAAAAGAGACTTGAAAGATTATCTTCTGCAACCATTGTTTTTCAATGACAGAGAATTTCAAGAAGCTAAATGCCCAGAAAGAATCACTCCTCGTGGAAAACACAAGATTAATAAAATAGATACAATTATTAGAAGCAAGACTCTACCAACAGACAAATGTAAGCACGAAGGATGTACAAACACAGACCCAGACTCAGAGTTCTCCATCTCCTCAAAAAATGGATGAGAAGGGTGTGCATTTCCCACTAAATGCTCAGAAATCCACTATACCGGATGTTGGTACAGCTAGTTCGGTTCAAACGGTGACCGGTAAAGACAAATCAAACCCGTTAATGGTTGTCACTTTGCCAAAAAGTAAAGATGAAGGGTGTTCTTCATAAAAAAAATAAGTTAACAAGATCAGGTAATAAAATTTTAAAGAAGACTTTAATATCCAAAATAAAAAATGAAACAATATAGACTATAATCAAACAGACTCTAGACAGATTCTTTAGCAACCAGACACAAGATAAACATATGATTGGACAGCCAAACGGACAGCCTAGTAATTTAGACAAAATTGTTCCAGAGATAAATAATATAGATAATAATTCTGTAAGATCAGAAGAAGATGATAGTATTGTACACTTCCAGGATGCTCAGGATCCATATGAAGACGATGACTCAGGAATGAGCTTCGACTCAATTGCCCTGCATAACTCGAATACATAGTAAAGACAATATACCATTTGTATTATTAGCTAGTATAGTCAGGTGGGGATGCCCACTTTGTGTCTTGTAATAGTCAGAGTCAGAGTGCTTCCTTTATCACTACTTTCCAAAAGAAAGAAAAATTGTTGAAGCATGCATCAAAATAAGTGTGGAAGAAAAATTAATAATGCATGTGACGATGGGGACCAATGAGTACCCGGCTTGCATTATTAAGATTCCTTCTTATCTCTTATATTTAAGTATTGGCCATATGTGTTTAGGCCACGTAGTAATCTTTAGAACCACTACTTTATTTAGTTTTTGCCTATAAAAGGTGTACATTTTGTAGAAGGAAGGCAGAGCGAAATCAACCAACTTGAAAACATACTTGAAATGTGTAAACCCTTCCTCCCAAAAAACCTATCCAAGTCAGTTCTTCTTGTATAAATTTTGTAACAGTATGGTTTTAATAAAAGCTCCAACTTTTCTATTCGATCTTAAGGGAGTTCCCGAAAGGGAAACCTCTCTCCTATTTACTTCATGTAAGTTCTTATTTACATATTTTCCCCATAAAATATTTATATTTATGTTTTTATATCCATGTTTAAAGTTATTCTACATATTTTTGTACATCATGTAAATTAGATTCTCTATAAAATTCTTACCCTTAGTATATGGTTAGCCTCTTAATTTCTTAATAACAATGATGGATTAACCTGTAAGTTCCTAGGAATCCTGGCCTTGATAGTCCAATAGGTCTGCAAAATAGACAAAGGACGAGTGTTAGCTACCAGACAAAAAATTTTTAGGGTGTGGTTAAAGAAGTAAGATGTTAAGAACATAGATTAAGAGGAAGAGATGAACAGGGTAAAATAAAATAAAATAAAAAAATAAAAAAAACTCTGGGGAAAATATAAGATAAACATGAAGAAATAGTGGAAAGAGGGAGTACTGAGTAGGTTTTACAAAACTGATTAAATTCACCAAAAAATATCTTTGTTTATTATCTTTGAGTTTAAATATATTGAAATATATATTAATTTGAGTTTAAATATATTGAAATATATATTAAAATATACCTCTGTTTCTTTGAAATATAATCTTATTGAAATATACCACTATTTTGACCTTAATTTGAAACTATAGAATTAATAATATATTGTTCGTTGAAGTTATATTAATGTAAGCTAATCAAATTAATCGATAACTACTCATCAGAGTATGTATATGAAATACGTCGCGTTATATTATTGGATAATATACTCGTGTATGTATGTGATGTATATAGTATGTATTTAGAACTTAATATAGTCGATAGTATATATATGTGTGTGTATGTATGTATATATATATATATATATATATATATATATACATATTATATAGTAAAGGTATATTAATGACATAAGATAAACTAACTGATAATTCATCTGAGTATATGTGAAATACATTGTATATGTTATGGGGTAGTAAAATTGTGTATGTGATGTATATAGTACGTATTTGAAAGTTGATACACAATTGAATATATGTATATATACCTATATCTCATGTAGTGATGCACACAATAATCAAAAGCTAGATAACTGAATCTATATATCAAAATATTTTGAATAACACATTGATATCATAATTTTGAGGAAATAGATATATTATTTTGTGTCAATGTAGACACGTGTATGTTGTTGAAGTTGTAATAATGTAAGATAATTAATCGATAATTTATCTTATTAATACGCTATATTATGAGGTATGTATATATATATATAACATCATATTTAAAACCTAATTCACCATAAATTTATCGTAATTTGTAAAATTCATTGATATTATTATACGATTGAGAAAATATACTACTCGTGTTAATATAAAGATAAAAATAACTAATTAGCTGATTTATATATATACACATTGCATTAAACTATTTGGATGTTGTTATAAAAATTAATTTTTTATAAATATTGTATTTATCGTATTTGAATGATAATTAACCAAAAATTCATCCTAATTTGCCAAATGCATTGATATTATTATACGATTGACGAAATATACTACTCGTGTTAGTATGATGATAAAATAACTAATTATATAATTTAACTTTTTTAAAAAAAATTGACCACATGTGATCATTTTTCGATAGTAACTTTTTAAAAAGTAAATCGAACACTTATATTTTATTTTGTCAATAATTTTGTAAAACGACCACATGTGGTTGATTTTAAAAATGATTTCAGAAAACCGACCACATGTGGTCGATTTTTAAACTATTTCCAGAAAGTTGACCACATGTGTTCGGTATTTCTGGGATTTTTTAATTACCAACCACATGTGGTCTGTTTTCTATAATTTAATTAAAAATAATTTATTAAATAAATTAATTCCTACCCTACCCCACCCGACCCGACCTGAACCAACAAAATAAACACAATTCCTAAAATTCAATCGTACCCAATTACTAAATTCTAAAAGCAACACACAAACACCGTAACACATACACTGTCGAGCTTCCACCGTCACCACCGACCAACTGTACCGACCAAACTGCCACCGCCGACTGTCATAGGTATTATTTAGAAAGTAAATTCTTTTGTTGAATTTTCAAGAAGTGTTGAAATAATAGTTTAAAATGATTTTTCTTTTAATTATATTCATTGAATAAATTATATAAGTTCAAGCTTCAATTTTCCTCTGGAACAAAAGAAAAAGAACAACTTTGTTCTTTGAATGGGAGGAATACTTTGAAAATTCATGGCATAGTCAAAAGTAGTGTACAATGTTCAAGTTTTCTAGGAAAAGGACTGATAAACACTTTTTCCAAAAATAACTAGGACATGGAAACTATACTATTTAGAGAACTTTTCAATCTTAGAAGGATAAGAAGTTAACATTCCTTGTTCTTGCAAGTAAATTAGGGTTTACTTTTTTGAAAACTCTATTATAATTTTAGTATTTTGGTGGTTTATTATGTCCAAGGTTTTTCTTATTTTGCCCCATGGTCAAGATATTTTTCTTCAAGTTGTCTAATGGGTTTCTTGTAATTTGTTATTACTATTTGACAGAATCCGCATTCAGAAAAAGTATTGCTTTCCTATTTTTTGGTGACCCCTTATCTCTTTCTCTTTAATTTAGGCCAAGCTAAGGTAAGTTAATTTCTCTCTATTTTCTTATAATGAAGTCTTTAAATGTAGTTTAGTTTGGGATTATTCGCTCTAGAAGGCTTTGAAATCTATAAAAATTTTATGATGCTTTTAGGGTGTGAGAGAGACATATGGTGCATCTACTTATTTGTTTTGTTACACTTGTTCAATTGTTTTGACTTATACTATAAATGAATATGCTACTTGAAAGTGATTAAGTGTAGTTACTTTAAGGTGAACTTTTATTTTGAATTTTATTGAAGCAAAGGTACTTGAAATGTGAACTTTTTATTTTAAATTTTTCTATGCTTGATAAATTGATTAAGTGTAGGTAGTTGAAAGATAAATTTTTGTTTTGAATGTGGTTTAATTTGGTAGCATGAGAGGTGACTTAGTCACTTTAAATTGATTAAGCATAAGTAGTTGAAAGGTGAATTTTTTTTGGGAATGTGGTTTAGTATGGTTCCATGTGAGGTACTTAGTCACTTGAAATTGATTAAGTTTAGGTAGCTGAAAGGTGAATTTTTGTTTTGAATGTGGTTTAGTTTGGTAGCATGTGAAGTGACTTAGTCACTTGAAATTGAATAAGTGTAGGTAGTTGAAAGATGATTTTTTTTTTGAATGTGGTCTAGTTTGGCAGTATGTTAGCTGACTTAGTCACTTGAAATTGATTAAGTGTAGGTAGTTGAAAGGTGAATTTTTGTTTTTAATATGGTTTAGTTTGGCAGCATGTGAGGTAACTTAGTCACTTGAAATTGATTAAGTGTAGGTAGTTGAAAGGTGAATTTTTGTTTTGAATGTGGTTTAGTTTAGTTCCATGTGAGGTGACTTAGTCACTTGAAATTAATTAAGTGTAGGTACATGAAAGGTGAATTTTTGTTTTGAATGTGGTTTAGTTTGGTAGCATGTGAGGTGACTTAGCCACTTGAAATAGATTAAGCGTAGGTAGTTAAATGGTGAATTGTTGTTTTGAATGTGGTTTAATTTGGTAGCATGTTAGGTGACTTAGTGACTTGAAATTGATTAAATTAGGTACTTGAAAGGTGAATTTTTTTTTCTGAATATGGTTTAGTTTGGTACCATGTGAGGTGACTTAGTCACTTGAAATCGATTAAGTAAAGGTAGTTGAAAGGTGAATTTTTGTTTTGAATGTGGTTTAGTTTGGTTCCATGTGAGTCGACTGAGTCACTTGAAATTGATTAAGTGTAAGTACTTAAAGGTGAATTTTTGTTTTGAATATGGTTTTATTTAGTAGTATGTAAGGTGACTTAGTGACTTGAAATTGATTAAGTGTAGTAGGTACTTGAATTTTGAATTTTTGCTTTGAATGTGGTTTAGTTTGGTAGAATATGAGGTGACTTCATCACTTGAAATTGATTAAGTGTAGGTAGTTGAAATGTGACTTTTTAATTTTGAAATTTAGGTACTTGAGATGTAAGCTTTTGTTACTTGAACTAATTACTTGAATCTGATTGACTGTGTAGATGGAACCTGATTATAGCTGGATATATCAACGAAATAATTATAATAGAATGGGTCTTAGGGTGGAATTTATTGAAGGTGTCAGATGATTTGTTGAACATGATAGGACACTTGATGCTTGGTCACGTTTTCAGGATATTTGTTGTCCTTCTACTAGATGTGATGGTCTAAATCTTTTAAAAGAAGAAGTTGTGAAGGAACATCTTTCTAGAAAGGGGTTTCATGAGGACTTTTTAAGATTGTGTACTATTCATGGTGATGTTGAGAAAAATAACTTTGTTGTTGGTGAAAGTAGTAGGTCTACATGGCATAGTGGATATCAAGATACTAAGATGACAAAAATGGTGCACGATGCTTTTGGGATGCAACACGGGGGGAACCTTTAGGAAAAATGTCAAAAATGTTACCAATAGAGAAACGGGTTATTTTTATGAACAACTGCATGCTGCTAGTCATCCTTTGTTTAACGGGTGTTCGGATTCTCATTTGTCTGTTGTTGTTAGATCATAAAGTATTAAATCAGATTAGAATATTGCTGAAGGAGAAATGAGCTCAATGATAGACCTTATTATAGAGTTAGTTGACCCTGCCTTAGGGGTTCTTTATTTTTTTCTATAAGGCAATAAGATTGGTGTCAAATTAGGTCTCTCCTTGGTTAGAATTAATTGTTGTGAAAGTGGTTGCATGTTATACTTTAAATAAGATTCTAACCTAGAGTCCTGTAAGTTTTGTCAGCACCCTCGATATAAGCGTGGTTGTAGTGGAAATAAAATTGTTATTAAGGCGATGCATTATTTGCCTCTAATACCAAGATTGAAGAGGTTGTATTCTTCAAATATCTCAGCTCCTCATATGAGATGGCATAGTGAAAATAGAAGGCTCACTGGTGTTATGTGTCATCCATCTGATGGAGAGGCTTAGAAGTATTTTTAGGCAAATTATTCACATTTTGCTGCTGATCCATGAAATATTGTAACGCCCCAGAAAATGGGTCCCGGAGCGTCACATAGTGCTTGAGGCTATCAATAGCCCAAAGCTAACCCTTTGAGCTATGTTCATTCAGTTCAACACAAATCAATGGGGTTTCCATAAATAACCCTCAAATATCAACAGAGTAATCATCATCCAAGAATAAAAGAATTTCAGAAAGATAACAAAATACGACTTATTAGTCAACTCCCAACATCTATACTAGTCTAACAAGCCTTTAAGAAAATCAATAAAACCAGCGAGCCATTGAGACATGCACCAACTGACTCATACTTAGTTATCAAATACAAGTAATTCCGTGAAATGAACATCAGAAATCACGTCCTCAGAACATGAGGATTCACCACAACAGAGGATGTAGAACTGCGTTCTCGAAGAATCACTGTCGAACCTGGAACTAAGCACCTGAACCTACATTCCGAGAAAATGTAGCCCACATCTGAAGATGTGGATCAGTACCATAGAAAGGAACCGAGTATATGGGGGTGTATGCAGTTGTATAAACATCATCGTCATAAATATTTATAAAAATATGCAGAATATATGACAGACTCACATAGCCCAAAGAAAATCATCATAATCATAAGAGGATGAAATAAGTACAATAACACATGTGAGTCCTCATATAATTTGTGAATCACTTTCAGTTCATCAAAAATATCAATTCTCATAATGTAAATATCATTTAAATCTTTCGAAAGAATAACTTTCACAATTCCACTTTCAAATCACTTCACCATTCACCATAGACACAAGGAAACACACACACACTGGGAGATCCTATAACCGACATAAACCATGTGAGCTACATGGAGTCCAACGTACAACCCACGTTGGGGAGAGTTGTCCTATCCTTTCCATCGGAGTAGGACTATCGATATCAAATCCAGACAAACTAGTGATCACGATATAAATCATCCTCAGGCTTACTCCTACGGGGGCACGTAGTTCTAGGGAAGTAAGGTCGCTTTATACCTCCCACTCGGTGCTAAAGATTTCTCCCATACTTAGCTCAGATCATTTCAAAAACAATCGACAACAAAACAATTTTAGTAATATATAAATATACATCGGGAGCCATCATGCTTCCCATCTATCAAAATCAATCACGTTGTGGATTTCTTTCACACTCGAGTTCAAAATAACTGCATTGAGACCAAAAGGTCAAATCATTCAAAATATCTCAAATATTCAACATCAACGTGCTTATAACACATTCTCAAAAAAAACACAATTTTCAATGGGGATTCACGATCCAAATATCAAAATCATGATAAATATCGTTCAAGATTCATGCTTTATATCTCCACACATGTAAATTTATCTTTCAAAATCATAAAAATCAAGATTTCATAATAATCATAATAAGATATGGGTTCATGCTTCAAATTCGTAAAAATCATGCCTTTGTAAAGAAAATTACTTTTGGGCACAAGAACGAAAGAGAGTTCTTGTTGAAAACCCCCACATACCTTGAATGATGAAATTTAGATCGATTGTCATTTTTGAGATGTTAATCCTGCCTTTGAGTGATGGTTCTTGGAGTTCTTGAACTAGGAACTTCGAATCTTGAATAAATTGCAGAATTAATGGTGAACTTTAGAGGTTCTTAAAGTTGGATGTAGGAGCTTAGGGTTTTCTTTTTGAGGGAATGTGATGAAATATAACATATAATTCTTCTAAAAGGATTTAATATAGGATTTGGACGCATTTTGGGTGAGGGGGAATGACCAAAACACCCCTAAAAATCAAAAAATTCTCGAATTTATCCTTTGGTGGACTGTTTTGATAGTTTGAAGTAGATCAAACATAACATTTTACTCTAATATTCAAATTGGATGAAACAAATTTCATTAGAAAGAGGACTCTCATATATTTCTATTGATATATAGTATCTCACCCATATCATTGTGTACGAGGAGTTATGGTCGTTTAAAGTTGACCCAAAAATTTGATTTTGATAGGCTGAAGTAGATTGACCATAACTTTTTGCTCTGATAGACAAACTGGATGAAACCAATTTCATTGGAAAGAGGACTCGCAGAGATTTTTGTTGATATATAGTAAATCACCTAGATCATTATGTACAAGGAGTTATGATCATTTAATTTTGGAGCAAAAATACATCAGGCCTCAGTACTTTTTCCTGACGTTTTACTATTTACTACTATTCATAGTTCGATCGGAATGTTCATAACTCGTTGTTCGGGTATCCTTTTTGGATGATCCACATATCATTGGAAATCTTATTCGATACTCTATGGAATGGTGGGTCATAATCTAAGACATTCCACACAAAAAATTTATAATTCATTCTAGAAGATAGAACCCAACACGTTTACACATAAAATTTCAACGAAAAATTTTTCGGGGTATTACATCATCCCTCCCTTGGAAAAATTTGTCCTCGAATGACGCTAGACATGCCAAGATTAGATAGGTAATACAACATATAGCTGAAACCATTCATTAGACTCATCACCACATCGTTTCTCACTCCGAATGCAACATAGAATGCATAAATTTAAGAAACTACAGCTGAACACATAATAAATGACAGCTGAACTGCTGCAACTATTATCAAAAGTGCATGATTTAGGAAAGAATGGTACCTTCGTCTTGATCGGATTTCATGGAAAATAGGTGCGGGTACTTGGATCGCATATCCGCCTCAGCTTCCCAAGTTGCACCCTCAACAGATTGGTTTCGCCACAATACCTTGACCAAGGGAACTTCTTTGCTTCTTAGTCTTCGGACACTAAAATCAAGAATCTCAACAAGAATCTCATCAAAAGAAAGATTTTATTGAATGTCAGCACTCACAGATGAATCCACTACCACAGCATCCCTAATATGCTTTCTAATCATGGAGACATGGAATATTGGATGAATAGAGGATAACTCGGAAGGCAACTCGACTACATAAGCTACCTTACCAACACGACTAAGAATTTTGTAAGGACCAACATAACAGGGAATAAGCTTCCCCTTCTTTCCAAATCTCTTCACCCCCCTCATGGGTGAAATTTTCTAATACACTAGGTCACCAACTTCAAACTCAAGGTCTCTCCTTCTAACGTCCACATTTGACTTCTGATGAGTCCGCGTGGTTTTTAACCTTTCCCTAATCAACTTAACTTTTTTCATAGCCTCAAATACCGAATCAGGACCACTCACAGCCATTTCACCCACCTCAAACCAAACTATGGTTGATCTACACTTCCTTCTATATAAGGCTTCAAATTGAGCCATGAAAATACTAGAGTGAAAACTGTTATTGTAAGCAAACTCTATCAACGGTAAGTAATCATCCCAACTTCCTTTAAAGTTAAGTGCACAAGCTCTCAACATATCCTCTAAGGTCTAGATGGTCGCTCAGCCTGACCATCGGTTTGTGGATGAAAAGCAAAACTCAAAAGCACTTGGGTACCAAGACCCTTCTGAAAAGCTTTCCAAAATTGCGAAGTGAACTGAGTAACCCTATCCAAAATGATAGACAAGGAAACTCCGTGCAGTTTAACTAGATCTCGGATATACAATCTAGCATAATCCTTAGAAGTATATGAAGTATGAACAGGCAAGAAATGACCAGACTTAGTCAACCTATCAACCACAACCCAAATGGAATAATGATGGCGTCGGGAAGGAGGAAAACCAATCATGAAGTCCATATTTATCTCTTCCTACTTCCAGGTGGGAATACTAAACTCTTACATTATACCACCAAGTCTTTGGTGTTCAACCTTAACCTGTTGGCATGTTGCACACTTAGCTACAAATTCTTCTACATCTTTCTTCATTCCACTCCACCAATAGATTTCCCACAAGACTCGGTACATCTTGGTGGCACCACGATGAATAGAATATCGCACCCCATGCGCTTTATCCATAATCCTCTATCTCAGATCATCAACATCCAGGACACACAATCTACCCTGAAATCTCAACACACCATCTCTACCTTGGGAGAAAACCTTTAATTTTTTGTCCTTGACTGACTCCTTCAGTCTGACCAAACTAGAATCTAAGTATTGTTTTCCTTCACTTCCGAAACCAAGGAGGATTCGAAACTACTCTGAACCCCTATTCTACCTTCAGCAGAGTCAAAAAACCTAACCCCAATCTATCCAAGCGATTTACATCATGAGCCAACTCTTTCTTACCTTCTACCATATGCGAAACAATACCCATGGACACTCTACTTAGGGCATCCGCCACAATATTGGCCTTTCCCGAATGGTACAACACACTCATATCATAGTCCTTTAACAATTCTAACTATCGTATCTGCCTAAGATTTAATTCTCTCTAGGTAAACACATACTGTAGACTCTTCTGATCAGTGACAACATCAACATGGACGCCATACAAATGGTGTCTCCAGATTTTCAAAGCAAACACAACAACAGCCAACTCAAGGTCATGGGTGGGGTAATTTTTCTCTTGGTATTTCAACTGTCTAGAAGCATAATCTATAACCTTACCCTTCTGAATCAATTGGCAACCCAACCCAACTCTAGAAGCATCATAGTACAACATAAAACCATCAACACCATCAGGCAAAGTCAAAACAGGGGTTGAAATGAGTGTCGTTTTCAACTCCTGAAAACTCTTCTCACAAGATTCGGACCACAAGAACATCACTTTCTTTTGGGTAAATCGAGTCATAGGAGATTCTATAGAGGAGAAACCCTCAACAAAATAGTGGAAATAGCCAGCTAAACCTAAGAAACTTTGGATATCAGTCGGAGAAATAAGTCTAGGCCAATTTCTAATAGCTTCGGTCTTTTGGGGATCTACTCTAATACCCTCAGAAGAAATGGTATGACCCATAAAAGCAACTGACCTTAGCCAAAACTCACACTTACTGAACTTTGGCAAACAACTTGTGATCTCTAAGGGTTTGCAAGATAGTTCGGAGATGATCAGAATGTTCATCCTCACTACGGCAATACACTAGTATATCATCGATGAACACTATGACAAACATATCCAGATATGATCTGAACACTCGATTCATGAGATCCATGAAAGCTGCTGGGGCATTAGTTTAATCGAAAGACATAACAAGAAACTCAGAATGGCCATAACGAGTTCGGAAAGCGGTTTTCGGGATGTCACACTCCCTAACTTTGAATTGATGATAGCCAGAACGAAGGTCTATCTTTAAGAAATAACTTGCACCTTGTAATTGGTCAAACAAATCATCTATTCTTGAAAAGGGGGTACTTATTTTTTGTGCTGACTTTATTTAGTTGGCGGTAATCAATGCACATATGCAAAGAGCCATCTATCTTTCTCACAAACAACACAGAAGTACCCCAAGGAGAAACACTGGGCCTTATGAAACCCTTATCTAGTAGATATTTGAGCTGCTCTTTCAACTCTTTAAGTTCTGCAGGGGCCATACGGTAAAGAGGAATAGAAATAGGCTGAGTATCGAGAAGAAGATCAATCCCAAACTCTATCTCTCTATCAGGAGGTATCCCTGGGAGATCATCTGGAAAGACATAAAAAAACTCATTGACGACATTAACAGACTAAAGAGTTGGAGTCTCAGACTTAGTGTCTTTGACTCTAACTAAATGGTAAATACACCCCTTGGAAATAAGCTTTCTATCTTTGAGGTAAGAGATAAAATGACTCTTGGGTGACACAGAATTCCCAGACCACTCAAACATGGATGCACCCAGAAACTAAAACTTGACCACTTGGGTCTGATAATCAATAGAGGCATAAGAACAATACAGCTAGTCCATACCCAGAATCACATCAAAATCTACCATGTCTAACTCAGTAAGATCAGCCAACAAGACTCTATGAAGAATGGTAACAGGACACTTTTTATACACTTTATGGGCAACAATCACCTACTTGGGTAGAAACTAGGATAGGCTCAGAAATAATCTCAGGACTCATTTCAAAAATCACATCAATCAAACATGTAACATATGAGGAACTGGATCTAGAATCCAACAAAGCATACACATCAAACTAAAATATATGAAGCATACCAGTAACAACATCGGGAGAGTCCTCCAATTCCTGGTGGGATGGTAAAGAATAGAATCTATTCTGTCACTGCTTGCCAGTATTGCTAGAAGAGGCGTCCTGAGCTGGGGCTGGGCAATTCGCTGGAACTGGAGCACTAAAAGTCTGAGTCTGGGTTTAAGGGCGATATTCACGACGCCCTTGTCTATCCTGTGGACAATCTCTAACTTTGTGACCCATGTCACCATATCAAAAACAATCCCTCTTCTCACCCTAACACTCACTCGAATGATCCCTACCAAACTTAGGACACAGAGGATGATTTGGCTTACTGCCAGTACTGTACTGGAACCTGGATGAATATGACCTGCTACCTTGATCCTTCCTACCTCTAGGCATGGGAGAACTAGCATATGAAGGTGCTGGCATAGAAGAACAATCCTGATACTGAGGACGACTCCCTCCTTGTGATCTAGTCTAACCCTATTCGTGCTGCTCGAACCTAGATCTTTTATTCCCTCTTATTCTATCTCTATCCTTAATCTTGTCTGGCTCAATCTATTGGGAATGAGTCATCAGCCTAGAAAGATTCATCTCACTATTCAGCATAGCAGACCTACACTCCTTAACCACATAACTAGACACTCCAGTCACAAACTTACTCATACTAGCCTGATTATCATCCACTAAGTCAGGAGCATACTTGGCCAACCGATTGAACTTTAGATAGTACTCCCTAATAGTCATAGAGCCCTATCGCAGGTTAATAAAATCTTCCACCTTTACCTCCCTTATCTCCAAAGGGAAAAACTTATCCAGGACTACATCCTGAAACTGTTGCCAAGTTGTAGGGACAGCTCCCTCACCTCTACCTTTCCTCCAAGCAACAATCCAGTTATAAGAAATGTCTTTCAACCTATACACATCAAACTCCACACTATGTTCCTCAGATATATGCATCACCTGAGTAATCTTTCGCACCTCCTCTAAAAACAACAGTGGATCCTTATCAGACTTGAACCCATAAAATTTTGGTGGATTCATCCTCATGAAGTCACGGATACCTCCCTGCTGCTGTGGAGCCGGGGCCGGGTTGTCCTGAACAGCTTAGGCTAGCACCTGAAAGGCTTCCCGAAATTTAGCATGAGACATATTTTCATTCAATGGGTCAGCGGGTTGAGGTTGCTGACCATTATTATTTCTTCTCAATCGACGTGGAGGCATATTTTTGAAAGAGAAGAGCAAGAATAAATAGCAGAAAGAGATACTTTAAGCATGATAGACTTCTGAAAGAAAGAATCACATTTTTTCCTAAAACGTCTTGTAGCCTCTTGCTCATAGATGTTGTGCGCTACACACCGATGATCAAGACTCTACTTAACGAGGCTTGTCAGACTCTTTAGGACACCTTAAAACCTTAGGCTTTGATACCAAGTTTGTAACGCCCCAAAATATGGTTCCCGAAGCGTCACACGGTGTTTGAGGCTACGAATAACCCCAAGCTTACACTTTGAGCCATTTTTATTTAGTTTAATACAAATCGATGGGATTTCCATAAATAACCCTCAAATATCAACATAGTAATCATCATCCAAGAATAAGATAACAAAATATGACTTATTAGTCAACTCTCAACATCTATACTAGTCTGACAAGCCTCTACGAAAATCAATAAAACTAGCGAGCCATTAAGACATGCCCCAACTGACTCATACTTAGTTATCAAATGTAAACAATTCCGTGAAACCAACATCAGACATCACGTCCTCAGAACATGAGGACTCACCACAATAGAGGATATAGAACAGCGTGCCTGAAAAATCACTGTCGAACCTGGAACTAAGCACCTAAACTTGCATTCCAAGAAAATGCAGCGCATATTCGAATATGTGGGTTAGTACCATGGAAAGGAACTGAGTATATGGGGGTGTATGCAGTTGTATAAACATTATCATCATAAATATTTATAATAAATATGCAGAAAATATGAAAGACTCACATAGCCCAAAGAAAATCATCATAATCATAAGAGGATGAAATAAGTATAATAACACATATAAGTCATCATATAATTTGTCAATCACTTTCAGTTCATCAAGAATATCAATTCTCATAATGTAAATATCATTTAAATCTTTCAAAAGAATAACTTTCACAATTCCACTTTCAAATCACCTCACCATTCACCATAGACACAAGGAAACACACACACATTGGGAGATCCTATAACCGACATGAACCATGTGAGCTATATGGAGTCTAACATACAACCCACGTTGGGGAGAGCCATCCTATCCTTTCCATCGAAGTAGGACTATGGATATCAAATCCACACAAACTAGTGATCACTATATAAATCAGCCTTAGGTTCACTCCTATAGGGGCACATAGTTCTAGGGAAGTAAGGTCGCTTTATAACTCCCACTCGGTGCTAAAGATTTATTCCGGAATTAGCTCAGATCATTTCAAAGACAATCCACAACAAAAAAATTTTAGTAATATATAAATATACATTGGGAGCCATCATGCTTCCCATCTATCAAAATCAACCATATTGTGGATATCTTTCACACTTGATTTAAAAAAAAACTCCATTAAGAACAAAAGGTCAAATCATTCAAAATATCTCAAATATTCAACATCAACGTGCTTATAACACACACTTTTTCAAAAACACAATTTTCAATGGGGATTCACGACTCAAATATCAAAATCTTGATAAATATCATTCAAGATTCATGATTTATATCTCCACACATGTAAATTCATCTTTCAAAATCATAAATATTAACATTTCATAATAATCACCATAAGATATGGGTTCATGCTTCAAATTCGTAAAAATTAAATAAAAATCATTTTGGGCACAAGAACGAAATAGAGTTCTTGTTGAAAAACCCCACATACCTTGGATGATGAAATTTAGATCGATAGTCATTTTTGAGATGTTAATCGTGCCTTTGAGTGATGGTTCTTGGAGTTCTTGAACTAGGAACTTCAAATCTTGAATAAATTTGCACAATTAATGGTGAACTTTGGAGGTTCTTAAAGTTGGATGTAGAAGCTTAGGGTTTTCTTTTTGAGGGAATTTGATGAAATATAACATATAATTCTTCTAGTAGGCTTTAATATAGGGTTTTTATGGATTTTGGGTGAGGGGTAATGACCAAAATGCCCCTAAAAATTAAAAAAAATCTTGAATTTGTCCTTTGGTGGACTATTTTGATAGTTTGAAGTAGATCGACCATAATGTTTTACTCCGATATCTAAATTGGATGAAACCAATTTCATTATAAAGATGAATCTCATATATTTCCATTGATATATAGTATATTACCCAGATCATTCTGTAAGAGCAGTTATGATTGTTTGAAGTTAACCCAAAAATTCACTTTTGTTAGGCTGAAGGAGATTGACCATAACTTTTTTCTCTGATAGACAAATTGGATGAAACTAATTTCATTGGAAAGAGGACTCACAGAGCTTTCCGTTGATATATATTAGATTATCCAGATCATTATGTACATGGAGTTATGATTATTTAAAGATGGAGAAAAAATGCGTCAGGCCTCAGTACTTTTTCCTGCATGTTTTACTGTTCACTACTATTCACGGTTCGATCGGAATGTTCATAACTCGTCGCTTGGGTGTTCGCTTTGGATGATCCACATATCATTGGAAATATTATTCGATACCTTATGGAATGGTGGGTCATAATCTAAGATGTTCCGCACGGAAAATTTATAATTCATTCTAGAAAATAGAACCCAACACGTTTACGCACAAAATTTCAATGAAAAATTTTCTAGGGTATTAAAAATTTTCATTTAGGATTATGTGTGGATGGCTTCTCACCTTTTTCATTTGGTGCTGCGCCATATTCATGTTTGCCTATATTTATCACACGGTATAATCTTTCTCCTGAAATGTTGATGACTGGTCTATATATATCTTTGAATTATGTTATTCTTAGCCCACATTCAGAAAGAATAGAACTGAACATGATGGTCCACCTTTAAGGTTATGTGGTCATGACATCTGGGAGATTGTTCTATATTTACCTAAAGCTAGCGTGGAATCATTGTATTGGCTTGATGGATATGTAATTTCGCATAACTAGATTAAGCAAAGTATATTTTAGGAGTTATAATATTGGCCAGATAATTTACTTAGAAGTAATGTTAATGCCATACATACTGAGAAGAACTATTATGAAAACTTGTTCAATACAGTTATAGATGTCACCGACAAGACAAAGGATAATCCTAAGGTCAGATATGATTTACCAGAATATTGAAAATGCAGAGAATTACACTTATAGGAGGGGCCCAATGGCAATGTTCTTAAGCTCAAGGCTAGTTATACATTCAAGTTGGACCAAAAGAGAAAAATATGTGAGTGGGTCCAAAGTTTAAAGATACCCGGTGGATATGCCTCAAATTTGGGAAAGAGATTTGATATGACATAAGAAATCTTACATGGAATGTTAAGCCATGATTGTCATGTTTTCATGAAACAATTACTTCCAATTTATTTTATTGGTTAACCTGAAAACATATGGAAACCAATAGCAGAGATTAGTTTGTTCTTCAAAGACTTATGTGCCACCATATTAAAAGAAGAAACTCTGGAGAAAATGAAAAGTAATATTGTTGTTATCACCAACAAGTTGGATAAGATTTTTTTCCAGGGTTCTTCAATGTGATGGAACATCTTCCCATTTACCTTGTTCACGAAGCTCGGCTAAGCAGTTCAGTTCAAACTAGGTGGATGTATCCATTCAAACGGTAAGCAATTACAACATATTTAAATTCATACATATCTTTTTTAATATAGTAAACATCTAATCTTAAGATTGTACAAGGCCATTGAAAAATTGAAAAAGGGTCCCAAATATAAACATAGGGTAGAAGGTTCTATAAGTGAGGTATATCTTACAAGAGAAATATCTCAATTTTGTTCATACAACTTTCGTGATGAAGTTTCTTATTTAAGAAACCGACCAAATCGTCAGTAGGACGATGAGAATAAGCCTCATTTGAAATCTATATCAATTTTCTATCAACAAGGTAGTAAGGCTAAAAAGACCATATTTTGCTGGCTCAATACCATGGAGCACAAATCAGCAACTTTGTATGTCTTGCTGAACTGCATAAAATTTGAGCCCTCTCTGAAGTAAGGAGAATAAATATTGACATATCATATTTACTTACCCATTCTCTTAAGGAAACTAATTGTGTTTTTCATATTTGATCTTCAGTTCATTTAAGACTCAATTCCATGAAAATTAAGCGTATCCATCCTTTGCAACATGGTTTACATATGAGATTTGTAAGTGTACTAATATTTCTACAAATTTTAAACATTTACACATTCTTCAACTAACACACACACACACATATATATATGTGTGTGTGTGTGTATAATATTTTTAGGTACACCAGTCAACAAATACAACCGCATGCGATCAGTTCTTGAGAGATATTCTTTGGGACTAGTTGAAGCTCATACAATGTCCCATTACACAGTAAATGGGTTTAAATATTCCACTAAATAACACTCCAGAACAAAGAAAATAAACAATAGTGGTGTTTGGGTTAAGGGTGATGGTGATGTTTATTACTTTGGCATCATACAAGAGATCTTAGAACTAAGTATGCTGGTTTTCCAATAAAAAAAAATTGTCTTCTTTCAATGTAAGTGGTTTTATCCAAGAACAAGAGGCACAATAGTACATAAGGAGCACATCATCATTGAAGTGAAGAACAATAGGTCGTATCCTGTTTATGATCCCTTTGTTTCGCATAAAATGCTAAACAAAATGTATTATGCTCCTTATCTGTTGTGCAGTAATAAGTCTGATTGATGGGTTGTAATCAAAATAAAGCTTATATTACGGGTAGAATTTTAGAATGTGTTGGAGACTTCGTATCAAAATGAAATGCAAATTGATCACTAGTTAGTGGACATTGATTTAGTGGATAGTTTGAATCACCCAAAAAATATATTTGAAGAAATTAATATTGCAAAAGAAGAGGCTGAGTGGGTAAGATATGAGGAAACTTTAGAAGAGGGTAAATGGTTTAGTGGGGAATTTTCGGGAGAGGATGATTAGTTTGGGTAGGTTGTATTTATTATATATTAATGTCTTTATGCTTTATAATATTTGTCTTTATGTTTCTTGTTTAAGATTGATATGTAATATACTATGTAAGATTGTTGTTTTCACTTTTCCATAATTTATGTAGTAATAAAAATATTCTTGTCTTTATTGTGTTGTTGAAGCAATTTGAAATGTGAATTGGTAACTTGTAATTATTTACTTGGAATGTTTTCTTATATATTCATTTTGAAGGACTAACTACTTGTTATCTTTAGATAATTTAGATAGTAGGTAAACGTGAAAAAGGTAAGCAAAAAATTGATCCTACAAAATCAAAAAAGAAAAAACAACCTCCGCCTTATATATTACCGATAGGTATTCATATATCTGAGGGTCAGTTTGTTAACGCGTCAGCACGACCCTCATATTCTAGGTTGTCACAGCATTTAGTTCTTGCTCTTATCCATGTGGGTCAACTTCATGGGTCTAGAGCAACTCATTTCTCTCCCACCCCCGTGCCACCACCATCACAGTACTATCAAATGATCATTGGCATATCCAGGCATCTATACCATCATCTGCAATACCCTCTACTAGCAGTCACCCACGTTCTCACAGTGATTCTACAGGATCTATTGGGTTGACGGATCTTCATATTGGAGGCACTCCATCTGGTGCTTCATATCTGCCTATGCCAGTGCATCCACAGTACTTGTTCCACAGCCTAGAGATAAAGATGATTATCGGAGGTGAAATATTATTCCATATGGAATAGGGTAAGATTTTTAAATATAATAACATTCTTCATATTTCATTTACTATATTATTATGCTCTATGAAATTACTGTTTGTTCTTGTGTTGTAGGTTTAAGCCTGATGTTGGAGATGGAAAAATTACGACTAAATGTATTAGTCAGAACTTCAATGGCTATTGGACCAGTTGGCAAAAGGTTCCAAAATATAACAGGGAAAAAATATTTAAAGAATTTCATGTAAGGATTTAACTTATAGACTACTTAACACATTGTTAGAACAAAAAATTGAATATTATATTTTTATTTTTATTGTAGAAATATTACTGGTGGGATAACGCGTATGAAAGTGCTATACAATGGAATTTTTATAGAAGAGCTAGAGCCAGATTGAACGGTCTGTTAGATTATGCCAAAACAAATAGGGTACGACCAGTGTTTATACTCTAACCCATGTGGCAAGATTATCTTCACTATTGGAATAGCGAAGAATACCAATTGTTGAGTGAGAAAGGAAAGACAGCCAGAGCATCATCCAAGGGTGGCTCTCTACATACTGCGGGTGCAGTTAGTCAGATTACTGTAGAGGAAAAATGGTATGTAACTTTTATAGATTTAATTATTTAAATATTAATAATTTTATCATATACAGGAAAAAAATTAAGTAGGAAGGTAAGACACAATGAGGTATTCGAGGAGACGCATGTGAGGAAGAAAAAGAACCCAACTGATGAAAATGTCTGGGTTGAGCCTCGTGCAAAAGCTGCCCATGTAAGAATCAAATTTTAAATTTATTAATCTTTTTCTCAAAGTTGATATTATTCAAGTACAAGTAGTTTAATATGTTTTTACTATTAATTTTAACTTTACTTTGAATATAGGACAAATATATGTAGCTCGTTAATGAGTATCGTAGTACTCATTCTCTAGAAAGTCAAGGTGACACAATACCTGAAGATGTAGAGAAGGAGTTATGGTAAGAAACTGTGGGTCCTCCAGTTAGAGGTCAATACTACAGATACCACAGAAAGTATTTTGGCGAGAATGTTAGGTCTTTGTCCGGCCCTACTTACTATCCCTCATCATTGATAGAGAAACTGTTGAAACACTAAGAAATATGATTTTTAAACTCACTGAAGAGCTTGCTATACAAAGAGAGAGGGCGAAGGAGAAGGAGGAGGAAAGAGCATCATAAATCAGGATGCTGCAGCAGCAGTTTGGGTCTTTTATTCGATCTGAAGGGATTTTTTCTCCATGTCCTAGTGATGCAGTTCAAGCTACAAAAGGTCTAGGCCTACTGGATGATATCAACATAGATGAGGAATCAGACCCTATGTGTGCGACTGAGGATGAGGATGACGAAAACGATGATGATGAGTGGTACTTTTTCTACTTTTGTATTTGTTGTAGTTTGGATTTGGAGATGAGTTGTAGTTTTACACTTTTGTATGTTTTATATGCTTTGTATGTTTTTAGACTTTTATTGTATGTTGGTTGTTTGAATAGAATGTAGTATATATATTGTATGCTCATTTGTTTGGTTGGTTAATGAAATGTAGAATATATAGGCTTTTTATTTTTTTAAAAAAATTACCAGAAAACCAACCACATATGGTCGGTTTTCTGGTAATTTGACAAAATTGACCATAGTGGTCGATTTTGTTAAAATTAATTAATTAACTTAAAAATAAAATCGAACACATATGGTCGGTTGTATTAAAATTAATTAATTAATTTAAAAATAAAACCGACCACTTGTGGTCAGTCTTATAAAATTAAATAATTAATTTAATTAAAAATACCGACCACAAGGGGTTGTTTTTTTTAAAATTAATTAATTAATTTAAAAATACAATCGATCACTTGTGGTCATTTTTATTAAAGTTAATAATTAATTTAAAAATAAAACTGACCACTTGTGGTCGGTTTATTTTGAATTTTTTATTATTAAAATCTTTTTTCTTTTAAAACAATACTATTGAATTTTAAATATATATATATATATATATATATATATCAATAAATTGACCACATTTCTGGTCAATTTTAAAAAAAAAATTCTAAAAAATCAACCATATGGGGTCATTTTTTCTGGTAATTTTACAAAAATCGTCCACAAGTGGCTAGATTTTAAAAATAAATAAATTAATTTAAAAATAAAACCGACCACATGTGATCGGTTTTATTAAAACTAATTAATTAATTTAAAAATAAAACTGCCACTTGGGGTCAATCATATAAAATTAATAATTAATTTAAATAAAATACCGACCATAAGTTGTCAATTTTTTAAAAATTAATTAATTAATTTAAAAATATAACCGACCACTTGTGGTTGGTTTATTAAAGCTAATTAATTTAATAATAAAACCGACCACTTGTGGTCAGTTCATTTTTAAAAAAATTATTTTAAAGTATTTTTTTCTTTTTTTAAATAATATTGAATTTTAAAAATATATATATATATATATATATTTCAAAAAATCGACCGCACATGGTCGATTTTAAAAAGACTACCACACTTTTATCGACCACGCATTTTAGTTGGTTTTGTGGTTGAAAATGAAGGAACGGTTTGTGTGGTCGGATTTCCTATTTTTTACTAGTGCCAGGAGCACCAGAAAACCTAGGTGGAGCAAACCTCAAGAATATACCCAGCGTGTTCAGATCCTCAGTAGACATAGCAGGCTGGATCACAACTGGCTGAGCCACTACCGGTTGAACAACTGTAAGACCCCGTAACATACTTAAGCTTAATTTAGTCCTTAAGCATGTCAAGGGGGTCACTGACTTAGAAAATTCTAGATAGATGCCTAGACTAAATTTTGGCCTTCAAAAGTTGGACAATTCATGATCAAGAAGGTCAATAGATGTTCCCGACAAGTTTTGAATTATTTGAAACTCGTTTTAAGCAAGTTAGGAAGTCCAAAACAGTGGACCAATGCGATCTTAGCGTGCCGCATCTCCAATCGCGTTGGTCACCAGTTGTGCAGACTGCCAGAGCCAAAATAACTAAGGCTCGACACATTTACGACACGCCACGTCGGGTATAGCATCAAAAACCTCGATGCACCACATCACCCATAGAGTCGGTGCCCAGTTATTTAGTCATTAAATATCCAAATTTTTAAGGGCAAAGGGGTAATTCTCTCACCCCTATATAAGCCAAAAACACGGGATTAAGCCCCATTTACACCAAAATATGGCCACTTCCCTCAAGATCCTCTCAAGAACACATTAGGGTTTTCAATTGGGGATCCAAGTGCAAGATAATTTCTCCATAAATCATCAGGAATCATCCATCTAAGGTATGCATAGTGTTCATTCATGGACTTCTTTCGTCCATGAAGCCCAAGAACTAAGTTTTAAATTACGAATTCTAATATTCATTCTATGAACTGAATTTTGTTCATGTATTGTTTTTGTATGAATTCCAAGATGGAACCTTTATTATTTCTTTATTAAATTATGCCAATATGTGGACTGAAATCATGAAATTGGGTGGAATTGTGAAGTAAGGTTTAATTAAATTCATGCTCATGCCTAAGCCTTATATCATGCAATCTAAGTGTTTGATAAAATACCTAGGAGGATAGAAATTATGCTTGATAGTTAAACTGTGACCCAATTTATGAATGCATGTGTTCCCTTATGTTTAAAATGATTTCCATGAGGATTGTTGTGCAATACAATTGCGTGATGATATAATTATCATATTAAAATAATGAAGTTAAGATATGATCATGTGCATTCTAAGTTATATACAAGATTATGATAATCATGTGCTTTATGAAATATCCCCTACTGTCGTAGTATGAATTGTTGATGTTGGCCATGTATTCAAGAAACTCATGAAATCAGTCTAGTACAGTTTAGTTAATTATGTTCAGTGTCTAATCAGATGGGAGTAGGAATTAGCACCGTGTGAATGCAAGGATGGGAACTCACCTATTATATGAGGGTGTGATTCTTAGAAGTAATCCTTGTGTTCCTAAAATAGATAGCCAGCATAGGTTAAGATATCATAGCCTATTATAGGAGGGTAGATAAGGTGGATTAACCTGTTATATGAGGTTTCCCACCGTTCTCACTAGAGTTACCTATTATATGAGGGTTACTCACATATTATCCTTACCGGTGCCACGGTATTGACACCCTTCTAATTGGGATTATAGATTGGACATCAACTCAGCTATATTGCGATTATTTGGGGCATGTCGGTTAGATAAATACTTCCCACAGTTTCAGTTACACGATCAGGACTATCAGATACAGTCATACAGTTTTAGTAAAAGAACTCAGATAGTCTTTAGAATTCAGGACTATAAGATACAGTCAACTCAGAATAGTACAAAACTTAGCTAGTTCTATCAGTAACTAAACTTCCAGATACAGTCGCTCAGTATCAGTTATTTCAGTTAAATAGCTATTAGTATCTCATACTATCAGCACTCAGGCTTAGTAATTATGTCATCATGATCTCACCTTCAGTTATTACGTATTCATGCATGCATTCTCGCGTTCATGTTATCCAGCCAGTTAGTATAGTTCATGCATGTGAACCCTTTGTATTTACCCTACCTCACATATATACCAGTACATTCAATCGTACTGACACATTTGTACTATGGTGTTTTTATACCGTAGGTTCAAAAGCACCAACTCTAGAGCTTCAGTAGCAGCCAGGTTTAGTAGTGATTCCTCATCATTCGAGGATGATATTATGAGTTATTTCATTATTTTAGTTTTAGCTTTCAGTAGATGGAGTTAATTGGGGACATGTCCTATCAAATCCTTATTTAGATAGTTAGAGGCTTTTTAGACTAGCATGTTCAGACAGTTATTTCAGTTGTTTTGATATTTTATACCCCACCCAGATGTTATATTTTAACAGATATTATGTCTCAGTTTTGAACCTTATGGCTTTACAACCTTTATTTCTATATTTATACAGTATATTATGTATTGTTCAGGTACAAATATCAGTCATAGGTTATCTTGTGGTACTTTGGGTACTAGATTTTGGATGTTACAAACTTGGTATTAGAGCCTAAAGTTCAATAGTGTCCTAGGAAATCTGAAAGCCACATCTAGTAGAGTCTTGTACATGGGTGTGTTGTGCACCACATTTATGTACATGAGGCTATGAGATGTTTTAGGAATAGTTTCCCTTCTTTCAGTATTCATGTCATGCTAGTAAGCATAAGCTCAAGTTAATCTCTCAGTCTGATCTATTTCTCCCTTTCTTCTATAGAACATGCCTCCAAAAAAATGGGAATCAGTCAGCCCCTCACCCCGAAGATCATTTGGGAGAACATATTTGTCATACAGAGTTCAGAGCTACATTCACTGCTCTTGCTCAATCAGTTGCTACTCAGAATAAATGACCAGTTGTCACTCAGAAGTCTCGAGACTTCACCCGAATGAATCCTTCATCCTTTGTTAGGTATAAGTCAGATGAGGACCCTCAGGAATTCATCGATCAGGTTCATAAGATTATAGACATAATGGGGTTACTTCTAGTGAGGGCGCTAAGCTAGCTGCATATTAGTTGTAGGACGTTTCTCAAACTTGGTTTAAACATTAGAAGTCACAAAGGCTAGATGATACAAGGCCTATTGAGTGAGAGGAGTTTGTCACTGCATTCTTAGATAGATTCTTTCCCCAAAGTCTGAGAGAGGCTAAGGTGTTAGACTTTATCAATCTTAGGTAGGGTATTCTTTTAATTTTATTCAATTAGCCAGCTATGTCCCTTATGTGGTTGCAGACAGCAGGGCTAAGATGAGTAAGTTTGTTTTAGGGGTGAATGATAATGTGGTCAATGAGTGTAGTTCTGCAATGTTGAATAGTGACATGACTTTAGCCAGGATTATGAATCATGCCCAATAAATAGAAGAGCAAAAGATTAATATGAGGGAGAAGCAGAATAAGATAGAAAAGACATGTAGTTTTAACTTTTCACTGCTTAAATCAGTAGGAGGAAACTGTTCTCAGTTTCTTCCTAAGTCATCAGTTCCATCTCCTTCTTCATCTAGTGCTCCATCTCCTAGATTCAGAGATAGTAGAAGAGATAGAGATCCAGGCTCTAAGTCTCAGGGCAATGTTAGCAGTGCCCGCAACTATCTTCTTTGCCAAACTTGTGCAAGCACCATCAGGGTATTTATAAAGCTGGCAGTAGTATTTTTTTCAGATTTGGTAAGACACACCACCGAGTCAGAGACTGTCCTCAGCCAAGTCCTCAGGTTCAGTAGAAACATTCCTCAACTCAGTCCGATCGCCCAAACCAATAGGGTACCACCTCCAGTGTTAGTAGTGGGCAGCGTCTAAATCGACTTTATGCTCTCCAGTCCTGGTAAAATCAGAAAACTTTCCCTGATATGGTTACTAGTACATTATAGATCTTTTATGTGCATGTTTACGCTTTGCTAGATCCACGTGCTTCTTTGTCTTTTATTACTCCCTATATAATAGTTGATTTTGGAATCAGTCCCAAAATTCTAGTAGAACCCTTTTCAGTCTCTACCCCAGTGGGTAAAACCATCATAGCCCGGCAGGTATACAAGAACTGCCCGGTTATGATATTTTAAAAAGCCATTTTAGTAAACTTAGTCGAATTAGAGTTGACTAATTTTGATATCATTCTCGACATAGATTAGCTTTATTTCTGCTATGCCACAGTCGACTGCAGAAATAAAATAGTCCAGTTTTAGTTTTTGAATGAATGTATCCTAGAATAGAGAGGTAGTACTTCAGCTTTCAGAGGTCAGATTATTTCCTACATTCGAGCAAGGAAAATGATATCTAGAGGATGTGTCTATCATCTTGTTCATGTTAAGGACTCTAGCTCTAAAACTCCCAATCTTGCATCAGTCCCAGTCGTGAATGAATATTCAGATGTCTTCCCCAAATATCTTCCAGGAATTCCTCCTGAAAGGGAAATAATATGCGGCATTGATCTCCTTCAAGATACTCAGCCTATATCTATTCCGACATACAGAATGGCACCAGCAGAACTCAAAGAACGAAAAGAACAATTGAAGGATCTCTTAGATAAGGGAGTCATCATACCAAGTGTGTCTCTATGGGGTGTACCATTCTTATTCGTGTGAAAGAAAGATGATTCTCTCAGAATGTCATAGACCTCAGATCTGGATATCATCAGCTCAGAGTTAGATAATGTGACATTTCAAAGACATCCTTTGATACTCGGTATGGTCAGTTCAAATTCTTAGTTATATCCTTTGGTATTACCAATTCCCCAACCGCTTCAATGGACTTGATGAACTAGGTGTTCAAGTAGTACTTGGACCTATTCGTCATAGTATTTATAGATAATATTCTGGTCTATTCTTGCAATGAGCATGATCATGCAGACCATCTCAGTGTTGTACTTCAGACCCTTAGAGATCATCAGCTATTCTCCAAATTCTGTAAGTGCGAGTTTTGGCAAAGTTCAGTAGCATTCCTTGTTCATATCATTTCTTGTGATGGCATTATAGTAGATCCTCAAAAGACCTAAGTAGTAAGAAACTATCCCATACCTGTATCTCCATCAGACATTAGGAGTTTCTTAGGTTTGGATGGCTATTATAGACGGTTTGTTGAGGGATTTTATTCTATTGTGTCCCCTATGTCCAGAATAAATCAGAAGAAAGTCAAGTTTCAGTAGTCAAATCCTTGTGAGAAGAGTTTTTTAGAGTTGAAGACTCGACTTACCTCAGCTCTAGTCTTAGCTCTTCCATATGGTTCAGATGGATTTGTAGTATATTATGATACGTATAGAGTAGGTTTGGGTTGGGTCCTCATGTAGCATGGTAAGGTCATAGCCTATGCCTCCAGACATCTTAAACCCCATAAAAAGAATTTTCCTACTCATGATCTTGAGTTAGCAGCCGTAGTGTTTGCCTTGAAGATTTACAGGCATTATCTATACAGAGTTCATGTAGATATATTCACAGATCATAAGAGCCTTCAGTATGTATTTTCTTAGAAAGATCTCAATCTTCATCAGAGAACGTGGTAAGAGCCCTTGAAAGATTATGACATGAGCTTTCTTTTTCATCTGGGCAAGGCCAACGAGTGTCGGACGCTCTCAGTAGACTGTCTATGGGTAGTGTTTCTCATGTTGAGGATAGTAGGAATAAGTTAGCTTAGGAGGTTCATCAACTTGCCAGACTGGGCACTCTCTTAGTCAATACAGAAGAGATTGGCATATGGGTTCAGAGTAGTTCAGAATCATCTCTAGTTTCCGAGGTTAAAGAAAAACAAGATAGAGATCCCAATCTAGTCAAGTTAAAAGAATCAGTCAAGGATCATAAGGTAGAGGTTTTCTACCAAGGGGGAGATGGTGTTCTTCATTGTCAGGGTCGTTTATGTGTTCCACGTGTAGATAACTTAAGGTAGTGAATTCTTGTAGAAGCGCATGGTGCACGCTACTCTATTCATCCAGGGGACACAAATATGTATCGCGACTTGTAGGAAATCTATTGGTGGAGTAGGATGAAGAGAGATGTTGCAGAGTTTGTGGCGAAGTGATCTATATATTAGCAGGTAAGTATAAAGCATCAAAAGCCTAGTGGGTCCATGCAGGAGTTCAGTATTCCTACTTGGAAGTAGGAAGAAGTAAACATGGACGTCGTGATGGGGTTGACTCATACTCATCATTAGCATATTTTAGTTTGGGTCATTTTAGATAGAATGACAAAGTCAGCTTATTTTCTTTCAGTCCATACCTCTTATTCAGACGACACCAAAATCTATATAAAAAAAGTTGGTCAGATTGCACGATATTCCATTATCTATTATCTCAAATAGAGGTACCCAGTTTACCTTTTATTTCTGGAAAGCATTCCAAAAGGGTCTGGGCACCCAAGCTCATCTTAGTATAGACTTTCATCCTCTGATAGATGGTCAAGCATAAAGGACCATTCAGACTCTAGAAGATATGCTAAGGGTGTGTGCAATTGATTTCTAGGGTAGTTGGGATGACCACTTGTCTTTGATTGAGTTTTCATACAATAATGTCTATCATTCAAGTATTAAGATGGCTCTGTTTGAAGCTCTCTATAGTAGAAGATGCAGATCTCCAGTTGGTTGGTTTGAATTTAGTGAGGCTTAAGTTATCGGTCTTGACTTAGCATTCGATGCCTTAGAGAAAGTCCAGTTGGTCAGAGAAAGACTCTGGGCTACTAAGAGATGACAGAAGTCTTATGAAGATGTGCGTATAAAGGATCTCGAGTTCAAGATCAGTGATTATGTCTATCTAAATAGCTATCCCATAAAGAGAGTAAAGAGATTCAGCAAAAAGGGAAAGCTCAGTCCCCGATATGTCAGTCCCTTCAAGATACTCAATCGTTTCGACAAGGTAGCTTATGAGCTCGAGTTTCCTTCAAATTTAGCCTCAGTTCATTTATTTTTCCATGTATCTTTGATCAAGAAGTGTATAGGTGACCCGATAGTTATAGTCCCTATTCAGAGCATAGACGTTCAGAATAGCCTCTCTTATGAAGAGATTCCAGTCAAAATTCTACACTATCAGACTCGTAGACTGAGGAACAAAGAAGTTCCCCTAGTCAAAGTTCTTTGGTGAAATAAGTCCATTGAGGGAGATACTTGGGATGCAGAAGCAGATATGTGAGCCAAGTATCCTCACCTCTTCCCCGCCAACTTAGGTCTAGCTCAAGGTAACAGTTCTCCTTCAGCTTTTAAGTTTCATGTTCAGACTTCATTTACAATCTTAGTATTCAGTTCATGCTCAGAATTCTATTATAAACTCGGTATTAAATACCACTACATATTAATTCATGCATTCATGTATCAATTCAGTTATATAGTCATGCATCATATGTGCATTCTCATTGTGAGAAACCCAGTACATCAGAACACTTAGTAATGCATTCACGAATCAGTTACACATGCATCAAATATGCATGCTCAGTATGATATATTCAGTTATTAGTCATGTCAGTCATAAAATCATGTTCCAATAGTTCATTCTAAGTATGTGTTTCAGTCTATCATTTCTCCCCTCTTAGTCGGTCTCATTCGGGGATGAATGTTCTCAAGGGGTAGATATTGTCAGACCCCGTAAAATACTTAAGCTTAATTAAAGCCTTTAAGATTTTCAAGGTGGTCATAGACTTAGAAAATCCTAGCTAGGTACAACGACTTAGCTTAATTTTGGCCTTCAAAAGTTGGAAAATTAATTTCACCACCTTAACATCCATTAATGGTCTATATTTTTATTAATTCATGATTAGGAAGGTCAATAGATGTTCCCGGACAAGTTTCAGATTTTTTGAAACTCATTTCAAGAAAGTTTGGAAGTCCAAAATAGTGGACCAATGCGATCTTGGCGGGCCGCATCACCAATCGTGTTGGTCATCAGTTTTGCAAACTACCAAAGCCTAAACAACTGAGGCTCGATGTGTTTACGGCGTGCCGCATCAGGTATAGCATTGAAACCCTTGATGCACTATGTCACCCATAGCGTAGGTGCCCAATTATTTAGTCATTAAATGTCTATGTTTGTAAGGGAAAATGGGTAATTGTCCCACCCCTATATAAGTCAAAAACACGGGATTAAGCCCCATTTACACTAAAATATAGCCATTTCCCTCAAGATCCTCTTAAGAACACATTAGGGTTTTCAATTGGGGATCCAAGTCCAAGAAAATTTCTCCATGAATCGTCAAGAATATTTCATCAAATGTATACATAGTGTTCATTCATGGACTCCTTTCATCCATGAAGCCCAAGAATCAAGTTATAAATTACGAATTGTGACATTCATTCTATGAACTGAATTATGTTCATGTGTTGTTGTTGTATGAATTCCAATATGGAATCTTTATTATGTATTTATGAAATTACGATAATATGTGGACTAAATTCATGAAATTGGGTGGAAATTCAAAGTAAGGTTGTATTAAATTCATGCTCATGCCTAAGCCTTAAATTATCCAATCTAAGTGTTTGATAAAATGCCTAGGAGGATAGAAATTATGCTTGATAGTTAAACTTTGACCCAAGATATGAATGTATGTGTCCCCCTATGTTTAAAATGATTTCCATGAGGATTGTTGTGTAATACAATTGTGTGATGAGATAATTACGATATTAAAATGATGAAGTTAAGATATGATCATGTGCATTATAAGTTATATGCAAGATTATGATAACCATGTGCTTCATTAAATATCCCCTACTATCGTAGTATGAATTTTTAATATTGGCCATGTATTTAAGAAAGTCATGCTTTGTCATTTTCCTTCTATCGAGTCCTGAGGATACTTGTACTCCAAAAATATAGCGTGTACCTAGAGCCAGTGTCATGTTTCACGATATCCTCAGTCAAGCCATGTTCCATAGAACTCAATAAGTAGTATTCCTTCAGTCAATAGAACTCCATGAAATCAATCTAGTCCAATTCATTTAATTATGTTCAGTGTCTATTCAGGTGGGAGTAGGAATTAGTGCCGAGCGAACCCAAGATGGGAACTCACCTGCTATATGAGGGTGTGATTCTTAGAAGCAATCCTTTTATTCCTGAACTACGTAGTCAGCGTAAAGACATCATAGCCTGTTATAGGAGGGTAGATAAGGTAGCTTAACCTGTTATAGGAGGGTTCCCGCCGTTCTCACTACAGTTACCTATTATATGAGGGTTACTCACAGATTGTCCTTACTAGCGGTGCGGTATTAGCACCCTTCCAATTGGGGTTACAGATTGGACCACAACTCAGCTATATTATGATTATTTGGGGCATGTCAGTTAGATAACTACTTCCCATAGTTTCAGTTACACGATTAGGACTGTCAAATACAATTATACAATTTTAGTAAAAGAACTGGGGTAGTTTTTCAGAATTCAGGACTGTCAGATACAGTCAACTCAGAACGGTATAGAACTCAGAAACTAGACTGTCAGATACAGTTACTCAGTAGCAGTTATTTTAGTTATACAGCTATCAGTATCTCATTTTATCAGCACTCAGGATCAGTAATTATGTCATTACGGTCTCAGTTACAGTTATTATGTATTTGTGTATGCATTCTCATAGTTATGTTATCCAGCCAGTTAGTATAGTTCATGCATGTGAACCCTTTGCATTTAGCCTACCTCACATGCATACAAGTATATTCAATCTTACTGACGCATTTGCGCTATGGTGTTTTTATACCATAGGTTTAGAAGAACGATCTCCAGAGCTTCAGTAGTTGCCAGGTTTAGCAGTGAGTCCTCATCATTCGAGGATGATATTATGAGTTATTTCATTAATTTAGTTTCAGTTTTCAGTAGATGGAGTTAGTTGGGGATATGTCCCATCAACTCCTTATTTAGATAGTTAGAGGCTTTTCAGACTAGCATGTTCAGACAGTTATTTTAGTTGTTTTGGGTATTTCATACCCCATCCAGATGTTATATTTTAATAGATATTATGTCTCAGTTTTGAACCTTAGGGCCTTATAGCCTTTATTTCAACATTTATACAATATATTATGCATTGTTTAGGTATAGATATCAGTCATGGGTTTTCTTGTGGTCCTTCAGGGTCTTGAGCACCATGTAGCATTCCCGGTACCAGATTCAGGGCATTACAACAACTGCCGGAATAGGTGAAACCTCAAATCCAGAAGCTACATCTATAGGTTGTACTTCTATCCCAGTAGTATGCGAACCATCAACAATAACCAACGGCGTAACTTAAGCATCTCTAAGGAAAAAAAGAGGGGATAAATCCATGTGGATCTTGGGCTAGTCCCTATCCCACAGTTGGCTTAGGTGGAGGAGTCTGATCGGGTGTAGGAATAGGATTTGGGGGAGTTCCACCTTGATGCCTAACTAGGGACACATCACGAGTATGGGTCTTGAGACCCTCTTCATGTATAATTGTATCACAAGTCCTGAGCATCTGCAAAAGAGTATAGTTAAGAGAATGTCCAACAAACCAATTTAGACTCTTAGAGTGATATGAGTGAAGAAAGTGAGGGACTCCTAAGAATGTCCTATTGTCTCCTGAATATAGTAAACGGATGTCAACGTTCTGATCCACAGGACTTTTTTAGACACTTTCTCTTGTACCAATAATATCGGTGAAACCTAGGCTCTGATATCGATTTTTCATGACTTGATTTTGATTCATGATGATACCTACAATAACCCATAGTAGGTAAGCCAACATTGTAATTCGGAGCTAATGCAAGGGGTTACCTTGGTAGAAACATCCAAAGTGGACCCCATATGGGAATATAATATAACTATGAAATTCCATAAAGAAACAACTAACATTCGAATACCAACTCCATGACCTAAAAGTATCAGTACAAGAGCATCTCTATATTCGACAGTAGAAATTACAACTCAACATCTAACGGCCTTAAATAGTCTTATACATTCCTCTCGAAATAGGAAAATCAATAAATTCATTATTTTGGATTTCTTTGTATACCAATAATTTTGTATTGACACCCTATATTTCAGGGTCTGAAACTTAGTCCAGGGGTCCGGCTAGAGCGTAGAAGTGTCAGACAACAGTGTACAGTTGGTGGGCCTTCTTTCTTTCGAAAGGCCTGTTCTAGAGCATTGTTATTACATTTTGTTTTAGGTTCGACTGGGGGCCTTGTCCCAGTTTTGTTTCATACTTTTGATGGAACTTGTAATGTTAGAGATTTTTCAGACAGGTGTTATATGTCTAGAATATTTAGAACTTTTTTTCTAATTGTTCAAGTTTATTAGTTTGACCATGGTACCATCTTGTGTTTTTTCCATATATTTTCTTATACTATATGAATATTTTGCATGATTACTATATTTAGAAGAGTGCTAGGGCCTTCATGGTTCAGGATGCTCATTACGGCTAGGCCCTGGCTTGGGTCGTTATAGACAACCACTCATATGTACAAATTACACTACTTTAATAAAAGATAGCTAGCAATATGACTCTAGTACCTTCACAACAAGAATGTCCCACTCACTCATAAGAAATCATACATGTCAATGCAGAGACGATCAAGACATACTGATACCCAACAAAGTAGTTCCAGTCAATGCATGTCAAATATTGTAGGCTTTCCCTTATTTTATTTATCTTATCATTCAGATAGTCAAGTCAAGATCACTATAAGATTTTTCTCAGCTTATAATGTAGGCTAGGAGCTGGCATGATAGATATGGACATTTAAAGTGACTAAGCCTCCTTGGAACTACACTTTCTTTTAGGGTCTCACTTACTAGCCAATTTTTTTTTATTCCACCCTTATTTATCTTTTTATTCTTTTATGCATATTCAGGTTGGGTGTGGTCTTTTATTATTTTTATTTTTCTTTTTCACAATTTTTTCTTTTTATTTTTCTTTTTTTTCTACAACATCAAGCCTTACTAACATCTTCTCTTATTTTACCCTTATCCATACTCATTTTACACTATGCACCCCTATGATGGCCACCCTCAACTTAAGCTTTTTGCCAGAGTTAAGGTGCACAATGTCCAAAGAATACTAGGTCTAAAATAGGTTGGGATGGTGAAAGGTGTAACAAGAAAAATAGACTATAGTGCTCAAAACAAGTATCAAGGGACACAACTCACACATGGAAGGTCATTTAGGCTAAAAGTTGACTACTATCAAAGTGGCCTATGATCCTTTCCTAATCAACTATCCTTCAACCTAGGCAAGACTAATCTAGCAAGTTCTGAAGTTAACATACAAAGGAAACTAGGTAGTATCTCACATTCACATAGTACATAGTCAATATCACCTACTGCTACCTATTCAGTTCATAAAATATTTAGAAAATAGTTATCATGTCCCTAATACTAATGTCATAAACAATTCTATAAAGTTCACACATATGTACATCAATCATAGTTCTAAAATATAAATTTTTGGAGGTTTATCAAAATCAATCAAAATTTGACTATTGCCCTAGATACTTAAAATCACTTAATTACATAAAACATCACAATACAAAAAATACAATACGACACATAATTATCCTACATATGTTGGTTCTACAACTATACCACGGCCGACAAAAAAAGAAGCACGATAACAAAAACTCATAGCAGTATGGTATACCCACCCCAACTAAAAATTAAGCATTATCCCAAATACAGTAAAAATAAAATATAGGGAAGTGAGAACGTACCTGGAACACACTAGCGCCCGAGTCAAGAGCCTCCTCAAATAAGGGCATATAAGCTGGCGGAGGTAGTGGTGGTGGCGGTGCAATATTTGATGATGCACTCGCTGCTATAGCATCATGCCTCTGCCTATCTATGAATATAGTCTCCAAAGAATTATGTTTGGCCTTTTTAGAGGCCTTCCCCTTTATCATAACAGGATTCTGTAAATCATGTAAATGACCTCTCTTGGTCCCAATTACTAGGACCTCATCCTTATCCTCCGTGGAAAAATTAAAAAAATCTTAGCATACACAAAGGTTATATCTGTACTACATGTGGTATCATATAGGGAGTAACTACTACATGGCTCTCAATAAGAAAACATACCTCTGCTCAAAGGATATTAAAATCCTCTTTCATCTGAATCAAATCTGGTGCACCTGTCTCTGTATATCGGGATGTACCCGTATCTCCACCTCATTAATCTATGTTTGAAAATCAACATGCAACTCTGACAGTGCATCTCTTTAAGCATCCTCTAATATAGCCTTGGCCTACTCAAATCAAATCCTAACCCCTGATCTCATCTGTCCAAAGAGTATAGTCATCTTGATCTTGACAACCTTCAATCAAGCAACTTCAGCTCTCTTGCTATCCACTAAGAACTGTAAAAACTCACTGGATATAGTAATCATACTTGTCCTAGAAGCTGTATTGAATGGGTAAGCAGGATCTACAAATGCACCAACTAGCTCTAAAGTTAAAGCCAGGGCTGAATAAAAAGTAGCTTGTTTCTACTCACCCAGAGTACTCAAATTTGGAGCATCTCTCTACTGCCCTATCTCTATTTCTACACCAATACCCGCATCCTTTATATGTGCCTCATCAGGCATTGCAAAAACTACCGGGCCCTCAGTCTAGGCCTGTGTTGTTGCTTTTTATTGTCTAGGTCTCCTAGAAGTTCCTGAATATTCCACACCCTTTAAGTTCCGCATCTGGGCAATAGCATTAATAGTCACCATCTCATCAATACCTGGTAACTCAGGCACACCTGCCTTATATCATAGCCTTTGGATGATACAAGGAAATGGCAGGTTAGTTAGTTTATCAAAAGCTCTATTGTGTAGATCATACCTGAGAATAGCACCAAAGTCAACATCATAACCATATTAAGCAGAAAACCATGCAGCTTACTCTTATGTCAATGCATTATCTGAAGTAGTGGGAAGCAGGCAATATCAAATTAGTAAACACCAAAATTTGGCCTTTAGTGTTAATAGTATCTTCTTGATCACAGTTGGGCCCTCAATCAATGGGGCCTCATCACCCAGCTGTCAAATTCAACCAGATATCCATCTAACCATCTCGATCCTCTCAGCTCTATGCTCAGCATATCATATAATATGACGATCCTGTGTGATCCTCAATCTATGGTTGCACTCTGTTTTAGATGAGGGTGTAATATAATCTGAGCTAAATATAACTCTGTGGATAGTCTCCTTTCTGACATCGACTCTGACCTCTTTAACTAGAGTGTGATCAAAATGCAGTTACCGTGTAAATCTGATAAAGCCGAGATTATGGTTCATGGAAAGGAATATGGTATATCTGTAAGATGCATAAAAATCCCTCACCGTAGTCAAGCTATGAGAATTAAGTGGCCTAGTATCCACCCGAGTTGATACCTGTCAAATCCAGCCCTCAGCTATGGTAACCGCTCTAGCCTCAATAGGTCAATCCGAATCTACTCATAAATACATCACGTAGGCCTATCTAGCTCTAGACAGTGTTATGAAGATCATATATGTGTCACATCTCTTCCATAAACCACCTGAGATATCCCTCCTTGGGAGATGTATTTGGGGAATGTGCGGGTATGGGTGCTTGCTATGCAGCATGGGATACTAGTTTTATACCCTCCTTAAACTAGGGTACCTCTGTTTGATATATATGAGTAGTGGTGCCCTCCTCAAACTAGGTTACCACTGATGACTACTCCCGCTCAACCTCCTCAAAAGAATCTTAGGACCCCTCCTCAGACTGAGGGTCCCATAAATTAGCTGTGGAGTCGACTCTAACTTTTTCTCCTCCTAATCATCATCAGGTAGAGTTGTATGTGTGGTGATATCCTCGCGGACTTCATCCTCGGCCGGTTGTGGCTGACTGAGCAACCCGGCAAGTCTATCGTCATGTGACTCTATGTGTCACTGCAATTGCAGTATCAATATGATGTTGTCTCGGATACTCCTCCACCAAACCGCTAAGCTCAGGAGACGTTTCCAGTCTCCTTAAAGTACCAATGGATTTCATATTTGTTGATTTAGGTGCCATGTATACCTGATAAGCCAGTTGTTAGCTTCTAACAAAAGTGAGGGATAGTAAAAGTTGAAGAAACACTCTCAATTCAAAATTTTCAAATTTTTCCTCATTTTTCACACCCCTATAACCTATTTGAAATCCCAACAATTCCAATGTATACACACTACCCAAGAATCATGAATTTCAAATCAAACAAATATGTTCAACTCGTGTCATTACTTTCATTCATTAAAGTTCAACTTTCGGTTAGGGCCTAACTTTGAATTTTAACTAGAAACAAGGCCTTATATTATGATTTTAGGCTATTTGAAGTCTCCCTCATACAAGAATGATAGTTTCTATATATTTAGCAATGAAATACACATATCAACTTGTTTCAACAATAGATAAAATATTAGATCACTATTAGGAGCCAAGAAAGTTACCTCTTATATGAAAATCCAGAAGAGAATAATGAAGAACACAAGCAAAACAAAGGTTGAAACTTGTTTATAGCATGTTTGGACAAGTTTGTATTTCAAACAAGTGTCACTTTTTCCTTTTCTTAAGTGTGGGGTTGGTTTATGTTTAAAGTGGGAAGTTTGAATTCAAACAGAAAATTAAAGTTTTAAGGATTATAATGAGTTAGAATGAAGGTTAGAATATTTTTATATAGGTGGGGGTAGTAATAGGTCATATTTAAATGTTGGTGGGACTAAAATTTTAATTAAAAAGTGGGCCTAAATTTTACCTATACGCGGCTTGTACCTACGCCCTGTACCCGCTGTCGGGTCCTAGGCGCAGGTGTTGGGCCAAAATTTTTAGCCCACTTTTACACAACCCATACTTGGTGTATTGACATTTTTCTAGATACTTATGGTCCCACCACCCAAGTTTTAGATCCCAAAAGTAAAATTAGTTGTCAAAGTACATAACTTACCATTTTTTCCTCAAAATTTCAAATTTTCAATTTTCTACTCAACTTACCGAGTGGAACTTATGAACATAATGGGTTGATCACACAATCCCCTTACTTAGAAATTGATGAATTTATCAATGTTGACCGTACTCCATGTAAGTATCAAAAGATACAAACCTACAAAAGTAAAAACAACAAAAAATATAAATACTAAAATTTAGTGGGTTGCTTCCCACTCAGCATTTGATTTAATGTCCTGACACGACACGACTATGTTGGTTACTCAGACTTCACCAATAAACTCAAGGGTCTCCTCCCATGAAACACTTAATTTAATGTCACAACACGATGTAAGTATCTTGACTACTTAGAATTCATCAAGATACCCATAGAAATATCCTACAGGATTATCAATACAATTAGTCACCGATACTATCCTCATGTCAGTTGGATGCTTCATGGACTTTCGGATGTTGAATGTCATCTACTCACTATTGAGTTGGAACTTTAGCTCAACCTTCTATATGTCAACCATAGCTCTGCCTATGGCCATGAGTGGTCTTCCTAAAATAATGGAAATCTCGGTGTCAACATCACCGTCTAAGATAATGAAGTTAATCGGTAAAATAAATTTGTCCACCATAACTATCATATCACTAGAGACTCCCACAGGCTTCTTCATTGTGCGGTTAGCCATCAATAGCCACTCAATGTCGGTTTCGGAGGGTTCAAGCCTAGTTTTTTGAAGAAGGCCAACAACATTAAATTAATGTTAGCCCCTAAATCACAGAAGGATCAAGCAAATTTATGAGTTATAGATCCCAAGAAATTTTCAAGGTTCAAGTTTGCATCATCGATAGGAAATCCTGCAAATACACACTTTAAATTTAAAAGTTGGATCATGGCATTCGTAATGTAAAAGTTGATGCCTGGGTCAAAACAGGAGGTACTATGGCTCCAGTCTCTATCGGCTAAACATATCCCATATCTTTCTCATCATCGATATGTGGTTGCATATATTGATATGTTAGGATAACTTGACCATGGTCACCCCTAGCTCTATTTTGATTCCCACCAAATGCTGCTTGGTGGTCTACTGTTTGTCTCTATTCAGCTAGATCCACATCTCTAGCTATTCTTTGAGTTTCTTCCGTTACTCTCTTTTTGTCTTCAATTTTAGCTAAAATCTCACCAGTCTGATGAGCAACAATATCTTGTACCCCTTCAGTAGGAGGCACAATATCATTAACCCCTTCAGTATTATCACCTCTTTTCGGCTCAAACATCTTACCAGGTATTTGTAGGATATTCTCTGGATTCAGATTCATTGGGAGTAAGGTATTGCCTCTACTCCGTGTGCTAGGTGTACACCGACATATGCCTATCTAAGAACAAAAAAAAACTAAAAACCTAAAAACTGCAATAACCTCAATCCATATATTAACAGTGTGTCACCCACAATGACACCAATTTCTTGATGGCATCCAAGAAATATCTCCTTTTAGATGATGGTAAAGTCTCTGTCAATATATAGTAACCCAACTAATGTTGGTGTCAAATCCCAAGGGAACACGTGGTTTGATAGATCCCAGTGGTTACAATATATGGCAAAAATAGAAAAGTAAATAGGGGAATTTGTTTGTAGTCGTCTCAAAGACAGAATATTATTAACTTGGTTGAAAATTAGTTGTAAGTGAACACTGGGATTGTATTCATCTTGGCATCTCAACTCCGTTGGTTTATCATGCGTTGTTGAACCAACCCACTACCTTCCATGCAAAACTGATAAGTTATGTACCTCCTGGAGTCTTTTGGGGCAAGTAGGAGGATTTCACCAATTACCTATTGAGTCTCATAATGTCATGTTACTTACCTTTACTCTGATCCTAGTTAACTATCACCTTTTAAGTCTCAAGTTATTAGATGAAGAATAATAATCATTCAGATATATTGTAGTGCTTGAACGGATCCACTATTAACTCTCAAATTACTGTTGTCTTTATCTTTTCCTATTTACTACCCCTTTTCTAGAGAAAGTAGTAATGTCTATGCGGGATCCTAATGTGCGCACCCATTAAGAAATCAATTATATCGAAGATAAAGAAATGCATGCCATGGGTATTGGTTTCTGTCAACAATCACATTTCCCCTGCTTTGTTAATTTGCCAGGGTTTCCACAACCCAAGCTATATCTTTTAGCCACTCATGATTGTGAAGAAATCAATAACATTCATGATGGAAAGTAAAGATGAAATCACAATGATATGATGAAAGAAAATTCACAACCTTAAACTGAATAATCAATCAAAGTCAATGTAATGGAATGCTATGATCAAAGATGAATCCTGAAATCAAAATATGTTTCTAAGTGTTAAAAGTGTGTCACCTCTACTAAAAAGTACATAAGGTGTATTTATAGTACAAGATAAAACCCTAAAAACTAAGCCCAAATGAAATAAGAGAAAATAGGGTCGGTGGACACCCGCTTCCTGTACCTGTGGTTTGGTGATGGCCGCAGGTTGTACCTTCGGTCTACACCGGGCATAGGTACCAACCGCAGGTACATAATGGGGAATTTTCTGCAAGTCATCTCATGGGATTTTGGACTTTCTAGTGCCCGCTTTATCTACATGCGGTCTGTCAGTCAATATTTGGTCTGTAGGTTGACTTTGTAGGTATTGGGAGTCAGCTTTTCAGCGCTACTTTGAAAATAAAACAAGCATTGATGACAATCAATCTAAAAAACCTCCCTATCATCCATAATTTCTCTAAAAGTAGCCCAAAACACCTTATTCACCTTTTTATCAAATTTAGCATCCATAACCTAATTTCTTACGAAACACTCCAAAAACACCTTAATCCAAAAAATAGCCTTAAGTACATGGATATTCTCATAGATTTAAGCACAAAAATGCTATATTTTTATAGTACATCAACCCCTTTTTTAGAGTTAGCAGTAATATCCAGGCAGGACCCTAATGTACGCACCCATTATGAAATCAATCTTATCAGAGATAAATCAATGCATGCCATGGGTATCAGTTCCTGTCAAGAATTACAATTCCCCTACTTCATAAATTTGCCAGGGTTTCCATAACCCTAGATATGGGTTTTAGCCACTTATGATTGTGAATAAATCAATAACATTCATTATGGAAAGCAAAGATGAAATCACAAAGATAAGAAGAAAGAAAACCGACAATTGTAAATTTAATATTCAATCAAAGTCAATATAATAGAATCCAAAAATCAAAGATGGATTATGAAATCAAAATATGTTTCTAAGTGTTAAAAGTGTGTCACCTCTACTAAAAAGTACATAAGGGGTATTTATAGTACAAGAGAAAATCCTAAAAACTAAGCCTGAATAAAATAAGAGAAAATAGGTTCGGTGGCTACCTGCTTCCTATTCTTGCGGTTTGGTCATGGCCACAGGTTGTACCTACGGTTTACTTTGGGCGTAGGTACCAACCACAGGTGTCGGATGGGAAATTTCCTACAAGTCAGCTATCAGGATTTTGGACATTCTATTACCCACTTTGTCTACATACGGTCTGTAGGTTGACTTAGTAGGTACCGAGAGTCAGTTTTTCAGCTCTACTTTGAATCTCGAACATGCAGTGATCAAGATCAAGCCAAAAAACATCCCAATCATCTATAATTGCTCCAAAAGTATCCAAAACACCTTTCTTCACCATTTTCATGAACTTATCATTCAAATCATGGATTCTTGCAAAACATACGCAAAATGGATCATATATAACAAAAAGGCCTCAGAAACTTGCATATTTTCCTCTTCTTAAGCGTCTAAAGTGTTATATTTATATACCACATCAAGAATTCCCTTGCTTCAATCCCCTAGAGAATTTAAAAAAGACTTTAGGTTACTTATTCAAAAATATAGAATACCAATTATTTCCAAACAGCTTGAACACCATATCAATTATTTCTTCACAAAATCCTATCTTTCTCAACACTTTTGTAAGAAATAACCACTCCACCCTATCATATTCTTTCATTATATCTAGCTTCATAATATATTAGGAGGCTTTCTTTTTTTCCTTATTTTAGATAAAATCTCCTAAACCACCAATATATTCTGAGCAACAGTTCTTCCTTGAACAAAACCAGCTTGCTCCTCAGAAATAATATCGGGTAGAATTCCCTTAATTTTTCATGGATAATTCTAGAAAAGATTTTATTCACAAAATTACTAAGAGATATAGGTCTCGTGTCTGAAAAGGTATTCACTACAACTTCTTTGGTAACAACACCAAATTAGTAGAATCTTGGTAAATCATATCCAAAGAAGAAATCTATTATCATTTGATAAAGATCCATACCAATAATATCTCATGCACCTTGATAAAAAGCTCTAGTCATTCCATCAGGGGGACCAGCACTATTTCTGTCCAAACCCATCAATGCAGCTTTAACTTCCTCCAGACTTGGAACTTTGTTTAACTCCACATTATGTGCTTCTGAAACTACTGTAACCAATCTTCCAACATTGATAAATCTATTTCATCCTCCTGTTTTGAAAATTATTTTCAAAAGAATTCTGTAGCAGTTTTTGCAATTTCATCTTGTTCTTTCATCCAAGTTCCTTCTTCATTCTGAATTCTTCTAATCTTCAGTCTAGAACTATACCTCTCTCTATTATATAAAAAAATCTGGTATTTCTTTCCCCTATCCTTAAACTATTTAAATCTTGCTTTCTACCTGTAGAAATCTTCTTTCCTTCTTAACTGCAAACTTAACTCTGTTTGTTCCTTAATTAAGTTTGCTCTATTGATTCACAAAGGATCTTCTTCAAACTGCTTCTCTCTCACCTTTAAATTCCTCCACCAATGTAGCTATCTCTTGAAAAATATTACCAAATTTCTGTTTACTTCATATGGTTAAAGCAACTTTTTTCTTTTTAAATTTTTGATAGAAGATGATAAAAGGATTACCCTCTATCTTAGTTTTCCAATTCAACTGTATCACCTCTATGCATGATTCCTCTTTTAACCAAAAATTAAGAAATCTAAAAGACTTGACAATTTGCTCACTTATGCGACTAAAATGTAGTAGCATTGGATCATGATCAGAACTACTTCTCACCAAATGTTCTACCTTCATTACTGGAAATACATCTTGCATCTTGTCAATGCATATCACCCTATCCAATATTTTAAAAATGCACCCTTCATCAATTCTCTTATTTTACCAAGTGTAGTTGCTACCCTTATATACACATTTCTCCAAATTGCACATGTTTATACAATGATTAAAGTCCCCAGTTTTAGCTACAGTAACAGGTACCCCTCTAAGATTTTCTTTATCATTTCTTATAATATTAAAATCACCCCCTATTAGCTATGATTCTTGGATAACAATAGTCATATCTCCTAGAGACTCCCACAATGCTAATCTTTTATTTTTATTACATTTTGTATATATTAGTGTAACAAACAATGATATTCCAGTATTTTGATTCTCTAATTTTAATGTAATCTATTATTTATCATCCTTGACCACACTATACTCCACTCTGAATTCATAAATGCCATATCTTGCCATATATATTTGTTGATGTATGTTGCATCCCTAATCTTCTTTTGTAATCATCAATATTATGACTTTTTTAAAATGGTTCCATCAGCCCTATGAAACAAAAATGATATCTTGTATGTAGTGTAACAAATCTTGTGAATGCTTTTTGAGTATTCACTAATCTAATGTTCTATACCAACGCATTCATTTTGATTTTGATTTTGAAGTGTTACTCCTTGTCTGCATTGTACTTTCATTTGAATTTATGTCTTTCCTATGCTGTTTTCCATGCTTTGCACTTAATGTTTGTATTTTCTTTACCTTTTATGGCTACTTTCTCTATGTTATCCTCCAAATCTTTCTCATCCATATCTTCTTTCCTTTTATTTGTGAGTTTCATTTGATTCCCTACTTCTATTGCTATAGGAATAATTCCTTCTAACACCATGACCTCTTTGTTAGCATTTTTCTATTCTAACACCATCAGTTCTCCTATTGTGATCTATTTATCAAATGCTTGTTGTTGTTCTTGTTCCTTCTGGTTTATGTATTCTTCTTCATTCTTTAGTTGTTCATCTATCTGCTCCATATTATTCTCAACTCTTATCTTATCTTCTGGACTTTATTCTTTACCCTTATCCTCCTAATTCTGATCTATTTTCTTTACTGGTTGCAAATCCGATTTTGACTTGCCAAAGCTTTTATTCACCTAATCTTTTATGCTCTCCTTAAATTTCTCCACCTAGATTTCTTCATTTAAAGCATCAAAAGTGTTGGAAGTAATAATTCCATCTTGAGTTTCATTCTCCACTTCCCTTACAATATGACCATACGTATCTCTCCTATACTTGTTTCTCCTTTGTAGCCATTATTGTTTGTTTATGTTTTTTGTATTTACCCTAACGTCTTCTTTCTTTCTTTTATCTTTCCCCTATTCTATTTCATTATCCAATACTTATTTTTTCTCCTATACCATGTCATGTAACTCTAGATGAATATTCTAGCAGCTTTCTTCATCATGTCCTTGTAAACAACATTCTTCGCAATACATAGGCACATAGTCATATTGTATTTGGATCTATTTTGACTTTATTTTTCTTGTACTATCATTCTCCTCATTGATCTTCACCTTATGTGGTTATTTAGCAAATAAATCCATCTCAACTTTTACCCTTGCACAACTAGGTTTTGTTTGATTCCTGGTAGCCATGTCTACTGCTAAAGGTTTACCTACTGCTGAGGCAATACAAAATATTTCTTCCTTTGGAAAAAAATTAGTGGTAGATCAGGCATTGATATCCATGCTACTCCTATTATAGTTTCAATATTAGTCTCAAACCACGAATGTCATTTTAATGTTCTCATCTGTCAATATATGTCCTTGGCCTTTATGTTGTATGTTGTTGAAAGCAACTCGACATAGTCCTCCAGTCCCTCTAATCTAATTAGAATATGTATTCCATCTAAAACTCTTATTGTACATTCACCTTTTATTCCATACTGTATTGGGATGGATTTGTGCAATTGTGTTATATCCGGTTTTCCATAAGAAAACCTACCATTAATGGCGTATTGTAAATTTTCTTGTATGATAAAGCTTCTCACCTCGGATGATTTTCAGATAATACTAGGTTCTCCATGAATCATAACAACTGGTTTTAGAGGAACCCTACTATTATTATGCATGTACACCTTAGGTTTCAAAAGATCAACATGTTTTGGTCCCTTACAATCTAAACTATTCTTCTCTTCATTATTTTGTATCACTGATTCATCGAATGGATTATTTCCACCTGATGTTGGTGCCATAATGGCCGGAAAAGTAAAGTAGGTTTAGGCTTTTTGCATACATCGCCTAGAGAGAGAAAAATATTAAGGAGTGAATATATAATAATTAGTTATAGTATTTAGTTATAAGAATCTTTACGAATAATCTTGATCAGTTTTTTCTCTATCTCAATAAGTACTTTTATGAAACGAAAAAGGTACAAATATACCCCTGAACTTTAATAAATGGTATAAATATATCATTTTTCATACTATGGATAAAAATACACCCTTCTTGTTAATGAAAAGGTAAAATATACCCCCCACGTTTAATAAATGGTAAAAATATACCTCTCATCATACATTGGGATAAATATACTCTTGTCATTCATGAAAAGGTACAAATATACCCTTCTCATTAATGATAGGACATGTATCAACATCGTATTCGTTGGTCCTTTTTAATTTATTTTATCTGTCAATAACTTAATCCATCTTAAATTATAACCCATACCTGATCCAAATAACCTGACCTGACCTGTGATACAATGAGGACCTTGGGTTTGGCCGAGAAATGTCCAAACTTTGCAAGTTTTTCTCATATTTCTGTTCTTAAAATGTTGTCTTCCTGTTCATTCTTTGAAGTTGGTGAACAATGGTGTAACAATGAATTTAAAGAAGATAACAACAGTCATGAATCAGAAACAATTTCTAATTCATCAATGCTCATGAATTAGAAAAAACAAACAACTATCGTTCATGAAGAACACTAAACAGCATCAGAACATTAATCTAACATCATAATATTAAACAACATCACAATATTAAATAAATCTCGACTCAATTTTAGATGGTAGATAGATCAAAAAATGAATCGAGCCGACACTTTTGTTAGTTTTTTTGGGTTAGTGAGAGAGTGAATGTGAGAGAGTGGAAGAAAGAAACACGCGTGAATAGCGACGCGTGATATATTTCTTGAAGCTTCTCTATTACACGGGATGGATTGGGTATGAGTTATATTTTAGGACAGATTAAATTATTCATAGATAAAATAAATTAAAAAGGGTCAACCAATACGATGCTGACACGTGTTCCGTCATTAATGAGAAAGGTATATTTATACCTTTTCATTAGCAGCAAAGGCATATTTATACCCAAAGTATGACGGAGGGTACATTTGTCTCATTTATTAAAGTTAGAGGGTATATTTGCGCCTTTTTCATTTGTGAAATTATCAACAAATTCCGAATCTTATTGAACATAACACAAAATCTGCAGGTAATTTATGATGAAAGAAATAATTTTTCTTCCCTGTTGGTATCTTAACAAACAATAGTAAATCAAATATTTTAAATTTTTCAATTAATATGATACTAAAAATCTTAATATAATCAAAGTAAATAAGATTAAAAAAAAGTTTTTGGCACTTTTCGCGCATCGCGCAGGTACATATACTAGTTATAACAAATAGGAAAGAAATGTAAGATAGAAAAAGAATTAAGATAATTACTTTTGGGTTGTTAGTAACACAATTAACCATTAAGGAACCAAAATGAAGGAAACAATCTAATATTACTGTCACATAATGATATTATTTTAGCACTTCAGTAAATTTATTAATAAGATGATGTTTCTCTAATAGTTTAATCTAATAATAATTAGAGATAGTTTTTTGATGGAATCAAAATATCATTAATTTCCTATTTAAAAAAGATAATGCAGCATACCAGTTTTTTTATAAATAAACGTAGAAGATACTTAATGATTCTTAAAATTTTTATAAAACGAAATGAAATCGGACAAAAGAAAAGTTGCCAAATCAAAATTCTTTTCTCCCAGGGTGATCAAATTACAAACAAAATTTAAACAAAAGTTTTGTTATGGCCCACACATGTGATACTGTGTTAATTACAATAGGAAGTGAGAATGTAAGATGGAGTGAAATCGAAAAAATTGTCAATATAGAAAAGATAACAAATCAAGAAAGCTACACAATTCTTCGAACCAAAATCTATGTAGGCGTTTCATGAATAATGAGCAAAAGCCTCAATAATAACTGATCCAAACATTATAAACAAAGTACAATCCCGACAAAATGTACATGAATAAATATAACTAAATAAACCCGTTGCCTTGCTCCAAATTGATAGTGGAAGGACTATTGTATAGGATGTATAGTCAAATTTAATACTTTGTGAAGGCGAAACGTAAAAGAATCATCTACAGATTATAGTATGATTTAAAGCAATTTGAATATGTATTATAAAAACATTATTTAATCTACAATAAAACTAGGATCTATATCAAAAGAAATTAAAATAAAAGAATAGAGAGAGATTTGTTATTTCACATACCTCAACTATTATGTGAAGAAAACTTGTGGCCATCTAATTATAATCTTTCCAATTCTCATTAATATGTCTTGCTTGAATTCAACGAGAACTTGTAACAGCTATTAAAATAATTAAATTCTCATTAAGTATTTCTCCATATTCAAAGAAAATGGGTCAGTGACCGCCAATCTTCAAAACTCAATTAAAGTACTTAGATCAATGATGTAACTTCATAGAGGAAATATATTAACCTCATAGGAAGAAGATTGCTGAAGAAATTTTCTCAATTTAAAACTTTTGAATAGTTTCTTTTTTTCTATTTTCTTTTTAAAGCTTGGATAGCTATTCTCACCAATATGACATAAGGAAGTGGGAGAAAAGAGCGACAATTTAATAAGATAAGGATGTAACATTTAATAATTTATTTCATATTCTGAAAATGTTACAAGACCCACGTTTCTTCTTTTCGATGGGATTTAAATGCAAAATTTATTATATGAGGCTTTTATTATTTATGTAATCGTAGCTTAGTAGAAGAAAATAAACTAAAAAATGCAATATAAATGAGAAAAATGTCAAAAATGGAGAGAAAAAAATACAAATGGAAATGATAGAAAGATGTCACATAAACATATTTATAATCTTACTTTATTACATATTATATATAACAGAGGATCTCCAACTTTGGTAGTCGTCACTTAATTTTTTAATCTATTTTATCCTTAAATGAAGGTTTAATGACTTTGCAAATTCTCAATCATTTTGGTAAATTTGATTTATTATATGGGCTTTTTAAATGTTATACAAGTGATGAGTCATAAGAAAAGTGATAATGACACCACAAAAAATCTATTTATCCAATCAAATTAAAAATTAAATTTAAAATTTTGTCGTGTTCATTTGTGTGAAAATAATAATAATAATAATAATAATAATAATAATAATAATAATAATAATAATAATAATAATAATAATAATAATAATAATAAGAGAGAATACCTAATTTTTAATCCTCACAAGGAACTCTATTTTGTCTTTTTACCCCAAATTAAAACTTTAATAACCTCGTAAGCTTTCACCAATTGAAGGAACATCTACAAAACTATTTTGCTGAATTAGAATTATAAATAATTTAATTTAAGTACTATATTTGTTTATGATTAACTTTACTGACGTGATCATACAATAATTTATAGCATCAAATGATTTTATATTATTTAAATGCAATATTTTTTTATCAAAAAAAGTATTCTAGTCAATATAAATTTAATTGAGAAAAATATAATGAAGTTAATTCAACATAAGACAAAATTCAATTTAGATCGCTAAAGACTTTCATTAAAAAATTTTCAATAAAATAAAAAGGAGATGAGTGTTAATGTATGCATTTTTTTGAAAAAAAAATTGTTTAACTTACAAAAACTTTTACTCCCTTTATTTTAATTTATTTGTTTGATTTTGACTTAGCATGAAATTTTAAATATAAACAGATATTTTTAAATTTTGTGATTTTAAACTAAAGATATTTAGAAAAAAATAAAATATTTTTTAATCTTGTAGTCTTAAATAATTTTCAAAAAAAAAAAATAGACATTCTTTTTTAAACGAAATGAACTAAAGAAAATATTACAAAAAACAGAAACGAATATGTAATTTAATATTCTAAAAATATTGAAGAATTATTGAACTACTTTTAACTAATACCATATTATACAAAAACAAACAAAAGCAGAGTAACAAAAAAATATAAAAAATTTTATAAATGTAAATCTTAATGTAGTGTGGGCTTGGGCTCGCACAGGCCAAATAAAACTAATATATATATATATATATATATATATATATATATATATATATATATACTAGAAAAACTAGCCACACTTCGCTCGGTGTTAAAAAATTAATTATTTTCTTTATCAATTTTATATTTACTTTGGATTTATTGTCTAACAGTAAAATTATAACATATTATAATTATATTATGAAGAATATTTTCATTCCATAATTTTTTTGTTTTTTAACAATTTAACATTCATTAGTGATGAATAGTATATTCTTTATCAATAAATTAAAATATATTCTCTAATAACAATTTTATTTCATTTCTATTGTACATTCAATGATGTTGAAATTTTAATTTGAAATAATGTAACTTTTTTCTTCATGTCTAAGAAATATTTCACAATATGAAATAATGATAAATTACTGAACAAATACAACATCAAATGGAACTAAAATTTTAATAAATAAATAATGACATAATAATACCTTGATAAATTTTTCTATCATTCTAAAATGAGGTTTTATCTTTTTAAATTTATTATGTCTTCCTATTTAGTAGAATCAACATTTTTAGATTTCACTTTATCTCAGATCATACAGTAAGATAAACAATGAATTTTATATCAGTATAAAACGTTTTACTCAAAAATAAGAAAAACCAAGTTAGTACTTAAAAGAAGGAAAATAAAAAAATCAGCAAAGAGATATTTTCATATAAAAAGAATTGAAATATAATGATAATAAAAGAGAGTATTGATGAATTTTCTACCTTCTTAAGAAATATTTTATTATCTTCACCTCAATTAAGTAAGAATATGCTTTTCTTGTTCTAATATGCATTTGCATTTTTTCACTTGCAACCAAATAAAAATTTATAATGAAAAAAAAGTTATCTTACGACCGTAGTGCATTGATAAGCACACATATAAAGATTTTTCTTTCGGAAAAATAAAATTAATTATGAAAAAAAGAAAAACCACTTGCTAAAATATATATATATATATATATATATATATATATATATATATATATATATATATATATATATATATATATATATATATATATATATATATATATATATATATAATCTCACGGATATATACATTAATTAACCAAATTTGCTCGACATAGAGGCAATTAAGAAAGCCACATAAGTGAATATATAACCTATAGAAAAGTGAGCTAATTCAGTCAATCTTACTTGTACAATGGAAAGGGCCATTGGTTTATCTCTCCAGCGACCCTTTCTGGGTCTGGATCACATTATACTGGTGACTTTGACCTTGAATTCATTCTATTTCATATCCTAATATAGGCGGATTTGGTCAGGGAGATGCAAAAATAGTACTTCAAGATTCATTACGTGTTCAAGAACTTTTGTTCTTCTTAGGATCTATTAATTATACACACACACACACATATATATATAGTAAATTTCAATATATTTAAGTCGTCATCACTATATATAAATTATCTTTCATATTACAATTACCTTATGTGAATATTGAAGTTTGCATACAAAAATAGAAGTCGGAAAGAATAAAGACCACATGATACATATCTATATATAAAACTTAAAATAACAAAACAATGGCATAACTATCTTTAAGTCGTCATCACTATATACAAATTAACTTCATATTACAACTACCTCAATGTGAATATTGCAATTTGCATCACAAAAATAGAAGCAAGAAGAAAAAAGGCCACATGATATGTATTTATATAGAGCTTAAAATAACAAAACAATAAAAAAATCTATTAGACAAGAAGATAAAAAAATATGAATAAATTAAATCAAGTAAGTCTTTGTGCAAATACATTATAATTCCTTTGCACCTAATTATCAACAAAACTCAAAACATTTTCCAATATTACTTAACTTTCGCCTTAATATGTTTTTAAAGTGCATAATAATGTACCTCACAAGATTAACTTCACAAGACCTTTCACATAGAATTGAAAAAATAAGAAAAAAGATAAATACAATTGGAGGCTTTAGAAGTATGCCACATCAACATACATTAAGTCTCTTAGGAGGAAGGACAAAATGATTAAAATAACAAAATAAAAAAGGAAAAATCACAATAAGAATTGTTTCATGAATTGAATAATTAATGATTTAATAAATTTATTAAGTATTAACTCTCTTGATATACTGATAACGCTCAATCTACAGCTCTCGTGGGAGTGTAAAGCGGTCGTTAGCAAATATAGAACCCAACCTAGGTTGGGTATCGATCCCACAGGGAATAGCTTGGCCAACAAGTAAGAAACGATTACCAGACGTTTAGTGCAAGTCTCGTAAAAAGGGGGGAGTCTTGTTGTGCAAGTAATGTAAACAAAGTATTAAAGTAAAAGATGAAAATAGCAAAATAAAAAGAAAGAATGTTTAGTAGGTTGTAAACAATGAGAATTGAGGCGTTGGGGTTATGTCCACCTTCTGAGTTATACGTCTCTATTGGCTATGAGTGTGTTGAATCCAGACATGCATGTGCTTATAGAGAATTGTATTCGATGGTAAATCCAGGCGTCTTTCGACCTATTCGAGGATTATTTCACTTTAACTCTTTCGAGCTTAAAGCGTGTCTAATGGTACGAATTCTCCAAGAGGTTAATCCAGTTACGGCACTAACTTTTTAATAGGGGATGGGACCCTACTACCTTGACACTATCTCTTTTTCAGACAAATAACCTTTCTTTCGAACAAGTTAAATGTTATACTGGCGTATTCTTGCGTTTGCAACCACAAAGAATTTAGATTAAGATGAAGAGAATAATGATATAAGCAGCATACGTGTCACGAACTCACAAACTCACAGCAATAGATAGTATCTCATTCGGTTTTCATAACCCCAACAGAGAAGTTTAGTTACCCATGAATGCGAAGGAGCTCACGATTGGCATTGTTATTATGCCACAATACTGATTAATTTTATGTAGCACAGGTGGTAGGCATTTAGGCGTGAATTCCTAGGCAAAGTAATGATTCTCTTGTTGCGGAAATTAAGAATAGATGAATAGAAGAAGAAAAATAGAATTAATGGAAAGATTAGAATTGTTGGAAGAGTAGAAAAGATTAATAGTTGAAGAATGTATATTGATTCCTAAAAATCTCTAGCATGATACGGTATTTATAATACCCATATCCTAATCCTACTAAGCTAATGAAATACTTAACCAAACCCTACTAAGCTAATGAAATACTTAACCCAATTGTACTAGGTTAATGTAACATTATCCAAATCCAAATAGACTAATGAAATACTTAACCCAATTGTACTAGGTTAATGTATTATTATCCTAATCCAAATAAATTACTGCAAGTCCCCAAAGTCTTCAGAAATGTTGTTTTAGCCCGGGACAGATTTTTCATGCATCACTTTTGGTCCTTAGGCGTCCAAGCTTCCTTTTCTCCTTCCGTGAAGCTTTCTTTGGTGTCAAGTAATCCATAAAATGATGAATTCTGCATCATTTACACCTGAAACTTTGCTAATCATGTTCGTTAGCTCACTTACAGGAAAAAAGGACTAAAAGTGAATGAAATATATAATTTGTTCTCGAAACATTGCTAAAATATGGGTAAAATATAGTGCTATAGGCGTGTAAATTCTCCTATCATCAACACCCCACACTTGAAGCTTTGTAAGTCCTCGAACAAACTATCATGTCCATCTAAACATCAACTTAGGGGTTCACAGTAACAACACAAAATATTTGTCAAGACAAGCACAACAATTATCAACAAAGAGTAGTTTTCCGATCATTAGTAGAAACAGTTTGACCTCTAGTATAGACTCGTGATGGTGGTCAACTCATATTCAAAAGTTCAGGCACAAGGAATCATATACAACTACCCAAAACCCATTAACCATGTGTGTCTCACAATATATTACCCATAATCACTCACAAGTATAGCATATTTTTCAAACATGGGTATCAAAATATCCTTGCTATCGCTCTCACAAAGAATTCATATGCAGCAACTGATGACCATAGGCTTGCCCTTAGTGTAATGCTCCACTAAATGTCAGAATACTAAGCTTAGGATCAAATAGGTCTTTTACAGGTTGTAATGTAGGCTAAGTGACGGGTAGGACTATTTTGGCCAGAAATAGTGACTAAGTTCCTAAGCACTTTAATACATCACATTGTATCATCAACATTTTTCTTTCAACCTTTCTTCTTTCTTTTATTCTACCACCCTTGTTCTCCTCTTTTGTTTTTCAATTTTAAGCATAACTCACTTTTCAGCTTTCTTTTCCTTTTTTCTTTTCATAACATACCTCTTATGATAGCACTTTCTTTTTCATAACGCATTCAAGCACCACTGCAATTTAAAGCATCATACTCACCCAATTTCCTCTTATTTCGTCACATGACTTTATAAAGCACTTAGGAATTTGGATCAAATTACGGTCTTAAAAAAATGGATTAGGCTTACATATGAGGTTGCCAAAGAAGTAGGCTAAAGGCTCAAAAGGGTTTAACTAGGATGATGTCCATGGGTAGGTAAAATGAAGGTAAACATGTATAGGTTGCCAAAGAAATGCCTAAATCATCTCCTAAACTTACACTCCTTATTTTTGCTTTGCATACATACCAGGCAAGTTCTAGCATCAGCTACAAACATAGAATATACTATTAATCTCACACACACAAGGCACATGGTCGACTTTATTGGAAGTAGTATAGACTCTCGACCCAACAAGTGAAGGAATTGAACCACACAATATCACATAATGAGTCACAATTAGAGCCTAAACGTCTCAATAGTCATGATTTTAGCACCTACTCTTGTTATGATCTCATGCTGCCTATTAGAATAATTTCGTGCGAAGAAGACTTAACTTAAACTAAAAAAACGAAACACACAAAAAAAAATGAAACAAATAAAACAAAGTGAACAAAGTGAACAAACATAGATGCGGTAGAGAAGTATAGCATGCAATACCGCCACCCCACACTTAAACGGGACACTGCCCTCAGTGGAAAGTAAATACGAAGAACCTGGTTAGTCGGACTCTTCCTCAATGTCGGGGGTTATACCCCCTTCGTCGGAATCATCATAAGAGTCGTTGTCAGAGTTCTCCTCCACGTCGGAATCTGGCAAGCGTCAATCATCATCGGTCGGCACATCATCCTCTAGAGGTTCCTCAAAGTATGTGCCTACTCCACACATCTCCCGTGCATGCATATTCATTGGATAGTCATGGTCCAGCGGTTGGAGCTCTGCAGCAATTGGAATACGACCTCCACTCATCATTGTGAACCGTGTCATGCCATAAAGATGACGGAAGAAACTCTCATCTCGAGCATGTCTCTCCGTAGTAGTGAGGTTGACACCATGTGTTGTTTCAGCATCTTTGACCTTTGTGAGGTCAACCTTCTTCGGGTTATGTGGGAGTTTGTGATCAGCTGGTTCTTCTTCGATATCCTCCTTCCGCAAGATTACTGCCAACAGATTACCAAAAGTGAAGTGGGACCTCTTGTGTAGTCTGGCCTTCCGCATTGTAGAGCGAATGATTGCCCCAATGTTGATAGGGATATTCGTAATCAATGCATAGACCAAACACACTCTATCTCTTGTTATTTTGGTGTATTGAGTCCCAGGAATAAGGTATGATTTTACGATGTGCAACCAGATTCTTGCTTCCCTATTCAAAGGAGCATAGGGGAAGGTGTTGTGTCGTCCGGTATCTTGGTGTCTGCTCCACCTTGCCATGGATCTACTTCCACAAAGTGTGTGTCGAATTGCTCTATGAGGAGGTCAGTTGTACAGCTCTTTGAATGGTGCTGGATCGACCGAAGGTAAGCCAAGAAAGGAGTTGATCAAATCTGCGTTGAGCTGTAAAACTTGGCCCCGAATCTTGACTTCGCTGCCTGTGGTTTTCGGCGACCAGTTGGTGTAAAATTCTCTTGTCAAATCAAGATTACATTCTCCCATGTCACGGAAGATGAAATCCAGATTCAATGCCATGATTTTTGCCAACATACGTGATTCCTTCTTCGCTAGGCTGTCCTTGTTGATCAAGTCGACATGAACATATGTGCTTTCCTTGTTGTTCCTATACCATTCTTTGGCTTCCTCCTCAAGAACCCATTTTATTCCAAACATTCGGTCGGGTAATTGCATTGAGGATGATTCTCCTTGGTCCTTGCGACCTCTCTTCTTGCCCTTTTGGGATGTGGTAGCCTTATCTTGTCTCGCTTTAGGTGCCATTGTTCCTGAGATTTAAACGATATTTCATGTTAGCATCAACTCAATGGAAACAATCTATAAACAAGCCATCAGGGTACCACCCCACACTTAGGTTCGTTGATACAAATCAGTGAAGTGAAAGTTGTCGATTACTTAGACTTCGTTGACATACGTTTAAGGAGCTATATTCCGACAAGAAAATTAGTGATGTATCACTTCTTGCAACCTTTGCAATACGTTCATGTTAGGTAAAACAAGACTACTACATAGGGGTTTCATCATGGTATAGTTTCTATCAACAATTACAACCTCCTATGTCGGTAGGCAACTATAAGTCTTATCCCGATGAACGGGATAGCCTAACATGTAGGTATACAACTGACAAGACTATGCAATGTTCATTGCCATAGAAATTCCGCAAAGAGTATAACAATGCAATTAAAACCAAATTCAAGTTGGAAACAAGTTAAGATTATCCTAACGTACATGTTCACTCACATGGTTTTGCATCAACAATTCAAACACTTTAACATCACCAATATTTCTTCAAGATGTATCAATTCATGATAGACATAGCAACGTAGTACTTATGAGAAATAGATGAAGAATAAAAGAGTACTTACGTGATTGAAGCCTTTGGAGATGTTCTTGTGAATTGAAAGAGCAAAAAGAAAAATTTTGAGATGATTTGGAGTGGATGTGCAGCGCCTTTAGGTCAAGTTTCAATGTGTTTATGTTTCAAGACTAAGTCCCCTTTATATAGGAAAATAATGGGTCGGGTTTTGACCCATTTAAAATCAGTTTTGGAGAGAAAAAGGGACCATAGGCGGCGCCTTTAGCTTTGCCTATGCATGGTATAGGCGGCGCCTAATGCAAAGCATAAGATAGCATAGGCGGCGCCTAGTGTAATGCATAAAGGGACCATAGGCGGCGCCTAGTGCATGGCATATGAGATACTGAGACCAAATTCTTTAGCATAGGCGGATCCTATGCTATAGCATACCTAAGCATGGGCGGCGCCTATGTCTTTGCACACTATATTCCGAGACCTTAGGCTATAGTATAGGTTTTGCATTGTCCGTGACCTAGTTTTACCTAGGCCTAGCCTTGCTTGATGCCTATTTTGTCATGAGCAATGCTCAATCCATAACCTTATGCATCTTTATTCCTAACTTACCACCTTTACCATGCAATACGTCCAAATCGTCATTTGAAACCAATCTCCTCGTTGAATACCTCTTGCACCTATATTTGCTCAAAACCAATGAAAACGATTAGTACGATGGGTTGCCTCCCACCAAGCGCCTTGGTTTTGGTCGTGGCACGAATCTTATTTTTGGATTTTGTTTTATCAAAAGCAAAACAAGTACTTAGAACGAAAGAAAGACAAAAACGATAAACGACAAACGATAAATGATGGGTTGCCTCCCATCTAGCGCCTTATTTATTATCGTGGCTCGACATAGTTACCTCGAGTACTTAGACTTCGTCGAGATAAGTGATGGCCAGATAATTCATCGAGTCAAGAGGACCGATATAAGGTTTAACACGTTGGCCATTCACCTTGAAGACAACACCATTATTGTCTTCTAATTCAACTACTCCAGACGAGTAGACTTGGAGAACTTTGTATGGACCAGACCACTTAGACTTTAACTTACCTAGGAAGAGTTTCAATATTGAGTTGAAGATAAGTACCATATCATCCTTTTGGAAGTTTCTTCGAACAATCCGCTGATCATGATACTTTTTCATCCGCTCCTTGTATAGGTCTGACCTTTCATATGCATGGAGACGGAACTTATCTAATTCGTTCAGCTGCTCCAACCTCAGATTCATTGCCTCATCCCAATTCAAGTTCAATTGATTCAATGCCCACAATGCCTTATGCTCAAGCTCGATGGGTAAGTGACAAGACTTCCCATAAACTAGTTGATAAGGAGACATGCCAATGGGTGTTTTGAATTAAGTCCTATACGCCCATAGTGCATCATCTAGCTTTCAAGACCAATCCTTCCTATTAGCATTGACCGTCTTCGCAAGGATTTGCTTGATCTCCCGATTGGAAACCTCTACTTGTCCACTAGTTTGTGGGTGATAAGGCGTGGCTACCTTATTGCTTGACACCATACTTGGCCAACACGGATTTGAATAGCTTGTTGCAAAAGTGAGATCCTCCATCACTTATGATAGTACATAGTACTCCAAAGCGAGAGAAGATATTCCTCTTTAAGAATGCTACAACACGCTTTCCTTCGTTGTCAGCCAACACTATAGCTTCAACCCATTTCGATACGTAATCTACAGCAACTAAGATGTACTTCATTCCAAACGAATTCACGAATGGACCCATGAAATCAATACCCCATACATCAAAGAGTTCTACCTCAAGAATTTTGGACATGGGCATCTCATGGTGTTTCGAAATAGCACCTTGACACTGGCATTGGTCGCACCTTCTAACATAGTCATAGGCATCTCTAAATATCGAAGGCCAATAGTAACTACTTTACAATACTTTTCTTGTCGTCCGATTGCCTGCATGATGGCCTCCAACTTGGGAAGTGTGGCATGCTTCCAAAATATTAGGCACCTCTACATGGGATATACATCGTCGAATAATACCATCCGCACATCATCGAAATAAATATGGCTCATCCCAATAGTAGTGTTGTACGTGATGCATAAACTTCCTCCTTTGGTGGTAAGATAAATTGGCAGGTATCACATTACTCACCACGAAATTTGCAAAGTTGGCATACCATGGTAATTTTTCCATTGTTGTCGCTAATATATCCTCGTCAGGGAATGCATCATCAATCTCGATTTCAGGTTGCGCTACATACTCATTCTCGAGTCTAGATAGATGATCAACCACTTGGTTCTCGCAACCTCTTCTATCTTTAACCTCAAAATCAAATTCTTGCAGCAGCAAAACCCATCGAATTAGTCTTGGTTTTGCATCCTTCTTTGTCATTAGGTACCTAAGAGTTGCATGGTCTGTATGAATGATCACCTTAGTACCCAATAGATAGGCACGAAACTTTTCAAACGCATACACAACCGCTAGGAGCTCTTGTTCAGTAACAGTGTAGTTACTTTGGGCTTCATTTAGGACCTTACTCGAATAATAGATAGGATGAAATAGCTTCTCCTTTCTCTGACCAAGCACAACACCAACGGCTACACAACTAGCATCACACATGACTTCGAACGGGAGAGACCAATCTGGTGCTACCATGATAGGGGCTTCAATGAGTTTTCCTTTGAGGCATTCGAATGCCTTTAAGCAATCTTCATTAAAGTCAAACTTCGCATCTTTCTCCAAGAGTTTGCACAATGGACTAGCAATTTTGGAGAAGTCTTTGATGAACCGACGATAGAAACCTGCATGGCCGAGAAAACTACGAACTTTCTTCACCGAAATTGGAGGCGGTAGCTTCTCAATAACCTCTATTTTTTCTCGATCAACCTCAATCCCTCTTTCATAGATCTTGTACCCAAGAACGATACCTTCTTTTACCATGAAGTGGCACTTCTCCCAATTCAGCACTAGGTTGAATTCTACACATCTTTGCAATGCCATGCTTAGGTTTTCCAAGCACGCTTCAAAAGACTCACCAACAACTGAAAAATCATCCATGAATACCTCCAAAGTGTCTTCAACCATATCAGAAAAAATAGACATCATACAACGTTGAAAGGTGGCTGGTGCATTACATAACCCAAATGGCATACATTTGAAGGCAAACGTACCATATGGGTATGTAAACGTTGTCTTCTCTTGGTCTTAGGGGGCAATACAAATCTGATTGTAGCCTGAATAACCGTCCAAGAAACAAAACCATCCTTTCCCCGCTAATCGATCTAGCATTTGGTTCATGAATGGCATTGGGAAGTGATCTTTGAGTGTCCAAAAATTCAGCTTTCGGTAGTCCATGCATACTCTCCATCCAGTGACGGGTCTGAGTGGAATAAGCTCATTCTTTGCATTTGCGACCACCATCATGCCTCCTTTCTTGGGAACACATTGTACCGGGCTTACCCATGTACTATCATAGATTGGATATACAACTCCTGCGTCTAACCACTTGATAATTTCTTTCTTCACCACTTCTTGCATGGGTGGGTTTAGACGTCTTTAATGCTCAATGGTGGGTGTGCAATTTTCTTCAAGCTGGATTTTATATGTACAAATTCCAGGTGGAATAACTATAATATCTGCAATGGTCCATCCAATGGCTCTAATATACTTTCGTAGAGTAGCAATGAGAGCTGCAACTTGTTGCTCACCCAAATCGGCTGCCACAATGACTGGAAGTGTGTTCCCGCTTCCTAAGAATGCATACTTTAAATGACTTGGCAGCTCCTTCAATTCTAACGTGGGTGGCTCTTCAATAGATGGCTTGGCTGGTGGTGTGGGTCAATTCTTGAGATCAAGGTCCAGCTTCTTGGGAGCATAGCGATATGCCCCTAATCCTGATTTCACGAGAAAAACCGCCAAAGGGTCGTCAATAATTTGCTCTTCTTCAAGTAATTCTTTCTTATCATCAAAGAAAACATCAGCGGGTTGCTTCATTGATTTGCAAACATCAAAGCGAACTACTTCGTCATTTATTCGGAATGAAAGCTCATTGGCTCTCAAATCAATGAGCACACTTCCTGTAGCAAGGAAAGGGCGCCCCAAGATTATGGGAACTTCTGAGTCTGCCTCACAATCCAAAATAATAAAGTCTGCCGGAAAGATGAATGAAGAAACCTTTACCAATACGTCACATAGAATACCAAAAGGTCATTTTACCGACCTATCCGCCATGACAAGCCTCATGTTGGTTGGAGTAGGATCACCCAACCCCAACTTCTTGTAGATTGATAATGGCATCAAATTGATGCTGGCTCCTAAGTCACATAATGCTTTGGCAAAATTCAAAGATCCAACGGTGCAAGGGATAGTGAAAGCTCCGGGGTCGGCCTTCTTTTGAACTATTGATCAGGTAGCGATTGCGCTGCAATGATGAACATCTTCTTTCAACTCATAACTTGCTGTCCGCTTTTTTGTCAAAATATCCTTCATAAATTTAGCATACCCAGGCATTTGTTCAAGTGCCTCCACCAATGGAACATTAATGGTCAGCTGTTTTAACATAGTCATGAATTTGGTGAACTTTGTGTCATCCGCCACCTTCTTTAATCTTTGGGGAAAAGGTGGTGGTGGGTATGGAAGTGTTCTCTCCACGGATTTCTTCTCCTCTTGCTTCCATTTTTCCACTTTTTCAGGTTGTACGTCGCTGGGTATGACGTCCTTGACGTCTTCCGCGGACTCCTCTCCTATTGCGTTGTCATCCAAGTCCGCAGCTTTGTCAACCACTTGCTTGCCTTTTGCTGAAGTTTCCAGCACTTTACCACTTCTGGTAATGATGGCCATGCATGACCCATCATTCCTTGGGTTTTGCACAGTGTCGCTAGGTAGAGTGCCGACCTTTCTTTGATTGAGTGCTGCTGAAACTTGGCTCAATTGCTGCTCTATTTGCTTGATTGAAGTGGAATGTGAATCAACTAATTGTTTCATGGAGGACAAATCATTAATTACCTCCGTTACTCCTGCGTTCGTTGCTTCCACTCCTTTCAATAATTTAGCCATCATGTCCTCCATACTTCTAGAGTTAGATGTGGTGGTGTCACGTCTACCAGGGGGAACGTACAAACCACTCTTTTCATTCTTGTTCTTCCAACTACCTTGGTCTTTGTTTCCAGATTTATCATAATAGTTCCGACCTTGGTTTCCTTGGGCATTCCCGCGGAAACCCCCCTGATTGTTCAAGTAGTTGGCCTCCTCTTCCGAGTTAGATTCGTCTCTTCCTTTTGACGCAATTGCTTTCACTTTTTCGGTCTTCCCTGATAATAAATGCTTTGTAAGAAGATCCATTTGTGTTTTCATATGCGTCATATCTTGATCACGTTCTTCTTCTCTACGCCTTTGTTCTGCAGTCATGCCAATAGATAAATTGGGGCTTGCTACCTCAGAATCCCTGGTATGCCAAGCTCTACTTTGTTTCGTCATACGATCTAGCATATTACTTGCTTGACCAAAGGTGAGGTCTATAAAAGATCCTCCAGCCGCATTATCCACCACTGGTTTAGTTATTGAATTCAGGGCTCTGTATAATATCTCCATTAGGTAAACATTTGTCATATGATGGTTTGGGCATCTCGCTAGCTTTGTCTTGAACCTCTCCCATGTTTCATAAAGAGCTTCAGTGGGAAGCTGACGAAAGTTGCTGATTTCATCTCGCAATTGTGCTCTTTTGGATGATGGAAAGAATCTTTCTAGGAAAGCGTCTCTAAATTGCCTCCAATTTGTAATAGAATCAGGAGTCAGCCCATTTAACCATAGAGTTGCCTCCCCAGACAAAGACAATGGGAATAGACGTAATCGAATTGCATTCTGACCAACACCAGGATTGTAAAACGACTTACATGTAGAAATAAAGTTGATGAGATGCATATTCGGATCATCGCCTGCTAGTCCACCAAATAATCCCTTGAGTTGCAATGACTGAATCATGGTGCTTGTGATGTTGAACTTGGCTCTGGGCGCTAATGGTGGAGGAATTATGGCTCCAGTGGCTCCGGCACCATCAAGATCATCATCATCATCGTCGAAAGCTGGTTGCATGGGTTGGCGATCATACCTAAACCGAGCTTATCGACCTCTTCGGTTGGCAGGTGTTATGATTTCAGCATCACGCCTTGGTTTTAGTAACTCGTCATCACCTAAATCCTCATCGTCAGGATTTGTTGCTCGCCCAGGGTTATCAATGTTTTCCTGTTGAACTTGGGCGGCAGCAAGAGCAGCCAATCTCGCCTGTTCTTGTTGAGCGGCCATCCTTTCAATTTCTGCTTGCGCTTCCATTCTACCAATGCGTTGCGGTTCAGGATTGATAGGTAATAACGGTTGACCAGAACTTTGAGTATGGGGCATGCACTGAATAAAAACCTGCAGTAAACAAAAACAACAACTAAAAGTAAAAGTACGAGAATCTTTGACCAAAGGGTCTAGTAATTATCACGAACTTGATTCACACTCGTATATCCCCGGCAACGGCGCCAATTTTTTATAACGCTCAATCTACAGCTCTCGTGGGAGTGTAAAGCGGTCGTTAGAAAATATAGAATCCAACCTGGGTTGGGTATCGATCCCACTGGGAATAGCTTGGCCAACAAGTAAGCAACGATTACCAGACTTTTAGTGCAAGTCTCGTAAAAAGGGGGGAGTCTTGTTGTGCAAGTAATGTAAACAAAGTATTAAAGTAAAAGCTGAAAATAGCAAAATAAAAAGAAAGAATGTTTAGTAGGTTGTAAATAATGAGAATTGAGGCGTTGGGGTTATGTCCACCTTCTGAGTTATACGTCTCTATTGGCTATGAGTGTGTTGAATCCAGACATGCATGTGCTTATAGAGAATTGTATTCGATGGTAAATCCAGGCGTCTTTCGACCTATTCGAGGATTATTTCACTTTAACTCTTTTGAGCTTAAAGCGTGTCTAACGGTACGAATTCTCCAAGAGGTTAATCCAGTTACGACACTAACTTTTTAATAGGGGATGGGACCCTACTACCTTGACACTATCTCTTTTCCAGACAAATAACCTTTCTTTCGAACAAGTTAAATGTTATACTGGCGTATTCTTGCGTTTGCAACCACAAAGAATTTAGATTAAGATGAAGAGAATAATGATATAAGCAGCATACGTGTCACGAACTCACAAACTCACAGCAATAGATAGTATCTCATTCGGTTTCCATAACCCCAACAGAGAAGTTTACTTACCCATGAATGCGAAGGAGATCACGATTGACATTGTTATTATACCACAATACTGATTAATTTAGTGTAGCACAGGTGGTAGGCGTTTAGGCGTGAATTCCTAGGCAAAGTAACGATTCTCTTGTTGCGGAAATTAAGAATAGATGAATAGAAGAAGAAAAATAGAATTAATGGAAAGATTAGAATTGTTGGAAGAGTAGAAAAGATTAATCGTTGAAGAATGTATATTGATTCCTAAAAATCTCTTGCATGATATGGTATTTACAATACCCATATCCTAATCCTACTAAGCTAATGAAATACTTAACCAAATCCTATTAAGCTAATGAAATACTTAACCCAATTGTACTAGGTTAATGTAACATTATCCAAATCCAAATAGACTAATGAAATACTTAACCCAATTGTACTAGGTTAATGTATTATTATCCTAATCCAAATAAGTTACTGCAAGTCCCCAAAGTCTTCAGAAATGTTGTTTTAGCCCGGGACAGATTTTCCATGCATCACTTTTGGTCCTTAGGCGTCCAAGCTTCCTTTTCTCCTTCCGTGAAGCTTTCTTTAGCGTCAAGTAATCCATAAAATGATGAATTCTGCATCATTTACACCTGAAACTTTGCTAATCATGTTCGTTAGCTCACTTACAGGAATAAAGGACTAAAAGTGCATGAAATATATAATTTGTTCTCGAAACATTGCTAAAATATGGGTAAAATATAGTGCTATAGGCGTGTAAATTCGCGTATCATCATATACCATACCATGTGTGTGAACCCTTATCTCAATTTTTTTTAATTAAATAAGCACGAATATAAGATTATCAGCTTTTAATACGGCAACTTTTCAATATTAAAAACATTTGGTTTTCTTGTGTTAAAGTTGCAAAAACTATTTTATAATATAGACCAAATTTATCTAATTGAATCTTGATAGTCCTTCTTTATTAATTGAATAATGCATTTTAGGAATTTAATTTATCTTTGTCCTTTTTTTATGTTCTATCCTAATTTATCTATTAATTAGCCACATCATTAATTTAAAAATCAAAATCAGCGTCACAGTTAGAAGGAACGTCCAGCTACTAATTGTAGAAGTAGTCTTTTTATTTGACATCTATTGTGGAAGAATATTAGTGTCCTCTTATAAAGCTTAAAATGACATGTATCTCTAAGTCGTCATCACTATATACAAATTAACTTTATATTACAACTACCTCAATGTGAATATTGCAATTTGCATCACAAAAATAGAAGTCGGAAGAAGAAAAACCACATGATACATGAGAAAATTGAAGGAAAGGTGTCTTTTAAATCTTGAATGAAGGATTGGTGACATTGACCAACTTAAAGGGTTACACATAATTAATAAACTTGATTAAGTTAATTGTGGATTTAATTAATATTTTGAAAACTTTCTAATTTTTTTAATACAAATCAACCCACACGCCCTCCTCTCCAAATCAACTCTCCCCTCTCTTCCCTCCCTCTCGACAGTTTCTCTCAAACTTTTCCCAACCAACAGTACTACAAATTTCTTCCTTCAATCCACGACAATAAATAATTAGACTTCGAGTTCCTTTTTGACTTTCAACCGTCAATAGATGTGGCAGCATTTCTCTCTGGTGACAACATCTTCGAGTTCTTCATCGTTCCTTTTTTACTTTCACAGGTAAAAATTTGTGACTTTTTAGTTATGAAGAAAAAGAGTAACTTGAAACTTCTCTTCTAGTATTGGTTAACAATTTCAATATTTGTAGCTTAAATTTAAAATAGGGACTAAAGAAAATCCTAATTTGTGGTATTTCTTCTTTTCTCTTTCGGAGTGAAACGTGAATTTTTGTTGTTGCTGTAGTTGTTGTTGTCGAACTGTTGATTCAATTTGTTGGTGTTTATTGTGTTTTTTGTTGTTTGTGTTTGTACTGACAAAAGAACAATGTTGATGTTTTTGGACAATGTTGATGTTCTTGGTGTGTGTGTTATGTTGGTGTTGCTGGGTTGATTTATTTTGTTATTGTTATTGGTAAAAATAGTGTATTTGATATTAAATGGTGATATTGTTGTTGTTCTATTGAACAAAATTTTGCTACTGATTTATTTTTTCAGTAGCAAATGAACCATCGGATGCAACAGATAAACCATTTGTTGGATGAAATCTTATCAATTATTCCAACAGATGACATGTCCAAGACTTTGATTTCTTCTAACAGATAATTCATCTGTTACGACAGATGACCCTTCTGTTGGAAGAAATATAAATAATATTAACAGTTTGATAATAGTTCCAACAGATTACTCATATGTTGCAATAGGTGAATGATCTGTTGCACAGATCAGTCATCTGTTTCAACAAACGAGTGATCTGTTAAAAGAATTACAAAAGTATTGAAACTATTCTTAGTGTTTCCAATAGATTAGTCATTCGTTACAACAAGTTAGTTATATGTTGCAATAGATAACTCACTTGTTGTAACAGATGAGTAATCTGCTGGAACTGTTATTTTACTGTGTTATACTTGTTAGATTTATTGTTATCTGTTTTTAATGATGCATTAATCAATTATAATCTTTTCTATTTTCCTATTATTCTTAGATAATATGGCTCCCAAAAGGAAAGAAACCGAATCAAGTTCAAGTAAAGGAATAAGTGAATCAGCTAGGCTACATCCACCACTCTATGAGCTTGCTTTACAAGCAATATCTCAATTAGAAGTAGAAGAAAATGAACATGGGGATGAGGAAAGTTCCAAAAGATATTATCCAAATGCTAATATCGCTTTCACTGAAGAATTGGTCAAAACCTTCAGCATTGATAGTTATCCTGTAAGAATACAGTGCGATGGTGCCACAGATTTAACTGATGATTTCATCGTAAAGTCACCTATGAAAAAATATTTTGATACCTTTAGAAAAATACTTTGAGACCAAAAATCGAATGTTTATTTCAGGAATAGCTGCTTTGAGCAATATCTTAATTTATCGGAGGACAACAATGCTCATTTCGAAATGACCATGGTATATGATTTTCTCAAATGTAGGTATATATATGAAAATAAAGATAAGATGGATGAGGTATGGATAAATTATTATGGCATGCCAATTTATTTTGGTTGGAAGGAGTTTGTCAGAGTTACTGGACTAAAATATTATCCTCCTTCTCAATCTATACCTATTCTAACCCCAAAAAAAGCACCTCGCACACCAAAAAAAGGCATAGGCAAGTCAAGTTAATGTGATGATCTGTTGTCCCTTATTGGTCCAAGCTTCAAAAATAAAAAATTGATAGAAGCATTGAAAGGTCAAAAGCTTTTAAAGAAGCACAAGCAATCATTGATCTTGGTTTGACTGTCGCATTTATGTTATGTATTCTTGTAACCTTTTTCGGTCTTTTACTTGTATTTGTGTGGTATCTTGTGTCTTGAGCCGGGGGTCTATCGGAAACAGCCTTTCTACTTCTTTAGAGGTAGAGGTATGGTCTGCGTACATCTTACCCCCCCCAGACCCCACCAGGTGGGAATACACTGGGTTTGTTGTTGTTGTTGTTGTTGTTGTTGTATTCTTTAGGCGAGAGACGTTAACAACAACATACCACTTGGTTTAATAAAGTACTCCGAGTATCTTTTGGCATTTAACAACTATCCTTGAGATTGTGAAAGCTTTAAAATGATTGTCAAATATTTGTTGACTCTGTTAATGCCAAAGACAACAACTTATATGACTTTTCATGGGCTTTCATGGTAAATATTTCTTTTATTATGATTCATTTATTTTTTATTGAATAATTCTTTTAATTTATTATCATTATTTTATAGGCTTGGATATTTAAAGTCATTCCTTATTTGAGACAAGAAGTGAACTACCATGAAGAAGAAAAATTTCTTTATTTCTTCAACCCCCCAAAGAAGCAGTAAGTCTAATTCTTATTAAGTTTTTATTTTAATTAATAATTTTTTAAATAATTTAATCATCATTCTAATATATTATTGATTTATTTTAGATTGTGCATCTGTGGCTTGATCCAACCAATCGAGAGTTGAAGATACCAGTTTTCTTACTTTACAATCTGTGCAAACTTTATCAGACCTAATGTCATTGATAGAATAAAAAAGAACTTTTTTAGAGCAACAACAATCAAAAGGAAAATAATTTTGGAGGGTGGGCTTGTTGTTGTTGATGGTCTTAGTGGTGATGGAGCTATTGGTGGTGGTAGTAATGTTGTTGTTGGGGCTAATGATTCTCCTCTTGCAGTTTTTGAAACAACAAACTGTTATGATATTGATCATACTAGTTTTACAGATTTTGTCCCTCCCAGTGGATGTTCTGCATGCAAATGTCAAAACTGCAAGGCAAAACATAATTGATTGATTAATGCTATTAATGCTTAAATGCTTCTATAAAGGAATTGACATCTAAGAGGGGTGTCAATCCATCAAAGAATATTTCATACTTATACACTCCATTAGAGATTAAGGCGACAAAGAGGAGAAGGAAATAAGTTTCCAAGGCATTATCAAGCAACAAAAATTGCAAATCGCAACTCCTATATCTTTGTTTTGTACTTTTGAGCAATGTACAAGGGCCACATGAGAGCAGCATAAGCTTAAAAAGATGAATATTTATCATCTGTTCCGACAAACAAACATACTATATGTCTATTTCAACAGATGATACATCTGCTAAAAATTATCAAAAAAATATAGACATCTGTTGCAATAGATAACTAGCCTATTGCATCGTATGCAGTATCTATTACAACATATTTCACGTCTATTTTAGGAAATCAAACAGGTCTTCCTACTATTTTATTTTGTCCCAACAGATGATCTATCTGTTGTAACAGATGGGTCATCTATTGGGACAAGTAAATCAAAACTTCCTACTATTTTAGTTTGTTCTAATAGATGAGTCATATGTTGCAATAGATGGGTTATTTGTTGAAAATTATCATGCAGGTCTTCCTCCTGTTTTAATTTGTCCCAAGAGATGATCCATCTATTTGATTTCCTCTAACAGATGAGTTATCTTTTTCTATTCTTTGTATCTCTATGATTAGAATTGATAATTCTGGCTTTCTAGGTGGATGTCATAGTAGACGTTACTGTTGAACAACATAATATCACAGTTGATAATCCATCAACTGATTTCAAAAAGGAAGAAAACGTAAAGCCTCTCAGTCCGAAAGAATGGAAAGATTATCCATTTAAAGGGTTCAACATCTCGGACGAGGCTCCAAATAAACCTAACAAAATTGATCAACGACTAATCCAAATGGATTATCGATGGGCTGTTAAAGCTTCATGCCAGCAGGTACATAAATTATTTTTAAAAATATTAATTTATACAATTCTTTTTGTAAAAATATGACATTAACACATATAAATCATGTAGAAAATAAAATAACGAACACTACAAAGTGAACCAATCGAGTCTTAATTTTGATATGTTCGACTTTGTTGTTGCACATTCTAGAATGAAGAATTGATTCTATTTGATGACACAGCCCCAAACTTGTTGGAATGATGAGGTTTAAGTGCCACATATCTTACTATTAATACTATATTTAATTGTATCTGTTTATTAATTTTAATGTGACGTAATTTGAAATGTTTGATAATATATGTAGCACATCGATGTTATTTTTTACTACCTCCGAAAGAAGGACAAATTGTAAACACAAGAACAATATAGATATATGTTGGCAATTATTTGTACAAAGTTTACATCATTAGTGCTTACGATAGATATTACTAACAACAACCCGAATCTTGCCGAAATGAGGAATGCTTGATAAACATCATTAAATTTTTTAACATTCCAACTTGCTTATGTTGGTATTTGGTCAATAAATTGTACATCTCAATCAATTATGGTGATGAATTCCATTAGGTGTTGGCTATCGTCATCCTAAAAGAGAGGCATATCCGAGTTTATGACTCGACATCGGGAAAATACATTTTGAGCCGTCATTTGAGATACAAAAGATGGGCCAAAATATTGCCTACTTACCTTGATATAAGTGACTTTTTAGACCAAAAGATTCGTACTTATTGATCGACGATTGCAGAATACTGGGATTAAATGGGTAATTCATTTGATGTAGAATATGTTGAAGGAATTGCTCAACAATCTAATGGTAGCCTGTAAGTATCATGATTTAGTTTCATTTCATAAATTTCACAACTCTTACATTAATGGCAAGATATAGATTATCTGATTTTTATAAGTGTAGGGATTGCAGTCTTTTTTTTTACGCTTACATCGAGTATTTGAGCGATGGATTACAAGTACCAAATGATGGACTTGATTCTAGATTACTATGTAAAATATATGCAACTCATTTATGCAAATATGGAAAAGCAAAGTGACATGACCTGCCCCCTAGTCCATGTCGTAATGGGTATCTCAAGTCCAATCGGGACCGAAGACAACCCCCATTACCCAACCCAACCACCTATGGCATATCTTGAGTCGGCTAAAGTCCGAACATATAAGATAGCACATTAGCCATGTGGTGACTCTGGGATAAGTCTATAACTGAGACCAACCCAACCAAGACTATCCACCTAATGACCAACCAATCCAATGCGAAAAACATAAACCAAACCAAGTATAACAATAATCCAAAACATGTATATATATATGACATAACCAATCCATACCATACCCAAGTCTACAGTTGTCCATATAAATCCTCTATACCAACCAAAGAGTACCTAGTCGGGATATGCCCTTGGCCATAGCCAGAAACCAAAGTCGATGAAAGACAAGAAATAGGTAAAGTAAACCATGACATGAAATAGATGCCTTCCGAACTATGAAAGCTCACAACTTCAATTCAACATCAACTTTACTTCTTACATTTATCCTAAAACACTATTTTGCTTTCATCACCTTTATAAAATGGAAACTATGAGTAAAGGACATGAGTAAACCCATATTCAACCATTTATAAGCAAAATCCCTAACCTATGATTGAACACCAAAATCATGCAACAATGAAACCATGAAATATTCATCAAAACTATCCCTTACCAAACCTAACACAACCATGCGCACATTTACCAACCACAATAATTCAATCCTACCGCTTACATACCTGCGTTATGATCTATCCATTAAAATATCTATCACCCTCTATCATTACAAAAGGATTTTCACTACCTATTCCTTTCCTATCCAATTCTCATGACAATAACCTTACCTTACTTTTAAACCTTAACTCTAGGAGTCACCGAAATTCTCCCCACTTAGGGACTTCTACTTCCCCCATTTAATAACATTACCATGCCTCCCAAGCCACTACCATAAAAAGTACAAGAATTATCCACACCTCCCAAGGCAAGACAAAGACCCCCTAAACAATACATGACACCATTGGCATGAAGTACTTCTTAACAACCATCTAGACCATAATGGAGAATCATCCTTACCAAACCATACCACAAAAGGAGTCCTTTGAAATAGGCACCATAAGAAACACAACCACCTATACCATGAGTAATGTAATGTAAAGCTAAAAACTCATATTTAGGGAATAAGGCAAATGCAAAATGCTAACCTTAGGCATAAGCACAATAAGAATTCATATAACACTAGTAGAGAACTCTGTTTATTGAGATAGAAGAGTATCACTAGAATATCCAATCTGGCCTTCCCTTGAAGTCCACCACAAGATGAAAAGTTTTAGATTAATTCCCAACCTTCATCCTATTTCACCTATAAGCACAACACTCCGCTCTAATGAGGATCACCAAAGATATACTCAAGGGATGCTTGGTTCTCCCATACCTAACACGTTATACAACCAAGTGCTACCTAGAGCCCAACATAGACACGGAAAAGCCATTAGACCAAACTGACTCCAAGGTTTCCAATTAAACCAAAATCATTTCAAAATCAAACCATGGTCGCCTAGGCCTTTTCAAATTTATTTGAATTTGACCAAAGCCAATTAATGTTCCTTTAACCATTTATTAAATATAAAGAATTATTGATTGTCAAATCGTATGACAAAATTATATTCAATGGAAATTTTCACAAATAATATGAGGGCATACAATTTTCAAGACCAAAACCAAGTAATTGGGGGATCCATAGTACCCCAAAGTTCATTTACCATTCTCATGCATCCCATAATTTTCATAAACATAAATTAAGCACGAATAATGATCATAACCCATGGATAATCAATTAATGAGTAATCATGTCAAAAACCCTCAATTATGCAAAAATCCATATTCCAAACCATGAATTTACAAATTAATTTCATGCCAAAATAAGGTACAAGTATAGGGACAAAGACACATGAAAGTTTCATGTTCTATCCCATCCTAACCCCCAACCCACCATTTTACCTTCACAATTCCTGCATTGATATCCCCAAGCTAACATGCTTCCTTTATCCCAATCAAACATTGAGGTTCAAACCTAGCATCTACCAATCACCATATACTATTATCAAAGTACCCCATATAAAATGGAATACACCTATAAGGTACTCCCTCACTAGAAGGACACCCTAAATTCCTTAGTCACCCAGCGACAACATATGTATTTCTAGGGAACTAATCCCCCTCTGTGTGCAAAAATAAAATATTTCACAGAGAATCTTCAAGACCGACGAATACTTTATCTAAGAGACCCCTTAATTTCTCCTAAAGATTCTTTAACCCAACTAGAACAAATCCATAAAGAAATAATAGAAATTGGAAAAGTGTCTAAAACAAGACCAATACTGAGCTAACCTCCCCATTAGGAAGACACCTCAAGGGTCATTAGAGGAGCCCCAAGAATTTCATGCACCACCAAAGCCTAATGCAAGAAAAGAGCTTCCATTTTAAAATATTTAACCCAGACCATTCGATAATAGAGACACCCCTTTGGGGACCAATCTTCGAGCCTTAAGGTAGAACATAACATTTCCCGTAATAACTAGGGAACGAAATAAAACCATTATCCCATTCTATAAATGACTCATCAGGAAGTCTAATGGGTATGACAATCTAATAATGACAAGCATGAGTACAACCAAATCCATCGCTCAAATGATATTAAAATCCACCACATTCAAGTTAAATAATTTCCATGAAGACCCCTTTATTATTAACAGATACCGCACACCCCCATGGACTCTTTTGACAATCACAGAGTCACCTACGGGGTAGAATAAGAGGAAGAAAAAAGTTTGAAAAAACCTTGGGATCAAAACCAAAATACATAACCGCCAATGGGGCCACACAAAAGAAAGGACCCCAAACCAAGTAAGCCATACACTACGAGGAAAGAAATCCTCAACATACCAGTGTCGGAGACATAAGTAGTATCCCTAGAGCAAGATCAAGAGAATTAGCAACCAATATCCTATTTGCCCAAGTGACAATACTTATAGGACACTCCTTCTTAACCGGGAAACCATGACTCTTTACCTTTTCTATTTCCAACCTCACCCCATTCCTCTTCATACCAATAGGACAGGATCGGCATGACAGTTATCACTATTTGGGTAAATATATTAATAGAGTGATAAAATTTGGTATTATTAACCCCTCCCTAAGGTAACTGAGAATGAGTAGCATCATCCAAGATAGTATCAGTGGAGATTGGTGAGATTACACGTGAAAAACCAGAAGCTGCGATCCTTGACCAGGTCTGTGCCCCATGAGTTAAACTAGATCCATCCATGTTGTCTTCGAGTAGGGTAGATAAGTTTCCAAGAACCTTTAGATCATTGAGGAGGCATGATCCGAAGAGTGAACCAAACAATCTTCAGAGAAAAGTTCAAGAACTTACACTCCATTGCCCGAAACTAGAATAACGAAGAAAGTGAAACATTCCTAGATGCCTCATAGTCTCTAGATTATAAGTAAGGTGAAAAACACAGCCATAAGAAATTCCCTACTCTACATGAATTTATGACACCCCATGACACCAAAACCTAAAGCTCTGATACCAACTTAACATGACTCGGCCCCCAGGCTATGTCATAATGGGCATTTCAAATCTGACCAGCTCCAAAGACAACCCTTATTACCCAACCCATCCACCAATGGCATACCTTGAGTCGGCTAAAGTCAAAACATATAATAAGATAACACATTATCCATGTGGTGACTCTGGGATAAATCTATAATCGAGACTAATTCAACCAAGTATATCCACCTAATGACTAACCAATCTAATGCTGAAACCATAAACCAAACCAATTATAACAATAATCCAAAGCATGTATATATATATATGGCATGACCAATACATACCACACCCAAGTTCAAAGTTATCCATATAAAGCCTCTAGACCAACTAAAGAGTTCCTAGTCGGGACATGCCCCCGACCATAGCAAAAAATCAAAGTCTATGAAAGACAAGAAATAGGTAAAGTAAACCATGACATAAAACCTTCCGAACTATGGAAGCTCACCCCTTCAATCTGACATCAACTGTACCTGAATTCGATCATAAAGAAAGAGGAGTAGAATGGTTGGTTCCTGCATAGCATGGGTATATAGCCACCAGTAGATGGGTTAGTGGGTGAACGCTAGCATGCACTCAGGATAGGAATAAAATAATTCCAGTTATAAACCAAGTAAAACCATAGATAATACATACAACCATATATTTATAGTGATGGTAAAGGGATCCAAGTTTAGGATGCATTTAAAACCTTTACCTGGGTTGTGTAGCATTACCGTCCTAAACAACCCACAGGATATATGGGTTCAACTCCTCCTACTAAAAGGGCCCAGTGCATGTAGACGTACAACATGGGAAATATCCCATGGGATAACTAGTACATCCCCCAATAGTATGACATCATGCACATGGTCTACTAAGATCAATCCTCATATTGGAAAATGGGAGTTTCTAGTTTTGGTCCCCCCCCCCCCGGGATGCCACCTTCTATGGCTTTGCTACATATCTCGCCATAATTTTCCAATTAAAATCGTAACCAAACAACCAACCAATACATTAACCATTTATTATCCAAGTACATTATAAGTGGTGGTATCATCATACCGAGTATAATTTCAATTACTATCTATAGCTGAAATAAAACTAAGTACTAAAAGAATGAAATAGTTAAATAATAACATCCTCGAATAATGAGGACTCACTGCTAGTCTATCTACTGAATTGTTGATACTAAGGATACTCTGGAGCTCATGCTTCTAAACCTATGGTATAAAACACCATAGAGGAAATGCGTCAGTACGATTGAATGTACTGGTATGCAAATGGTAGGCTGAAAGCAAGGGGATTATATGCATGAATAATACTAACTGACTGAATAACATGAACGTTAGAATACATACATGAATACATAAACTATGATTGATATCATGACATCACTGAATTTGAATACTGATAACATAAGTTTCATATATTTGATATCCTATTATATAAATAACTGTGTCTGATAGTCCTATTGTTGCTGGAACTAGAAGAGTTTCGTACTGAACTGAGTGACTGTATCTAACAGTCCTGAATTCTGTAGAACTATCTGAGTTCTATTACTGAGATTAAAATTGTAACTGTGGGAGTAGTCATCTAACTGACATGCCCAAAATAAAGCATTATAGCTGAGTTGGGGCCAATCTGTAACCCTAATTAGAAGGGTATCAATACCGCACCACTTGTAAGGACAAATTATGATTGATCCCTCATCTAACAGGTACTCTAAGGAGAATAGTGGGACCCTAATCTAACAAGTTAAGACACCTCATCAACTCTCATCTAACAGGTTAGATGTCTCAACCTATGTTGGCTACATAGTTCTGGAGTGCAAAGATTCCTTCTAAGAATCGTATGTTGTACTCGTAGGTGAGTTCCCATCCTTGGTCTCACTCGGTGCTGAATCCTACTCCCATTTGATTAGACACTACATTAATTATACTGAACTGAGTTTACTGTGTTCTATTGACTAATGAAATATTATTGAGATCTGATAACTGACTGAGATTACTAAGTTTTTCGGAGTCATGAGACTAATTGAATTCAACTGAACATGGCTTGACTGAGATTATCTTGAAAACATGACACTGTCTCTAGGAACACAACTAAATTATCAGGTACAAGTACCTCCAGGACTCGATAGCATAAAACTGACAAGACATGACACTTCCTAGACTCACGACCATAATTATTAATCCATAATACAATTATTGGGGAATTTCATGAGGCACTTGATTATCATGGTTTGGTACATGAATAGAAAAGCAAATAAACATGTCATAATTTCATAGGCAAATCTCATGAACCATCTATAAACTAATTTCAATACATAACAATATCATATAAGTCTTTTTGAATGTAAGGTAAAGTATGGGTTCATCAAATTGGTCATAATTGAGTCCTAAAGCATGATTCTTATTCTTTGGGCATTTTATCAAACACATTGCATGCATAACCTTAGGCTTAGGCATATACTCTAGTTCATACATCATGGTTAATTTAGTCAACTCCATTTAAAAGTTTCCAACCCACATACTAGCATAATTTCATGAAAGTATATAAAGACTCCAACTTAGGATTCATACAACCACATCAACATAATTAAAATCAACCCACCATATGGGAATCCCATTTCATGATTTTAAAAATGGTATTCTTGAGATTCATGGGTGAAATAAACCAATGAATCAATACTTTACGTACCTCAAAAGATTGAATCTTGAAGGTGGTTAACTTTTCTTGAAGGTTCTTGAATGGTGACGTTTTGATTCTTGAGTTTTCTTGGAGAAGGATTTGAATCTTGTTCTTGGGTTTTGATCTTGAAAAAAACCCTAATTTTGATATTATGGATGAATGAGGAGCTATGTGTTTTGATTTGATGTAATTAGGGGTTAAATGGGATGGAAAAAACACAAAAAGCCCTTTAAAACATTGTTTTAGCGTTGTTTCAGACAAAATAGACAGTCTGGGTGACAGACCATCACTCGGGTGATTGACCGTCACTCCAACCACCAGTTTTGGGACATAAAATGGCTTTACTTGCTCAGTTTCAATATCCAAAGAAATGGTCCATCGCTGACTTGACGGTTCATCAGCTTACCCGTCGCTCCTGGGCAGCTTAGATAGCTCTAATTAAAATGGCAATAACTTTTTACTCCGATACCAAATTTTAGCAAAATTAGTATCGTTGGAAAGATAATTTAATTATATATATTTTGTTATTTCATGAACTAAAAAATTAGTAGTATAATAAAATATATACTTGTTTGAAGTTGACTATGACATATCCTTCTCAAGAATTCAATCGGTCAGGGATGTTTTGATTTGTCTAATAGCTAGGACGTATTGAGGCCTTAATATACATCTAAATTGATCATAGAACTATCAATCACTATAATTTGTTTCTCAGGAGCTTGAAGCATGGTTCTTCTATCAGTTGGGATTCTCGGGGTATTACACTTTCGCTTGAGGATCCTTTTGAATCTCATCCAATCTATACCTTTTCTTCTATTTTGCCTGATATTGGTGTTTTGATCCCTTTACTTTTGATATGACAGGTATGATTCACTATTATATCTGTGCTCTATAGGATATTCTTGCCTTCACGTCTTCTTCTTTGCCTATTTCATCAAATTTTTCATGTTTTCTTTGATGAAAATTAAAGTTGTTTATATCATTCTTTTACATTAGTTATTTAAATTAGTTATTTGCATCTGTTGTTTTTATTTATTTACCCATTACCTATATCATATTTATTAGAAAAATTGAAGAAAGTTGTCTTTTAAATCTTGAATAAATGAACCATTGTTATTATTAAATAATTGCAAAAAGTCATGACCATTGTGTTATTCTAATAGAGGGTACATTTTTTACAATAGATTTGTCATCTATTTAAAGAACTCAAAACTAGGATTGATTTCTTCCAATAAATGGACCATCTATTGAAACAGATTGGTCATCTATTGGGAGAACTTAAAAAGCCTTGTTGGCATTATCAGTGTTGTTTTTCTATTTTTCATTTGTTTCTTTGTTATTGATGTTGTTGTTAATATTGGTGATGGTGGTGGTGTTGATATTGGTGGTATTAGTGTTTCAACAGGTGGAACATATGATGGAAGATATTAAAATATGTCTTCCAATAGATTCCCCATCTATTACAACTAATGAATCAACTATTGGAATAAATCAAAATAACCCTTCCAGGAGATGACTTATCTGTGGCAACAGATGGAGCAGCTGTTGGAATAAATCAAACTAGTAGCAAGACTGTCTTGATTTCTTCAAACAGTTGACCCATCTGTTGTAATAAATGGGTCATCTGTTGGAATTCTTATTGTAATATGTTGCATTGAATTTTGTTTTACCCTTTTTTTAAATTATGCAGACATCAATTGTACTATTTTTTAAAAAATTTCTCTTATCTGTAGATAAAAGATGTCTCCCAAAAAAATGTAAAAGTGGATCAACTTTTGGCCGATCAATATAAAAGGATACAGTAAAGATGGATTCAGAGGAATACGTTTCTTGCATATGGAACCACTTCATATGTAGGAGGTATTACTAATCATGTTATTGTGAAAAAACACATAGAGTACCATGATTTTGTGAATATTATTTTTTATCGATTATGCATTGATCATTCAAACAAGATATTGCATTTTACAGTTAAGTCTGATAGGGCCGAACTGATAAGGCTAAGGGACCTAGTAGGTGGTATTGATACCCTGTTACAGTTTAATGATGATTTTGCTAATGTTTATGTGCCAAGTTTAGAGAACAGATCAAGATTTGGTGGCAGTATAGAGATTCAATAGTAATTGGATTCCATACCTTTTGTTTGTGGTGGCAATTTTTGAAGTTAAAACGTGCATCCCATGCCTTCTATTTGGGGTTCTAGTCATTTCAATTGAAGTGGAAACAAAAAGGCATGGAATATCTACTCAACTTTAGATTTTTTGTTTTCAATGCTATTGACCTAATCAGAACCACAAACAGAAGGCATCGGATATAGGTTTAACTTCGAAAATTGCTGCCTTGTCTTAATCCCTTATTTTAACTTCAACAGTTCTTGGTACAAGTTTTATTCTTAATTTTACATCTTCCCATTCCTCGATGTTGTAAAAGAGGTTTCCTTGGGCTTATGTTTCTTTCTTTGAAGGTGATACTTCAAGCCATGCTAACTAGTCACAATTACCTAGCAAAGTGTACAGGTCCAGCCCACTTTACAATTTTTCTTTTCAACAACGACTAGCAGATTTTTTTTAGATACACTTTTATATTTATAGCTCATTCAAATTTTTCATTTTCAAGTTAATTTCATTGGCCAAATTCACTATAAGTTCCTTGCTTGCTACCTTGTGTTTCTTCTTTAATAAGGTCTGAGATGATATGGTCTTCAGCAACTCCCCTTTCCCTTGCAGGTATTCTCCTACACCACGTTCTATGGTATAATTATCTCCCCGATCAACCCATCCATATAAATTTAGAACAGGGGAATTTCTATTGGTTTTCCATTCTTATTTTCTGCACTGAGAGGCTTCAAAGGCCTTCTTAAACTCCATTGCACCAAAACCAGTCCGATCACTATTGAATCTCTATACTTCCATCAAATACTAATACCTTTCCAAAACTTAATGCATAAACATAAGCAAAAATGTCATTAAATTGTAACAGGGTATCGACACCTTCTTCATGGTTCCTCATCCTTATCAGTTCACAACCATCAAACTTAATTATAGAATGCTGGATCTTGTTTAAATAATCAATGCCTAATTAGTAAAAAACTTCAATCACAAAATCATTGTACTTTATGTGTGTTTTCATAATAACCTGATCAGTAATACATAACTCCCACACATGAAAATTGATCCATCTATCTGTACACATCTTATTCTTCCTACCCTATCAATGTCAAACAATGTTTTATCTTTAGTTCCCATCATAAAGTAGTCTAAAAACCATGGAAGGGTAACAACAATCTTAAAAACCAATGTAGTATAACCATCTTCAAAACCTTTCTCTTAATCTTCCGAGAAAGGTAACAATAATCTCAAAAACTAAAAACCAGATTGAGAGAATCCCTTGCTGCTATTGGATTGTGTTCCTCCAACAGATGACTCATCCACCTTCAAATTTATCCTACAATAATCAAAAGTTGGGTTAAGTTAATACATTGAAAGTACTATCAAACTTTTTTACCAAGAAGGTCCAGAACATGAACAACATGGTGACCTTAGGTTTTATATGAATAAGCAAAATTTCTTTATTAAAAAGAAATCTAAATCAATTGTATATATGTTAATTACCTCAACATCTGCCCACATGTGATTCAATTTTTCTTGGATAATATCACCCCTTCATGATACTCCCAGTGGACATATATTATGATCCCAAATAATTTTTCTGAAATGCCTCGAAAATAGTTTGCCATTTTTTCCTACCATTTGATTATTGTAAAAGGTTAATTTCAGCTTTTCTGTGCAGCAACTTCCTTGCACTTATTGCTACCTCGAACTCTTTTTTACCTTTTCAAGATTAGATGAACCTACAATTGTACAATTTGGTAAAAAATACAACAATCAAATTTAGTTCAACAAATTAATAACAAATGAATTCAAAATATACTTTTTTTATCATTTTGAGAGTGTTTCATGACCTGATCAATAGATCGAGGCAATGAAATATTGTCTTGCATATTATATTTCTCAATAACCAAGGGAACTTTATCCATTCCTTGTATTACTTGACTAGAAGGTATGGTAGAAATTAAACTTATGATTTTAGATGGAGTTCGCACATGTTGGTTAGCATTGAGGGTGCTCTTGCCGTAAGATTCCACTTTTTTTCAGAAACCCCTAAAAAGGAGCTCAATGATCTAGGTATTTTCTCTAGTCCCTTTCCTATAGAACCTGGAACCAACAAACATATCATAAAAGTTCATCAAATACATATAGTAGAATCGGAAAAAACAAAACATATTCAAACAAAAAACTTATTTCAAATTTATGGATGTATTTCTTAACTTGATTAGTAGATGTATGATATAGAGTATTATTTTCCACGTACTCATTCTCAATAAGCATAGAATTTTTACCAATGGTTTTCATTCCTTGACCAGCAGACATGGTGGAGTATTTAAGCCCTTGTCCTTGACCCGTCCCTATATAACCTAGAAAAACAAATCATATATACTTTAGAATTTAAATTCATATAAATATATGGTACCTAACTTCACCACATTGTGATCGTTGAAGACATCTTTAGTTCACAGCGAGTTGATTTTATTCAGTATATAAAATAACTTACTTGTTTCTAAATCTTGGAGGTACTGCTTAAAAATATTACTAGATTGAGGAAATAAACTCTTAGTTGACATATTCTCTTTCTCAGCTAAAGATCTAATCCCCCATCCTCGTCCTTTACCTATAGCAATAGGATCGATAAATGTATACAAGATAGGACTCTTCACAATTGATCCGACCTTATTTTCAATGTTCAATCATTTCATCTTGAACCTGTAAAACAACCAAAAGTGAAAATAAATAAGAAAAAAAAGTGTGACAATGTAGTAACACGAGAAATCATCATGTCATAAGAATGTCTAACAATATAATTATTATTTTCAATAACTAAAATATTACGCCATTAGTCCATTTTCATTGTTTTTGCGATGGTCTTCCTAACTCTACAATATCATCATCCATTTCAATATCATCATCCATTTTTCCAATATCTCATAGAAATCATGAGGTTGAGTCTTCCTCACTACTTGTCAACCTTTGTTGGAGTTATCATTAAAATAAAACACTTGAGATGCTTGGTTTACTAAAATAAATGGCTCATTTGTTTTAAAAAAATCTACCCGAATTAACATTCATGAAGTCGTACTCATTATGTTTGACTCTTTATTTCATCATACACATCAAACCAATTACATCGAAATAAGATCACTCTTCTATCCGATACAAATTATAACTCAATAAGATTGCACTGAATACTTTAGAATGAGTAATACAATATTAAAATATTAAATTTGATGGTTATGTATTACTTACCCTATCTTTTAATCATTTAATAAATTGTCGATTCCATTTTGCATCAGACAAGTGTTGAATAGTATCCTTATGAATTTGTGCAAATTCTCTACAAAATTAAAGTGAATCATACATCTTATATAGAAAAGAAATTACCCTAAAGGAAATAATAAAAATGAGACCACATGAGTGCTTTCCATACTTGAGATATGGTAATACTTCATCACAATTCTTCAATATGTATACATGTGCTTGTTCCAATTCATCAGTCTTAATCTTATATGGAACTTTAGCTCCCAAAATTTAGGTTGATAAAATATAGATAAACCTCTATTACATTCTTTTAAACTCGTATCGTAATTTCATTCAGGCCGATTGAATTTTGTGTCAATTCTATGCAAATACCTTGAACACAAGGTCATACACTCATTTGCAATGTAGCCCTCTGCAATAGAAAATTCTGTACATGCCCTATTACCAATGAGAGATTTAAAAAAAAAACAACCATCATTCCACAGGATACATTCACCTATAATGAATAGGTCTGGCAATCTTAGCTTTAGTAGATAAATAAATAAACAAGTACACCATGACATCAAAAAATAAAGCAGGAAAGACCTTTTCTAACTTGCAAAGTGTTGTGGGAATTTTCATTTCAAGATGTTCTAAATCATCAATTCTCAAATCCTTGGATCCAAGCACACTAAAAAAATGAGATAAATCAATAAGTGGTTCACACACTTCTTTGGACAACATACCATGAAGTGCAAGAGAAAGTAGATGGTGTAGAAGAATATTGCAATTATGACTTTTCAACCCAGATATCTTGTGATCTTTTAAGTTCACACATTGAAAAATATCACATGAAAAACCATCAGGAACTTTCAGATTCTTTAAGAAAAGAAACAATTTGTGCTTATCTTCAGGAGATAATGTGTATCATGCAGTTGTAACTTAAATTTTCTCCCCCTTTTGGATGAGGTACAATTCCGGTCTAATGTTCATCTCTTGCAAGTATAATCATGTGATAATTATATCCTTGGTATTTCCTTTGACATTCATGAATGTTCTTTTAAAACTTTCAAATATATTTTTTTCAATATGCATAACATCCAAATTATGTCACAATAAGAGATACTCCCAATACGGGAAGTTTAAAAAGTTACTTTTCTTGTTCTAGTTATCTTTTCAAACTTTATGAGATATCTTCTTCCTTTTCTTTGGATCTCTTAATAATTGTTTCCCTTCAAGATCTTGTACATAATTAAGTTTATCTTAATGCCAGAAAAGTTTTTTGGTGGTGGCCTTTTCTCTTCTATACCATCAAAGAACTGCTTTTCGTATCTCCATTTGTGACTAAGAGGAAGGCAACATCGATGACCCATAAAACACTGCTTATTACTGTTACTCAATCGAATTGAGGAAGGGTCTTTTTTGCAACAAGGACATGCAAATTTTCCTTTGGTACTCTATCAAGATAAATTTCCATATGTTGTAAAGTCATTGATGGTCCATAAAAAAGATGCATGCAATATAAAATTCTGTTTAGTTGATGTGTCATAGGTCTCAACACCTATTTCCCATAACTCATTTAATTCCTCTATCAAAGGCTGAAGATATATATCAATTACATCTCCTGGACCATTTGGACCAGGAATAAGCATTGACAAAATAAAATTTTCTTATTTTATACACAACCAAGGTAATAAATTATAAGGAATAAGATCTATAAGACAAATGTTATGTGAGGTTTTTGAATTCTGAAATGTCTGAAATCCATCACTAACAAGTCCAAGTCTAACATTATGAGGCTCGATAACAAATGAATGATAATGTTAATCAAACGACTTCCATTCCATTGAATTAGCTGGGTGCCTCATTATCCCATCATCAACTCTTTTATCCTTATGTCATGTCATTAGAGCAGGTGTCCTTGAAGACATAAACAACCTCTGAAGTCTAGAATTTAAGAAAAAATAGTACAAACTCTTTGGTGCTACCTTTTTACATTTTTTGTTCCTTGTTTCTCCGCTATGGGTATCTATTTTTCATCTAGACGCACCACAAACTTTGGAAGAATCGAGTAAGCTATATTTCTTATAGTATAACATGCAATTATTAGTGCAAGCATCTATCTTATTGTAAGAAAGTCTGAGTTCTTGAATTATTTTCTTTGCCTCATACTATGAGTTTAGAAATTCGGCTCCATCAGGCAACAACTCCTCTTTTAATATTTTCAATAACATTAAAAATGATGCATTAATCCAATGACCCATAATTTTAATATGAAGTAATTTAATCAAATATGAAAGCTTTGATGCTCTTAAATTTTAGTACAGTGGATGCTCGAAATCCTTTAGTAATTTGTAAAACATTTTTGTTTTAAAATTTGTCTCCTCCTCAAATAAATCATCACAATCAGTATTTGTAGGTCCGCCGTTAAAATTAGGATACATATATCTCAATAATTCTTCAACTTCTCCTTCACTCTCACATTCTTCCTCTTCATCATAATATTCATCTTTAGACTCAGATTCAGATTCAAATAACGGTTCACCCAAGCATTTCCCATGGTGAAACCAGAAAGTATAATTCTGAACTATTCCATGTACTTTTAAATGCGTTCCAATTGATTTATGAGTTCCTAAAGTAGTATTCCAATATTTGTTACATGGACATCGTATTTCATGTTTTTCTTCTATTTTTCCAAAAGCATAATTCAAAAACATTTTCACCCCCTTTTTATAGATTTCATTGGACCGATCATTAATAAGTTGTATCCACTGCTTACTAGGTGCCCCCAGAATATTCCCACAAAGTAGGGTTTGGGAGAGATAGAGTGTACGCAGTCCATACCACTACCTCATCAGATAAAGTAGAGAGGCTGTTTCTGATAGACCCCCGACCCAGGATAAATAACAAATATAAAAAACATAAAGACACTAAATAATTTGTTAATAATATTAGATTAAAGAAGACTAGAGGGAGAAGACTGAAGTTTAAAGTCAATCTCAAATATTGTCCAATTCACTCACAAAGAAGAATGTTGTGAAGTTGGGTATGCTTAACCAGAAACTTTTCCAGTTTATATAACCAGTGTTTATGGCAGAAAAATATTTTATGCTCGTAAGCATGTCTTCAGTCACTAACTACAAGTATGATGGAAGAATTCATATGGTGATATCACCAATAAAAGGTTCAGCAATCAAATATTTCCCAATCTTCTCATGCAAAGGGGTAATTTTTTCATATCTAAGCAGATAAACCTACAAAGAAAGGGTTTTAATATATGTAGCTGGTGCTATCTATGCTAAGAAATTCTTGAAACTATGAATCAATTATTCATACATTGCAAACATGTTTGCAGATTTGGTATATGTTCTTGAACCTATATACAATTCAGGGGTAATGTTGGGCAACTTAAACCAAGCATTATGCAGCTTTCAGCGCCAGGAGATAAGGAAGAAACAGAAGCTGATATGGAAGACCATCCCTCTATGTATTTTGTGGAATGTTTAGTTAGACAGAAACAGTAGATGCTTTGAGGGAAAGGAGGAAATATCATATCTTGTAATATATGGACCAAAACAGTAAACACTTTGTCTTAGAAGGATGGTCTTCCATCAAGTTTAGGATACATATCTAATACTTTGTCTTAGATAACAACAGTAGTTGTTTTTTGTTATAAAGGGCATAAATCCCTCTATTCATTTTGTAGAATATTTGGTTAGATAGTAACACTAGATGTTTTTTGAGGGAAAGGAAGAAATGTTTGGTTAGACAGCAATAGTAGACTCGGCTCACCCCTCAGAAACTCTTAATATCATACTAATTCAAAGGATAACTTTCTATCATAAGCAAGCTACCACAGTAGGTATTATCAATAAATAGAAGAACACAAATAAAAACAAAGTGTAAATCTTCAAAGTGTGTTCATCCTCGTGCTTTTAATATAGACTAACAGTTATGCACTATCAAGTTCTGTCAAAATCCCTCTGCAATTTATGCTGTCAGGAATACATATAAGCTAAAATCTTTTAGTTAATTTGTGCAAGCAAACTACCTAAAAGCTATTCAAAAAGGCATAATACTTATGATGTACAAAATGAAAGCAATCAAGTATCAAGCTTCTATAAGGTAGAACTTCTATCTGCTAATCCACAAATCATGAAAGCAACGTCCATTCATACTCCCTAAACTCTCGTTGAATAAACAAACTACAATCTTCCAGTCGCCCAATGATTGAAAATTATTGATTAACAACTGTAAAAGTAATTGTGATTTTGTTCTTCTTTTTCAAAGTTTAAACCCACCAAATGTAAGCAACGTCCTTTAAGGCACTAACTATCATTCTTATAGCTTGACCTTTATTCGGACATTCACTGGAGATATTAAACACTAAGAAGCACATTCGGTGTAGTATATAACTATATATTAGTAGTTTTGGGGACAAAAACATAGTTTATAACACTAGTATACTAAGCAAATAAGTTAAATAAGCATTATTTCCTCCAATGATTTGAATTTGAAAATAATTTCAGTTAAACAGTAAAACATTAAGTACAAGACCGAAAGATTCCAACCCCTTCTCATGTAGGCACACCAAATACAAGTATGACTCTAGAATACATAATAGAACCACACATTTATGTCATTTGAAACCCCCAATAACAGTTGAGTTTGCACACCGAAAGGAAACTACGAGTATAGAAATATGAATATAACGGACAATGTAAAACCATCTAACTGTTCAATTAAAAGATACTACCCCAATAAAGTCAAGAGTTCACCAAGAAACGTTTAAAATACACGAGCTACAAGGAATTAAGTAGAGACATCACAATTTCCTATCCAATGCTAAGAACTTATATATGTCAATCCACAGATCTTGGCAGCAAAGTACATTTATATTCCATCATCTACACCAAACCAATTTCTGGTTCAATTATAACGATCCAATTTAACTCTAACTGCAATAGAAATTGAAAATAATGCAATAGAAAATAGAGAATAACGAAATCAAACAAATGAAATTGAGCAAAAAAATAAATTTAAATCAAGCAAGTAGTAGAAACAAAATTGAAAACAAACGAAATTGATCAAGCACACAGATTAGAAAACCAAACAAACGAAATTGAAAATAAAAATTAGAGATATCATACCTGATTAGCTGTTATAATAGCTGTGTTATGAGAAATGAAATTATAGGACAAAATCGATGAAAAATTGTGCAGACAAATAGAGGCAATGGAAGTTAACAACATATAACGCGCAGTTTCTATGAAAAAATAGTGCAAATTTTGTAAGGTTAATGACGATAATGAAGATGGAAAGTTTCTCTGCTTTTCTTAAGATAAAACAGATTTTTATTTTTATTTTTATAAAATATCACCTTTTAATTTGGTGTCTTTATGTTAAAATGATTTTTTTATTAAAATTTTAATATTTTTCGCTCAAACCTCAAAGTATCAATAGGGATCAGTTAATAATTTTTTTAGGATCATATTTTATTCCTTTGCAATAAATATAAAATTAGGGGTTGGAATTTAATCTCATCCCAATAAAGATAATTTTAGAGATGAAACTATTAACTCGTCCCTAAATGTTGATCTTAAATAGACCTTTTTTGTTGTAGTGCATGTTTTCAGAAAAAAAAAAAAATTATTGACAAATTTAAAATTTCTTTGGTAACATGAAAGATATTAAGCTTTTTATCTTATTACCTTCTACCTTGGGGACATTAATACACATTAATAAAAATTCATTGATGAAGAAGGAGAAGAATCATAACGTTTTGGTTACTCAGATTTTTAACATAAAATAAATTAATGGATGAGATATTTTTAATGGATGAAGGGGAAAAAAACTACTCCATGAGTTTTAAAAAGAATGACTTGTTTTGATTTGACACAGAATTTAAGAAATTAAAGAAGACTTTTAAATCTTGTAATTTTAAATTAAGATATGCCAAATATACTAAAATATCCTTTAATATTATGGTCTTAAATATGCCATGTGAAAAATTGGAGTTAAAATATTACTAAAAATAAGGTCATTTTTTAAAATAATTAAAAAAGAAGGTTATTTTTTCTAAAACGAAGATTTTTTAATTTTATTTTTTTGCTTTGTGTACATAGAAATGAAGACACCATAACATTGTAGTCTTATAATGCTAAAAATAAAATCTATAACCTAGTCTTATTTACCTTTCCTGTCAAATTCAACATTATTTACAACTAATACTCCATTAACTAATCTTAAGTTATTTGAAACTTCTAAAATCTTAAAATGAAATGAAAATGACAAGAATTACTGTTGATGATTTCAATATTTTTTTTTCAATTCTAGCAACTTGGAAATCAAAATTAAGAGAATTCCTAAAATTAAGGAAAAGACAATGAAATGTAAAAAGTAACATTACTTCAACATCTTTTACAAATTGAATTAAGAAGTTCACAATTGAATTATAAAATATTCGGTTGCTTTCACTTATTAAGAAATAAATTACTTTTTATTGTCTTGATAATTTATATTTCTTTCTTCTTTAACAGACAAAGTATATCTACCTCAAAATATTAGAATATCATAAATTAAAAAGACAAAAATTAAAAAATTCTCTAGAAAAACTTTTACTAAAATCAAATAACAACAATAATAATTAGTGTTATTATAATTGAATTATATGTTTGCAATTTTTTTTCGAAAAACAAAACAACAACAATAATAATTGTTTTTATTATAAAAGAGATTCTTCTTTACCCCTTTATCTCGAGACTATTTTATTTATCAACAATCTTTCATCTCAAGAATCTTCAATGAGTTGCAACATATATGAAAGAAAAATTTAAAAAAGGACAAAATAAAAAAGTGAATAAAGAAGAAGAAGTGGTAGAAATGAAAATGAATATTCAACAATTTCATAGGTGTTTGTTATTCATAGAATGATTCAACTATTTGAATTAAGTAATTGAGAGTTGAGAAGACACACAATTTAAGTAGAAAAGGGTAAAAGATAGAGGTTTTTTATAACTCATTGGATATACATGTATTGATTTATTTTAAAAGCAGGAAGCATAAACTTGTTTTACTAACATTTAATAAAAGGAGATGAATACAAAATTCCTAATAACAAATAGTCGGTCAATTCACATATTCTCCGGCGGTTGAAAGATAAGGTCCAAATGAAGACACTTGATGGCGATGGTCGATTTCTTTACATTGTTAAAGCTGGAGCTGAACATCGACAACCGCTATGACTCACTCTGTGTCAGACACCCACTCACTCTATCGATTGCTTCAAGTCATCCATATTGGAGCCTTCCAAAGATTCCTTCTTCATTCATAAAGCTTGAAATGTTTGAAGGTCCTTAACTTGACTTCTTGTGAAAGACCTTCTTGAAGTAGCATTACTTTGATGTATATCACTCTCCTCTTCTTTGAAAGAATTTGTCCTCCAATTTACCAATCTTACATAAAAAAAAAAGAGATAAATCTCTAACATTGAAAACATTATGGATTAAATACTCACTTGATAAGTCAACTTTGTATCATTATCTCCAATCTTTTCAAGCACGTGGAAAGGTCCATCTCCTCTTAGCATAATATTGTTCTTTCTTTTTCTTGAAAATTTATCTTTTCTAAAGTGAACCCATACCCAATCACCGGGTACAAAGGTGAATTTCTTTCATTCTTTGTTGGCTCTTTTGGTTGCATCTTTGTTAGCCTTCTTAATTTGCAATCTTACTTTCTCTTGGATGCTCTTCGTAGCTTTTGCCTTAGCTTTTGCATCTACACTTATAATAACTTCTTTGGACAATGGAGTTAAATCCAATGGAGTCAAGGGATTAAAGCCATAAACCCACTCAAAAGGGATTAGAACAATAGATATATGAATAGTTCTATTATATGCAAACTCAATTAATGACAATTGATCCTCCCAAGAAGTTAACTTTTCTTTAATCTTAGCTCTAAGAATGTTACCTAAAGTTCTATAAACACCTCGATTTGACCATCTGTTTAAGGATAACAAGAAGTAGAAAATAGCAATTTGATTCCCAATTTTCCCACAAACTCCTCAAAAAATGACTAAGAAATTTTCAATCACTATCACTAACAATTGTTTGGGGAACACCATGTAATTTCATCACATTATGAACAAATAAAGTAGTAATATGAGATGCATAATCACTTTTATGAAAAGCATTAAAGTAACCATTTTTGAAAATCTATCCACAATAACAAAGATTTTATCCTTACTATTCCTAGTCCTAAGGAGGACATCAATAAAATTCATAGAAATATCTAACCAAGTACCAATATGAATAGGCAAGGGGGTATACAAGCCATGAGGTAGGGTACAAGATTTATCATGCTTTCAATCCAAACACCTGGCACAAACTATATCCACATCTCCTATTATTTTAGGCCAAAAAGAAATGTGCACTAAGAATAGCTAAGATTTTTTACACTAAAAAATGACCCATCAAACCACTATTGTATGCCTCTTTCACCAATAACTCTCTCCATGAAGATATAGGCACACAAAGTTTTTTCATATACAAGTAGCCCTCCTTCAATTAAAATCTAGGAGTCCTAACTTCATTTTCCTTCTTAACAACTTGCACATACCTATTCAAGCTCACTTGACACTCTACAAAGACTTTTTCAAAGTCATCATCATTATAATACAACTTCTTCGAACTCTCAAAACCCATCAACCTAGAATTCAAGGTATTCATTAATGCATATCTTCTAGATAAAGCATTTGCCACAATATTCTCTTTACCTTGCTTATAATTAATCACATATAAAAAAGATCCAATGAACTCTATCTACTTTGAATGCCTTTTATTAAGCTTATTTTAGACCCAAATATGCTTCAAAGCCTCGTGATCGGTTCTATTCACAAACTTCTTATGCTACAAAAAATGTTGCCAATTTGCTAAAACTCGCTCTAGGGTGTAGAGTTCCTTGTCATAGGTAAAATATTGCAATGAATCTCCTTTTAATTTCTCACTAAATTATGCTATAGGTATCCCTTCTTGCATCAAGACCACACCAATGCCTACTCCACTAGCGTCACACTCAATTTCAAACATCTTCTCAAAGTTGAAAAGTAATGGAATGGAACTAAATTTCTTTTTCAAGATTTCAAAGGCTTTCTCTTATTTTCTACCCCAAATGAAAGGTTTATCCTTCTTAATGATATCATTTAGAGGAGTGGCTAAAGAACTAAAACCCTTCATAAATCTCCTATAAAAATTTGCCAACCCATGAAAGCTTCTAACATCACGAATGGACTTAGGAGTTAGCCAACTTCTAACAACCTCTACCTTTTTATCATCAACCTTAACTCTTGTTGAACTTACAACAAAGACAAGAAAAACAACATGGTCTACAAAAATAAAACCTTTTAATTCACATACAACTTTATATTTCTCAGATGTTGCACATGATCATCAACACTTGCTATAAACCAAAATATCATCAAAATAAATCACAATAAAATTATTAATAACTGAATTAAGCACAAAGTTCATTAATCACATAAAAGTGCTTGGTGCATTGGTTAGACCAAAAGGCATTACCATCCACTCATATAATTCAAACTTAGTTTTGAATTCATCTAGCATATCATCAATTCTAGAAATGAAATATCGATATTTTACCATAATTTTATAAATGACACAGAAATCTACACACATCTTTAATGTCCCATCCTTCTAAGGTACTAGAATTACAGGCACCATACATGGACTTAAACTTTCTCTCACCAAAACTTTATTCACAAGTTTCTCCACTTGTCTTTCCAATTCTTTGGTCCCTTGAAGATTGCTCTTATAAGCCTCTTTGTTGGGTATTTGAGAACCCAGTAAAAGTCAATTTCAATCTTTATTTCTCTCAAAGGAGGCAACCCACTTGGTATTTTTTTCCAAAAATAGATCTTCAAAATCTTGAAACAAATAAGAAATAATACTTGGAAAAGATAGAGAGGTTAGTTTATTGCTAGAAAGAAAAGAATAACCTTTAGGTTTAATAAATATAACTTGAGTAGCATTCTCAATGTTTAGCTCTTTCATGCTTTCTTGATTTTGCAAAATCATGCATATTTTTCTCTTTTTCAAATTTTTTATATTTTTCTTACTCACCTCTCTTTTTTGTGATAGCTCATTCTCACTTGAGCTCTCAACCTCTCCTTTTTTCTCTCTTAAGTTATCAATTTTTGCTTCCTTACTTCTCTCTTTCTTTTCTCTCATAAGTTTTTCTTTCAACTTTTCTATTTTTCTATATTTCTCACTCAATTGAAAATGAGAAAGAGGGTTAAGAATGTGCTTTTTACCATCCTTAACAAATGCATATTTATTTGACCTTCCATCATATTTACCCTCTACATCATATTCCCATGGACTTCCCAATAATAAATGACAAGCTTCCATTGGTACAACATCACAAACACTTCATCATGATAACTTTCAACCTCAAATTTTATCAACACTCTCTTGGTCACCTTGAGTTCACCACATTCATTGAGCCATTGAAATCTATAAGTTTTGGGATGCCTTCTTGTCGGAAGCTTCAATTGTTCTACCATATATACACTAGCAACATTGACACAACTTTCACTATCAATGATAAAGAAACATAATTGCTCTTGAACTCTGCACCAATCATAAAATAATATCTCCCTTTGATCAAGATCCTCCCTGCTAAAGCATACATACTTCTCCTCGCAACAAGAATAATTTTTGTATCGTCATTAATTTCTTCTCCATCACCTTCTCCCATAAACTTATCGTTACTATCATCCTCTACATGATCATCTTTAGATTCATCTTCGATTTGATAACCACCATCATTCAATGCAATGATAGTTCTTCTATTAGGACACTCATTTTCTTTATGACCATATCCTTGATATTTAAAATACTTTATTTTAGATGAACTTTCAAGTTTAGATTTATTACCTCCACCCTTGTAGTCCATCTTTGATTTGTCATTGTCTGAATTGGACTACAATTCTTGCTTTGCACCTTTAGATTTGTCTCAAGTGAGAGATAATTTTCAAACTTTCTTATTTTTAGCCCATGAAAAAAAAAGAATATTGTACCTTTGACTTGTTTTCCTTTTGATGACCCTCTACTTTGAGTGTCATTTGATAAGCTTCATATAAAGTAGAAAGACGATGCAATCAAGTGGTTACCTTACCTCCTTATTTAAGCTCGAAATAAATCTTGCCATAAGTTTCACCTCTTCATCATTGACATTATCTCAAAACCTTGTATGCTCTAGCTCCTCATAATACTCTTCAACAGTCTCACTTCCTTGTCGAAGATTGTAATACTTTTTTAGTGTATTTTTCTCATAATATTGACCCACAAACCTTTCTCTCATATACCTTTTCATGTCATTCCAACTTGTAACAATGTCTCTATTCACCAAAGCATCTCTTTCAATTTTCTCCCACCATGTAAAATCAAAACCCTTAAGGTGATTTATAGCATAACTCATATTTTTAATATCACTCACATCGTTGAGATTATATTGCCTTTCAAGTTTCACAATATAATCAAAATATTCATTCGGGTAACTACTTCCGTTGAAGAATGGAATGGTAACCTTGATGTTGTTGAATCCACGATCTTCATAATCATTCCTTCTATTGTATTCTATACCATTAACTAAATACCACCCTCCATTTCCCCCCTCTTCTTCCTCACCCACCTAACTTCTCTTGTTTAACTTCATCATTGTATCCATAATCATAATTATCACTATCAAAAAAATCATGCTCTTCAAGGTAATGTTGGGATCTTATTTGAGTTCTATTAATTAGTGGTGAAAGATTTCTTTGTTGATTCCCCCTCCCCCCCCCCCCTCCAAAGTATTTCTTGATTGTAAACTTTTGCTAAAGTACCATTAGGAGATAGAGTATTTTGCACTACCATGTGGGATGGAGTTGTATCAAGAGGAATATTACTTGATCCCTCATAATGTTGACCAATGGGATTGAAAACCTCAAGTGGTTGCTTTGCTATTTCTTGATTTCTCACCCTTCTATCCACATCTTCCAATTTTTTCTTTATTTTCTTCATTTATTCCAATAGGTTTTGAAGAAAAATTTTCATTTTGTTAGAGGATTCTCCCTCTAATTGAGTCATTGTGCCTACAAAATAAATAAAAAGTTAGTAGAAAGAGTTCCTCACCACTTATTCACACAATGTTTTTCTCTTTTTGTTACTCACACTCGTGTATCACTCTGCGGCCAAAGTTTTATAAGGCCAACCTCAAATGAACTCACCTCACTTTTTCTTGTCACCAGTACTCTTGAATAACCCAAGGTTGAGAGTCAACACCATTAAATAATTCACAAGTGGTACTACTTCTTCGGGATGGAGTGAAGTTTATGTAATCAAGAACGGACAATTAAAACTAACGAACAAGAAAGCAAATAAGCATACAATGAAATAAAAGAAAAAAATGCAAAAAAAATTGACACAAACAGATTAAACGAACACAAACTAATTTAACATTAAGTATGAATTAATACTCAGAGTAAACTAGCTAGAATTAACAAGAAAAGAAGAGAAAAAAAGTTGGAAAGATTTGGACTATTTTGTAATTCTCAAATTCATCTTCTTCAATACCCTAGCAAATGAGTTCAAATTTGAGATAAAAATTCCCTGCAACTCTATCAACAACTTCTAACCAATAATTTCTTCAACTAAACACCAAATCAACAAAACCCATTTTCAAGTTTCTTCTTCAACGTGACTTTCAATTTTTTTTTTCTTGAGCCATATATTCTTTAATTTTTTTTTAACTAGAACAACAACATGTAACTCAGGAAATAATATCAAACAACATTCAATCAAATTTTATTTTTTAATTTTTTTTTTAAATATCAAAATTTCAAGACTTAGATTTGTGAAAATAAATCTAATCCAAGATCTTGATACCAATTTGATGTGAAACAAGAAAATAGAAGCAAGATAGAAATGAAAGATAAAAATTAAAGAAAATAGACACAATTAGATTCACACAATTGAAAAATATAATGGTGAAGCTAACCAAAACACCACTTAATTGGGAACTAAAAGCACTTAATCTATTAGAATCCTGAAGAAGCTAGTAACCTCACTTGAAAATCCTAGTAATATTTTAAAAATCAACAAAGGGTTATCAATCTCTTAAAAGAGGCATAAATATTCAATCTTCCAAAACTAGTGGTTCACTCTAATAGCTAACTATTTATACTAAGGGTTAAAAGAAGTAAGGAAAGATCAAATTTTCCTTCATTTAAATTACAAGATAATTTAAACGGTAGACACTTAGTATATTAAATATCTTTAAGTCATCCATATTGGATTCTTTCAAAGATTCCATCTTCATCCATAAAACTTGAAATGCTTGAAGGTCCTTAGCTTGACTTCTTGTGAAAGGCCTTCTTGAAGTAGCATCACTTTGATGTACATCAATGTTAATCCAATCATTTAATCATGCAAAAGAACAACAAAAATTACGGCAACAATACTTTAAAACCTCATGACAATCAAATTTCATCATGGCTTTATTTCTTACTGTTAAAAAACAAATCGACTATCGTTATCGACAATACCTAAATATATTTTGAGAATAAGTTCAGCAATACTACAATATTGAAGTATGATTTCACAACATTTTTTGAACAATTTCTTAAATTCAAAATCTTTTATCAATTCAGAACACTAATTCATAGGCTTTAGGATGAATGTACTGCCTCCAAGCTTGCGTTAGCGTGTACGAAAATTATTCCAGAATCCATCAAGTCTTGTCTTCTCCAATTCCTTATTTAAGTACCAGTTAAATGATGATAATCACACACCCCGACCCTTTTTGATTGTTTTGTTTTAGATCTGTGAAACTTGCAGTAGTACTAACAGAGGATCTAGTATCGATGTTGAGATTTAAGTGGAGTTTTTTAGAAAAATAATGACAACCTTTTGAGTCCCAAAACTGATAAAGATGTGAAAAATAAAGAAGAGTAAACGAGGAGGTGTAATTAAGAAATTTTCAATTAAAATTTATTAGTACTAATTATTTTAATATAGCAATTAAATAGAGAAAAAGTAGAAAAAATATCAAAAAAATAAAAATAGGAATGGAGATCTTTGAAGTATACTACATCAATATGCTTCTCCTTTATATATGTGTGTGTGTGTATTGGGTGATCATGAAAAAATGAATATATATAGACTAGTTGCATAATGCACGTACTAAGCCCGGACCCAAATTCATGATACAAAACTAGAAAATTTATTTATTTTTAAATATAACTTACATAATATTTTATTATTGCATAATTAACTTAATTTAGTGATACGTTAATTAGTCTAGTTTGGTAATTCTTCATAATTATTAAAGGCTTTTGATATATAATTGGATAACTTTTAAAGGACTTTATTTATGAGAATGAATTATGAAGGAGAATTAGCAAACACAAACGATATAGAACTCAAGCTTAAACAAACAAATGGTGTGTTCATTATATTTTTTCTTTACACTTGATATGTTAAATTTTTGAAAAAAAAACGTATTTATTAGGAAAATAAGTTTTTTAAAAATTTAAGAAAATGATTTCGTGAAAGTAGAAAAATTATATTCTACCAATGAATTTCACATTCAGTGGGTCCTTCTCGCTCTCCAATACAACTTGTCTTAACCCTACCCCGTTAGCTCCCTCCCTGCCACCCTATACCCCCATTTCTTATAGTTATCTAAATTATATACAAAATAATTTTAAAATATATTTTTTACCGAAATATCAAACACAAAAAAACTAAAAGAAAATTTTTTAGAAAAATATTTTTAAAATAATATTCTTTTATAAAAGAAATAAGTTTATACCAAACATACCCAAAAAGAGAATGTAGGGTATTATTAATAAGACATTATAAATGCTTTGATTGAAAACTGTAACTTCAAATTTGCACAAATTTTACTAAAATGTACAATAAGACATAATATACTCTATCAATTTTATTTTATTTTAGATTTGTTGATTTGATACTCCCATTAAAAAAATAACTAATTATACTTTGAATGAATATGATTGACAACTGTTACGTTGTATAATTACTTAATGAAAATAGTAATATTGATAAAAAAAATATTTCCTGATTTGCTTAAATAATAAGTAAAAATAAAATATTTTTGGTATACGTTCAAGCAAAATGAAAAAGAAAGAGAAATATATATTCTCAATTTCCTTTTACCTATATATATTCTCAATTTCCTTTTACCTGTCTCTTTGACTTGACAGTTCACATAAGAAATTATATATATGGAATAAAATCTATAAATTATATTTATTAATTATGTTTTAAAAATTTAGGTTTGACTACTAATTATACTTTATGAAGTAACTGAATAAATAAGAAAAATATATATAAAAAGTTAGAATATTTCGTGATTTGCTAAAAATAAATAAGTAAAAAATAATTAATTTTTAATATAAGAAATAAGCATCCAAAAATAATTAATTGATAAGGAACAAAAAGAGATTTACAAATAATTATTACCACGTATAATTTAATTATAAAGGTCCAAATAATAATATTATAAAATAATGTATGAGGACAAAATTAATTAATGTAGAGGAAAAATAATATGCATGTCAGCATGTGTAATCAATTTATTGCACTGTAAAACCTGTGACGACTACCAAACATCAACATTCTCTCTTATATATAGTAATAATTTATGAGCAAGATAATATGTTGCTAAAATTGTGATATTATAATAATTTTTGAAACTAAATATATACTATGTTTATTATTTAAACCATAATTAAAAATTTATATTTAAATCATAATTAAGAATTTACTTGAAATAGTTAGATCTTAAACATTAAATTTAATCTATGTCATGTATCAACAACTCAAGCAAGCACTTCGGGAAAAGAATGAAGAGAACGCAAATGAAGATGAATTGAACCCGAATGGACCGGGGGGGAGGGGGGTTACACTTTTCTGCGTCAGTATATGCCAATTGAGGCACAACCAACAAAAGTTGAGAGAGGCTCCATTCATTTTTAAACATGTGGATAAGTGGGCCAATTTTCTTATTTTTAAACCTCAAAATAAATTAATAAGAGAGTGAAAATATATTATATTGATGTGGGGTCCATGCTTTTTATCTTCTTCTCTTTTATTTGTTGTTATGTCTCTTGTTTAATTTAAAATTAAAGAGATAATGTATTATTTTATGTTATTTTAATTCTATTATTAGTTACTAATTATAGCAACTTTATTTAGATGAATTGTAGTAATAATTAAAGGTGAAATAATTATATTATTATTTTTTAAAGATGTGTCAAGTCAAACATTGATAAGTAAATATAAATTGAAAGAGTATCAAATGAAGTTTGAATTTTATTCTTCTTTAACAATCACATGTTTTGCTTCTAAACCAAAAAAAAAATGATCTTATTGATTATATTTTAAATAATTCAATTAAAATTGAAATTACATGTTTAGCTATTCAGACTTAACTTGATTTTTTTTAAGTGGCGTCCTGTTAAGAAAAAGTTGACATACTTTTGACGCAAAAAATAAAAAAAGAAATTGATGTTCGGGTCTTATTTTTTCCTCTAAATCTAACAAATCTTCAACTCAAATAAATTATTATTTCAAGAAGTGAATAAAAATAATATAGCATTTTAAGATTGAAAAAAGGAAATATAATATTTATCAAATCGTTATTCACAAAAATGCTACTATGTCAATTGAATACTTAAACAAATTTAACTGACGAAATATTACTAAAGCGATGACACTTGAGCAACAATTAAAATTTTAGCAAATAACTAGATTATAAAATAACAAAGAATTTCAAAACATCACAACACAAATACATCATTAAGAAAAAATCATATCAAAATGAACTGTTAATAGAATAATTTGAAATTAATCAACTAGATTTTTTTTTTGTTTGTTTAGAAGCAAAAAATATACTGTTAAAGAAGGATAAAATTGAAAACTTTGTTTGATACACTTTTAATTCATATTTACTTATCAATATTTGACTTGACACATTCTTAAGACTATTAATATAAAATAATTATTAATTATTTCACCTTTAATTATTATTATTATAATTTATCTAAACAAAATTGATACAATTACTACTCAAAAATAGAACTAAAAATACATAAAATAATAAATTATCTATTTAATTTTAAACTGAACTAATATAAAGAGACGTGATAACAAATACTCCCTCCGTCTCATTTTACTCATCCCAATTTGACATTATATAATGATTAAGAAAAATAATTAATAATATAATTACTTTACCATAATACCCCTATTAATTGATGTTTATATTTTAATTTGAAAAAAATAATTAATGATTAATGAAAATTACAAGTAAAATGAAAAATTAAATTAAAAAATTTGGGACGACTAAAATGAAACGGAGAAAGTAATAAAAGAATGCGGAAATTATAAAGCATCAACCCCACAAATAACAATTTGTATATTTATTTAGTGTAATATATGTTCCTCATGGAACCCACAAGAAAAACAATATATTTTCACTCTTTTGTTAATTTATTTTAAGGTTTAAAATAAATAAATTAACCCACTTATCCACGTGTTCAAAAAGAAATGGAGACTCTCTCAACTTTTATTGGTTATGCATCAACCATATTAAAAATTTTTGTGGTTCATGTATGATTTGCATTTTTTGCAGATAATCACAAGGACAGAGAAAATATTCCCCATCTGTAAAGTTCTATTTTGTTGATTAGATAACTGAAGTAATAGTACCAATATATCATGCTGTCCTGCTTCTATGTCATTAAGTGGCTTACTCGTTGATGATGACTTAGATTCTAAAAGCTCTTCTAGAGTTGCAATGAATCATTATATTGACATATTCAATATTAATAAATTTGAAATTGCTAGAATATACTGAATTTAACATTATCAATAATATAAACTTGTTGAAAAATAGTACTTGTGCGACCAACAAATAATATTAAATTATAAATTGTTTAATTGAATATGTTAGATTATATTAATTATTGTTAAAAATTAAATATCATTTTGTGATCAAGAAATCGTGACATGGTTGATCAAGATATAGAGTTGCAAAGTGAATAATCAAATAACAATTATGGTATATGAACCCCCCCCCCTCCCCCCCCCCCCCCCCCCCCCCCCGCCTCCCCTCTCAACCCAACCAAAAAAAAAAAAAGAAAAGAAAATTCTCATATGGATAACTCTTAGATATATTATTCATAAGTTCTTTGCCTTCCTAATCACATTTAGAAGTAAATTACTTAACTAATAATTGTGTCAAATAAACCTTTTCTTTTGTAATGATATGATTTTTTGTACGTAATAGATTAACAATCAGCATTGTGTAATGGCGTAAGGTTAATTATCATAAGATAACTGTAGTCATATAAACTTTATTCAAATTAAATTTAAAATATATTAGTTCAGATAAATGTGACAAATTAATATGACTGGATTAATTATTTAAATTTAAATAAATATAGATTTAATTAAAATTCAATTTTTATTGGGCTAGTCCATTAATTTAGGGGTAACTTACATAAATCACTGAATTTTTAAGTGATATTACATAAAATATCGATTATTTTATTAATTACATTTTATCCCATTTTTTGAAATGGTGATACATATGTTATATGGTGATACATATAAAGAATTGATACATTTGAAACTAACAAGATATTTATTTAAGGAAATAATAGATTCTCTTTTATTCATTGTATTCTTTTATTTAAAGAAGGATATCTAATTTTTTTCTTTTTTTAAATTTAATTTAGGTGTTTTAATTATGTTTCTCTTTTTTGTCTTTAATTATGAAAGATATGTTTTTTTTGTCTTTTTTCTTTTTTTCGTCTTTAATTTTAGTCTGTTTTTTTAGATTTAATTTTAATCATGTTTCAATTCTGCTTGTAGTCTTTTTTTTAAAAAAATATTATTACTTTTGTTTCCTACACTGACTAGACCGTTACCTTTCATTAATAACATATGAATCACCAAATAGTTGAAATAAATAATTATATCTACCATATGAATCACCATAATACCGTATATATCACCCATTAATATCATATGAATCACTCAATAATTGTATCTACCATATGAATCACCATAATACCATATATATGAATCACCTAATAATTGAAATAAATAATTGTATCTACCATATGAATCACCATAATACCTTATATATCACCCATTAATATCATATGAATCACCCAATAATTGAAATAAATAATTGTATCTACCATATGAGTCATCATACTATCATATATATGAATCACCCAATAATTGAAATAAATAATTATATCTACCATATGAATCACCATAATACCATATATATCACCCATTAATATCATATGAATCACCCCATAATTGAAATAAATAATTGTATCTACCATATGAATCACCATAATACAATATGTATCATCCATTAGTATCATATATATCACCCGTTAAAATCATACAAAATGTATCTATCATATGAATCACCATAATACCCATATAATGATATCATATTTATCATTCATATGAATCATTATTAAAATATTAAACATGTATGAATAACTAAATAAATTTATGTATGTATCAATAGATTTTTTTAAAAAAAAATAGGAGACATTTTAGGAGAGGAAAAAAAATTTGCATGCATTAATGGAGGAGAAAAAAATCAGGAAGGAAGATGATTTAAGCATTAATGGAAGAGAAAAAAATCAAGAAGGAAGATGGTTTAATTGTTGATAATTAGGGAGATATTTTAGGAAAGAAAATCTTGAATGAGTTAATGGTGGAGTAAAAATAGGATGTGGAATTTTCTTGATATGTATCAAGAGTAAAGTTGAAAAATGGGATTCTATGTAAACTTTAAAAAAGTAAGGGATATTAGGTAATATAGTCTCTAAAGTATGAGATTTGTGTAATTTATCCTTAATTTAGTCTACAAATAATAGATAGAGATGTCCAATTGAGTGTCACGTGTCAAATGACGTGACATGTCAAGTCAAGAGATGTCACGACCCGACCTAGGGCCTGGCCGTGACAAACATCCCGAACCATGAAGGCCCAGAACGCCCTTCTCTATCTGGTAATCATGTACAACATTCATATAATAAAAGAAGATACGGAAACATAATTTACTACAGAAACATGGTCAATTCTGAATTCATCATAAATATGAAAACTGTAAATCAACTACATCTAAATAACATCTGACTCAATCTACGAAATCTCTACTATATGAAAATCTAACAACTGTCTGAAACTGGGACAAGGCCCCCAGTAGACCAAAACCATATCTAATAGTAGTTGTCTGAAAGTAAACAGGCCTTCTGGAATAAAGAAGGCTCACCAAATGGGCACTGCAACTCTGTCTAATAAAATCTATTGCTTTTCTGGACCCCTAGATTGAGCCTCAAAACCTGGAGGGAGTAGGGGGTCAATACAGATGTATTGATACGAAAAGTAATTCAAAATAAAACTTTTATATAAGTGAAATAGTGGAGAGCAATTTGTTAAAACATCATGCATAAACAATTCTCAAAACACATGGGCTCTTTCTAAAAATCATAAGTCATTCTTATCAATGCACTATCTGTTCTTTGTATTACTTCTGAGTTAGGTAGTACGCCCCTATAATTCTAAAATCCCACGAGCTGTATGGAATCTTCCATTGACTCGGAGGGGAAGCCCCCAACCTGAGTGTGCCACAAGGGTTGGAGTTTCTATTTCTGATACGCTATACGACACTTGGCCCGCGTAATATAATATACCCGAATCGGCAAATCACGGTTTTGAACAATGAGTTGTCTGAACTCATGCCTCCTTTGGGGAACCACCTAACGTCTCTTTATGCCCAGTTTTAACTACTTCTAAACATACATCATTCTAAATCTTAAAATCTCAAAGTCTGATTTTGAGCATGCATTCTATTCTATTCTGAATTATTATGGCATAATCTGAATTGGTGTCGTCACACCAAGACTTGCAAGCCCCTTTTCTAAGCCATAGTATAATAAGAATGATCTTTCATTAAAACATAGTTTAGATCACCCAAACATGCAAGTAGTACAAGAGTTTTCATGTTCTGAAGCATAAATAAAAACTATGCAAAATTTCTTTAAACATATGGTGGTCATATGCTTTTGGCAAAATCATGCACTCTTTTCTTATATGAATATTTTCAACATTTATCAACACAACTACCCTATTTTTTGAAATCTCAATCATAACACAATTCAAGACATTTTAAACCATGCTCTTCAAGGACATATTCAAAACATCTATAACATATGATAAGGAATATTAAAACAAGAGAGGGATTTTACATAAGTCATGCTCTCAATTTAATCATCAACCTTAAAACACAAGCATTCATATATATACAATTTTCAATCAATGTGGGGGAAGGTCAAAAGACCAAAACAATACCGTCAAGATTTCGAAAACATGAATGTATTCATAAATCTGAAAAACCCCTTTCTTAAAATCATGATTTCTAGGCCCATGAGATTTTAGGAAAACCCCGTGTACCACTATTTCGAAGAATAATGAATGATTCTTGAATCATACAGATTGGAGATTTCAAATCTCTAATTATCTTCAAAAACTCACAGTTGAATCTTAAGTTATGAGGATTTTTAGTTTGAAACCCTAATGGCGTTTCTTGAGAGATTTTGGTGAAAATAATCTTACTTTGGTGCTCTTGGGATTAAATCCTGTGTTAGAGATGATAAGGAGTTGGAGAAGTACCATTTTACCCTTAATGATATGGAGTAAAAATATAACAAGTGCCCGATTTTATGGGCCACCGCGATACACCACTATCGCGGTGGCTCACTGAAAATTGACGAATGGAAAATTGGGATCCTCCGTGACGCGCCACTATCGCGAGGTTCCATTATAATTTGACAATTGCTAATTAAACCATCTCCGCGATGCGCTAAACACCAAAATGATGATATTTTATGACTAGCACATAAAATAGCCATAACGTCTTCACCGAGTGTCCATTTTAGACGAATCTTATATCGACGGAAAGCTTATTCAGTCATCTACCTAATGAAAAGTTGAAATATATAAAATTCCACAGGGAAATAAGTATAAATCATTCTATAATCCAAAGATTAACACTTTAGGGATAAAATTTAGCTAGGAAAAGTTTGGGGGCGTTACAATATTCCCCCCTTGGGAACATTTGTCCCCGAATGTTGACGAGGGACACATACAAGACTAATTTCAAGCATATTAAGGCATAGAAAGAATAAGGCAAGGATTGTACCTCCCATTTTGTCATCCATTAGATCAAACAGGTTTGGGTATCTAGCTCTCATGTCAACTTCTGATTCCCAAGTTGCTTCTTCAATTTTCTGGTTTCTCCACAACACTTTAACTTAGGCTATCTCTTTGTTTCTCAATATTCTAACTTGGCGATCCAAGATTTCTACAGGCTCTTCTTTATAGGACAAGGAGTCCATTACTTTGATTTCTTTGGTAGGCAATACTAAAGAATAGTCTCCAATACACTTCTTCAAAATAGATATATAAAATACCGGATGAACAGAACCCAAACTAGCTGGCAATTCTAACTCATACACAACTCCACCTATCCTTCTCACAATCTGATATGGTCCTATATATCGAGGACTCAGCTTACCTTTCTTCCCGAATCGCATGACTCCCTTCATCGGAGAAACCTTAAGAAAGTCCCAATCTCCAACCTCAAACTCTGGATCTCTTATCCTAACATCGGCGTAGGATTTCTGAGGACTGTAAGCTATCTTAAGTCATTCTCTAATGACTTTCCCGTCCTCCATTGCCTGATAAACAATATCAGGACTAAATATCTGTATCTCACCTACTTCATACCATCCTATTGGATACCTACATCTTCTCCTATACAATGCCTTAAATGGTTCCATCTTAATACTGGAATGAAAACTGTTATTATATGCGAACTCTATCAATGGAAAGTACTCTACCCAAATACCCTTAAAAATAATTACGCAGGCCTTCAATATATCCTCAAGGGTCTGGATGGTGGGCTCAGCTTAGCCGTCTGTCTGAGGAGCCGTGCTCAAATTCACTTGGGTACCTAAACCTTTATGAAACGATCTCTAAAAATATGAAGAAAACTGTGTACCTTGGTCAGATATGATGGACATAGGTTCCCCATGCAAATAAACCATTTCTGTAATGAAAAGCTTGGCATAATCCTCTCCGAAATATTATTCCTGACAGGTAGAAAGTGAGCTGACTTGGTCAGCCTATCTACAATCACCCAAATAGAATCATACTGGTTTTGGGAACCCGAAAGTCCTGTAATGAAGTCCATATTAGTCATCTCCCACTTCCACAAGGGCAAGGCTAGCTCTTGGGAAGAACCACCTGGCCTCATATTTTCCACTTTAACTTGCTGACAATTCAAACACTCGGCAACATAGTTAGCCATATCACGCTTCATATTATTCCATCAATACATAGATTTCAGATCATGGTACATCTTAGTAGAGCCTGTGTGAACAATATACCTCAAAGTGTGAGCTTAGTCAAGGATTCTCTTCTTCAAAGCATCAACATCTGGCACATACAACCTACCTTGGTATCTCAAAATACCATCACCACTAATTTCAAAGGACATCACCTTCTATTGACCTACATCTTTCTTGATCTGCATTATGATGGGATCTTCAACCTGCTCCTCCTTAACTTCTATACAAATAGAAGATTTAGCTATCTCATGAACAATCATTCCCCCATCTTTGGAATCCAAAAGTCACACTCCTAGATTTACAAGTCGGTGAATATCCTTCACAATCTCCCTTTTTTCTTTCCCCACATGAGAAAGGCTACCCATTGACAACCTGCTAAGGGCGTCGGCTACTATATTTCCTTGCCCGGATGATAGTGTAGGCTCATGTCATAGTCTTTTAGCAATTCAATCCAGCGCCTCTGCCTTAGATTCAACTCTTTCTGTGAGAAAACATACTGTAAACTTTTGTGGTCGGTGAAAATATCAACGTGTACCCCATAAAATAGTGCCGCCAGATCTTAAGTGCAAAAACCACAGCCGCTAACTCTAAGTCATGAGTAGGGTAGTTCCACTCATACACCTTCAACTGCCTAGATGCATAAGCCACTACCTTACCGTGCTACATAAGAACACACCCAAGTCTCACTCAGGATGCATCAAAGTATACAACAAAACCCTCTATACCCTCTGGAAGAGTCAAAATAAGAGCAGTAGTCAACTTGTCTTTTAAATTCTCAAAACTATTCTCACAAGAGTCATACCACAACCACTTTACCTTTTTTTGAGTCAACTTAGTAAATGGTGCCTCTATGGAAGAAAAACTCTCTACGAACATTCTGTAATAGCCCACCAAACCCAAGAAGCTCTGAATATCGGTTGGAGTCGTGGGTCTGGGAATAACATTTAACCAGAATTCACACTTGGAGAACTTTGCATACGACCTATTATTTTTGAGAGTCTGGAGGATAATTCAGAGGTGATTGGCATGATCCTCCTCACTTTTAGAATAAATCAAGATATCATCAATGAATACTATGACAAACAAGTCTAGAAACTGACGAAAGACCCTATTCATTAGGTCCATGAAAGCTGCAGGAGCATTAGTCAACCTGAAGGACATGACTAAGAATTCACAATAACCATATCTGGTTTGGAAAGTTGTTTTAGGAATGTCTGACTCCCTAACTTTTAACTGATGATATCTCGAATGAAGGTCTATTTTAGAAAAACACTTAGCACCCTGGAGTTGATAAAAAAGGTCATCAATCCTAGAAAGAGGATATTTATTCTTAACAGTGACCTTATTCAGCTAATGATAATCTATGCACATACGCAGGGAACCATCTTTATTTCGCACGAAGAGTACAGGTGCACCCCAGGGAGAAATGCTAGGTATGATAAAACCTTTATCTAGGAGATCTGTTAGCTATTCTTTAAACTTCTTTAGCTCTATAGGAGACATTCTATATGGAGGAATAGAAATAGGATGGGTATCTGACAACACATCAATGCCAAAATCTATCTCCCTATCAGGCGGTATTCCTGGGAGATCATCTGGAAAGACTTCTGAGAATTCATTTACTAAAAGGACATACTGAAGAGGAAGACTTTCGGCATTAGAATCTTTAACCCAAATAAGATGATACAAGCAACCCTTAAAAATAAGTTTATGGGCTTTGAGATAAGATATGAAGTGCCTTCTAGGTGCTAAAGAGTGCCCTTCCCACTCTATTGTTGGATCATTCGAAAAAGAAAAGGTAACTTTTTAGGTTCTACAATCTAGTATGGCATAACACCGATGGAGCCAGTCCATCCCAAGGATAGCATAAAAACAACCATATCAAGTTCTATGAGGTCTGCCACAGTATCCCTACTAAGAATAGACACAATATAATTTTTATGCACCCTCCTAGCCACAACCAAATCACCCACCGGAGTGGAAACAGAGAAAGGTTCTGCAATCATATTGGGCTCAAACCCAAAACCAATAGCCACATACGAGGTCATATAGGATAAGGTATACCCGGGATCAAGCAACACATATACATCACAGTTGGTCAAAGAATATAACCAGTTGCGACCGCTCTCGGTAGCTGATGTAGCGCCCTTCTGAGGTGGTGGTGGTGTGGAGGAATTTGCCTGAGATTTTGTCCCACCAACATTCTTCCTAGAAGATGGACAATCCCTTTGAAAGTGACCCATCTGACCACAAGAATAACACACAAATGTGCTCAGCTGTCACTTTCCTAGATGATGCCTACCACAAGTCTCGCACCGCGGATAAGGGCGGTACTACTGAGCCACATTGCCTTGTGACTGGGTATCCTAAGCCCTGGGTCCACGACTAGTATGAAAACTCTGAGATCCTCTATCAATAGGGGGTCTGGGCATTGGGGGGCTAGTTGTAGACTGTGTGTCACTCCAAAACTTCTTTTTCCATTTACTGCCCCAGTTACCGCTTTGTGGATGACTGTGGTTCTGATATGCTCTTCTCTTCTACCTACTGCATGTGGACTAACAGCATAGAAAAGTCCTTATCCCTATTTAGCATGGCCCCTTGGCATTCAAGAGCTAGATCATCGGAAAGTCCGAATGCAAACTTCCTCATTCGAACTCTCATATTAATTGTCATTTTTGGTACATAACGAGCCAGTTGGTTAAACTTCAGAGTGTACTCCTGGACACTCATTTTCCCCTGTTTAGGATTCATAAATTCTTCTGCCTTGGCTTTCCTCAACTCTAGAGGAAAGAACCGGTCAAGAAAAGCTTCTACATATTTGCCCCAGACTATAGGCTCAACACTCTCACCCTTCGCCTTATCCCACTCATTGTACCATTGGTTCGCTACATCTTTAAGTTGGTAAGCTGCTAACTCAACCTCTTCTACCTGATCCATATGCATTACTTTAAAAAATTTCTCTATTTCATCCGCGAACTCCTGTGGGTCCTCTTCTACCTTAGTACCCAAAAAATTGGGTGGGTTCATACTCATAAACTAGCCTACCTTAGTAGCCTCCAAAGTAACAGATGCAGACCAGTATCCTCCGACATCTGAGTCTGTGCGGCTACCAGTTGTGCAAGCATGTGAATGGATTGTGTGAATTCTGCATTTTATATGTCCCTCTGAGAAGACTAAGGATGGTTAACATTTTTCCTTGAAGCTAGAGGAGGACTGGTCAGGACTGGAGGTACTCTCAGAATAAAAACAGGTTCTGGGGTGTGCACTCTATTTTGAGTCTGTATCACATGGGTGGGGCAGAATTCATCATCCTGGGTATCCTGGTTGTTTGAACGACAAGAAGGGATGGCTATTTTATGAAATACGATAGCTCACTGATTAGGGGACAATTCTATCTCAGACTCTAAAGCACGAACTAAATCACAAAGAGAGGAAACATTCCTAAATACCCAGTAGTTTCTTGTTTATAAGTGTGGTGCGCTACACACCCATAAATAAGACTCTACCCGATGCAATTTTATAGACACCCTGGGACTATGAATCGTGCTCTGATACCAAATTTGTCACGACTCGAACTAGGGCCTGGCCGTGACGAACATCCCGAATCATGAAGGCCCAGAATGCCCTTCTCTATCTGATAATCATGTACAAGATTCATATAATAAAAGAAGATGCGGAAATAAAATCTGCAACAAAAACATGGTCAATTATGAATTCATCATAAGTATGGAAACTGTAAATAAACTATATCTAAATAACATCTTACTCAATCTATGAAATCTTTACAACATGAAAATCTGATAACTGTCTGAAACTAGGAAAAGGCCCCTAGTAGACCAAAACCATATCTAATAGTAGTTGTCTAAAAGTAAACAGGCCTTCTGGAATAAAGAAGGCTCACCAACTGGGCACTGCAACTCTGTCAGATAAAATCTATTGCTTTTCTAGACCCCTAGACTGAGCGTCAGAACCTAGAGGGATGAGGGAGGGTTCAATACAGATGTACTGGCACACAAAGTAATCCAAAAAAAAAATTTATATAAGTGAAATAGTGGAGAGCAATTTGTTAAAACATCACACATAAACAACTCTCAAAACACATGGGCACTTTCTGAAAATCATAAGTCATTCTTGTCAATACACTGTCTGTTCTTTGTATTACTTCAGAGTTAGGTAGTATGCCCCCACAATTTTAAAATTCCACGGGCTGTATGGAATTCTCCATTGACTAGGCGGGGAAGCCCCCAACCTGAGTGTGCCGTAAGGGTTGGAGTTTTTATTTCTGATACGCAACACGACACAAGGCTAGCGTAATATAATATACCCGAATCGGCAAATCACAGTTTTGGGCAATGAGTTCTATGAACTCAAGCCTCCTTTGGGGAACCACATAACGTCTCTTTATGATCAGTTTTAACTACTTCTAAACATACATCATTATAAATCTTAAAATTTGAAAGTTTAATTTCAAGCATGCATTCTATTCTGTTCTGAATTATCATGGCATAATCTGAATTGGTGTCGTCACACCAAGACTTGAAAGTTTTATTTTTGAGCCACAGTATAATAAGCATGATCTTTCATTAAAACATAGTTTAGATCACCCAAACATGCAAGTAGTACAAGAGTTTTCATGTTTTGAAGCATAAATCAAAACTATGAAAAAAATTCTTTAAACATATGGTGGTCATGTGCTTTTGGCAAAATCATGAACTCTTTCCTTATATGAATATTTTCAATATTTATCAACACAACTACCCTCTCTTTTGAAATCCCAATCTTAATCCAATCATAACCCAATTCAAGACATTTTAAACCATGCTCTTCAAGGATGCATTCAAAACATCTATAGCATATGATAAATAAAGAAAAATCAAAACAAAAGAGGGATTTTACATAAGTCATGCTCTCAATTAAATCATCAACCTTAAAACACAAGCATACATATATATACAATTTCAAATCAATGTGGGGGGAGGTTAAAAGACAACAACAATACCGTCAAGATTTCTAAAACATGAATGTATTCATAAATCTGAAAACCCCTTTCTTAAAATCATGATTTCTATGCCCATGAGATTTTAGGAAAACCTCGCGTACCTCTATTTTGAAGATTAATAAATGATTCTTGAGGCTTACGGATTGGGGATTCCAAATCTCTAATTATCTTCAAAAACTCACGGTTGAATCTTGAGTTACGAGGATTTTTAGTTTGAAACCCTAATGGCGTTTCTTGAGAGATTTTGGTGAAAATAATCTTACTTTGGTGCTCTTGGGATTAAATCCTGTGTTAGAGATGATAAGGGGTTGGAGAAGTACAATTTTAACCTTAATGAGACGGAGTAAAAATATAACTGGTGCCCGATTTTATGGCCGCGACGCGCCACTATCGCGGTGGCTCACTAAAAATTGATGAATGTGAAATTAGGATCCTCAGCGATGTGTCACTATCGCGAGGTTCCACTGAAATTTGACAATTACTAATTAAACCATCTCCGCGACACGCTAAACACCAAAATATCAATGCTTTATGACTAGCATATAAAATAGCCATAACTTCTTCACCAAGTGTCCATTTTGGACGAATCTTATATCAACTGAAAGCTTATTCAGCCATCTATGTAATGGAAAGTTGAAATCTAGGGAATTCTATAGGGAAATAAGTGTAAATAATTCTATAATACAAAATTTGACACTTTAGGGAAAAAATTTAGCTAGGAAAATTTTGGGGGCGTTACAAGAGATGAAGCCAATAGGATCATGCCACATATCCAAATGATGCAGCAAGCTAAGTAAAATCAAAAGCCCATAAAAGTGTGACATGTTACTTAAATTTGCTAAGGCAAAAGAAGTTCACCTACGCCATGACTCTTTCCTCCCTACAACTACTAATAGGGTCTCATAATTTAGAAAAGCCACTAATAATTTGAACAAGAAGCAAAGAGAGCTCGTGGATCAAACACCGCAGATTATTCTAAAAATTCAAGCATTCAAGATTCAATTCATTAAGATTACAAGATTCAAAACCAAGATTAAATTCTCTTGAATTCAAGTACAAGTTGATATCAATTTTATCAAATTCACAAATCAAGATTAAAGATCAAGACCACAAGATTCAAAAACAAGTTCAAAACTTCTTGAATTTAAGTACAAATCAAGATCAAATCCATTAGGTTTAAAAATCAAATTCAAATTCAAGATCAAGCTCGAAGCCCTTGAATTTATATCTGAAAAGTTGAATCAGAGAATTTTCATAGAAATTGTCCAACAAATTATGGTCTACTTAGTGGGATGATCTCTACTTCTCATCTCAACTTTTCCAACATCAAAGTTTAAGAGCAACGAAATGACATCCAAGAAGGTCAATTCTCAATCAATAGCCTCCAAGGCTGCTAATTCCAAATTCTCAGGTGAAGTAGAAAACATCCTAGGTGTTACTTTTGAATGCTTTTGAGCTGTCACAAGAAGAAAATCCTTAGTGTTACTTTTTGTAAGCGTTGGAGCTATCATAGGGAGAAAAGCTAACATATTAGGACACCAAACACATCAAGTGTCGTCCGCACCAACTTTGATTTTTGAATCTTCAATCCCAACGGGAGCAAGGTCTCATGAAAGTACTTCATAAGAAGGAAGTAATAGAACAGAAATATTTAAGAAGACTCTAGCTCTGCTTGAGCACTCTAGTTTAAAATACTCTGGTGAAAAAAATGATGGTTGTTCAACCAACGCATCATATCCACTTACATTACATAAGCTGAGCACTTCAAAAATCAACTTATGCAATAATTTGTGTTACTCTCCAATGTTTCTAGTGATCATGTAAGTAATGGCAACTGATGCCTCATCTATGGAGGAGCAGTTTGTAAACCTGACAAAGGTAATTGAGGGTCTGCCTAAATATATTAAAAATCAAGACGCTCAAGTTGATATGTTGGTGGATAGGTGATATTGCCCAAAACTAAACTCTAAAAGAAGTATGTTGTGGTCAATGCCAAATATAGTAACCCAACTTTGTTGGGGTAAAATCCATGGAAAAAATGTTGAACAGTTGCTTAACCTTGATGTAATCAACAAGCAGTGCGGAAAAGTAAATGGGGGATTTGGAAATGAATCATAAATAGTAAATAAATATTGAATGCTTTGAGTTGCAAATAATAGAAGACGAACACTAGGACTGTGTTCTCCCTGGATTCTCAACTCTATAAATTTCTCATATTCAACCCACGTATGCTGCTGCTCTGTATGTAAAGTCAACAAGACATGTATTGTCAATTATCTTGTGAATATGTTAATAAATCTTAGCCTTTACTTTGCGAGTCTCAGGACATCATCTTATTACTCCTTGTCTATGAATTCAATTCAACTTTCACCTTTTGTGTCTCAAGTTGATTCGATTAGATGATAAAATTATAAGAGGAATGTGAATCTCAAATTACTGTCTTAATCCTCTTTTCCTAATCACAAATTCCCTTCTGAGGATATTTGTAAATACAGGCTACCCTCAAGCTTCTTCAGTAGCTCTAAGGTCAATTAATATGGAGAAGATTAAGATACATGCATAATCTTTAGAATAGATGAGTATCCCACTTCCTTTACGTAGCTAAATTATCAAGGTTACTACAACCCTAGTCAGGAGATTAGCTACTCATGTTTATGCAAAAACCCACTATAATTAATAAAGAATTCATGTAAGTAATTTCAGAAGAATAATATGAATAAAATCTAAAGTCTTCAATTGAATAGTAATAAAAAAATCTCAAGAATACTGTAAAGTATGTAATAGAGTATCAAAGAACATAAGAGAATGTCAAAGCATAAAACCTAATAAAAGATAATACCTTGGGTATTTATAGTATCTCAAAACAACCCAGAAATCCTAATAAAAATTGAAAAAGAAAAGTAATATTAACACAATGTTCGACCCGTTTGTCCACTCGTAAGGTCTTATTACGAGTCGTACTGTGCCTCTCGTATCTATCCCAGTGTCTGATCTTCCAGGCTTCAACCTTCTGTTCTTTTTGCAACTTCAGTTCATGAGTCGTACCTTGATCATACGACTCATGGAATTCACCCGTATCCTCCTGGGATTTCTTCCTTTCAATCCCTTGAACACTGGTCTGCTTACGGTTTGTCCATACAATCCATACTTAGACTTCTGAATCGTATTGTTCTGATACTTCAACTCTGAATTGCTTCCTTGGTTTCTGTTCTCTTGATGATTTCCAGACACAATCTGTATCAACATCTTATGACACATATAACTGAGTTGTATCTTTTCTGTACTTAACTTCTCAACTTATCTTGGATTACTGTTGTTCTTACGAGTCAACCTACGAATCATATGATATGTTGATGACTCATATAGTGACTCGTATCATCAGCAGTCCTAGTTTTTTTAGGTATTTTTCTTTGAATTTCATTCCAACACTATTATTGGCCTGTTTCACCTGCAACAAGCAGCAAACCACATCATATTAACCAAAATATCCTAAGTGCAAGCATAATTTCGTAGTTTGAAGCATCGAAAGTGTTGTGATTCCATGATACATCAACACCCTCAACTTAGAAGTATATGTGTCCTCAGGCAAAACAAAAATAAAAAACTATCACAAAACAACTAGGCTTAAATAGGAAGATCCTAAGGTGTCTATGGTAGAGGCTTTTCAATTCAGTTTTCAACTATTTTATTCCCATTCCAAATTTTAACTTTTTAGGAAACAAACTGTGTATACGATTTGGTACATGGAATAACAAAAAAGGATATGATGATGGCATTACATTAGTGATAGACAACTTGGCATAGGCCCAAACCACATTAACCAAACAGTCTAGCAACCTAACAACATAACCCATGTGCGCTCACGGTTAAAGAAATCACATTCACTCTCAGCTATGATTAATCAATTTATTCAAGGATATAACAAACAACACTCTCGCTCACAAAGAAGTACCACCGGTGTATAAGAATACCATAGGCTTTCCTATATGCTCTCTTCCTAAGTTTTTGGATAGTTGGTATATGATCACTAAAGGGCTTTATTCGGTTTGTAACGTAGATCAGGGGATGGTATGGTATCTTTTTGAGATTTATTTAGTGACTACCCCTCGTTCACACTACGCTTTATTTGGGATCCATTTATTTTTCTTCATTTTATTTTAATCCTTATGTCTTCGTTTTTATTTTAAGCACACATAGATTGGACCAGGTGCTGTTTTTTACTTTTTTCTATTTTTTATTGTCACCGCATCTGTCCTTTTTCATTTTTTTTACACTTATTTATTCATACTAATTCATTCCTGTTCACTCCTATAATATCCACCCTCAACTTAGGGGATCTGTATGCGTTGAGATGCATATTTCCCAAGGAGGACCAGGGCCAATACAGTTTCATTGTAGAAATGGGAAGGTGAAATCCATGCAAACAAAAAAATTGGGTCAATTTAACGCTCAAATATTTGGATAAAAAAGATACATTAATTTGGTAGGAAATTTAGGCTTGAGTGGACTTAAAAAAAATGGCCTATGATCATTTCCTTCTAAACTATCATGGACCTACGTAAAAGCAACCAGACAAGTTCTAGATTCTGATACACCAGGAACTAAGTAATATCTCTCACTCACTCTCACAGGGTTATACTGCTAAGCACTTCTTATCCCGTTATGCAATTGTTCACCCAAAATGTTATATTCCTAATCCTAATTCCATTATCATATTCACAATCGTCTGACACAAATATACACATCACACATTTAACATAAAAAATTTAGAAAGGGTATCAATTTTCAGCCTATAATTTTTTTAAAATCAGACAGTTTCAACCTTAATTATTCAAAACATATCAACTGCCACAGATATAAATTCCACTCCTATTTTTATCTATCTCTAGCACACATAGAGAAAAATAGCATAACATATAACAAAAACACAAAACATGTTAGTTCTTCAAATTTTTCAAATTGTGGCCATTTTCTTCAAAACATGGCAAGTATTGCTTATGGAGACCTTGGTATATCCCAACCCCCAACCCCACTTAAATCTTCTGAACTATCTCCAGTGCATCTAAAAAATAAAGTACAAGGATAGAGAACATACTTGGGTGTTCAATGCGCCAACTCAAATGGCATTATCATGTGGGCCGACCCTCAGCTAGAGTCCCACCCTCATCATCTTGAGTCGCATTAGATATAGGTATCATATCATCAACAGTGGCATCGGTTGTGGCTGGTGAGATTAATGGTATATCACTCGGTGGGTCTGCATCACCGCCTTCCTCAAAATCTATACTCGCTGAACTCGAACTACTGGCTCCAGCATGCATCTCCTGGACCCTCACTTACAGGTCCTTCTCACTTTGTAGGCTATCTCCGTTGGCCTTCTTCATTGCTTTCTCATCATCACTTCAGTGCTTCCTCTTCTTTCTTTCTCTTCTTTTCTCTCAGAGCACTTCTACCGGGTCTAGAATAGCCTAAATATTATCAACATATACTTTGGGTATAACTGTTATAACCACGAGCTATGTGATTATTGGTCTATCGTATAAATCAACAACTATCTCTTTTATCTAAGCCACCTCAGTTTTTACCTCCATGATGCTTGGGGTTTGTCCACTACCCATCTGCCTAGTCATCCGCTGCTCGAATGCATCAAACCTGACCTGCACCCGTCTATCCTGGTTTTCCAATTTTGTATCAACCTAGGTCTTTATGCCTCCTTCATATTTTGGACCTTGGCCTCCAACGTGACCAGTATTGTTATATCCTTACCCCCACATAGCCTATGAGATCATGATAAATCCAATGGTCATACCTATTGAACGAGGTGGTACAAATTATACCATAGGAGGAGTACCCTCTGCATCAAAAGTTTGGGTGGTCTTGGTTTGTCCACCTATCTCAGCATCCTCAGTAGTCTTAGTATGACCACTCTGTCAGTATATCTAAGCTAATATATCCTTTCCTCTCCTACTTGGTCAATAAGTTTATGGCATCTCTGATAAGCCCCAAACTTGTAGTGTTCATGGCCTTAATGAACTTATTAATACCTGGTTGTTCCTGCATGCCCGCAACCAAACATAACTTAGTGATCAAGCATAGGTATGCCAGCAACAACTTCTCACTACTCACAACTCTATCTCTTATTTCTCAAGCCAAAATTCTCCTACATCAAACTCGTACCCAGCCATGAATTTAGCAATTAGTGCAGAATGAACTAGGCTAGGTATGATGTCCCCAGTAATGGGATAGAGCTTTTGTATGGCTATTGTCCACCATGCCATATCCTTGAAATTTAGTGTGTTCTTCTCTATATTTTGTAAATTAATACCTAGGCCACCTACAACCTAAACTATGTCCTCACCATTAGACACTATCAAATTTTCAATCCAGCTGAAGTGACCTATCTTATTATTAGACCCCATTTGCTTTAGTGTAATTTTATGTGTTTTATTAATGTGGTACTCCATCTCAGCTGTGTTCACCAAAGGCTGATAGTTTAGTCTGTTCAAGAACCTGGAGATAGTGAGGGGGAGACATTTACCCATACTCCCCAAATAATCAATGAGGTGATGGTGTCACCACCTCTCTATTACTTTCCCTGTAGGTATTATCTCTACAAATCATCCTTATACATTGTATAAAACTCTCGTACTAGTGTGGGATTATATCTGAAGGGCACTCTAGTCATCCATTCAAACCCATACTATCTAAATCGCTACTCAAATTTGGGCAACTTAGTCATCCCAGTAGTAGTCAATCTTCTCTCAAGATATAAACTCCATTTGATTCTCCCGTTGGCAAGTCTGCTCAAGCCATTATTTTTTGTGGCCTACATACCAGGGTACCTTCATCATTTAATGATGGGCACCAAAAAAGGTATGATAGACAGTGGTGGGTTTTGCAGATCAATAGGTGGCACATTAATTTTTTCCATAGCACCACTAGCACTTTCCAAACTCTCTTTCTCAGAGCTTGAATCAACATCATCTTCTTCCTCTGAAGGTGGAGGTGAGTGTGAAGGGAGGTACTCGGGTTATTTATTCTTAGTCCTTATGGAGGTGTGCCCTCCGAGGTGATCACTTTCTTTTCCCTTGTATGTCTTTTATCCCTTTGGTTAGCCTTCCCCTTCATTGGGTATTCAATACAGTCACCACTATTGCTGGATGACTCAGTGGACTCAGAACTTACAATATGTGCCTTTTTTCCCTTTTTGACCACTTGTTTTGACGATGAAGCACCTTTTGGAGGCATGGTACCTGTGTATACACATACATTAGTAATTATATAAGGTAAAGCAGAAATAAGAAAATAAATATCAGTGTGCATTGACAGAGCCCAAGCACGCACACAAGTGTACGTTGCCTTATCAAGTAGATAGTGACTTCAAGGAAGCCCAAGTATCGATCTCTCAGGGACTTCCGTTCGCCGCCTATCTAATTCTAGTCTAACTAATTGAGAAAAAAGAAACTAAAAGAGAGTTTGTAATTTTGTAAATTAAAAATAAAATGAATAAGGCATAATAATAAAAATCTTGGGACAATCAATGGAGAAAAGCCTAGGGTTAAAGCACTTTGAACAATCATATTATGTTACTGAATTTCATTCGTCAACTTGCTTATCGTGGTTGTTGATTCATAGGGTTAATTGCATTATCATGGTTTCCCAACCTATAATATTTTACCTAATATGGACATTACAACTACATCATTGAGTGGGGATGTAATAATCCAATTAATTTAATTAAAGCTATCATCATACATATGAATCAAGTAAGGCATCTAAGTACGTCCCTGTACTAGACGCTAAGTTTAATTTTTTATTTTATAAAAGAATAAAAACTTAAATTTTGTTTATTCCCATGTTCTATCTCTCTATTCTCTCTCTCGAGATCAAAAGGTTGACGATATATGTATTCTAAGGGTCGTGAATCCTTAAAATAATTAAAACAAGAATAAACAAATAACCAATTATGATAAGCAAAAATTAATCGAAATTAATCCAAAATAATAGCAATCATGTTCTTGGCTTTAACCCCGGAAGGAGGATTTTTAGCCATTAATATTCATAATCACGATCCAAATAATTGAATATATAATATGAAAAATTAAAGACAAAAAATAAAATTAAAACCTAATAAACTATGTGTCCCGTGTCCAGCAATTGTCCTAGGTAATGTCCAAGTTTATAATGCTAAGTTGTCCAACAATTTTACAATTTTGTACCAAAAATAATCCTCTTGTAACCAGGTGTCCCACTAATAATTATAATATATATATATATAATATATACTCCCTCCATTAAAAAAGAATGACATATTTTGACTTGGCACAAAGTGTAAGAAAATAAATAAGACTTTTGAATCTTGTGGCCTTAAAGTAAAGTTGTGTCAAATGTATCAAAATGCCCTTTAATCTTGTGATCCTAAACATGCCATATGAAAAGTTGAAATTAACTATTGCCAAAAAGGGAAAGAGGTCATTCTTTTGTAAACATACTAAAAAGAAAAAAAGGTCATTCTTTTTTAAATGGAGGAAGTAATAATTATTAGTCGTTTAGGAGAAGTCAACCATCCAAAATGTTCCAACCAATCACGTGTCGATGCGATGTGTTGACTCACTAGAATTTGCTTCTTTAATTTTGGTTAAGTGTAGAGAGTCCAATCCTTTGTCCATTGCTTTTGTAGTGTATTTTCAAAATTAAAGATCAAAACAACATGATATTCTCAACGACAAATTAAAACAAAGACTAAGATAAGACAAATTCACAATGATATTTTACTTATTATTCTGACTATTAACTTAATTAAATTGAGCTTTGCACATTACAAATAAGTTATTACACATATAATTAAACCATTAAAATATTTGAAATAAATTAAACACATTAAAATTCAACGAGACCAACTAGACACACACCTAGCTCAAGCTAGTAACACAGGTTTTCCGGATTGAACTCTAAATTTCTCAATTAAGCACAAACTTGTTTGAAAAATACTTTAGACATTGTAATCACATACTTGGACACTTAAATGCTTATTTATATAAATATGAACACATTAAGAACACGAATTGCTCTCTAAACAAGGCAAAATAAGCTAGAATAATGATACAAAAGTGTATAAAATCACCTAAAATCATGCATGTTCTGTACAAGGTATGACTTGGGGGTAAGAGTCGTATCATCTGGGTACAACTCATATGACCGATTTATATGCTAAATAGTGTGTATAAGATTTCTCACTGGTCTACTTATGAGTCTTTCTAACCAGTCATAAGGACAGGTTACGACTTGTTACCAACAGTCGTAAGCAAACTAGTAACAAACTTCTAATATATGATTCCTCCCAAGTCCTTAAGACTTATATTTATGAGTCGTATGGGTTGTATACGACTCGTATAAGCAATTCATACCCATACCAAAATCTACAATCAGTTAAACTTCTATGATGTCAGTGGTTACGAGTCTTGTTACGACTCGTTACTTATGGGTATGAGTCATAATAGGCTCGTATCCACTGCAACATAAAAGTTCAACATCTGAGTTGACCACAATACTAATATCCCAAACTACCCTCTTCATTGTACATTATTTTCACCCCATATCACTCCAAAATACACATATTCAACACACAAAAACACGTTTAACCCCAATTTCCATTTTACTTAACTCTAAGAACAAGGGTTCAAAATTTCAACACCCAAGTAAATTTAACTTGAAGAAACACTAAAATCTCAACTTAGAATCAATTTCAACTTAAAATATTGATCATTTGAGTTCAAGAACTTACTTGAATAGTTGATAATATTGGTTTCTTGAGGTTTCAATTTTTCTTCCCCAAATTCATGCCTAATTCGTACAATGCGAGGGATTCAAACAAGTTGGTGGGTGATTTTAATTGCTTTCATACTTTGGGAGCTCAGATATTGATCAAAACTGGAAGTGGGTTTGTATTTCGAATATCGGTTACCCATATCGGGCTCCCTAATTTGTTTTAAATCAATTGAGATAGGTCGGGTTGACCCGTGACCTCGACCTGGTAAGCTTGGGTATGAATCATGTGTATGACTCATACCCAAGATTATGGGTCTATTCCTCCATTCGTAAGGACCTAGAACCTTACTTGGGTTGCAGAGTCGATACGACTCAATGTGACGAGTCAGACTCATTTTGAGAGTCGTAAAGACTCCAGAATCTTTTACTTGGATATGCATAATCTCCCAGGTCCTTACTACTCTTACTCATGAGTTGTTACCTTAGATACGACTCGTGAAGAGTCTGTATGACCTATTTTCTTGAATTGTTTGGCTCTTTTCTGCAAAATTTAGTCTTAAGCATTGAACAAACATACTACCCTATATATGACTAAGTATAAAAACACAGGTTGCCTCCCACACAATGCTTGATTTAACATTGCGGCACGATGTTGCTAAGTTGGATACTCAGATTTAAACAACTATCCTCACGGGTTGCCTCCCATGAAGCACTTGATTTAACGTCACGACACGATGTAATTGCCTTGGTCACTCAGAATTCACCAAGGTCTATTCCAAAAATCACATTTATTTCCTTAGTGTTACCCATATACTGCTTTATTCTTTGCCCATTCACCTTAAATGGGTCTTTACCATCCCGCTTCAATTCCAAAGCACCATATGGAAACACTCTTAGAATAGTAAAGAGTCAATAATATCTAGACTTTAACTTGCTTGGAAACAAGCAAAGCCTTGAGTTGTAGAGCAATACCTTGTTACCTTTTTCGAATATCCTCTTATTAATTTTGCGGTCATGATACAACTTCATCTTTTCTTTGTAAAGTTTAGAACTTTTATACGCTCGGAGTTAGAATTTACCAACTCATTTATTTTGGTCAACCTTGACTTGGTTGCATCTTGCCGCTCAAACTTTATCTTTTTCAAGGCCCATAGAGCTTTATGCTCAAGATCAATAGGCAAGTTAGAAGCTTTGCCATACACTAGCTAATAAGGTGAACCACTAATTAGAGTCTTGAATATTGTTCGGTAAGCCTATAATGCATAATCTGACTCTCCTGACCAATCAATCCTATTGGCATTTACTGTCTTCGCTAGGATGGACTTGATTTCTCTATTGGACACCTCAACTTTTCCACTAGTTTAGGGATTATAAGGTGTTGCCACCTTGTGTTTGACTCTATATTTCTCAAATAGACTTTTGAATAGATGATTAAAAAAATGTGACCACCATCAATAATGATAGCACGTGGTGTGCCAAATTGAGAAAAGATGTGCTTTTTCAAGAAAGAAGTGACATTGCATACTCTATGTTTAGGGAACACAACTACCTCCACCCATTTATATACATAATCCACATCCACAAGTATAAAATTCATGCCAAATGAACTCAAAAAGGGACCCATGAAATCTATACCTCATACATCAAACAATTCTAATTCTAAAACAACAATCATAGGTTGTTCATAGCGTCTAGAGATTTTACCTTGGTGTTGACATTGATTACAGTTAGAAGCAAAATCATGTGCATCTTTGTATATTGTTGGCCAATAATACCAATATTGTAAGATTTTGTGGGTTGTGCGGATTCCTCTATAATGGCCCACAACCGTTAAAGAATGACAAGCCTCAAGTATACTCATCATAGCCACCTCAGGTATACATCTACAAATAATTCCATCCGCACAAATTCTAAATAAATAAGGCTCATCCTAGAAAAATTTCCTTACTTCATGCATAAAGTTCTTTCTTTGTTGGAAGGAAAGATCTTCTGGGACTAGATCATAAGCTAGATAATTTGCATAATCTACAAACTATGGAAATAGATCTTGGAAAGTTGCCAATAATTATATATCTAGAAAACTATCATCAATATTAAGCCAATCTTCAACTTTCTACGTAATGTCATTCTCAAGTCTAGACAAATTATCCGCAACTTGGTTTCAGCGCCTTTTCTGTCCTTGACTTCGAAATCAAATTCTTGCAGTAATAAGACACACCTAATCAGTCTAGGTTTTTATTCTTTCTTTGACATCAAGTACCACAATGTTGCATGGTCAATGTGCACAACTACCTTTGTCACAATCAAGTAAGACCTAAACTTCTCAATGGCAAAAACCACTGCCAACAACTCAAGTTCAGTCACTATGCAGTTCTTTGGAGTAGGGTTTAATTTCTTGCTATCATAATAGATGGGATGAAGAATTTTTTATTTTCTTTGTCCTAGAAAAACACCTAAGGACACTCCACTTACGTCATACATAACCTTAAAAGGCAAGGATCAATTGGGAGACACTATGATTGGAGACGACACCAACTTTTATTTTTGGCTTTCAAAAGTCTTCATATATGCATTATCAAAAACAAATTTCACCTTCTTCTTAAGCAGCTTGCAAAGAGGATTAGCAATCTTTGAGAAATCCTTGATAAAATGCCAATAAAATCTTGTATTCCCTCAAAAGCTCTGAATCCTCTTCACAAAAATTAGTGGACGTAATTTCTCAATCACCTCTATTTTGGCTCTGTCAATATCTATGCCCCTTTTTGAAATCTTGTTCCCAAGCACAATACCTTCTTTTACCATGAAATAGCACTGCTCTCAATTAAGTACCAAGTTGTATTTTTCACACCTCCTAAGAGCAATTGCCAAGTGAACTAGGAAGTCATTAAAAGAATCACCAATGACTGAGAAATTATCCATAAACATTTTGATGGTGTCTCCTACTATATCAGAGAAGATAGACATCATACATCTCAGAAATGTGGGTGGAGCGTTACATAACCCAAATGGCATATGTCTGAATGCAAAGGTCCCATAAAGACATGTAAAAGTCATCTCCTTTTTGTCCTCGGGCATATTAGTGATTGTGTTGTAGCATGAGTACCCATCAAGAAAATAGTAACATCCTCTACCTGCAAATCTATCCATTTTTTAGTTCATGAAGGGCATGGGAAAATGGTCCTTCTGAGCCCATGCATTCAATTTTCTGCAATCCATGCTTACTCTCCACCTGATGACTGGCCTTATCAATAGTAACTCATTCTTCTTGTTAGGCCCAACAGTAATCCGATCTTTCTTTGGAACATATTATATCAACTGACCTACTTTCTATTAGCAATGGGATACACTACATCAGGATCCAACCATATAAGTATCTCTTTCTTCACTACCTCTTATATGGGAGGATTGAGTAAATACTGATATTTATTAGTACAAAGACTTAGAGAGATACCCACAATATATACAATTGACCAACCAATGTCCCTCTTGAATCTCTGTAACACCAATAGCAAAGCTTTCACTTCTCTATCAATTAGGTCAACTATAATGATTACTGACAAAGTTTTGTTGGTCCCCAAAATTGCATATCATAAATGAGAATTGAGGGCCTTCATCTCTAAGACGAGTGGCACCTCAATGGATGGGCAAGCAGGTGGAGTGGTTTTATTTTTCAAATCCAAATCAAACTTCTTGGGCACACATGTATAAGAGCCACTCCCATAGAATGCATATACTATCTGATCGTAATCATCAATACCATCACTATCAAACTTTATGATCATGGATTCTAGAGCTTCAACACCCAACCTCTCTTTAATAGGAAAAACATTAGAAGTATCATCCCAAATAGTCACTGAATCAACATCATTGAATTAATCCATCTCCTTATCATACATATTAATCACGGATACCACTCTTAAATCATTAGCCTGATTAATGGATTTGCATATATTATATCACTTGTTTATCATTGAGTCTCAACATTAGATGTCCTAGCTCCAAATCAATCAACGTCCTTCATATAACTAAGAACGGTCTTCTCAAGATAATTGGGGCTTGAAAGATGAAATATGCCATTTTTACCAACATATCATATAAAATACGAACTGGATTTTTCACAATCCTATCTTCCATCACTAGTCTCAACGCAGTAGGTTTGGGAGCTCCCAACCCCAATTACTTAAACACTACGAATGGCATAAGGTTGATGCTAGCTCGCAAATCATATAATGCATGAGTAAAGTTAAAACATTTAATGGTGCAAGGTATGGTGAAAGCACCAGGATCCTCTTTCTTCTCCACCAATGATCTAGTAGCTACAGCACTACAATGATAAATATTGTCAACTGGATCATAACTCACTGACCTCTTTTTGGTGATCAAATCTTTCATGAATTTTGCATATCTTGGCATTTGCTATAATGCCTCTACAAGTGGGATGCTGATTGATAGATCCTTCAACGTATACAAAAACTTTTCGTATTTACCCTTTTCTTGTTTTTTTAGCCATTGAGGAAAAGAAGGATGAGGTCTCGACAGGGCTTAAAAATAGACTCCTCAACGTCATCTTCTCCTTTATCTTGTTGGCTACTATTCTCCACATCAGCAAAATTATCATCAACTTTTTATTCATCAAAAATGGGTACAGTTGGATCTGTAGTGGTTTTACCACTGCGAGTGGTAATAGCATGGCAGTGACAATCAGTCTTTGGATTTGTAACTGGGTTACTAAGAAGAGTGCCAGGTTGCCTTTGATTTAATGTGGAAGAAATCTAGCCATACTGTTGCTCTAGTTGTTTGATTTCGGTAGCATGTGACTCAACTTTTTAATTCAGCCCTGACAGGTCTGCCTTAGTATCCATAAGACAGCTCTCTTTGCTCTCTTGCCCTTTGACTAGTTTTGACAAAAGTGCCTCCCTAGATTTTGAATCACGACTACTTGGTGGGACATATCACTCTTCTCATTGTAGTCATATTTTCGCTGCCAATAACTATCTCACTATATTTTTGTCTCTGTATCTATCATAATAATTGTTCTGACCTTGATTATCTTGCCCTTGGGCTTAGAAATCCTCTAACCTACAATCAAGATACTTTGCTTCCTCTTCAGATTAAATCTAAAGAGTTTTGGAAGTAGATCCTTGTGACACAACTAAATTCACTTTCTCGATACTTATTGTTGTAAATTATTTTGTAAGCAGCCCAATATCAGTACAAAGTTATGTAACCTCTTGTGCTACCAAATACTGAACAACTCCATAATCAGTAGGCGCTCCAATAGCATATGTACCTGTACCATGATCAATATCTGTAGTATGCCAACCTCTATTAGTCACCGAGATATTATCAAGCATATCCCGCATAGCATCCCACTAAAGATGCATGAAGGCGCCTCCTAAAATCAAATCTGCCATTGCTCAAGAATTGACATTCAGTGATCTATAGAAGATTTCCCCTAAATTTGACCATCTGATTCTATGATTACGTACCATCCCCAGCTTCTTATTGAATCTAAACCACGCCTCTTATAAGGATTTTGTAGGTAACTGTTGAAGTTATAAATTTCATCGTTCAACTGTAGTATCCTTGTTGGAGGGAAAAATCTATTCAGAAACTATTTATGAAACTCATACCAAGTAGTGATCGAACCTCATGGAAGTTTTTCTAACCATAGTGATGCTTAACCTATCAATGAAAATAGGAACAACCTCAATCTCAAAGATTCCTGAACCACCCTCAGAATAATGCATGACGTGTAGATCCTTGTAAAATTAGAAAGATGCATGTTTGTATCATAGTAGCTGATCCCGAAAATACACCTTTCAAATTCAACAATTAAATCATAGCTTTAGTAATATCAAACTTTACATTGGGTGCTAAAGCAGTAGGAATGAGAGCTCCAATCTTAGAAGGTTCAACATAAACAATATCCTCTTTATCAATGTATGGTTAAAATGGTGATATGTAGGAATCAATAGAGCTCAGCCTCTCTAAACTCTGTCTCTATGCTCGGCTATTTAACTTGGTCAAGCTAATTGTAATACCCTGTATATTTCTTACTCCCATGTAGCTTCTAGTGTGTCAAGGTTCAAATTTAAAAGTGTATAGATATTGATGCATATAAAATTTTCCATCTCTAGACCCACCAATGTGTAGATAATTGAATCAACTTTCCAACGATACCAATTTTGCCTTAATCCGACATACGCTTGAGAAGTTATGGCAATTTTAATGAAAATAGTATAGCACTGCAATAGGCACCGCATCGCGGTAGAGGGAGGAATTGCAATTGTATGATTTCTAGTAGAGCACCGTAATTATCCCGCATCATGGTGAAGCTTCATTTCCCATCTGTCTCTTTCTAGTTGGTCTATGCAATTTGTCTGTATCGCATCAAAATTCACAATTAGACAGACACTTCATCATAGTGGAGTACAAAATGGAACTCGTCCATTTTCGTGGTGCAAAGCGATAGCACCACATCACGCTAGGGATAAAATTGGGATCTTCCATTTCCAGTGATGCGATGCGATAGCACCGCATCATGCCGAGGTGAAAATTTGGGCTCCAGTTCCAAACTTAAGCTTTCAAGGGTAATTTAGTGTTTTTTCCAAGCCCCAAGTCTTGGAAAATAGAAGATTTAGAGTATTTTTAGAATATATACTTATTATTCACCAATTTACTCTCCAAGGAAACCCTAGAGTTTCAATTTCAAATTCCAAAAAAAATCAAATTCCACCATTCTTTTTTCAAGATAACCCAAAATTCAAGGTTTACAATTCAAGATTTTCAATAAACAATCATCAAGAGCACAAAACTATTGTTATTTGGAGTTTTTCAACAAGGATAATTCTTTCATCCTTGTGCCCAAAACTAGTTTTTAATTACAAGGTTACATGAATTTATATGAGTTTCAAATTAGGGTCCATACCCAATATTGTTATTTGCAAGATTATGAGATTTCAAGTGATTTAGATGTTGAATTTCATGTCTACTATTGTATTTTCATACGTATTGTAGAAATTTCAAGATTTAGACATGAATTATCAATATTTTCAATACTTAGCATGACTTTTATGATGATTTGACATAAAATAGATGCATGGGTTACTATCCCTAGTTTGAATGTAGTTATTTCAAGAATGACTATGCTTTAAGCATCCCGTGACTAGTTATTTTCAGATTTTAATAAAGATTTGATCTTTTGATCTCAGTTTAGACATAGAATCCACTTTACAATTTAGACATAGAATCCATTTATACTGGTGTTAAAGTAGATGTCCTACAGAATGACCATACAGATTAAAGGGAGTAGTATTTAGCACCGAGTTGGGGATGTTTACATGCACCAGAACTACGAGCTGACGTAGGTATAGATTATCAAATTATTCCCATTTCTATATGGATGATTGTTACAGATGTGATCACTTAGATTAGGTTATACTTCTTGGAAAGAGTATGACACCTCTTCCCAATATGAGGTTTTCCCATAAGGAAACTAGATGTTAGACACTATGATAGCTCATATAGTATATGTCGGGTAGAAAAACCTTCCTACAGACTACAAACTGCAGATTTCAGAATAGAATAATCCTAACAGAAAAGCTTTAAGAAACTAAGTGTAAAGGATTACAACTTTTTCAAACATTATTTTACAAAAGATATTATCTATGAGACTTCAGATTTTCAGATTACAAATACAGAAGTGAGTCCTTCTATACTTAGACAGCATGAATTAAAGATAGAATACTAGTACAGGTTTTAGAAACTAAATTTTATGACTCACTAGATTTATACAGTATGTTTTGCTATTCATGATTATGATTTTCAGTTTTCAAATATTCCATCTTATGCGAGTCATCTACATTTGTCATTCATTCTTTTCCAAAATTTATAGTACTATTGAGATATTGTTTTACTTATGTATTCACCCCCGCATGCTCAGTGCATTATAAAAGTATTGATCCATATATACAACTATGTGCTATATTGTCTCATAATGTAGGTACCAGTTCAGTTGTAGTCCATCTATCACAACTAGACAATTGTAGATTCCAACCAGCAGATGATAAGTCCTCCTACTTTGGGGATTTTATTCAAATGTTATTTATGTACTATAGTTTCTTAATAATATGCATTGATTAATATAGTTAGGGTTGTGTCCTAGCTATCTATAGTCAGTAAAGTAGAGGCTTCACATATGTCAGTTAGCGTCAGTCATGTAATTTCAGTTTTGCTCTTCAGTTTTATCAGAATGTAAAATTGTATTTGTATTACATTTTCTCAGATTTTATCATGATTATATTTCCGCACAGTAAACTCAATCATTTTATACATATTTAGATCAGTTTCTTAGTAGTATGTCAGTACAATGGGCTAGTTTGGGATCACATGTGGTCCTAAGCACCGTGTGATGACTAGGGGATAGTCTCGGGTCGTTAAAATAATCCACCTTGCTGAACAAACCTAGCCTCTTCAGCTAATCGGGCCTCTTTGATTGCTCTTCTCTGTTTCTCAGTAATAGCTATCAACTGTTGCCTCTGTAAAATCTATAAAATTCTGTGGATCACCTAGAGCACGTAGAAGTGCCGTGTTGTCATCAATAGGTGGAGGCGGAGGGTATTGAACCCCAGTAGGAACACCATCATGAACTTGGCATGAAATCATTCTCGGCGTTTGAAGAATTTTTTCAGCCTATGGATCAAAAGGAAGTAAGGAATTTTCTCTTCTGGTAGTTTTTGAAATACACCGACGTATTCCAAATTAAGAATAGAAAGTAAAACCCGCGAACTTCATGAATTTAATTAACTACTCAAACCATCTTCTCCGCCAATGGCGCCAATATTTGATATCACCCAAAACTAACCTCCAAAAGAAGTATGCAGCGATAGATTCCAATTATAGTAACTTAACTAGGTTGGGGTCGAACCCATAAGAAAAATGTTGAACAATTGCTTAACCTTGATGTAATCTATGAGAAGAATAGAAAAGTAAATCGGGGGATTTGGAAATAAATTATATATAGTAACTACATCTTGAATGCTTTGAGTTTTAAGCAATAGAAGACGAACACTAGGACTTTGTTCCCCTAGCTTCTCAACTCCATAAATTTCTCATGTTCAACCCACCAATTCTGCTGCTCTACATGTAAAATCAACAAGATATATATTGTCAATCATCTTGTAAACATGTTGATAAATCTCACCCCTTGCCATGTGAGTTCCAGAGTGTTGCCTTATTGCTCCTAGTCTATGACTTCAATTCAACTTTCACCTTTTAAGTTTCAAGTTGATTAGATGAGATGATGGAATCATAAGATGGATGTGAATTTCAAATTACTGTCTTAATCCTCTTTCCTAATCACAGACTCCTTTGTGAGGATGTTTGTGAATACAGGCTACCACTAAGCTTCTACAGTAGCTCTGAGGTAAATTAATATGAAGAAGATTAAGATTTATGCAGAATCCTTAGAATAGATGAGTATCCCACTTTCTTTACGTAGCATACCCGCCAGGGCTTCCACAACCCTAGTCAGGGAGATTATCCGCTCATGTTTATACAAAAACCCAAGATAATTAATCAAGTATTTATGTAATTAATTGCACAAGAATAAGACGAATAAAATCCAAAGTCTTCAATTGAATAATAACCCAAAAATCTTAAAACTAATGTAAGGTATGTAATAAAATATCAATGAACGTAAGAGAATGTCAAAGAATATAACCTAATAAAATATAAATCCTAGGGTATTTATATTATCTCAAAACAACCCAGATATCTTAATAAAAATGGAAAAGGAAAATTAATATCTTCACAAGGTATGACTCGTTCGTCCACTCATAAGGTCTTCTTCTGAGTCGTACTGCGCCTCTCGTATCCATTCCAGTGTCAGATATTCCAGCATTTAACATTCTACTCTTTTTGCGAATTCTGATCATGAGTCATACCTTGACCATATAACCCATGGACTTCACTCGTATCTACCCAGTACTTCTTTATTTTAATCCTTTGAACACTGGTTTGCTTTCGATTTTTCCATATGAGTCATACTCAGACTTCAAGTTTGTATTCTTCTGATACTTCAACTCTGAAGTCCTTCCTTGGTTTCTGTTCTCTTGATGATTTCTAGACACGATCTGCGTGAACATCTTACAACTCGTATGGCTGAGTCATATCTTCTCTATACTTAACTTCTCAATTTGGCTTTGGAATCTGTTGTTCTTATGAGTCAACCTATGAGTCGTATGATATGTTGATGACTCGTATGGTGACTCGTATCCTCTGCAGTCCTGGTCTTTTTGAGGTCTTTTTCTTCCGATTTCATTGCAACACAATTATTAACATGTTTCACCTGCAACAAGCAACAAACCACATTATATCAACCAAAATAGCCTAAGTAAAATAATAATATCATTGTTTTAATCATCGAAAGTGTCGTATTTCCATAACACTTCAATAGGATGGATGACATAATAAATGGGGATTCTAGTCATGCTCCTGGGAAATCTCCAGAAGTTCACATGATAGAACATCCTATAAAACAAATACCACCAGCTAAAGAAGTACAAGTTTCTTCAAAGGAAATGATCCCAATTGATTCAACTGAGAAGGTTTATTGAAGGGACCATCAAAGATATGTATGATGTTGTCACCAAGTCTTTTCTGCAAGGATTAATAGCCTTAAAATACATGTCGGCTATTAACCCCCCAAATTTTAATGATTTGAGGGTGAATGAAATCCAAAGAAATATGTCGTGCACTTTGGTGAGACATATAATAATGCTGGAAACTATGGTGACTATCTTGTCAAACAATTTGTCCCTTCCCTAAAGGGAAATGTCTTTAATTAGTATACAAACCTTGAGCCTATTTCCATCGATAGTTGGGAGAAGCTAAAGCATGAATTCCTAAATTGCTTACATAGCACAAGACGTACAGTCGACATGGTAGAGATCACAAATACTTGTCAAAAAAAGGACGATCCAGTCATTGACTCCATCAATCGATGGAGATATACAAGCCTAAAGCCTTAAAATAGGCTCAACGAAACTTTTTCAATAGAGATGTACATCCAAGGAATAATCTGGGAACTTCATTATATATTGGAAGGCATTAAACCAAAATCCTTTGCAAAGTTAGCTACTCATGCTCACGACATAGAGCTGAGAATGTCTTCTGTCAGAAAAGGAGTAGCACCAATTGATTAACCTCAAAAGTTAAAGGACAATAAGAACCTAGAAGATGGAGCAAGTTTGTCCCCAAAGACGATAATAAGGAATCCATAAATATCGATGTGTCTTCTGTAAAAATCACCCCAAAGGTGAGCAAAAATCAAAGTATGAAGACAACTTCTCGAGCACCTCCAAATCAAAAGTTGACCTTGAAGGAGATGCAAGAAAAGGAATACCCCTTCCTTGATTCAAATATTGCCAAGATTTTCATTGAACTTCTTGACAATAAGCTCAATGAACTAGCAGAGATAAAGCAACCCAAAAAAGTTTGAATGACCAATGATCCAAATTATTGCAAATATCATAGGCTTGTGGGTCACTAGAAAATATTGTGTCTTCAAGTACAAAGTCATGCAATTGAAAAATGAGAACAAGATCTTCTTCGATGATAATAAGGACAATTTTCATTAAATCTTTATCACTTTTGACTCACTCGATCTGGTCCAAATGTGCTTTGAAGAGCATAAAAAGGAACCATTAGAGCATTACAAGTCTTCAGTTAATGAACGTGATGATCAAGGTTGGACTCTGTGACCAGGAGCGGAAACAAGAAGACAAGTCTACAAAAAGAATCATCCAAGCAGCCAACTAGAAGGAGGATGGTTAACAAACTGAGAAAATAGAGGCTAGTTAAGCTTCCAATGAGGGAGAGTATAGTGGAGCATCACCACCAAAAACCACGGTGTACTGTGACTTTGGAAGAATTCTCAAAGACTACTCAAGTCAACCTTTAGGTATAATGATTTAATACTAGCAAAGAAGGAGAAAAGGGTGAAAACCCACAGATGGAAGCTACTTCAATTTATCATAATCCTATTAAATCTCATATCCAAGAGGCATATGTATGTGATACAAAAATCACATTTACAAATGATGTTCTTCCACTTGGTAAAACCCTAGAAAACCATCTATTGAATATGGCGGGTCATGTTCTTAGAAAGAAGGTAAATAGAGTCTTAATAGACAAGAAATCCAGAGTCAACATACTACCTAGTCGCATAATAAAGGAACTTGGCATCGCTACTAATAAACTTGCTGAAATTCATTTGATGATCCAAGGTTTCAACCAAAGGGGGCAAAGAACCGTATGATCTATAAATGTTAGGGATTCGTATGGCTGATTTACAATCAAATGTGTTGATGCCAAGACTTTATACAAGATATTGCTTGGTGGGCCTTGGGTACACGAGAACAACATTTTCTCATCCTATTAATATCAATGCTTGAAGTATCTCGAAGATGGAATGGAAAGAAAAATAATTGCCAATGATAAGCTATTCACTGATGTTGAGTCATACTTTGTCGATGTAAAATTTACTTGAAGAATTATGTTGTGAATGAGAAAAGGGTTATGATGTCCCAAAGACAAGTGTGATGATCTTGCGGATAGGTCATAATTTCTATCAAAAAAGTTGCCACTAATAAGCCTCTCTCCACTTCAAATAAGTAATGTGTCTCATCCACAAAAAAAAAAGGCAACTCCTATTCTTTACTGTGTTCCAAAGGTGAAGAAAGAGGAAGTCAAATACCCAAGAATATATACTAAGGGGATGACTCTACCTACCAAGCGAATGGGCACAATAAATCTATCCTCAAGGATGCTTGAAAAATTTGTACCTCAAATCCACCATAAGATATGACATTCCCTATGAAGTGTACAAAAGAAGTCTTTAATCCAAATGCTTACAAGTTATTTGTAAAGGATGGATACAATCTAAATGAGCCATTAATGTTGGGCAAAATTTTATCTAAAAGTATAACCAGGAAGGCACATGAAGGCCTTAGGTACACACCGCCACCTCTAGTTCGCATCTCCATAATAAGGAAAGTTATAAACTACATCACCATGGAAGAGAAATCAACGTTTCCAATAAAAGGCTATCTGTTTTTTATCGACTTGGAGAATCAACCACAAAAATTATGTTTGATAGGTTAGTCTAATAAATAATAAGAAAAGTAACAAGCATGAGAGAAGTTATCAAAGAACAACAACTCACTCTTTACCTAGAATCGAAAAGGATTTTTAAAGTTTGATTCCTTCTAGAATAAGGCGACAGATGAAACTGGTGGTTTCATAAAAGTAGGTGTTAAAATCAAATACTCATACCATGATTTATACCAATAAATATGAGGAAGATGAAAAAAGTGTAGACTCTTTAATATGTTTTAATCGAAGATGAGAATGACATCTCACCTCAAATGAAGGTTGATAAAGATTTGGAAGATATTTCCTGGTGTTACCATATATGTATCAACGATGATAATCCTCAATAGGAGGAAGATGTTGAAGATTCCCCATCAGAACTTGAAGAAAGAATAAAGAACATAATAGATCCTTTAAAAGAAGTCAATCTTGGCACAAATGAAGACCCAAGACCAATTTACCTCGGTGTTGTTCTAGAAATAGATGAAGAAATTGCTTATATGGATAAACTAAAAAATAATAGGGATTTCTTCACTTGGATTTATAAAGAGATTCTTGTCTTAGATCCAAAAGTAGCAGTCGATCAACTGGCGGTCAAGAGTAGTGCTCATTCTATTAAGAAAAACCAAAGGCGCTTTCGGCCGAAATTGGTTCCATTAATTGAAAATGAGATTACCAAACTAATCGAGATGACTTTATTTGTGAAGCCAAATATCCCACATGGATTTCAATAATGTTCCTGTGTGGAAGAAGAATGGCACCAAATTTTAGTTTGTGTCGACTTTAGAAATCTTAACAATGCCTGCCCTAAGGATGATTTACCAATCCCTATTCAAGAGTGACTGATTGTCATGACCCAATTTACGAAACATGAAGGAACCTACTAAATCTCACCAGTAAGTAAGCCAAACCATAACCCAGAGCTAACACAATGTGTTAATTTGGTGAAAAATTGACAATATCAGCCAAATTTAAGAAACACAAGTTGTAATCAAACCAAGTGTTATAAAGAGATAAAACAATCAATACAAGATACCAACTCCACGACCTGTTACACCTAGTACAAAAGCATCTAATAGCATCAATACAACTCAAAGTTTAGAAAAGTTAATAAATCTATTTCAAAACAAAAGATTGAAAACAAATATAGAGGGAAATGAGGGACTCAAACTCCAAAAGATCACCCTATCTCCAAAAATTGATCACCGCACAAACTTAAATCAACGGAGGCAACTAGTACTTAGATCTGCACCAAAAAGGTATAGAAGTATAGTATAAGCACCAAAACAATGGGTACTTAGTATGCATCAATGATCAACTGAGTTAAATCATGGTATAGAAATGATAGAATGCAAGATAATAGAACTAAGTCAAGGTATAGAATCAAACTTGAATCATCTCGATCATCATTGTACATAAATATTACATAACTAAGATAACAACGATAACATAACATGAGGAATAATAACGATAACATAACATGAGGAATCAACCACAATTAAACATAATTACAAAATTATCTCCCATACGTTAATTGGTGCGTAAAAGTAAGAAACTCATCACAGCCTTCCAAACAATTGAATAGTACACTCAAGAGAAGAATAGTCAGAGTATGCATCATTTAAAACTAGCTATCATCATCATTTTACTATCATTCCATAATTTTCGTCATTCAACATTATGCCATCACCTAGAAATTCACCAACATTATTCCATAACTCACAAATTACCAATTAGTCTCCAATTATCCACTAAGCACTATTTATTCACTTGTCATTCCTTAACAATTATACATCACTTTATCATTTCATCATGTCATAGTAAATACCCAGATTTGAACAGGTAATGTATATATAGACCATACTCAAAATTAAATCACTCACTGTCACGACCCAAACTGAGGCCCTGGCCGCAACGAGCATCCCGAACCATGAAGGCTCGAGAGCCCTTCTAACTGGCAATTATATGCATAATTCATATATGATAAAGATGTGAAAAATAAAGAATGGAAACATGGTCATCTAACTTCATCAACTAAATAATACGATATGAGTTCATAAACATTCAAAGATATTTAACGCCAGTCTGCGACATCTCTATCAATACTGGAAATAACAACTGTCTAAAATTAGGACAAGGCCCCCCGGTCGGACCATGAACTAAAACCAAATGGAAATGTCACATAACACAAGGCCTTCTAAAACAAGGGAGGCTCACCAACTTCAAATGTCTGACAAACCAATCTACTACTTAGCAGGACCCCAGGACTGAGCCTCAGATTCAGAAATATAGGAGGTCAATATAAATGTATTAGTATTTAGAACAGTTCAAAAACAAAATACATTTTTATACAACATAGGTGAGTGAATTTTATAAAATGTATCAACTTAAAACATCTAGAAACACATGGGTATAATCTGATAACTTTCAAAATAACTTCTTGAAATCATGTCTCTATTCTTTATTTCTCTTCTGAGCTAGATGGTACACCTTACAATCTATAATTCGATGGGATATATGAAATCCACCCTTAACTCGGGGCGAAGCCTTCAACCCGAGCTTGACACAAGGGTTGGAGTCTTTGTATCTCTACTATGCCATAGGGCCAGTACCAGTGTATAATCTCCCTTTTGGGGCAACATGAACCTGTGTCGGCAAATCACAGTTTTTGGCAATGAGTTGTTTGAACTCATGCCTTCTTCGAGTAATCATCTAACTTTTTTAAGCCCAATTTTAGACTCTTTAAAACATATATTTTTTGAAAAGTTATTTCTTTCTTATTCTACTTTAGGCACATCATAATAGAGTATCGTCATACTCAAACTTGCAAGCCATACTCAGACTTACAAGCCAAGGTGAGTTTAGGCCTTGAATTTCTAATAGAGCACATAAGACATTATTTTCTTATCCTACGGTTAGTGCTCCACCATGATTTCAAGGGTCCAAAGGCAATTAGTTTGGGAAAAGAAGTGAGAGTAAGAGTTCATGAGCAATGGGGTATCAAGAGCAAGGGAGTATGAGCCAATTAAGACCTCCTTAGCCACCATGTAGACAATGTGGGAAGCTTCATTTGGGTGCATATCGATTAGGGACAAATGCTTGCTTTTGGTATAGTACGTTGGGGCACATGATGAGAGAATGCCTATAAAGGGGCATGGGTGGTATGGCACGACCTACTAGATCAACCGTGGCATCATCATCATTTGTTCCTTCTTTAGGTAGGGGTGTATATCCTATAGTTCATGGTAAAGATACTAAAGGAGTAGCTAGCTCTAGTGGATTTCAGAATTGTACATATGCTTTAGCGGATCGACAAAATTTAGAGGCTTCTCTAGATGTGGTTAGAGGCACATTGTCCGTATTTTCACATAATGTATATGCATTAGTTAATCCGGGTTCTACATTAACATATATTACTCTATTGATTACTGAAAAGTTCAAAAGAACACCAAAATTGCTAGTTAAGCCATTTGAAGTGTCTACGCTGGTTGGTGAATCTATCATAGCTAGGAGAGTGTATCAAAATTGTATAATAACTATTTGTGGTCGCGATACAATGGCTGGCCTGGTTGAGTTAGAAATGGTAGATTTTGATGCTATAATGGGTATGGATTGGTTGGCTTCTTGTTATGCCACAGTAGATTACGGAACTAAGAGGGTACATTTCCATTTTCAAAGAAAGGAAGCCCTTGAATGGAGGGGTAATATTGGTGTGCCAAAAGATAAATTTATTTCTTATTTTAAGGCAAAAAGGATGATTTGTAAGAGTTACATATATCATCTAGTTAGAGTAAAGGATACAGATGCAGAGCCACCAACTCTTCAAACTATTCTAGTGGTAAATGAATTTCTCAATGTATTTCCTGGAGATCTTCAAGGTTTGCCTCTAGAATGAGAAGTGGAGTTTGGTATTGATATGATTCCAGGTACTCAACCAATCTCAATTCTTCCGTATAGAATGGCCCCGGTAGAATTATAGGAGTTGAAAGAGCAATTGAAAGACTTTCTAGAAAAAGGATTCATAAGGCCTAGTATGTCCCCTTGTGGCACACTAGTGTTATTTATGTGTAAGAAAGATAGCTCATTGAAAATGTGTATTGACTATCGACAACTGAACGAGGTGACTATTAAGAACAAATATCCCCTTCTGAGAATTGATGACTTATTCGACCAGTTGTAAGGCACCAGATGTTTTCCAAATATTGATTTGAGGTCAGGTTACCACCAAGTGACGGTCAAAGAGAAGGGCATACCCAGACAGCCTTTCAAATATGGTACAATTATTACGAGTTTCTAGTCATGTCCTTTGGGATAACTAATTCACCCGCATCTTTTATGGAGTTAATGAATAAGGTGTTCAAGTTATTTTTAGATGTGTTCGTGATAGTTTTTATAGATGATATTCTGGTTTATTTGAGATCAAACAAAGACCATGTCAATCAGTTACGGCATGTGTTATATATTCTTTATGATCGTAAGCTATATGCAAAGTTCTCTAAATGTGAGTTTTGGTTAAAATCTATGGCATTCTCAGGTCATATTGTATCTGATGAAGGAATAACGGTTGATACTCAAACGATAGAAGATGTGAAAAATTGGCCAAGACCTATAACGCCTATGGAGGTTTGTAATTTTATTGGGTTGGCAGGTTATTATAGAAGGTTTGTTGAAGGGTTTTCTTCAATATCTTCACCTTTAACAAAGCTAACACATAAAGCGTCCAAGTTTCAATGGAATGATGCATGTGAAAGGAGTTTCCAAGATCTGAAGAATAAGTTGACTTCTACACCTGTATTAGTACTTCCAGAAGGTACAAAAGTGTATGCAGTGTATTGTGATGCTTCAAGAATTAGATTAGGATGTTTGTTACTGCAACATAGTAAAGTGATTACATATACCTCAAGACAATTGTGGCCACATGAGAAAAATTATCCAACACATGATCTTGAGCTAACAACGGTTATATTTGCCTTAAAGATATGGCGTCACTACGTGTATGGGATTCATGTTGACATATATACTGACCATAAGAGTTTGCAATATATCTTTAGCCAAAAAAATCTAAACTTGAGGCAGTGAAGGTGGCTGAACTATTAAAAGACTATGCCGTTGATATCTTGTATCATTCGGGGAAAGTAAATGTGGTAGTAAAAGTGTTAAGTTGTAAGACTATGGAACCATCAATAGAAAGACAAGGGATGACTAAAGATCTTTACCAACTAGCCAATTTGGGGGTTCGCCTTCTTGAAACTCCAGATGAAGGGCTTATGGTGCATTATGCAACAGAATCTTCATTAGTAGTTGAAGTAAGGGTGAAGCAAAATGTAGATCCCATACTATTACAACTTAAGGAGAATGTGCAATATGGTATGAAAAAGGCATTTGAGCTTACGCAAGAGGGAGTACTTCAGTGCCAAAACAGATTATGCGTGCTGAATATTGATAGGCTAAGAAAGAGAATTATGATAGAGGAACATCATTCAAGGTATCCCATCAATCCGGGATCAACTAAAATGTATCATGATTTGAAAGGAATATATTGGTGGGGTAATATGAAGAAGAACATTGCAGAATTTGTAGTCGAATGTCTTGTCAAAGAGTTAAAGTACAGTACCAAAAGCCCGGGGGTTATATGCAATGTATAAATCTTCCAATCTGGAAGTGGCACATGATCAACATAGATTTTGTCACTGGTTTTCCGTGTATATCTCAAAAGTTTGATTCCATATGGGTAATAGTTGATAGGCTTACCAAATCAGCACACTTCCTGCCGGTTAAGACTACTTACACAGCTAAAGAGTATGCAAAATTTTATATCAAAGAGATAGTTTGATTACACAGAGTACCGGTCTCTGTTATATCACATAGGGGATCTCAATTTATCGCAAATTTTTGGAATTCTTTTCAGAGAAATTTGGGAACACAAGTTAATTTAAGTACAACTTTCCACCCTCAAACAGATGGACAAGCGGAACGTACCATTCAAACACTTAAAGATATGCTTTGAGATTGTGTATTGGACTTTAAAGGTAGTTGGGATGATCATTACCTCTCATCGAGTTTGCCTATAAAAATAGCTATTATTCAAGCATCAAAATGGCACCCTATGAAGATTTGTATAGAAGAAAGTGTAGATTGCCAATTGGATAGTTTGAAGTGGGTGAAACTGCCTTGTTCGGGCCAGATTTTGTTCATCATGCTGTGGAAAAGGTAAAACTAATCCAATGAAGGCTATAAATAGCCCAAAGTCGACACAAGTTATATGCAGATGTGAGATGAAAGGGGATAGAGTTTGTTATAGGTGATTGGGTATTCTTGAAGCTGTTACCAATAAAGAGGGTTATGAGATTTGGTAAGAAAGAAAAAATAAGTCCACGTTAGGTAGTACCATATAAGATTACTCGGAGGTTTGGACAAGTCTCTTATGAGTTAGAACTATCCCAAGATATTTCAACAGTCCATCCAGTGTTCCACATCTCAATGCTTCAAAAGTGCATCGGAGATCCATCTCATATTACTCCTACTGAAGATGTACAAGTTACATAAGATCTCACCTAAGAAGAAATACATATTTCTATCCTAGATTTACAATTTAAGAAGTTAAGGAATAAAGAAATAGCTTCTGAAAAAGTGCTTTAGAGAAACCAACAAGTAGAAGAGATAACATGGGAAGCTGAAGAAGCGATAAAATCCAAGTACCATCATTTTTCAAATACGAAGAGAAAGTTCAAGATGCTAAATTGGGGAAATAATAAGTAAGTGTAATATGTAGATACTACGTGATAGCATGGGTATTAAACTTTGGCATGAACTTGTTTTAGTTGGACAATTATACTAACATTCGAGGATGAATGTTCGTAAGAATAGGAAGATGTAACATCCCGTATTTTTCTTGTACTTATTCTAATTATATGGAACTTGGTATAGCCTTGTGGTATAGGTAACGAATGAAATATGTTAGGCAAGTATTAATGGTGTAGATGGAATTATAGATATTGCCCGTACATTTTAATGAGATGCGACTAAGTTAAAGTTGACACAACTATTTAAACTTGGGATCGTAAGCTAGTATTTAAATCTAGATTTTGAAGTGACCAAGTGTATACAATTTTAAATTAGATTAAAAGGATTAAGAACTGAAAATAGAGTAATTTATTGAGGTGCTTGCTTGACTTAATCAAGTTAGTAGGTGAGTCACCTACTTGAGTTATATGAGCCAAGTTAATGGACCAAGTCCATGGATTAGATTTGGGCCTTTATTAGTATACTTATTTAGGCCCAAATTAAGTAGTAGAAGAAGAAAAATGGAGAAAAGGCCCAATGGTCAAATCTACCAAGGCCTCATTTAATTGAGCCCAACTAAGAATTTAGTAAGTAGGTGCATCAGCTACTTTGAAATTTTGAGCAGCTTGAACCCTTAAGTAGGTGCATCACCTGCTTGGACCAATTTGACTAATTGTAAGGTCCAAACTACAGCTAAGGAGGTGGCCAAAATAGAGCCTTTATAAGGTCAAGTTACTGGCCATTTTCCTTTATTTCTAAGTCACAAAAAAGAGTATATTTCATAAATTCTCTCCACTCTCTCTAAAATAACAAGGAGCAACCTATTTTTGTTTCTAGGGTTCTTGAAGAAACCCCAATATTTGCAAGCCAAGGTAAGTGAAAACACTTATGGATTAGCTTAATTATCTCATGGAAGATTAGGAAAATATGCTATAAGTGCTTAATCATTAATCTATGGTAGAATATAGAACAAGGTACTTGCTCACTTTTTTCTATATTATTAGGAGATCTCTTTTCTTCCTTGGTTTAAAGTGTGAAGGAAAGTGAAAGTTGAAGTTCTTCAGGAGTTCAATTTAAAAGATAAGTTGCAGAATTGAGGTAAGGTGACTGCCCCATTTTATTCTCCTTATATGTGAATTTGGCAAAGAATTATGGATGGGCTGTTATTGAGAACTCAATAGCTGATGAGTTCAATAATTTATTGCTACAACAAAGAGAATTTGGGGCTGTTTTGTGGACTATTTTGTGTGTACATATTGTGGGTTGGCAGGTTGATTTTAGGTAAAGGTTTAATTAGTGTGTATTGAAATATAGAAGAAGAGTATGGTGGTACACCACCGAACTAATGTTTGTATACGCTACTACCCATTCTGTTCCATGTATTAGTTGGAGGGTGTAATGAACCCAAAGTTGTGTCAGGGATCTAATAAGAATATGTATGGTATGTGGATGCAATTGGAGAAGAAAAGCGTTAAAATAATACCCTTGATTGATAAATTAATGGCTTACTTCCCGGCTACTATTTTGGTGAAGTTAAATAGCCCAAATGTATCGGTTAGTTGCTAAAATTAGTTTACCATATATTTTATTGTAGATAAGTAATCCAAAAGGCGGGAAGTAAAGTTGTTTTAGTATCGGAGTTGTACAACCAGGTATGTAAGGCATACTCCATTTTGCACTCTTTAGCATGAAATGGACATTCGTTCCCTCAAGTAAGCTTCCAAGGTTATCCTATAACAAGTTATACATAATAGCAGGGTATTATATCCCATGTAGCGAATGACCTTGTTCCCACTTTCTAACATGTTAAAACACCTCAATACATGATTATTATTAAACCTGCACGTCTATTTCCATGAGAAAATTTTAGGATTTCTCCGTTTACTCAAATAAAACCCATATGTTATTTTCAGTTCCTAAACACTTCATTTGTGTACCAACAACTCCCTACCTCATTGTTATTGCATTAAGGGCCCATTTACATGTCTCTTATTGGTAGATTATTGTTTCAAGGTACCATAATATTATGACCACCAAAGTAACAATCTCAAAGGTTAAGTAAATTAAGTAACGCGATCTATAAAATAAGTGGTAGCTTAGGGGCACAAGCCTAGCATGGGCCAATCTCGATACCGTTATATGTGGGTGGCAGGTTAGGGACGTAAGCCTAGAATAGGCCGATCCTAATGTTCATTTATAGGTCGTAGCTCAGGGGCATAAGTCTAGCATGGGCGAATCCCAATTTATCTATTTACCCCTGATTAGCTAGTCATTTGAATTATATGGATTACAAAGATTTTGAAGTAAGAAAGGTAAAAATAAAGAAAATAATGTAATGTACGTAGTCCCATAAATATATATATAAAGGTGTTCTACAAGTACTACTTATACACTTGTATCTGATTTCTATTAAACTCTTGTACCATATGTTGTTACCTTCAGCCTTACATATTCAGTACATATTTTCGTACTAACGTCCTTCACAGGGGACCTGTATTTCATGATGCGGGCAGAGGTGCTTCAGCTAATACACCTCGCTAGTAGGAGCACAGGATATTCAGTGACTATTGGTGACCTCCTGATTGATTAGGGGCTTTTCGAGTCTATTCTATATATTTTGGTATTGTGCTGTAGTCAAGAGTAGGGCGGGGGGGTGTCCCGACCCTAACTATGTCTATGTATCTTTTAGAGGCTTTGCAAACTAGTGTAAAGGTAAACATAGAAGTGTCTTGTCTTTTAGATGTTGTGGCCCCAATGGCCAAGTCTTGTATATATAATTTTGTGCTTACCTACATAGTTATTCTCATCAATGCATTATATTATATTTGTCAGAACCTTTGGTTGTCATAGTTACATGCATGGGAGGTACAAGGTTATGGATTGGTTATCCTGGGACTTCACGACTATGGGTTTCTGTCCAGCCCAATAGGATTTCAGGTGTGACACAAAGTATCTACTAGTTAGACAAAAGTTTATATTTCAAAATAGTTCAAAACCAACCAAATCTCTATTCAACACTTCATCTACGGTGGCCACCATTTTTAATGAATCTAAAGCCATCCATAATGGGGAACATGATTACTTATAAAAATAAGTAAAAATACCTTTTCATTATCTCATAAAAACAATGCAATTTGTACTTAACATTCCATCAATAGACTCAAGCATTTAATAGTTCATATAATCAATTCACAATATACAAACTCAATGAATTTCATAGCAAAAGAGGGAATTACATACCCCGTGCTCTCATTTAACTTCACAAATATTAATATTTCATGGTTATACAAAAATAATTCAAGTTTATAACACCACATCACTATTTATACAATACTTCATCAAATCATAGGGTTTAATGTATGTTCGTCGACAATCTTGAAATCAATTTCATGTGAATACACATATACTCCTTAAAACTAGTTTAAAAAAATAGTAGATTCATTCCCATGAGGTTTAAGATAGTCCCACGTACCTTAAGTTCCTTATGTTAGATATTTAAACCCTAATCTTAACTCTTTTCTTGAAAATGTTGAACTTAGAGGTTGAATTATTGATCTTTGGGGAAGAGTTAGGGTTTAGTTGGGAGAGAATTTGAGTAATCTTTGGCATATAATGCCCTAATGATGACTTAATCTCGTGTTATTATGATTGGGGATATGGAAAAAGATGAGACTGCCCTTTGAAAATAAATTCTCAATTGAATCCCAATTTGGTAGCCCACCGCGACGCGCCAGAGGGCTCATCGCCATAGGCACTGCGATGTGGTGCAATTGCAATGACTTACTATTTTCGTGATCCAAACACGGCTTAAACCTTATCCGAAAAATCTTAAACTTTCCCTAGACAAGTGCTTTACACCCCCGAACATCAAATAACTCATAAATCTATGTCTCAGGGTTGGGAAGACCAATTTAGAAATCATTGAAGTTAGGGGCTTAAAATATGACGATCTTTCACCACATAGAAAAATTTTAGGCTTTAAATTCCCGATTCATGCTACTATGAGTGGTATCAAGTCAAGAATGATACGGGGTGGTACATTATCCCCCCTCCCTTGGGATTGTTCATCCCCGAATGATGACTCGGGACACAATAGGCATGATTTCAACTACTACATCAAAATAAGAGAGAGTAGTATAAAGTTTGTACCTTCTATGACATCATCCACGGTCTCAAAGAGATTTGTGTATCCCAAACGCATGTCATTCTCTGACTCCCAAGTAGCTTCTTCAACATTTTTATTCTACCACCATACCTTGACTAAAAATAACTCCTTACTTCTCAACTTCCAAACTTGACGATCCAAACTAGTGATGGGTTCTTCTTCATATGATAATGAGTCTTTTACATTGATCTCCTCTACAGGAAACGCAAGAGAATGATCTCCAATACACTTTTTCAATATGGATACATCAAAAATAGGATGTAAAGAGGCCAAACTTACTGGCAAATCTAACACATACGCAACCCCACTAATCCTCCTCATAATTTGAAAAGGGCCTATATATTGAGGACTAAACTTCCCTTTCTTTCCAAATCACATGACTCTCTACTTAGGGGAGACTTTTAGAAATACCCAATCCTCAACCTCAATCTCTAACTCCTTTCCTCTAACATCAGCATAAGATTTTTGACGACTCTGAGCTATTTTAAGTCGTTCCCTAATTATTTTTACTTTCTCCATTGCCTGATGAGCATGGTCAGGCCCAAACAACGGGGTTTTACCTACTTCATACCACCCAATCGGGGACCTACATCTCCTCCTATAAATGTCTTCAAAAGGATCTATCTGAACGCTGGAATGATAGCTATTATTATAAGCAAACTCTATTAACGGCAAATGATCTACCCTACTAATATTAAAGTCAATCATGTAAGCCCTCAACATATCTTCTAAGGTTAGAATGGTGAGTTCTGATTGCCTATTCGTTTGAGGTTGAAAGGCAATACTAAGTTTTACCTTGGTGCCTAAACCCCTCTAAAAAGACCGCCAAAACTGCGAAGAGAACTGCATACCTTGGTTAGATATAATAGAAATAGGAGCCCCGCACAAATGAACTATCTTCTGAATATATAGCTTAACATAATCATCCCCCGAATAATTCATACATACTGGAAAAAAATAAGCAGACATGGTCATCCTATCTACAATCACCCAAATAGAGTCATATTGGTTTCGAGATCTCGAAAGTCCCATAATGAAGTCTATGTTAATCATCTCCTACTTCCACATAGGCAAAGCTATCTCATGGGAAGTGCCCCCGTCCTCAAACGTTCCACTTTAACTTGTTGACAATTCAAACACTTAGATACAAAGTTAGAACCATCCCTTTACATATTATTTCACCAGTAAATTACCTTAAGATTATGATACATTTTAGTAGATTTGGGGTGAACACATACCTGGAAGTGTGAGTTTTATCAAGAATTCTTTCTCATAACCCATCCACATTCGGCACACATAGCCTACCTTAATACCTCAAAATCCCATCACCGCTAATTTCAAACACCATTGCCTTTTGTTGACCAATATTTTTCTCAATTTGCATCAAGATAGGGTCCACGGCCTGTTTCTCCTTAACTTCTACACAGACAAAGGATTTAGCTACCTCTGGAATAATTACTCCTCCATCTTTGGAATCTAGGAGTCAAAATCCCAAATTTGTAATCCATTGAATATCCTTTACCATATTTCTCTTTCCTTCCTCCATATAAGAAATACTGCCATTGATAATCCACTAAGAGCGTCGTCCACCACATTGGCCTTGACCGAATGGTAATGCAAGCTCATGCCATAATCTTTCAATAACTCCAACCACCGCCTCTTTCTGAGATTTAGTTCTTTATATGGGAAAACATACTGCAAACATATGTGATCAGTAAAAATATCAACATGCACCCCATATAGATAATGCTGCCAAATCTTTAGTGTGAATACGACCACCGCTAATTCTAAGTCATAGGTGGGATAATTCTTTTCATGCGCCTTCAATTGTCAAGATGCATAAGCCACCACCTTACTATGTTGCATAAGCGCACACCCAAGTCCTACCCGGGATGCATCACAGTACATGACAAAGCCCTCTGTACCCTTGGGAAGGGTCAAAACTGGTCCGGTAGTTAACTTATCATTCAGTTTCTCAAAACTATTCTCACAAAAGTCAGACTATAAGAATTTTACCTTTTTATAAGTCAATTTAGTAAGTGGAGCAGATATGGAAGAAAAACTCTCTACAAACCTTCTGTAATACCGTGCCAAATCCAAGAAGCTCTGGATATCGGTTGGATTCATGGGTATGGGCCATTTTCTCACTGCCTCAACCTTGTGGGAGTCAACCCTAATCCCCTTACTAGAAATAATATGCCCAAGCAAAGTAATAGAACTAAGTCAAAATTCATAATTGGAAAACTTAGCATATAACACATGATCTTTAAGGGTTTGAAGAATGCTTTGGAGGTGATTAGCATGATCCTTCTCACTCTTACAGTAAATAAAAATATTGTCGATAAAGACTATGATGAAGAGTTCTAGAAACTGACAAAAAATGCTATTCAATAGGTCCATAAAAATTGCAGGGGCATTAGTCAATATGAAAGACATAACTAAGAATTCATAGTGGCCATATTAGGTTTGGAAAGTCGTTTTGGGAATATCAGCCTCCCTAACCTTCAGCTGATGGTACCCCGAACGAAGGTCTATTTTAAAAAAAACATTAGGCACCTTGAAGTTGGTCAAACATATCATCAATTTTGGGAAAACGTATTTGTTTTTAACTTTGACCATATTTACCTGATGGTACTCTATACATATACGGAGGGAACCGTCTTTCTTACGTACAGAGAGTACAGGTGTACCCCAGGGAGAGACACTAGGACGTATAAAGCCTTTGTCAAGAAGGTCTATTAACTGTTCTTTCAATTCTTTTAATTCTGCAAGAGCCATTCTATATGGAGGAATAGAAATAAATCAGGTATCTGGCAACAAATAAATACCAAACCCTATCTCCTTACTGGGGGTATCCCATGAAGATCATCAGGAGAAACTTCTAGGAATCCATTAACTACAGAGATAGATTGTAAAGAAGAACTTTCAGTACAAGAAACTCTGACTTCAATAAGATGATATAGGCACCCCTTTGATAAAAGCTTATGGGCTTTAAGATAAGATATGAATTTCCCCCTAGGTGTAAGAGAGTAGCCCTCCCATTCTATCACTGGCTCATTAGGAAAAGAGAAAGTGACTTTTCCAATTCTACAGTCTAACATAGCATAACATGCATGAATCTAGTCCATTACCAGTATAGTATAAAAATCAATCATTTCTAGTTCAAGAAGATCAGTCACAGTATCACGATAGCAAACAAACACTACATTTCTATAAGCCCTTCTAGCCACAATAGAGTCACCAATAGGAGTGGAAAAAGAAAAAGGTACCAAAATATTTTCAGGCTCAAAACCAAAACTAGCTTCCACGTATAGAGTCACATAAGACAGGTTATATCCAAGACCAAGTAATACATACACATCATGGGAGAAAATCTGTAACATACTCATAACAACATCTGGCAAAGTTTTTACATCCTGTCGGTTAGATAAGACATATAACCGATTGTGACTACCTTCAGTAGTGAAAGTAGTACCCTTAGGTGGTAGAGCTGTAGAGCTCGACTGAGACTTAGCACCTCCAAACTTTTCTCTCGTCGAGGGGCAGTCCCACTTGATATGGCCTGGCTGGTCGCAGGCATAGCACATAAGACTACCAAACTGACACTGTCCCGGATAATCCTTTCCATATTTCCCTCATCGCTGGTATGACCAGAAAGCTTGAGCCACACTTTCCTGGGATTGAGTGTCCAGCTCCCTCAGTCCGTTGTTAGGCTGGAAATAAAGATATTGCTGATCGCCTAACGGTTTGGGCACCAGTGCGCTAGCCGAAGACTGAGCATTGCTCTAAAATTTCTTCTTAGACAACCTCTAGTCAGACCGACCACCCTACTGCTGACTGACATTTTGATCTACGAACCGAGATCTCTTATCCTACCTTTGTTTATCCCTCACCTCAGCCAACATTTTCTTTTCCTTCTCTACCCTATGTATATGCAATGATAAACTAGAGAAATCCATGTCCCTATTCAGCATTGCTCCCTTATATTCCAATACCAAATCATCCGGGAGACCAGATATAAACTTTATGTTGCCCACTAACTCTGGAGCATAACGAGATAGCTGAGTGAATTTCAATGCATACTTCTTAACACTCATTTTGCCTTATTTTACATTCACAAATTCTTTAGCATTTTCCTCTCTCAGCTCCTGGGGAAAGAAATAATCTGGGGAAACTTCTACAAACTAACCCCACATAAATGGTTCAGCATCACCACCCTTCAAATCCTTCCACACATTATACCATTAGTTAGCAACAACGTTTAACTAATAGGCTGCCAATTCAACCCCTTCAACTTTATTAGCATACATAACTCTAAAAAATTTCTCCATTTCATCAATGAACCCTTGGGGGTCTTCCTAAGCCTTTGTGCCTGTATGGGTGGGTTTAGCCTTATGAATTGGCCAACCTGAGTAAGTTCAGAAAAACCAAACATAGAACCCGCATCTTCAAACTGACAGGTCTGTGTTACCACCAACTAAGCAATCATATGGATGGACTGTCAAAACTCAGCATTGAAAACTTCTCTCTGGGGAGGTTTGGGATATTTAACACTCATTAGTGGTGACTGAAGTAGACTAGTCGAGGCTGGAGGAACTCCTTAAGTAGCAACAAACTCTGGAGTACGAGCTTTATTATGGGTCTGAATGCCATCAGTAGGGAGGGCATCCTCAACTTGGGTATTTTGTTTGTTGGATCTACGGGGAGGCATGATCAATCTCAGAAATATAAAAACTCATTAATTAGAGGACATTTAGACTTTATAGCATGAACTGGATCACGAAGAACAAGAGATATTCCTAAATGCCTAGTAGTTTTCTCCTTATAAGTGTGGCGCGCTACACACCATAAAAAGGACTCTACCGGATGCGATTTCGCAAACACCCTAGGACCATGAACCGTGCTCTGATACAAATTTTGTCACGACCCTAACCGAGGCCCTAGCCACAATGGGCATCCCGAACCATGAAGGCTTGAGAGACATTCTAACTGGCGATCATCTACATAATTCAAATACGAAAGAGATGCAAAAAATAAAATATAGAAACATGGTTATCTGACTTTATCAACTAAACAATACGATGAGTTAATAAGCATTCAAAGACATTTAACACCAGTATCCAAAATCTCTATCAATACTGGAAGTAACATTTGTGTAAAGACTATACAAGGGCCCCGATCCAACCATAAACTAAAACCAAATAGAAATGTAACATAACACAAGGCCTTCCAAAATAAGGGAGGCTCACCAACTTTAAATATCTGACAAGTCAATCTACTACTTAGCGAGACCCAGGATTGAGCCTCAGATCTTGAAATATAGAGGGCCAATACAAATGTACTGGTACGTAGAACATCTAAAACAAATATATTTTGATACAACATAGGTGAGAGCAGTTTATAAAACGTATCAGCATAAAACATTTGAAAACACATAGGCATAATATGATAACTTTCAAAATGACTTCTTGAAATCATGGCTCTACTCTTTATTTCTATTCTTAGCTAAATCGTACACCCTACAATCTATAATTCCATGGGCTATATGGAATCCACCCTTGACTCGGCGGCCAAGCCCCCAACCTGAGTTTTCTATAAGGGTCGGAGTTTCTGCATCTCTACTACGCCACAAGCCCATCACCAGCATACAATCCCCCTTTTGGGCAACTTGAACCCCTGTCGGCAAATCATGATTTTAGGTTATGAGTTGTTTTACCTCATGCCTTCTTTTGATAATCATCTAACTCTCTTAAGACCAAATTAAGACACTTTAAAACATATCTTCTTTTAAAAGTTATTTCTTTCTTATTCTGCTTTGGGCATATCATAATAGGGTATCATCATACCCAAACTTGCAAGCCATATCAAAACCTCTCTACTGCTCTTTTTCATATTTCAAAAGGTATTTAATGACCACCCAAAGGATCTATAAGTTAGACAAAAGTTTATATTTCAAAACAGTTGAAAACCACCCAAATCTCTATTTAACACTTCATATATAGTGGTCACTCTTTTCAATCAATCTAAACCCATTTAAAATGGGGAACATGATCACTTATAAAAAAAAGTAAAAATACCATTTCATTATCTCATAAAAACAATGTAAATCGTACATAACAGTCCATCAACAGACTCAAGCTTTTAACAATTCAAATAATTAATTCACAACATGCAAACTCAATGAATTTCATAGCAAAAGAGGGAATTACATATCCCGTCCTCTCATTTAACTTCACAAATCTTAATATTTTATGGGCGCACAAAAATAATTCAAATTTAAAACACCACATCACAATTTCTACAATACTTTATCAAATCATTGGTTTTGAATGCATGTTTCTCAGCAACCTTGAACTAAATTTCGTATGAATACATATATAATCTTTAAAACTAGTTTTAAAAATAGTAAATTCATTCCCATGAGGTTTAGGATAGTCCCACGTACCTTAAGTTCTTAGTTTGAAGATTGAAACCCTAACCTTGACTCTTTTCTTGAAAATCTTGAACTTAGAGGTTGAATTCTTGATCTTTGGGTAAGAGTTAGGGTTTAGTTGGGAGAGAATTTGAGTAATCTTTGGCATATAATGCCCTAATCATGACTTAATCTCATGTTATTATAATTGGGGCTATGGGAATGAGATGCGACTGCCCTTAAAAAATTAAATTCACAACTGAATCCCGATTTGGAGGCCCACCACGACACGTCAGAGGGCTCATCACCATAGGCACTGTGATGCAGTGTAATCGCGATGACTTACTATTTTTGTAATCCAAACACATCTTAAACTCGTCCTAAAAATTCAAAACTTTCTTGAGACATTCCCTTTAAACCCTAGAACATGAAATAACTCATAAATCTATATCTCGGGGTCAGAAAGATTAATTTAGAAATCATTGTAGTTAGGGGTTAAAATATTACTAGCATTTTCAACACTTAGAAAAATTTTAGGCTTTAAATTCCCAATGCATGGTACTATGAGTGGTATCAAGTAAAGAATGCTACGGGGTGTTACATTAACAATATAAGCAATATCTAAAATTAAATCGGTCATAATATGATCAATACCCAAAATTGAACCGGTCATAATATAAGTAATCCTTAAAATTGAACCGGTCATAATTTAATCAATACCCAAAATTAAACCAGTCACAATATACATATGATCATCATTATAAGTCATACCATCAATAGCATAACCAACCGCATGATCAATACGTTTCAATCCTCACAATTACCAACATAACTATAAAGTATCAAGATTAACCACTAGTATCTCAATACACATTCCCACTAGCTCAAATAGTATGAAGGTTCACTAAAGCTAACATGTCTCATAGCATAAATTGGGTCAAGAGTCCACTTATAATCCTCTAGATCTACTTTTAGGCAAATTTCTATACGAACTATGCTTAAGGTATCTAAATTTACTTTTAAATGTATAACAATCCATACTAGTCCTAAGGTAGAGATTCTACTCAATCACCTTAACTAGGTCCCAATGAAACTAAGGAAACCTTTATTAGTACGAGAAAGTAAGGACAAACTTACCCTAACCATGATTCACCAAAGAATTTTACTTAATATTGAGCAATCTATGACATTCTAATGCTAAACATGAGTAATGAAGTCTAATGCACTAAAGTTCAAGGCAACAAGCTTAGTGTTTCAGGCTTACGGTATCCAACTAGCCTAAATATCTCAACTAACCTCGAGTCTTACATTTCAATAATCAACACCTAAAACCTGTCCCTAATCCAACATAATATCATAAATATATTATGAAATGGCTCAATCTAACAAGGGTTTAAACCTAACAAACCTTGATGCTAAAGAAAGCTTAATGAACTGCTAAACCTTCGCTTTTTCCTTCCTTGAAGCCTCTTAAATGTGGCAAGCTATCAAAAACACATTCTAATCATCAACAAGAGAACATCGATACTCATATTGCTCCATTGTGCTTCGGGTTCAAACATGACATCAAAACCCTATGTGGGTTTCATTTATGAAAATCACATGTTACAGACCAACCCAACATTCATACATGATCAAGGAATCATAACCCCCTAAAGAATGGGTGAAAATCAAGCTAATTTGAGGATAAAATCAGCCCTAAAGGTTTTGGGGTTTTGAGAATCAAATCAAGAAATTTTACCAAGAAATGGGTGAATCTTACCTTAAATCCAATGAAAATAAAAAAAATAGATGTTAATCGAGCTTCTAAGTCATCCACAAGTCTCAATTTTAAAAGTTCTCACTCTTTAAGGGTTTTAGTCGTAAGGTGTGGATGAAGAATGGGCTAAATCATAACATAAGGGATCTATTTATACCCTATCCAGGTAATTCAATGTCGCGATCACAATTAGCAGGGTGAAATCGAGCTATCTTGCGACTATCGGGGTTGTCAAAATTATGAGAGGCCTTTGGAGATTTCACTACCTCCTCTACACAAGGAGTCATGATCGCGGCCATAGATGGAGATCGTCAGCATACCAAATAGCAGTTGTAAACTTAGAAAATTTCCAAGTTTTTATCATGCCCTCGGGATTTATTTGAAATCCCCTACATGCAAATAAACTATGTAACCACATTAAAAGTCGATGCTCCAGATGTGATGGCAAAATTTGAAGTTTTGTTCGAAGTCATTTCGATCAAATGTGGGTCCCACGTCTAATTTTTAATTTCTCTAACTTTTGACCAATAGGTCGAAGTGAGCTCGGGTGCATCAAAAGCCAAACCAAGGGTCCACCTAGCCTAAAATAAATATTCTAGAGCTACTGGTGCAGTCAAAATTTGCATACAAGATCATTTTACTAATGTTTTCACCCGGTGGCCATTTGGAACCAGCAAAGACTTCTAAATAGGGAATTAGCTCTATAAACCAAACGAACTGCCCGATAACCAAACTATCAGTCCTAGCAAGTCATAAAAGACTTAGGTAAGCTATATAAAATCTCTAATAGAGAAATAAGCAGAAATATATAAAATGAATATCCACCACTAAAGGAACTTTCATCCTAGAAAGTTAAAGATTATGATATACCTTAAGCATCGAACAACTAAGGATATTGGGCCTTCATCTCGCTATCCATCTCCCTAGTGGCCTCCTCTAATAGGCAGTGCCTCCACTAAACCATAATTATAAGAATCTCTCCAGTACGTAACCTACTAACATCAATCGCCAAAATGAGCATCGGCTCCTCTACAAAGGTCAAACGCTCATCCAACTGGAATGGGTCACATCTATGTAGATGAGATGAATCAAGAATGAATCGTTGCAACATAGAGACATGGAAAACTAGAAGAACAACAGCAAAATCTAGAGGTAAAGCTAACTCATAAGCCACTTCACCAATTTTGTGAAGGATCTCAAAAGGGCCAATTTATCTAAGACTAAGCTTGACCTTCCTCCCAAACCTCATCACATTTTTCAAAGGTGATACACGGGGGAATACATGGACACCAACTCCAAATCTTAATCCACGAAGCCTATAGTCTACATAGGCCTTCTGCCTACTCTGAGTCATGATCAACCTATCCTAAATCACCCTATCTCTATCCAACTAATCCTGAAGAAAATTAGTACCATAGGGATAGATCTCAAAAGTCTCAAACCATCCAACTAGGGAACGACATCTCCTGCCATACAAAGTCTCAAAAGTCTCCATCTCCATACATGAATAATAGTTGTTATTATATGCAAACTCTGCCAAGGCTAAGTGTTACTCCCACTAGCCTCCAAAATCTGTAACAATGACTCGAAGCATATCCTTGAGAAATTGAATAGTCTACTCGGACTGGCCATTGGCTGTGGATGAAAGGTTGTACTAAGATTTACCTAAGTACCCAACTTCTCATAAAATGCTCTCTAAAATCTTGACATGAACACAGAGCCACAATCTAAAATATTAAAAATGGGCACCCCTTGCAAACGGACTATCTCCCAAATATAGATATAGGTTAATCTCCCAGCATTGAAGGACATCAGAATAGAAATAAACTATGATGACTTAGTCAAATAGTATACAATGACCTAAATACGATCAAACCCATAGGGAGTTTGAGTCAAACCACTAAACAAATTCATGGTAACCCATTCTCACTTTCACTCGAGAATGGGCACATTGATTCAAACCACCTGATAGTTGATGCTCGGCCTTTACCTGCTGATAGAATAGGCAACAAGCCATAAAGTTTGCCACATCTCTCTTTATACCACTACACCAATAATGTTGTCACAAATATCTATACATCTTGGATGTGTTGAGGTGAATAAAGTATCTAGATCTATGGGCATTATGCAAAATCAACTAATTTAAGTCATCAATCTGAGGAACACAAATACGAATATCAAATCTCAAAACATCCTCTTAATCCATGGTGATTTTCTCAGACTTACCCCTCAACACCTAATCATGAAGGAACCAAATCTTGCTATCCATAAACTAACGATCTTGAATCTGCTCAAATAGTAAAGACCTTGCCGCCACACTAGCCAAAATCCTCCAAGGATCTGAAATACCAAGGCGAACTATCAAGTTAACTAAGGATTGATGTGCTATAGAAATATAGAACTTTTGATGCTTAAAAGAAGGAAAATATACAACTTTTTGAGGTTATTTTGTTAGATATAATGTTTTGGATGCTAAGTTTGAGAAAAAGGTGAAAAGAGTGTTTTTGGTTACATTTTTGGAGCAATTATGGATGTTTGGGACAATTTTTGACTTGATCAAAGCATGTTTGAAAATTAAAGAAGAGATGAAAACATGACTCCTGGAACTTATTAAGTCAATAGGTGGATTGTATGTAGGACGTACGGACTAAAAGTAGTCAAAGAAAGTGCAAGAAATCTTAAAGCCTGATAGTTAACTTGCAAGATTTTTTCATCCGGTACATGCGTCCTGTACCTACGCTCACCCTGCTAATAGGTACTACCTATACCTAGGGCCAGGGCACAAATACAGACCATATGTGGCCACTGACCTAATTTTCTTATTTTTTATTTTGTCTTTGGTTTTAGGTTTCCTCATGTACTACAAATACACTTTATGTGTTTTTTTAGGAAGAGTTACGTACTTTTGATACTCACAAATATATTTTGATTCCAAGATTTGATTTTGATCTTGGGATTCTCTTGTATTAACTTCAGTTGATTAATTCAGTTATGTTTGTGGGTTTTTATACTTCTTATCATTATTATTTCATCTATGATTTTGATTATGAATGTTATTTATTTATTCAAGAGCATAAGAGTCTAAAACCCACAGTTATGATTGTTGAAACCCTAGAAGATTAACGAAGTAAAGAAAGTGTTGTTCTTGTTCTGAATTGATACCCATGCATCCATGATTTATCTTTATTATAAAATATTTCTTAATAGGTGCACACATTAGGATTCCGCCTTGATATTGCAAATTACTCCAAAAAAGAAGTAGAAACTAGGAAAAGATAAAGACAATAGTATTTGGAGTTTAGTTGTCGATCCACGCTTCTAGGTTTTATCTAAGTAACATGGCTAGATTTCATGTAATAAATAAAGAATCAAAAGGGAATAGTCAACTGGGATCCAGCTAAGGGATAGTAAGGCGACATCCTAAGACTCAAAAGGTAAAGGGTGAAATCTTTTTTCTCGTCCAAAATACTGCAGAAGGTACATAACTTATCAATTTTGTATGCAAAGTATCGAGTTTGTTCAACAAAGCATGATAATACTTTGGAGTTTAGAATCCAGGGGAACACAATTCTAGTATTTACCGATGATTGCTTAATCCAAAGTTGATATAGTTACATGCTCAAGATTAGTACACAAAACCCCCTATTTATTTTACCCATTTTGCCCGTTGACTACAATTGCAGAGATCCACAATTCATGTCTTGGTATTCGACCCCAACCTTTGTTGGGTTTATATATTTTGACAATAACTATATCATCTTCTGAGAGGAGGTATTGTTTGGACGTCATCAAAATTTTGGCGCTATTGTCAGGGAACACGGTGTTGATTTGTTATTTGAAGTTAATGCAGTTTTAGGTTTTTTCCTTTTTTTTGGTCTTAGTTGAGCACACAGAGTAGAGGCAATCCCTTACTTCCACTAAATCTATATCCATAGAGGATCCTACAAACACCTAGTAGGATGTCTAAGGAGAAAAGAGATAAACTTCTTAAAGGGGTTTGTGATGTTAAACATCTCCCTCTTCTTGAAGATGCACATGATATTATTAATTAACAGGCTGGTGAGCTATTAGCTCAAGTTGAAGCTAAGAAGCGGGCAATAAAAGAAGCTTAATGGGTATCTAGGGAGGCAGAACTAGATGACCAGAGACAACCAATAGACCACCGAACCACACTCGGTGAAAACCAGAACAGAGCTAGAGGTGCCCATATTCAAGTAATCCCAACATATCAATATGTGCATCCATATATAGATGATGAATAAGACTTGGTATATGTTGATCCGGTAGAAATTGGAGCCATAGTTCCTCCAGTTTTACCCCCAGGAATCAAGTTTGACATAACAAGCAGAATGATCCAGCTCTTAACTCTAAAGGGCGTGTTTGGAAGACTACCTACAGATGATGAGAACTTGAAGCTTGCCAATTTCATCGGGATCTGCAGTTTGTATACAAATCTAAGGGTGAATGAAGAAGAACTCAAACTGAGGTTGTTTCTCTTAGAAGAATTTTTATGGTTAGGGGAACTACCAAGTGGATTTATCACTACATAGAAAGAGTTGTGCAGGAAATTCTTGAACAAGTTCTTTTCTCTATCCAAGATGTTGCATCTTAAGGATAAGATCTATAGTTTCAGGCAACTACAGTCAGAATCCATGTACAAGGCATGGTTCAGGTTCAAGAAGAAGCTGAGTATGGTGCTTAACCATCGGTTATCAGGGATAATCTTATTGAACATATTTTATTGAGCCTTTGTTATTAGCACTAGAGCCATGGAAGACACCATATCTGGAGGAGCTTTGATGAGACTACGCTGGGAGGCAGCTTTGAAGATGTTAGATTAGATCTCACTCACTAATCGAAGGTGGAAAACTTGAGAGGTTGAGAGAGGATCTAGAACTTATGTTATTGGTGCCTCCTACGACCAAAAAGTAGTTAATGACAAAACAGCGTAAGATATTGTATTTCTAAGAACTGATCTAGGGGTACTATCAAAGTAGTTTGTCGCAGTGACTTCTAAGAAAGTGAATACAGGCTCAGCACTGTGGTCAGCTTCCAAAGCTTATGAGTTAGAACTGAAAGACGAAGCAAATTATCTGGATCATCAATTGGAAAGTTTTTGAGCCCAAGGCCAAGAAAATCAAGGTCAGAACTAGTATTACAGATACAAAGACCATAGTAGAGAGTGAAATGGTGACAGAAGGAAGAAGGATAACTACAGAGAAAAAGGAGGTAGGTATATTCCACCTAACAGATGAGATACAAAATCCAGAATAGAAGAGATGCTAGCTAAGCTAGTGAAGGGTCAAGAAAATCAAGAGATCAACCTTAAAGAGGTTAAGGCCAACATTTAAGAATTGACCAAGAAATTTGAGTCACATGCCACTACTATCAAGCTATTGGAGCACCAGTTTAGGTAGATATCCGCAACTCTTAATCAGAGGTAGCAAGGTATCCTTCCGAGCAACACGTTGTAAAATCCAAAAAACAACAGTCATGTACTTACTATCACCATGAGGAATGGTTTCACTGCTATAGATCCACCATGACTTACTACAAGAGCTACTTATAATGAGACACCTATTATTGAGTTCTAGAAAGAAATGGGTGATAAAGGTAAATCTTGTGAAGACAAAGGTATAGGTCCGGTCATTGAGCCAAAAATCAGAAAAATTTCTAGAGCACCCTCACCTTTTCCTAAAAGATTGAGGCAAAAAAAAGGAAGGTAAATTCAAATGATTCATTGAGATGCTGAAAGAATTGAGATTGAACATACCTCTTCTTGAGGCATTAAAGTAGATGTCTAGATACGCCAATTTCATGTTACAATTGGTCACAAGGAATAAAAGAGCAAAAATTGAGGGTATTGGCGGTGTGCACCACTACAGTGCAATCACGACTAGGTCTTTGGGGCATAAAAGGGGTGATCTTGATGAATTCACTATACCATGCACTATTGGTTTAACCCTATTTTCCAGAGCCTTGTTTGATTTAGGAGCCCGTATTAATTTGATGCCGCTGGCCGTATTCAAGCAATTAGGCTTAAATCCTTCGGAACCAACTTTGATGTGTCTATTGATAGCTGACCACACAGTGAAGAAGCCTGTGGGAATCTCATTTGATGTGATTGTAGAGATGGATAACTTCATATTTCTGGCTAACTTTGTCATCCTGAACTATGAGGTTGACATAGAGATGCCCATTATATTGGGAAGACCATTTATGGTCACAAGTATATCTATGGTTGACATAGAGAAAGGTGAGCTAAAATTTAGAGTCAACAGTAAGAAGGATACATTAAACATTTGAAAGTCAATAAAGCAGCCTACTGACATAAGGGTAGTGTCGGTGATTGATCATATTGATGACCCTGGAGGATGTTCCTATAGGTATCTTGATGAATTTTGAGAAGTCAAAATACCTGTATTGTGACGTAATATTAAACCAAGCATTTCATGGGAGGCAACTCATAAGCTTATTGGTGAAGTCCCAGTGACCGACACAATCATGTCATGCCACGACGTTAAATCAAGCATTAAGTTGAAGGCAACCCACTATTTTTAGTGTCCACATTTTTGTTGTTTTTTTTCTTTTTGAAGGTTTTTAGCTCTTAAACTTAAGTGGAATATGGTAAAAATTGCTACATTCATCAATTTATAGGTAAGGGGATTGTGTGATCAACCAATCATGGTCATAAGTCCCACACGATAAGTTGAGTAATAAGTTGAAAAGTTGAAATTTTGAGGATGAAAAATGAAAATTTACAGACTTTGGCATCTAATTAAAATTTTGAGACCTCAAAATTAGGTTGTGACACCAAAAGTAACAGGAAAAATATCAAAATGCCAAGTTCAGATTGCAGGAAAGCGGGCCAAAATTTTTGGCTCGGCACTTATGCCCTGCACCTGCTGGCTGCATATGGCACCTAACCCCATGCTTGGCCGCAGGTGGTAGGTACAGGTTGAAGTAGCGATAAGGACAATAATATGGCCTAATTTTTCATTCAAATTTTGGGCCAATCAAAACATATATATGACCTAAAATAGCCCCCACCTATATTTAAACTACCTTAACCTCATTCTAACTCATTCAAATCCTCAAAACTTTACTTTTCTCTTTAAATTCAAACATCCCTCTTAAACCACAAACTAACCCTACACTTACGTAAAGGATTAATTGACACTTTTTTGAGATACCAACTTGTCCTAACAGCTTAAAAAAAGTTCCAACTTTGGTTTTTCTTGACTTCTTCATTATCACTTTTGATTCTTCATAGAAGAGGTAACTTTCTCGCCTCCTAATGGATATGTAGTGATCCATTTATCATTTAAACAAGTTAATATATGTATTCTATCATGAAATATATAGGATCTATCACCCTTGTATGTAGGAGCCATGAAGTAGACTAAAATCATAATATAGGGCCTCGTTTTGAAGCAAAATCTAAAGTTAGGCCCCAACCAGAGTTGAACTTGAATGAATAAATGTAATACCACAAGGTAAGCATATTTATTTGCTTTGAAAGCTCTGATTTATGATAGGTGTGTGAATATTACACTTTTTGGAATTTCAAATAGGTTATAGGAGTGTGAAAATTAAGGAAAAATTTAAACTTTTTGAATTTTGAGTTTTTCTTCAACTTTTGCTATACCTCACCTTTGTTGGAAACTAACAACTAGTTTTTCAGGTACATATGGCACCTAAAATTATGAAGAAGTTGAAGTTTGGTAACTCGAGAATATGGGCAAAGGCTTTCGAGTCTAATGGTTCAATGGAGGAGTACCCAAGGCTGTGATGTAGAGACACTTTAGTTGAGGTAACACACAGAGTTATAAAAGGACAGATACGCTAGGTTGATCAAGAAGTTGCAGCCCAACCAAGAAAAAATTCAGCAAGGATGTCACCCCCACACACTTCTCCACCGACTGATGATGATAATGAGAAAGAAACAACTTCTGAGTCTACTCCATAGGTTAATGTTCAGGACCTCCAGTTTGAAGAAGGGTCCCAGGATTCATTCGAGGAGGTAGAGCAGGAGGAGCCATCAGTGGTGCCCCAGTTTGAGAAAAGTACCGTTACTGATGTACAACAAAAAAATGTACCCTATTCTGAGGAGGGTACAGATCAACCTACCGATAATGCATCAGTATAGCAGGCGTAGAGTCCCTCTCCCACACATGCCTCAGATGCACCTCCCGAGGAAGGACATCCAAGGTTGTCTGTGAAAGGGATGCCATAGATACTTATTATTAATACTTGTGTCTGGGTATGCTCATGATTTGAGCACCTAGCACATACCAGGCATGTTCTCACTTCCCTCTATTTTACTTTGTTTTAGTGCATTGAGGACAGTGCATAATTTTTAATTGAAGATGGGCATACCATGCCGCTATGGATTTTTTTTCGTGCTTCTTTTACCGTCAGCCTCACTATGATTGTTAAATCGGCATGTCTAGAATAATTTTATGTCATATTTTGTTTCACTTTGTCTTTTATTTTTGTGTAATTTGGAAATGTTTAAGTATTTAGGGTAGTAGTCATGTTTTAATTGATTTTTAATACACCTTTAAAATATTGTGTTTTAAAACTATGTAAATGTATTTTATATGTGTGAACATTGTGGATCTTGTTATGACATTAGGATTAATTACATGACAATCACTTTCTAACAATTGCATAAATTTTATAGGTAGTAGCTTGTGATGTAACTCTGTGCAATGCGTGTGTGAGATACTACCTAGTTCCCTTTATGTGTTGAATTTAGAACTTGCCTAATTAGTCTAGCCTTGGTTAAAGGATAGTCCGTTAGGAAAGAATCATAGGTCGTTTTTGTTTTTACTCCACTTTTAGCCTAAATGACCTTCCCTGTATAAATTATATCCCTTCATCCCTGTTTTGAGCCTTATAAGCCTATTTTTCTTGTTTCACTATTCACCTTCCCATTTATATTACAATGAACCTATTTTGGCCCTGGTCCTCCTTGGACATTGTTCACCTTAACTTAGGCAAAATGTCTAAGTTAAGGGTGGCTGTTATAGGGGTGTGTAATGTAAAATGGGTATGAAGAGTGATAAAAGAAGAGAAAAAGTTAGTAGGGTTGGGTGTGAAAGAGAAAAATAAAAAAAGGAAAAATTATGAAAAAGCAAAAAAGAAATAATAAAAAATCACACCCAACCTGAATATGCAATAAAAAATAAAAAGGAAGAAATAAGGGTGGAATAAAAGAAAATTGGCTAATAAGTGGGAACACAAAGTTATTGTAGTGTCAAGGAGGCTTATTCCCTTAATATGTCCATATGTACCATACCATACCCCCAAGCCTACATTACAAATTGAGAAAAGTCCTATAATGATCCTAACTTGACTGTCTGAATGCTAAGGTATAGAAAATAAGGGCAAGCCTATGATATTTGGTGCACATTAATTGGAACTTCTCTTCTGAGGGTGAATGTCTCTTGATCATCCCTGCATTGACATGCATTATTCATATGAGTGAGTGGGACATCCTTTTTGTGAGGGTACTTGAGTCATATTTTTAGCTATTTGTTTGTTTATGGTAGTGTAACTTGTATATATAAGTGGTTTTTTGTTGCTAATGTAATTGACATACCTTGATCGCATTGTGCTACATTTTTGTTCTTTATTTTCAAACACAATTCATTTTGAAAAATTAGATTGGAGGGGGTGTCCTAGTTAAGCATCATTTTTATTTTTGTTGTGTGTTGTTTCCTGAGGACATGCAAAAATTCTAAGTTAAGGGTGTTGATGTGCTATAGATATAGCATTTTGATTCTTAAAACTAGGAAAATATGTAAGTTTTTGAGGTTATTTTTTACATATGAAGCATTTTGGGTATGTTTTGTAGAAAATCACATTTTGGATGCTAAGTTTGTGCAAGGTGAAAAAAAGTGTTTTTGGATACTTTTTGGAGCAATTATGGTATTCAAGACACTTTCCAACTTGTTAATGCTCAAAGCATGTTTGAGAATTGAGGAAGAGTTGAAAAGATGACTCCCAGCACTTACTAAGTCAACATGTGGACTGCATGTAGGACCTACAAACCACAAGTAGGCAAAGTAAGTGTTAGAAGTCCAAAATCTCAAGAGCTGAGTTGCAGGATTTTTTCATCCGATACCTGCGTCTTGTACCTGTGCTCACTTTGCTAACCATAAGTACTACCTACGCCTAGGGTCAGGGCACAAGTACATACCACAAGTGGCCATCGACTCTATTTTTCTCCTATTTCATTTAGGCTTTGGTTTTAGGGTTTTCTCATGTACTATAAGTACCCTTTATGTGTTCTTAGTAGGAGTTATGACCTTTTGATACTCACAAACATATTTTGATTCCAATATTTTATTTTGATCTTGGGATTCTCTTATATTGACTTCGGTTGATTAATTCAGTTACGACTATGGGTTTTCATCCTTCTTATCATAGTGATTTCATCTATGCTTTCTATTATGAATGTTATTGATTTATTCACAAGAATAAGTGGCTAAAAAATCATAGCTAGGGTTGTGGAAAGCCATGCGGATAGACGATGTAGGGGATGTATTATTGTTTTTCTGAATGATACCCATGCATGCATTGCTTTATCTTCATTATAATAGTTTTCTTAATAGGTAGACACATTAGGATCCTGCCTCGGTATTGCTACTTACTCCAAAAGAGTAGTGACTAGGAAAAGATAAAGACAATAGGAATTTGGAGTTTAATTGTCGATCCACGCTTTTAGGTTTTATCTAAGTAATATGGTTAGATTTATATAATATCTAGAGACACAAAGGGTAACAGTTAACTGCGATCAAGATAAGGGTTAGTCAGGCGACCTGAGAATAAAAAGGTAAAGGCTAAAACCCTTTTGCTCATCCAAAAAACTACCGAAGGTACGTAACTTATCGATTCTACATACAATGTATGAGCTTGGTTCAACAAAGCATGATAAGCCTACATAGTTGAGAAGCCAGGGGAAACCAAAAAATAGTGGTCACCTATGATTGATTATAACCGAGGTTGATATAGCTACTTTCTTGAGATTACAACACAAAACCCCTTATTTACTTTTCCAGTTCTTCCTGTTGATTATAATTGCTAAGATCTACGATTCCACGTGTTCCCTTGGGATTCGATCCAAACCTTTGTTGGGTTACTATAGTTTGACAGGGACCATATCATATTCTGTGAGGAGGTATAGTTTTAACATCATCAAGGACTAACTATCACATGCCAACGGCCTCTGAGAAACTGAAATACAAGCCAAGCTACCCATACTCACTCTTTCAGACTCAAGGCATCAGCCACCACATTTGCCTTTCTCGGATGACATAAAATGGAAATATCATAGTCCTTAAGCAACTCCATCCATCAATGTTGTCTAGCATTAAGCTCCCTTTGGGTCATAAGATGATAGAGACTGTGATGATCGGTAAAAATCTAACAATGCACACCACCACGATAATGCCTGTAAATATTAAGTGCAAAAACTACTGCCGCCAACTCTAAATCATGAGTGGGGTAGTTGCGCTCATGCACCTTAAGCTATCTATAAGCATAGGAATAACACGACGCTGATGCACCAATCCACAACCCAAACCGATACCAGAATCATCACAAAACACTGTTAATCCCTTACCCTTAATAGGAATAGCTAAAATAGGAGCTGAAGTGAGAAAATCCTTGAGATTTGTAAAGCTCGACTCACACTCTCAAACCATCAAAAAGGAACCTCCTTCTGAGTCAATATGGTTATAGGGGTTAAATACTTGCAAAACCCTCGACAAAACTTCCAAAATAACTGGCCAAACGAATGAAGCTACGAACCTCAATAGGAGATGTAGGTCCAGCCCAATCACGAATCACCTCAATCTTAACTAGGTCTACCATAATCCCATCCTTAGACATCACATGTCCAAGGAATGTCACTGAATCAAGCCAAAACTCACACTTATAGAACTTGGCAAAAAGCACATGATCTCTCAAAGTTTGTAGAACGATCCTCAAATATTGCGCTTACTCCTCTATACTCCTCTAATACACAAAGATGTCATCAATGAAAACAATTACAAAGAAATCCAAATAAGGCCTCAATACTTGTTTTATCAAATCCATGAATGTAACTGGGCATTAGTCAACCTAAATGACATCACTAAGAACTCAGAATGACCATAATGGGTCTTAAAGGTTATCTTCAGGATATCCTCTGCGCGAATCCTCAACTGATGGTAACCAGACCTCAAATCAATCTTAGAAAACACTGTTACACCCTGAAGCTGGTCAAATAAATCATCAATGCAAAACATAGGATAATGGTTTTTTTATCGTCACCTTATTAAGCTATCTATAATCAATAAACATTCGAATGAAACCATCTTTCTTCTTCACAAACAATACATGATCTCCCTGAGAGGACATACTCGGTCAAAGGAAACCCTTACTAAGAAAAACCTAAAGCTAAGAATTCAGCTCCTTAAGCTCGGTAGGAGCCATATGACAATGTACTATAGAAATAGGTTGAGTTCCAGGCTCGAGATTAATAGAAAACTCAACCTTATAGATCGGGGGAATACCAGGCAGGTCAGTAGGAAACACATCAAGAAACTCACAAACAATAGGAACAGAGTCAAGCGATAGACTGTCTACACTAGTATCATAAATATAAGTGAGATAAGACTTGTAACCCCTAAATATAAGCCTGCTAGCAAGAACATAAGAAATAATCCCCATCAGCTTATAGCTAATCGTTCTCTGCCACACGACTGAGGGTACGCCAGTCATGGATAAGGTAACAGTCTTGGGAAAGTTATAGAAAAGGTCGAACAGTAAAATAAGTAGAAATATAGAAAACAAGTCCATGCCCAGAATTACATCAAAATACAACATATCCAGAATGTCAAGATCAGCATAAGTATCAACCATACTAGGAGTATCAGCATTACTATCTGTAACAACACATGATATGAATACTTAATCCACTACTAAAAATTCACCCACGAGAGTAGGTAAGATTAATGGCACAAATAATAAATCATAGGACAACTCCAACCGTGGTGCATAATAAGTAGATATATACGAATAAGTAGATCCCAAATCAAATAAACCAAGAGGCGACTGGTGGCACACAAAAATCATACCTATGAAAATAGCATCTAAAGTCTCAGCGTTGACTCTAGCAGGTACTTCATACAACTGACCACACCTACCACCTGGCTGGACACTTGACCAACCTCCTACCTTGCCTACCTGAAAACCTCCTAGAGTGCCTTAGAAACTACCCATGCCACCATGAGAACCAACTTTAGCTGAATTTCTTTAATAGGGAAACACTCCAAACCTAAAAAATAATTGCCCTATGACTTGGGCACTCACGCACCAAATAATCAAAAAACCCACAGCTAAAACATGTTTTTGAAGCTAAACCAGAATTAACTAACCTAGCTTACCAAGAATAACCACCAGAGCTAGAATACCCAGAAGACAGACCACTCGAAGACTGACCACTACCCTGACTAGGGCGATCACTAGCACTAGACTAACTTTTGTCAGTAATCTGAAGAGTTGCCAAAATTGGTCGAGTGGCCAGACTCTAAGGCTGATAGGGTAGATATGGAGAAAACCCTCCATGAGAACTACTTCCACTTAATCAAGAACTACTATTGCTCCCATTGAAACAACCCTAAAATCTAGGCCTCTTATCATTTCCCCCTTAGGCCTCATCATGCATCTCCTCCATCACCCTAGCATGATCTAAAAACTCAACGGAAATACCTACCCGTAATAACTAAGTTCTAAGTATACATATGAATAGGGAGTCTTAACCCTCAAATAAAACAACAAACACTCTCATACTCGGTGTCTAGAATAGAAGTTGCATGTTAAGCCAACTCAAGAAATTGTGTCTCTTACTCTGCAACTATCATGGATACCTACTCCAATCTAGAGAACTAATCCCTCAAACGATCTCTTAGGCTACAAGGCACATACTTCTCCATGAACATCTCAAAAAACTGATTCCAAGATAAAGGAGAAGATCCATTTGGTCTAGAATCCATATAACCTCTGTACTAATAATAAGCAAACAAGTCCAACTAAAATATGGTGTAATCCATATAACGAGTCTCAACAAGGCTCAAATTATGGAGTATATCCTCACAAGAAATTAGAAACTAATATGCATCCTCGCCTGGAGCACTAGAAAAACTAGGCGAAGCTAATCTCAAGAATCAACCCCATCTTTTACTCCTCAGAAAACATAGCAGGCTGGGAAATCACTAGCCGAAAAACTACTGACTGAGCAACTATCAGTGCAGGAGGAATCTCAAAACTAGGGCTGCAGCTACAAGATGCATCCCTGCCTCAGAAGACCCATGACCAACTATCACGAAAAGCTAAATCAACATATCTCTGAGCAATAAAGAAGGAATAAAACCCGGTGGGATTTGGGCTGGTCCCAAGACCACCATTGGATGGAGTGAAAGAATCATTAAGTCAAACCGATAACATATATAGATAATACTCATAATTGAATTTGTCACAACTTAAGCAATAAAAAGATTAAACTTGTGATAATATAATCAAACACAAAATTGAACCAGTCATAATATAAGCAATCCGTAGAATTGAATCATTTATAATCTAATCAATATCTAAAATTGAATCGATCACAATATACATATAATCTTTATTATATATCATATCATTAATAGCATAACCAATTACATGATCAATAGGTTTCAATCTTCACAGTTACCAACATAACCATCAAGTATTAAGATTCATTACTATTACCCTAATACACATTCCCACGAGCCCAAACAGTGTTAAGGTTCACCAAATCTAACTTGTGTCATGGCCTAAAGAGGGTCAAGAGTCCACTTATAATCCTCGAGTCCTATTTTTAGACAAATTTCAATTTGGACTAGTCTTAAGGTATCTAAATTAACTTTTAGATATATAACAAGACACACTAGTCCAAAGGTAGAGGTTCTACTTAATCACCTTAACTAGGTCCCAAGGAAACTTACGCAACCTTTATTAGTATAAAAAACTAACGACAAACTTACCCTAAGCATGATTTACTAGAGAATTTTACTTAACCTTGAGCAATATAAGGTATTCTCAGGCTAAACATGAGTAATAAAGTCTAATAAACTAGAGTTCAAGGAAACAAGCTAAGTGTTTCAATCTTATGATATCCAACTAGCCTAAACATCTCAACTAACCCCAAGTCATGCATTTTAATAATCAACACATAAAACTCATCCTAAATCAAACGCAATATCATAAATATATTGTGAAATGGCTCAATCTAATAATGGTTTAAACTAGTCTACCTCGACACCAAAGAAAGCTCAACGAAACTCTAAACCTTTGCTTTTCCCTTTTGAGAAGCCTCTTCAAGGTGCCAAGCTATCAAAAGTACATTCTACTCATAAATATGAGAACATCGATACCCATATTTCACCATTGTGCTTTGGGTCCAAAAATGACATCAAAACCCCATGTGGGTCTCATTTAAGAATATAACATTATCGAGACCAACATAACATTTATTTCTGATCAAGGAATTATAACCCTTAAGAATGGGTAAAAAATAAAATAATTTGTGGCTAAAATCAAGACCTAAAGGTTTTAGGTTTTGAGAATTAAATTAAGAAATTTCACCAAGAAAAGTGTGAAATCTTACCTTAAATCCAATGAAAATCACGAAAATAGACATTAATCAGGATCTCAAGTCACCCATAAGTCACAATTTTAAGAGTTATCCCTCCTTAGGGTTTTCATCCAAGGTGTGGATGAAGAATGGACTAATTCATGACATAAGGGGTCTATTTATACCCCATCCAAGAAATTAGATATTGCTATCGCGACCAGAAGGGTGCGATCGCACTACCTCCCGACTGTCGGGGTTGTCACAATCATGAGAATCCTTTTCCAATTACACTACCTCCTCTACACAAGGAGCAACAATCGCGACCATGACTGGAGATCACCAGCACACCAGATAGTAGACGAACACTTGGAAAGTTTCTATGTTTCCTCCATAGTCTTGGGATTCATTCGGAATCCTCAATATGCAAACAAACTACCTAACCACATTAAATTAAATGCTCTAGACACGATAAAAAAATCATTTTTACATCCGAGGTTATTTCAAGCAAATGTGGGTCCCACACCTAATTTCCAATTTCTCAAACTTTCAACCAATAAGTTGAAATGAGCTCGGGTGAACGGGACTAAATCAAAGGTTTAGCTAGCCAAAAATCAATATTATGGAGCTATAAGTACAATTGAAAGTTTCATACGAGATTGTTTTAATAAAGGTTTTGCTCGATGGCCATTTGGAACCAACGATGACTTATTAACAGAGAATTGGCTCAAAAAATCAAACGAACTGCCTAGTAACCTAATTGTCAGTCCTAGAAAGTCATAAATGACTTGGGGAAGCTATGAAAAAGGTCTAAAGCAAAATAAGTAGGAATATAGAAAATGACCTGAAGGTTCATTACAATGATTGATGCTACTACTAGTTATGAGGCATCAACCTTCATGGATTGTTCATTCGGCTATAACTAAATTCGCATAGATCCAAAGAACTAAGAGCTCAATGAATTCATATTCCTAAAATTATTTATTGCTACAAGGTGATGCCTGTTGATTTGAAAAATACAGGTTCAACTTATCAAAATGATATGCAAAACATCTTTGATGGCCTGTACTATAAAAATATTAAGTGTTATGTGGGTAATTTAGTGGTGAAGTCAACAAAGAGGAATGACCACTTGAATGACCTAAGGATGGTATTTGAGTTACTTCAAAGATATCAACTTAGGATGAACCCATTGAAATGTACCTTTGAATTTACATTTGGAAAGTTCCTTGGCTTCATTATACGACACTGAGGAATTAAAATTGATCAAGCTAATGTAGATAGAACTTTTAAGATGCCCAAGCCTTGAAAAAATCATAAGTTAAAAAGTCTTCAAGAAAGGATAGCATATTTAAGGAGGTTCATCTCGAACCTTGCTGGAAAATGTCAACCATTTGCCCATATCATCAAGAAGGGTGTTCATTTAGAATAAGACCAATCTTGAAGTAAGGCCTTTGAAAGTATCAAATACTTGATGAAGCCTGTAGTTTTTACGTCACCTATACTTGCAAAATCATTGATAATCTATATCGCATCTCAAAAAAGATCGATCGAAGCACTACTGGCCCAAGAAATTAGTGAAGGTAATGAAAACTCTTTTTACTATCTGAGTAGAATGATGGCACCAAATAAGCTAAATTATTCTCTAACCAAAAAGTTGTATTTGGCATTGGCCTTCTCAATCCAAAAGATGAAACACTAAATTATAGCTTATGTCATTCGTTTAGTGTCTAGGGCAAATCCTATCAAGTTTGTAATATTGAAACTAGTCCTTTGTGACCGACTTGCAAGGTGGTACCTTTAATTTTAATAGTTTGAGATTGTGTACATTTCCTAAAAGGATGTAAAAAGACAATCATTGGCGGACTTCTTGGGAGACCACCTGACACATAACGATTGGGAACTAACTGATGAATGATAAGTCGTTAATTTGACAACTTTTGAAAACCTTGTAAGCCTAAACTATTATGATTTTCCATTAATTTGATGGTACTTTCTTACGTAATGCCCATGTATGTAGGTTAAGGTAAAAAGGAAAGATTGGTCAAGTCATTCAAGTCATCAAGAGGCCAAATGTAGAGGAAATCAGTCATCCGCTTCGCATCTACTTCACATCTGCTTTTGAGTTGCTAGCCATAAGCTCTCTGTCTTTTCTTCATTCTCTTTGGATCCGCTCAAGCAGTTAAGAACAAGGTGGCAGTTTTGTAATTTCTATCAAATGTAGAGAGTAATTTAAAAGGAGGATTTGAGCTCCTTATTCTTGACCTAGTTTACATCTCTTTTGAAGATAGCCTCCCTTTTAGATCTTAGCTCCTCTCTTTTATTTTGGCATCTATCTTTTCATCTTTTGAGAAATTTGTACCAAACTTGAATGAAAAATACTTGGTAGTGATTTTCCTTTAAAAAATTATTGAAACCCCAAGTGTGGAATTACATTATTACTATTTCTCATAGATGAAGTCAATGATAACTTTGGAATATTCTTGTCCCTTTTATCTATGAGTAGTTGATTTCCACTCTTGAGTTTATTCTTGCCTAGGTAGTGGTAGTGCATGGGTTTTAGCTAATTATTTTTCTAACTGTTTAGTTGTGATGGGTGTTGTATTTATTTTTTGAATTAATTGAGAGTTAGGGGCTGCAAACTCTAACCACCCTAGAACCCATGTCATTCTTAAAATAGAGGACATAGGTAACGAATAAATGCAACCAATAACTTGATTCATTTCATTCAATGATATCTTTTAGACATAAGGATGTCAATTGGGGCAATAGATGTGGGAAATTGTCACACTTGTAAGGTTTTCGACAAAACCCATTTGTGAAATTTGGTGTTGTAATTGAAATATTGACACCAATACATTGACATCTATCCTACCCATGACTTTTAGCTAAAAAATGAATAAATGGCCAAATACCCATGCATGATCCCACACCTATAATTGCATAACCCCAAGGATTATTGTTAATTGAATTCACTCTTAGTATTCGTCAACATCAAGCTAGTGCACTAAAATTGAAGTAGTTGTCATTTATAAACAGATACAAACTAAATCCCCCATTTTACATTTATGCTTGCTTTATTCACACTACGAGCCATCTTTTAGTAGACTATTAATATCTTGAGTTTTGAATTCCATGTTTTCACTCCTTGTGGATTCGACCCCAACCTAATTTGGGTTATTATATTGTCAACGATCACTTACACCCATTCAAGAGTGTAATTTGAGTGTTATTAAAAATTGCACAGTTATCAGGGAGTGAAACATGGTTTTCACTCTCATAGTATTTTTAGTTACTTTAGGTTAGCCGTAGTATTTTATTTTACATTGTTTGGTATTTTTGTTCTTTATCATGTGTGTATAATAGTATGCGCAATACTATGAGCCAAAACGGTAGTAATGCCAGAATGGTTGATGGATATCTTGAGGATGAGGATCACCTCGGTGATGCAGGTCGAGCTAGTCCTATTTGTATTCCACCAGTGGAAGGAAATAGAATGTTTTGCGTTACTAGAGTGAAGCTTCATTTGCTTCAAATGAAAGGGTTATTTGGAGGCCAAGCTCATGAGGATGCTAATCTACACTTAAAGATTTTATTGATGTGTGTTCTCCATTTGACATAGCCCACATATCTCAAGAGTCAATCCAGTTGTGTCTTTTCCCATCCTCTTTGACTGGAGAAACGGTCTTATGGTTGCGGTCTTTTCCTGAGGGATATATTACTACATAGAGTGAGCTCACGGAGGCATTCTTGGAAAGATATTTTCCTCCTTCTCGGATGTTGCAACTAAGGGATGAAATCATTAAATTTTGCCAACTTAATGGTGAACTGTTATATGAGGTTTGGCAACAATTCAACAATAAGTTAATGTATGCCCAAATCATGATGTTCCGTATAAGATGCTTCTCTAAATTTTCTATAGGGCATTAGATCAATTGAACAAGATGATAGTCGATAATACGGCTAGGGGTTCTCTTGTTAGACTATCGTATGGTGTTGCATCAAATTTATTAGATCAAGTGACCAAGCAAAGTAGAGGGTTGCACATAAGAGATACTGTGGTGGCCATGGGGGCTCCCCCTGCATCTTTTATGAGCCAAGAGCAAAAGAAAAAAGATAAAGAAAGAGATGAGAATATGGCTAAAGCGATGACGTAACTTGATCTTCTCACCAAGCATATGATGGAAGCTCCTCCTAAGGCGGTTAACATCGTTGCTTGTAAGAGTGGTAAAGCTTATGATGATAAGGAAATAGAGTCCCTTGATAAATAAATTCGATTATTGTCGAACCAATCGGGGGATTCCTGCCCTACCTATCAAAGGAAAGGTGGGAATCAAGGTTGGAAAGAAAGATATCGTAATAAAGATTGGCATGATAGAAATCATGATTGGAGATATAGGGAGACATATTATGATCGGTATGTACCTCTACATGATCGAGCAAAGGGTAAAGAGTCAAGTTCCATTGACCCGGATAAGCTCAAAAGTGAAGATGTCCTTGCTTGGATTTTAATGGGTGTTGAGAGAACCGACAAGATAGTGAGAGAAATTAAAGGTGACTTATCACAACTTAATCAAACGATGACATCTAACTCGGCATCTATCAAGCAACTTGAAACTCAATTGGTCCAAATCTCGGCACAACTTAATGCTAGACCAAAGGGTGGATTACCTAGTGACATGGTTTAAAATCCTAAAAATGAAGCTCACATCATGGCTATTATCACTAGGAGTGGTAGGACTATTGGTAAAGATGTTGTTGATCTTGGTGAAGACCCCAATAAAAAGGCAAATGAAGAACAAACCAATGCAAAAAGAAAGCAGCTAGAAAAGCCAATTGATAATCCAAAGCCTAATGAGACTAGTGTGGAACAGCCAATGGTAGTTGAAGAAAATGTTGAAAGTGAGAAAACTCCAAAGGTGATAGAGGATGATACTCCATAAATAGATAAAACTCCAGTTGTTCTATCACCACAAATCAAAATTCCTCCCCCATTCCCACAAAGGCTCAATAAAAAGGATAATGATGCCAAGTTTAAGAAGTTTCTTACAAAGTTTAGCAATTTATCGGTGAATATTCTATTGCTAGAAGCATTACAAGAAATGTACGATTATGCTAAATTTATGAAGGAATTGGTTACAAAGAAGTGAGTCATGGATTTTGAAATAATTGAGGTAACCCATAATTGTAGTGTTATAATGTCTAGAACAATGGTGGTGAAGAAAGAAGACCCGGGTTCATTTACTATTCCTTGCACTATTAGAGTCTACAAATTCAAAAAAGCATTGTGTGATCTTGGGGAAAGTATTAATTTGATGCCATTTGCCATGTTTTAAAATTTAGGCTTGGGTGCTCCTAATCCTACCACTATGAGGCTTCTAATAGCTGATCATTCAATCAAAAAGCCTGTGGGTGTATTGTATGATGTTTTGATGAAAGTTCAATGATTTATCTTTCCTGTCGACTTCATTTTTCTTGATTGTGAGATTGGTCATGAGGTCCTAATCATTCTTGGAAGACCATTTTTAGCTACCTCAAGGGCCTTAGTAGATGTGAAATATGGGGAGATTGAATTCCGGGTGAACAATAAAGAAGTATCCTTCAATGTGTGTAAGTCCATGAAGCAACCTATGAACTTGCAAGTTATTTTGGTGATTAATATGGTTGATGATGAGGTGGCTAACACCATTGAAATGGATCTTGTAAATGACCCCTTGGTGGGTGTATTGTGGAACTTTAAAAGTAAGGTGGTTGAAGAATATGATGAGGTGGTCGATTTATTGATGGGTTTTAGATCATACACCAAGAACCCGATCAAATTGGATCTTGATTTGAAAAACCATGAGAGTCTACCAGCCAAGTTGTCTATTATTGAACCACCTCAACTCAAACTTAAGCTATTACCATTCCATCTCTAATATATTTTCTTGGATGAAGATAATACATTGCCAATTATTATAGCGGGTGATTTTGAACCTTATCAAGTGGATGCCTTGAAATCAATTATGAAAAAGTTCATTCATGCTATCGGATGAACTATCATAGATATTATAGGCATTCCTCCCAGAATTTGTTCTCATAAAATCAAGCTAAATGTTGATCATGTTCCTAGTGTGGAACACCAAAGGCGACTAAATCAATCGATACAAGAGGTGGTCAAGAAGGAAATTATTAAGTGGCTTGATGCTAGAGTTGTCTACCCAATTTCAAATAGCACGTGGGTGAGTCCGATTTAATATGTTCTTAAGAAGGACAGCTTGACGATGGTCCCAAATGAAAATAATGAACTTGTACCTATGCGCTCGGTAATGGGTTGGAGGGTGTGTATGGATTATCAAAAATTGAACTCGTGGACCGAGAAAGACCACTTTTCTAGGCTATTCATGGATCAAATATTAGATAGGCTAGCCGATCGAGGTTGGTATTGCTTTCTTGATGGTTACTCGGGGTACAATCAAATTTGTATCACCTTAGAAGACCAAGAAAATACCACTTTCACTTGTCCCTATGGCACATTTGCTTTCAAACGTATGCCCTTTAGGTTATACAACGCATCGGCCATATTCCAACGATGCATATTGTCCATTTCTGCTGATATGGTAGAGGATACAATGGAGGTTTTCATGGATGACTTTTCCGTGGTTGGGGATTCATTTGATTCTTTCCTCGCTGACTTAAGTAAAGTCCTTGAATGATGTGTGAAGACTAATTTTGTTTTGAATTGGCAAAAATGTCATTTCATGGTCAAGGAAGTCGTTGTTCTAGGCCATAAAATTTTGGTAAAGGGCATCCAAGTGGATCAAGCAAAGGTTGAGGTGATCACTAAGTTACCTCTTTCAATCTCCGTGAAGGGCGTAGAAGTTTTCTTGGTCATGTCGGGTTCTATTGGTGCTTCATTAAAGATTTTTTGAATATTGCTCACCGTTTGTGCAAACTTCTTAAAAAGGAGGCAAAATTTGAGTTTGATAGTGATTGTGTAAAAGCTTTTAATTGTCTCAAGGAATTCCTTGTGTCGACGCCTATCATAGTTACCCCAGATTGGTCATCGCCCTTCAAATTAATGTGTGATGCAAGTGGTATTTCTCTAGGTCCAGTTTTGGGCCAAAGAAAAGAGAATTTGTTCCACCCAATTTACTATCCAAGTAAGACCTTGAATGATGCTCAGTGTAACTATATAATTACAGAACAAAAGTTTTAAGCAGTGGTGTGTGCTTTTAAAAAGTTTTAAGCCTATTTATTGGGTACAAAAGTGGTTCTGTACACATACCACGCCGCTCTTCGATATCTTATGGCAAAGAAAGAGGTTGATTAGGTTGATATTGCTCTTGTAAGAGTTTAATTTTGAAGTAAAAGATCGAAAGGGCTGTGAGAATCAAGTAGCCAACTACCTTTAATACCTTGAATCTAATCATGAGAAGTAGGGTGAGATTGATACTGATGACACCTTCCCTGATGAGATAGTCATGTCACTTTTGGGGAGCATTACACCTTGGTATGAAGATTATGCAAACTATATTATGAGCAGTATACTTCCTGGTGAATTAAATCTTTATCAAAGGAAGCGGTTCCTATTTGATGTGAAAATTATTTTTGGGATGAAACATTCTTGTTTAGGGAGTGTGCGGATTGTGTGATCCATAGGTGTGTCATGAAAGCGGAAATGATAGATATTCTTGAGGCTTATCACTTCTCTTTATTCGTTAGTCATCATAGTGGGATACGAACGGCCACTAAGGTCCTTCAAAGTGGATATTATTGGCCTACCCATCATTGAGATGCTTATGAAATGGTCAAACCATGTCCTCAATGCCAAATGCAAGATGGTGTTTCGAGGAGGCATGAGATGCCTCGTAATCCTAATAAGGGATCAACTTCATGGGCCCCTTTATGAGCTCATATGGTTATAAATATATCTTGGTAGCTGTCAACTATGTCTCAAAGTAGGTGGAAGCTATTGATTTACCAAACAATGAAGGCAAGAGTGTTATTTTTTCTTAAAGATGTACATCTTTACAAGGTTCGGGACTTCAAAGGCAATTATTAGTGATGGCGACTCTCATTTTTGTAATCGGGTCTTTGGTGCTTTGCTTGATATATATGGAGTGAAGCATAAGGTTGCTACTCCTTATTATCCCCAAACTACTGGCCAAGTAGAAATATCAAACCGTGAAATCAAGTCCATCCATGATAAAACCGTGAATGTTGGTTGTACGAATTGGGCAAGATAACTCGATGATTCTCTTTGGGCATATAGAACGACCTATAAAATTCCTATTTGTATGTCCCCCTACCAATTGGTGTTTAGGAAGGCTTTTCACTTAGTCATTGATTTAGAACATATGGCTTTATGGGCTTTGAAGAAGCTGAATATGGATTGGGAGGATGCTTCAAAATTGAGAATGAATCAACTTCATGAGTTGGAAGAGTTTTGACTCAAAGCATATAAGAGCTCTGTGTTGAACAAAGAGAAGATAAAGAGGTGGCATGATGCCAAAATCCTAAAGTGAGAATTTCATATGTGTGATGATGTCCTCCTCTTCAATTCAAGATTGAAACTTTTTACGGGAAAGCTTAGATCAAAGTGGTCGGGCCCGTTCGTGATCTCAAATGTTTATCTGAGTGGAGATATTGAATTGGAAGATCACGAGAAGAAGAAATTTATGGTGAATGGTCAACGATCGAAGCACTATTATATGGGTGAACCCGGAGTGGCTAAGGTTGAGTTATTTCGCTTTAAAGATCCAAAATAATGAGTAAATAATGTCGTTCCACGATTATAACTATGGAACCTCTTGGGAGGCAACCCAAGATTTATTTTTGATGTTTTAAATGTTTTTTATATCAATTTTAGTTTAGTTTTGATTGATGTAGGTAATATAGAAAAATTAGGGTGCGATAAGGTAGGTTTAGAGGCTCAAAAGTGAGTCCCGACCCAAGAATTTTGATTGAAAAATCATGTGCCAAGCTGGTACAACCTGCACTGCATCTGCTTGAGCAGGTTAGCCACAAGTGAGGAGCATTTGGAGCATAGACTTAGCCTGAGAAGCTGCAAGTATTCTGCCTCAACCTGCGCTGGACATGCTCAAGCAGTCCAGGCTTAGGTCAGCCATAATTGGGATGCAGGTCAATAGTGTATTCCACCGTGAAATCTACTTGGACATGCGATGGACTTGTTGTAGCAGTCCAAGCGCAGTCTAGGAATATGTTGGACACAAGGAAAGCTGGCACGTACTGCCTTGAGGTGCGCTGGAACTGCTTAAGCAGTCCAGTCATGGGTTGAATGCAGATGGCACGCAGATCTTTTAAATATTCACTGATGTTTTAAAATGGGTCTGATTTTATGGGGCTGACCCGACCCGATCATCCCAAAGTCTTTTTAAAACATTTAAAATGAGCCAAAAATAGTGAACATTTAAACTTTCTCATTACAACTCTTTTTCAACGTGCCTTTCTCTCAAACTCAACATACTCTCCTTCTCTAAGAACAATTGAGATAACAAGAAGTGAGATCATTCCTTTGGACTTGTGCTTCAATTTTCTCCTCTCTTAAATCAAGAAAGATATGCTCTCTCATGACTTCACTTTTGAATTCTCTCAAAGATGGACATAGTGCTTCTTAGTTTATGATGATTTGTCACTTGAATTAAGTTTTTGTGAGCTTATTGGGATGATTAACACTTTTTGGAATAATTATGTTGGCATGGGTGTTTTATTTCACTTGCTTAATTAATGATATGAAGTTAGTGCCCCATGTGATTGACAAAACGTCCATTAAGCCTTTCTTGCTTATTTTGTGTGGTGGGTGGCTTAAGTACGATAGTATGAACACCTTGAATATGTTTAGAGATGATTTGGTAGGATGAGATTGCTCTTTTGTGCTCTTATTCTCTTTCTCTAAGTTCTTGGTTGGCATGCCCACTATGTGTTTGATGAAATGACATTAAGAGAGGAATGTGTTGTATGCTTATGATGGCCAATGTGATTTTCCTTAGGACATGGTGTGGTCATTTCTTATGCATCATTTTGGGTCCAATTGAACGGAATGATGAAATAGTTGGTAGTCATTGGTTGAGGGAGATTATTGAGAAATAGGGCATCCATGGTTCTTGTAGGTCACTAAGCCCAACTGGAAAACACGAATGTTTGCCTTGCCCTATGATAGATTGGATGACATCATTCTTAAGGGTATTGGTCATTCTTGTTTCCATGGGAGGTTATGGATATCCTATGAGCTAGTTTTGAGAAATGTGAAGAATGTGAGACAATGTCGTGCCTATATGATTAAGTGTTCTACTAAAATAAACCCATGGACTCTAGTGATGAGTTGCCTTGCATCCTACTTTCTTTTCTTATCTTTATTTTCTTTCTTAACTTACGAAATTCCAAAAACATATTTTACCTTTTGTCTTTTGTTTTGGTTTTGTTTTATTTCTTTCTCATAGGTATGTCTTCAAGGAAAAACTTGCCATGAGAAATTATCCAGGGATGATAAGTAACCCTTCATAGAAGACTCGATGGGAGGATCCCAGTCTGATGAGGCTCCTATTGAGATAGTACGATCATTCACCAACATGGACACGAGCGCTTAGTTCACCACAGGGAGTCTTTCCACTCCTTTACTCTCTATTGTTTCTACATTGGGGACAATGTAATATTTTTAATGGGGGTGGGATATCGTTATGATTTATTTGATGGTAGGTGCCTGCTGTCTCATTTTATGGCATATGATTTGATAAATTAGGGAGACATATTCTATTTTATTACTTTTGATGTTTATGGCATTTTTTTTATTTAATTATTATTGACATTGCTTTGGATGGGCCCTTGTCGGGTATTTTGATAATGATGTCAGATATTGTAGTTTTGTTTTTGAATTTGTGTCATGCGCTTAATTTAAATGTGGTATCTAATTGTGCGCATTGCTCTTGTCACCTTTTGTATATACGTGTATAATAAACTCCAAGGGTTTTCTTCGAAATTCGGTTCTTTCGTAAGGAGCAAATTTTTATTTTCTCTTTCTTTTGACCTTTTCTTTTTATTTTATTTTAGTTTCTTTGTCGAACCGAGTGATAATTCACCCATGAGGGATGATGAGGAGACATCCTTAGGTGAAGTATCTAGTCATTTTGGTTAACTAGGAAGAAGCAAAAATTCGAAAATACTTCCAAAATATCATTGGCAATGAATAAATGTTTTTGAGAAAAAACCAAAAATCTAGTTGTAAGATCAAGGATGTCTTGAGTTTTCTTTTGAGTGAGACCATTAAACTCAATTTTTGGATCTCTCTTTACAAGGATGATTCGTTGACTCGGAGTAACTTATGAAGCTTAAATTGCTCAAATTGGTTGGGAGACTAACTTTTTACTCTATGAGTACGATGCTATGAGTGGTGAGATTTTTGAATAACTCTTGTGCATTTGTGTACTCTAGAACTTGCCCCCAGTGTATTCAAAGCGAAATTCTAGGCAAGCTTGGTTTGGAGGATGACCCGAGCCCTTTTTAACCAGACACATAGCCAAATTCCTACCTTAAGATTGTTCCCTAGTTAACCCATTTGAACATTTTTTCCCTTCGTTCTTTCTTATTGTAATGATAACCATGCTAAAACACCTAAACCCTTTTGAAAACCTCTCTTTTGGCACTTAACCTCCTTTGATGCGTTGCATGATTCTAGATAATGGATTACAGGCAATAGCCTGAGTTTGGGGGGTTATGTATTTGAGAGAAGATGATCAAAGAAAAGATAAGAAAGGTGTATGTAAGGTTGTTAATAAATGTGCTTAAAAGACAAGAGATATGCTTGATGATAAAATTGAATAGCCTAGCCCATAGAATTTAAAAAAAAAGAGAGAAAAAATTGAATAAGTGAGGGGCTAAGAAAAGCTTGTAGGTAGAATACCTCTTGAAAAAGTCAAAGAAGTGAAAGAAAGAAAATGGTGGCTTTGAATGGTATGGTAAATTCTAAACAAAAGTTAGGAAAATATGGAAAATGATTTGAAAAAGAATAAGATGGGTGGTTTGAACATTTTGGGGGTAGAAAGGATTGAGCGATTATGTTGAAGGAGGTCTTTTAGTCACTTGATCCATATATATTCCTTCCAGAACCTTGAACCTTCATCTTGACCCGTAAGACCTTGGTGATTCCAAACTAAGTAAGTCTATATTAGTGGCAAAAAATGCAAAGGGCAAGCCTTTGGTTCTATTCAATGTACTTGAATTTCTTTGTGAGAGTAAGTGCGAATTCTTTCTTTATTTGAGCTCCCTTAAGAATTGAACTAGTTTTGGTGTGTGGAGCTAACTCTTGCATGTGAGCGGCATTGGTACTTGTGGGTGGAGGGTGTTGTTTTACTACCGGATTTGGTAAATGAGTGAATTAAGTGTCATTGTGAAGATTGAGACAATCTTTGATGATTTTGTGTCTTACCTTAAGATATTTTGTGATTTGGAAAATTTATTTGACACACACTTGCATCTTTGCTTCGTGAATATGCGCTCATTGAAAAGTTTTGGTTTACTTGTTTCCATGACATGGGTGGAAATTGTTTGTAGAGTTTTGTTAGCCTGTTCCTTTAGTATAGCTTCCTTCTAGGTATATTTGAGTTAAATACCCAATCTCATTGAGTTAGTCTTGGGTTCTTAGGGATAAGCAATAGTTTAAGTTTGGGGGGTTGATAAGTCATCGATTTGACGACTTTCTAGCACCTTGTAAGCCTAAATTATTATGTTTTTCCATTGATTTAATGGTACTCTCTCACGTAATGCCCATTTATGTAGGTAAAAGTAAAAAGGGAAGATTGGGCAAGTCATCAAGAGGTCAAATGTGAAGGAAATGAGTCATCTGCTTCTCATCCGCTTCACAGCTACTTTGGATCTGCTAGCCATCTGCTCTTTGTCTGCTCTTCATCCACTTTGCATCCGCTCAAGTCGATCAAGAACAAGGTGGTAGTTTTGTAATTTCTATCAAATGTAGTGTAACACCCCAAAAATGGGTCCCGAGATGTCACATATTGCTTAGGACCACAAGTGATCCCAAGCTAACCCTTATACTGGCATAACTCATGAGAAACTGAATAAGATACATAAATCTGAACAAAGTAAGCAGAAGATAACTCTTTCCTGAATCTGATCAATACAAAACTGAATTCATACTATTACAACTCTGCTTTTACAAAGAAACTGAAACTGAATACATTAACTTTACTGACTATCTATGAAGCCTCTACTAATACTGACTATAAATAGTTGGGAAGCTACTCCAACTATCGCTAATCAATACATATGAATAAGAAAGTAAAGAATATAAATAGGTGTAACTGAAGTCCCCGATGTAGGAGGGCTCATTATCTCATAGGCTGGAATCTGCAATTGTCTAAATCTGAATATGCATACTGAAACTTGTACCTACATTATGAGACAATGTAGCACATAGACGTACATGTAGATCAGTACTTTGGGAATGTACTGAGCATATGGGGGTGAATGCATAAGTAAAAACATATCTCATAATCATCATTTATAAAACAATGCATGCTAAATATAAATGACTCACATAGCCTGAGAAATCTGAAATCTAAAACTCATAAATCATGAATAATGAAGCATGTAGTATTAATCTCGTAAGTCATTACACTTAGTTCTAAAATCTATAGTTTTATTCCCTTCTCAAAATATATATATACAAAGTGGCAAAGTGCTCACCTCTGTATCTGTAAACTAAGACTGTAACTTTGAAACTAAAATCTCAAGTAAAACAATATTTGAATAAGCTTGTGAGCCTTTACACTTAGTATCTAAAAATCTTTACTGACAAGGAAATCTTTCAAAACTTTAGGGAAAATAACTCATCTCAAAAGAACATACTTTAGGAACTACTGTGAAAATCTTACTATTAAGAAAAAATACTCAAAAGTTGTTTATTTACTTTTTATTAGCAGGGAGGTTCTTTTAACCGACATAAACCATGCGAGCTACATGGAGTCCAACATTTTGTCCTCCTAAGGAAGAAACCTCACGTTGGGGAGAGGCATCATACTCTTGCCAAGGAGTATAACCTCAACTCAGTGATCACTATCTTGGCCTCAGGCCCATTAATATAAATCCTACGGTGGCACGTAGTTCTGGGGTATGAAATCGTAGTAACCTACCCAACTCGATGCTAAATACTACTCCCTTTAATTATTTACGCTCATCTCATTGGAAATCCACTTTTAAAAAAAATAATCTCATGGTTTATAATGAAAACCAAACTCATATATATCTGTAATCTGAAATAAACTCTGAAAAGTTGATTCCAGAACTCAACTGGGATCAGAAGATCAAATACTTTTAACTCAAAATATACTAATCTCAGGGTGTTCAAAGCACAAGTTCTTGAAATATAAATACTCAAATTAGGGCCTAATAACCCATTCTTCAACTCAAGTAAATTCATAGTAATCATTCTTGTTAATGAACTCAATAATAATTTAACTTAAAATCTAAAAATTTCGGCCATAGGCATGAAAATAAAAGAATAGACTTGAAACTTATCTTCAAAATCACTCAAAACTCATAATCTTGTAAATAGTGATAATGGGTATGAAATCCCAATTTAGAACTCATGTATAAACATTCAAAATCATAGAAAAACATAAGTCTCAATATGCTTCTTTAACATACTTCAATAATATCAAAATAATTAGAACAAGAATCCCAATATCATGCTTAAACTCAATTTGGAAATCTGAAAAATTGCATTACATGCATAAATACATGAAAATAGTCATACAATTCAAGATTCATTCGCTTGTAAACTCATAATCATCAAATACTTATAATTGGGTATGGACCCTACTTTCAAATAATAAGATACTTGTTGAAAAATATAATTTTGGGCACAAGGACGAAAGGATTGTCCTTGTTCATAACCCTATATACCTTAATTGATGATCTTAGATGAGAAAGCTTGAATCTTTGATTCCTATGATGAATTGAATATTAAATCTTAAACTTTGAACCCTTTTGAGATGATCTTGGAAACGTTCTTTAAGTTCTTGGATTAAGAACCCTAAATTCTTTATCTTTTTGTTGAAGAGAAGAAGATGGAATTGATGATTCTTGAGGGAATTGATTAGGGATGTTCTTGAGGGAAAAAATGGAGAATGGGGGCAAATAACGCCCCAATTGAAGCCTTAGATCATGTTTTTATAACTTGAATTGAGGTGAAAAAAGATCCGATTGCCCCTTATTAATTTAAAGTAGAAATTCGTAACCTGCATCCCGATTTTATCTTTTAGAGCGATGCGCTACCATCGCAGCAGCCCACTGTCTCACATTAAAATGGCTATAACTTTTCGCTCAGGTACCGTATTTTTGTGAAATAGGTATCGTCAAAAAGCTAATTAAATTATATACAATTTCATGGGTCTTGGGGTGGAAAATTATACGTATATAAAATGTTATACACATTTAAAGTAGACCCTTGTAGGATTGAATGCCAAATTTTGGTCAAATCTAATGTTCTTAGCTCCACTTGGTTCTAAGTGACTTCTATGAACATTATTCACCTAATAAGGACTTCAAATACTTAGTATTAAATTTATGCCACAAGAATTTGAATTATGGATCAAGAGTATGACAATTAATCCTTCACCGCGATGCGTTGAAATCGTGTAAAGCTATTGGAAAAGGACAAGTACGAATTTGCACTCGGGCGCTACGTGATGCTATCGTATTATGCCACTAAAAATTGACAATTGAGAATTTGGACCTCTCTTAGATACGCCAATATCATGGAGGTCTAATGGCATATGAAAATTGCCATTTTGGCTTCCACCGCGACGCTGGGAGTGCCCAAGTGGGATACTGCATTACTAAAAATGCTCTAACTGCTTCACCGAGTGTCGGATTTGGGTGAATTTGATATCGATGGAAATCTTATTCAATTTCCCACAAAATGGAAGGTCTAAATCTAGAAAATTCCCTATGAAATAAAGGTTATTCTTTTTTAAGCACACTCTTAACATTCAAAGATCGAATTTTAAGTTAGGAAAAACACGGGGTGTTAAATGTAGAGTAGAGTTTAAAATAAAGATTTTAGCTCCTTTTTCAAGACCTTGTTTTCATCTCTTTTGAATATATCCTCCATTTTATCTCTTAGCTCTTCTCTTCTCTTTTATCATCTATCTTTTCATCTTTTGAGAAATTTGTACTAAACTTGAATGAAAAATACATGGTAGTGATTTTCCTTTGAAGAATTATTGAAACCCCAAGTGTGGAATTACATTGTCTCTATTTCTCATGGATGAAGTTAATGATAACTTTGGTATATTCTTATCCCTTTTATCTATGAGTAGCTAATTTCCACTCTTAGGGTTATGCTTGCCTAGGTAGTGGTAGTGCACGGGTTTTAGCTAATTATTTTTAGTTGTGATGGGTGTTGCATTTATTTCATGAATTAATTGAGAGTTGAGGGTTGCACACTCCAACCACCCTAGAACCTATGTCATTCTTGAAAGAGGGGACATAGGTGAGGAATAAATGCAACCAATAACTTGATTCATTTCGTTTAATAATATCTCTTAGACATAAGGATGTCAATTGGGGCAATAGATGTGAGAAATTGTCACACTTGTAAGGTGTTCGAAAGAACCCATTTGTGAAATTTGGTGTTGTAATTGAAAGATTGACACCAATACATTGGCATCTAGCCTACCCATGACTTTTAGCTAAAAATTAAATAAATGGACAAATACCCAAGCATGATCCCACACCTATAATTGCATAACCCCAAGGATTATTCTCAATTGAATTCACTATTAGCATTCTTCAACGTCAAGCTAGTTCACTAAAATTGAATTAGTTGTCATTTATAAACACATTCAAACTAAATCCCCCATTTTACATTTATGCTTGCTTTATTCACACTACGGGTCTCTTTTAGTAGACTATTAATACTCTTGAGTTTTGAATTCCATGTTTTCACTCCTTATGGATTCGAACCCAACCTAAGTTGGGTTATTATATTGACAACGATTGCTTACACCCATTCAAGAGTTTAATTTGAGCGTTATCAATGAACTTATTGATGAAGATGCATTGGTTATTAAAGTCAGAACCACATGGAAGATGCACTTTGATAGTACCGCACATTGAGAACAAGTTGTTGCTGGTGCGGTATTTGTCACTCCACAAGGAGATATCATTCCATACTTTTTAACCCAGATAAATTGTTGATCTAACAATATTTCTGAATATAAAACATTAATACTAGAACTTGCGATGATAGTTGACATAAAGTAACTACAATTATAATTATTTGGTGATGCTCAATTGGTGATCAAATAACTCTTGGAAAGTTATTAAGTCAGAAAGCCTGAGCTACGCCCATATCGTGATTATGTTCTAAAGTTGATGGGATGGCTTAAAGAAATAATTATGTATAAACAATACATCATATCAAATGATGATACGATCGTTGTGAAAATATAGTAACCCAGCAAAGCTTGGGGTTAAATCCCAAGGGAACACGTGGCTTTGTAGATCTCGGCAATTGTAGTCTGCGGGAAGAACAAAAAAAATAAATGGGGGTTTTAATATGGGAACCTCGAGAAAATAAATATATTAGCTTTAGTTGCAATCAATGTAGGTTAACCCTAGGATTGTGTTCCCCTTGGATTATTAACACTATAGGCTTATCGTGCTTTCTTGAACTAACCAATAAATTGCATGTAGAATCAATAAGTTATGTATCTTTTGCAAATTTTTGAACAAGCAGAAGAATTTCACCCTTTACCTTTTGAGTCTCCAAATTTTTCCTTACTAACCCTTATCTTGATCCCAGTTAACTATTACCATTTGAGTTTCTAGTTATTAGATGAAACCTAACCATCTTACTAAGATAGAACCTAGAAGCATGGATCGACAGTTCAACTCCAAATTACTATTATCTTTATCTTTTCCTAGTCACTTCTCCTATTTTTGAGTAAGAAGCTATATCTAGGCGGGATACTAATGTGTGCACCCATTAAGAAATCTATCATAACGAAGATAAAGCAATGCATGCATGGGTATTGATTCAGAAAAATGAAAGAACTTCCCCTGACTTCAGCAATTCACCAGGGTTTCGACAACCCTAGCTCTTGATTTTAGTTGCTCATGCTTATGATGAAATCAATAACATTTATATTCAAAATCATAGATGAAATCACAATGATAAGAATTAATGAAACCCACAACCATAATTGAATTAATGAACCAAAGTAAATACAAGAAAATCTCAAGATCAAAGATGGATCTTGGAATAAAAATATGTTTGTGAATATCAAAATTGTGTAACTCCTACTAAAAACTACATAAAGGGTATTTATAGTACAAGAGAAAACCCTAAAATCAAATCCCAAATGAAATAGGAAGAAACCGGGTCAGTACCTGAGGTCTGGTACTCGGCACGGGTAGTACCTGAGGTCCGAGCACTGGGGACAGGTAGAAACCACAGGTACCAAGAGCAAAATCCTTTAAGTTCAGCTCTCAGGATTTTGGACTTCTAGTACTTGCTTTGTCTACATGCGGTTAGTAGGTCCTACATACTACCACATGTTGACTTGGTAAGTGTCGGGAGTCATCTTTTCAGACCTTCTTCAATTTTTGAACATGCTTTGATCATGAAAAAGCTGAAAAACATCCCGAATATCCATAATTGCTCCAAAAAAGATAAAAATAACTTTTTCATGAACTTATCATCCCAAACAAGATTTCCTGCAAAACATATGCAAAATGAATCATATCTAACAAAATAACCTTAGAAACTTGAATCTTTTCCTCGTTTTAAGCATCAAAAGTGCTATATTTTTATAGCACATCAACACCCTCAACTTAAAATGTTTGCATGTCCTCAGGAAACAAAACACAACAAAAATAAAAATGACGCTTAACTAGGAGAAACTAAGCAATTCAAGGTAGGCATCACTTAAACTCAAAATACAACATCCCCCTCCAATCTAAATTTTCAAAACCAACTATGTATGAACATTAAGTACAACAATGTGATAAAATGGGATCAAGGTATGAAAATTACATTAGCAATAGACAACCACTAAAAGATACTAGTTACACTACCCGAAACAAGCAAATAGCTAGCAATATGACTCAAGTTCCTTCACAACAAGGATGTCCCACTTATTCATATGAAATCATGCATGTCAATGTAGGGATGATCAAGATACACTCACACTCAAAAGAGAAGTTCGAATCAATGCAAGTCAAATACCATAGGTTTGCACTTATTTTTTAACCTTAGCATTCAGATAGTCAAGTTAGGATCGCTATAGGACTTTTATCGACTTATAATGTAGGCTTGGGTATGGTACATATAGACATATCAAGTGGCTAAGAATCCTTGGGACTACACTATCCTTGGAGTTCACTTATTAACAAATTTCCTTTTTTATTCCACCCTTATTTCTCCCTTTTTATTCTTTATTGCACATTTAGGTTGGGTGTGGTCTTTTATTCTTTCTTTTTTTCTCTTTTTCAGACTCTTTTTTATTTTCTTTTTCTACCACATTCAGCTTTATCTTATTTTACCCTTCTTCATATCCATTTTACACTACGCACCCCTCTGATAGGTACTCTCAACTTAGGCATTTTTCTTGAGTTAAGGTTCATAATAACCAAGGAGGACTAGGGCCAAACAGGTTCATTGTACTATAAATGGAAAGTTGAATGATGAAACAAAAAAATAGGCTACAAGGCTCAAAATAGGGATCAAAGGATTCATTCACACATGGAAGGTCATTTAGGCTAAATATGGACTAAAATGAAAAACGGCCTATGATCCTTTCCGAACTGACTATTCTTTAACCTAGGCAAGACTAACTAGGCAAGTTTTAAATTAGACACATAAAGGGAACTAGGTAGTATCTCACACACAAATGGCACGGAGTTAATATTACAAACTACTACCTATCTGGTTCATTCAATTGTTAGAAAGTGATTATCATATCCATAATCATAATTTCATAATATTATCCACAAAGTTCACATATGTATACATTCGCACAATCCTAAAACACAAATTTTTGGAGGGGGTAACATAAATCAGTTAAAACATGACTACTATCCTAAATACTTAAAATCTCCTAATTACATAAAAATAACATAATATGGAGAAAAACACAATACGATATAAAATTATCCTAGACATGTTGGTTCTACAACCAAACTGTGGCCGACGGGAAAAGAGGCACGACAATAAAAACTCACGGCGTCATGGTATGCCCACCCCCAATAAAAAACTATACATTATCCTCAATGCACTAAAACAAAGTAAAACAGAGGGAAGTGAGAACATACCTGGGATGCACAAGGTACCCAAATCAGAAGCATCCCCATATAGAGGGATGTCAGCTAACAAAGGTAGTGATGGTGGCAGTACATTACTGGATGATACACCCGTTGCTATAGATACACATCTTTGCCTATCGATGAATGTAGACTCGATCGAATTATGCCTGGCTTTTTAACAGCCTAGTCATATGATAAATCAGGGTCCTGTAAGTCATTTATAAGACCTCTCTCAGCTCTAACTTTTGGGACCTCCTCAACATCCTCCGTAAGAAAATCAAAATGTCTCAGTGTATGCTGAGATGATATCTAGACCACCTGGGTATAACTGAGGGAGTGGATACAACACATCTCTCTATGAGAGTGTACCTCTACTCATAATATATCAAACTCCCCCATCATCTGGCTAAATCTAGTGCAGTTGTCTTTGTATATCGGGTTTTAACCCGTCTGTCAAACTCGTTGAGCCAAGTATAAAATTTAGCACATAGCTCGAACAGTGCAGCACTAAGTGTGGCCTACCTTATATCGGGCCTATGCCAGCTAAAATCTAGTCCTAACCCCTAATCTTATCTGATCGTAAAGGTTAGTCATCTTGGTCACAAAAACCATCACTCTAACATCTATGGCCTTTTAGTTGTCCACTAAGCTCTTTGAAAACGCTCTAGATATAGTGATTATACCTAAAGTAGGAGCTATAATAGATGGGTTAGTAGGCTCTGTAGATGCACCAACTAGCTCTGAGGTTAAAGTCAGGGCTAAAGAAGAAGTAGCCTTTTTCCCCCTCACCCTGCGTACTAAAATATAGAGCCTCTCTCTTTTCCCCTATCTCCATGTCAAAAATAGCACCTGCATCATCTTGATGTACCTCAGTAGGATCTATAGGAACTGTTGTTCCCTTAGACTAGGCCCATGGAACTACTGCCTGCTATCTTTCTCTCCTAGAAGTGCCTGGACATTCCAGACCTTTTATGGTCCTCGTATGTACAGTCACTATTTCAAGTACTATCTCATCTACACCTGATATCTTAGACATATCAGCCTTATCACACAACCTATGAATCATGCAAGGAAAATATAGATTCGTTAATTCTCCAAATGCTCTACCATTAACTAATGCCAAAGAATAACAGCAAAATCAACATTATAGCAGACCATCAGATAGGCAACCAGTGTTGCTCACTCCTACATCAATGTATTATCCAAAGCAGTAGAGGTATCAGTCGGTATCTAATTAGCAACTACCAGAACATGGTCTCCAATTTTAAGAGGACCTTCATGATCACATCTTGCCCCTCAATCCATGGGGCCGTATCACCCAAAACTAAAATATAACTGGCTATCCACCAAGCCATCTCAATACTCTCTTAATGATGCTCAGCCTCCCATATGATATGTCTATCTTGTGAGATCCTTAATTTGTGGTCACTCAGTTTTAGATGCAGGAGTGATATAATCTAGGTCAAAGATTACTCTATGGATAGTCTCTTATATAATATCAACTTTAACCCCTCAAACCAGTGAATGATCAAGTTGTGGCTGCCATGTAAATCTGATAAGAACTGGATTTATGTGCATATAAAGGACTATGATAGCTCTGTAGGATGCATAAAATTCTTGTATCATTTCTAGGGTGTAATAATCGAGTGTCCTAGACATCCACTCTAGCTGATATCTATCAAATCTTGTCCATAACTGAGGTACTCGATCTAGACCTGATAAGTCAATCTGGTATTCCTCATATATACACCTCATAGGCCTGCCTAGCTCCCAAACAAGACTTTTAAGATAAATTATGTGTCACATTCCTTCCACACAACACTTTAGAGGTCCCTCCTCGGGGGGTGCCTCTAGGGAATATATAGGTGCAAGGCTCTGTTGTACTAATGTATCATGGAAAGGCTACTTGGTACCCTATCAGACTGGGGTAACTTGTTAGTTGTACATGAGTAGCAGTTCCATCCTCAAACTAGGGCACCAAAAATGATTACTCTTGTTCAACTTTATCAGATGAATCCTAGGACCCCTCCTCAGACTGGCGGTCCTGAGCAATAACCTATGGAATAGTCTCAAACTCTTTCTCCTTATCATCATCATCATCATCACCAGGTGGAGGAGTGTGTGGTGGTAATTTCCTTGCTAACTTTATCCTTGTCTAGGCTACAACTTCCTGAGCAGCCTGGCATATCTGACCTTTCATAACTCGGCTTGCCACCCCAACAGCAGTGTCTCTAGGTCTCTACCTCGAGTACTCCTCCACTAAACCACTAGGCTTGAAAGACTCTGTCCATCTCCTCAAATTATCGATCTTCATCTACTTCAACACTTTAGGTGTCGTATGTACCTCAAAAACTAGGTGTTAGTTTCCAACAAAAGTGAGGGGTAGCAAAAGTTAAAGAAAAACTCAAAATTTAAAAAGTTCAAATTTTTCCGTAATTTTCACATCCTGAAAACCTATTTAAAATCTCAACAAGTCAAATGTGCACACACCAATCAATAATCATGAATTTCAAAGCAAACAAACATGTTCAACTAAGGGTATTACTCTATTCATTCAAGTTCATTTTCTGATTGAAGCCTAACTTTAGATTTTTCTTCAAAACAAGGTCCTACATTATGTTATTAGGCTACTTCACGGCTACAGCATAAAATCATGATATATTTTATATAATTTACAATGGGATAAACACATCAACTTATTTAAATAATAGATAAACCAATATATAACTATTAGGAGTTGAGAAAGTTACCTCTTTCATGAAGAACAAGAAGTGAATAATGAAGAACTCAAGCAAAACTAAAGTTAAAACTTATTTTTAGCTTGTTGGGACAAGTTGGTACCTTAAATAAGTATTGATTTTGCCTTTACATAAGTGTAGGGTTAGTTTATATTTTAACGGGGAAGTTTGAATTCAAAGAAAAAAGTGAAGTTTTTAATATTTGAATGAGTTAGAATGAGGGTAAAAATGTTTTTATATAGGTAGGGTCTATTTTAGGTCATATTTAAGTATTTGTGGGCCCAAAATATGACCTATCCGCGGCTTGCAGCTGCAGCCACCACCTGCGGTCTACCTTTGGGCAAAGGTACCATATGTGGCCGGCAGGTGCTGGGCACATGTGCTAGGCCAAAAATTTTGCCCAACTTTTCTGCAACCCGAACATGGCGTTCTGATATTTTTCCATATACTTATGGTCCTACACCCTGTAATGACCCTTCAAGTCATTGTCCGTATTCTTGCTTATTTTGCTGATAGAGCTTCTCCATAGCCACCCCAAGTCATTAGTGACTTTCTAAAACTGATAAATCAGTTACCTGGCAGTTTGTTTGGTTCCTTGAACCACTTTTTCAATTTGTAGTCTTCATTTGTCCTAATTGACCACTAAGAAAAAAATTTAGAAATCAACCATAAATGTGAAAGCTGACTTTACCAATGCATAAGGAACATCGAAAACTATGTGATTACGTATCTTATTTGTTCAAACTGAACCTCGAATATATCTTGAGGCATTGGCCAAAGGTCGGAATTAAGTTCCAAGCTTTAGCCATTCCTTGAATTGACCGAGATGTTGCGATCGTAGAGGCTAGGGTGTGACTATAGTTCCATGACTGCAACTATGCAAACGACGTGATCGTACTACCCGAGGCTGGGTGAAACCTATTTCAAGGCTACTTTGTCCAAAAATTTTCCCATTTATGCCTCCTTCTTGAACTCTAAAATCCTAATGGAGTGTGAAATCTTCTAAGTAAGTCTTGTGGATTGATTTGGAGCTTAAACAACTTCTATAATCGAATCTTGCTACTAATCTAAGGTAAGAATCCATCAAGTTGGTGTTAAGTTGTTGATTTATAGACCCAAAACTCCTAAATCATTGAGGCTTAATTTTATCCCAAAATATGATGAATTTACTCAATTTTCTTGAGGGTTATAACTCCCTAATGATATGAGAGTAATGGGTTAGTCTCAAAAACTCATTTTTTGAAGGTAGAACCCACTTGAGGGTTTGATGTCATTTTGAACCGTGGTACAATGGTGCCAAAATGGTCATTATTATTATTTTTGTAATGCTTAGATTATATTGTTGATAACTTGGCTCATGGAAGAAAAAGCTTCAAGGAAAGGAAAGTAAAATCTTATTGGTTCGTGAGTTGCTTGGACTCAAGGTAGGTTAGACTTTCTTGTAGTTAGATTGATCTTGATTGTAGTATAATTGTTGATATCTTGTGACTTGGGTGGGGTTTAGATAAAAAATAGTTGAATAGTGATATTGGGGATTAGTGGATTCTTATAGGTTATTGAACTTGCAAGGTGTGATGCTTGACCCTTAGCCTAGAACCTTGGATAGTCTACTTGTAGTCTCATAAATAGTATAAGAATACTTTAGTTGCTCTAATAGATGAGAATGATGTTGCTCTCTAACCTTAAGAGTATGTTGACCTAAAAATTTCTTAGTTAGGAAATGACCTTGGTGTTGGGTTGCCTTCGGTAGAATACTTGAAGAAGATTTCCCCAATAGTCTTAGTAAGGATTGATAGACCCTTATGATGTGATTTATATAAGTTAACCCAAAATTAAGGTAGATGTTAGTCTTGTGATAGTAAATTTGGCATTCTTGGGTTTTAGCAGTGGGACTTGACCCACCTTAAGCTTGAACTATGAAATCCCTTAGAAACCGTGATACTTGATGAATATCTAAGTTACGTTGTTGAGATTATAATGGTTAAACTCGATGGTCGGATTATGCATATAGTTGATGGTTGGATAATGTATATACTTGATTAATTATCTCGTGGTCATGATATGGATATCCTTGAAAAGGTGAAGAATGTGTATATTATAGGAATTCTCATGCTCATGCTTATATTTATATTGTTTGGTGATGCTTAATAACAAAGTTGGATTATATATGTCATCGTACATCCCTATTACTTTATTATTGTGGACTTGCATATGTTTATTGATTTGGCTATGTATGTGTACGTATGTTCTTGTCTTGGGAGATGTGTAATGTTATGATGTTGCCCGATGAATCTGGGGGATATGTTGATATTATAATGTTACCAGGTGAATTCGGAGGATATGTTGATGTTATTATATTTCCTGATTTGATATTATGATGTTGCCCGGTGAACTCAAAGGATATGTTAATGTTATGATGTTGCCCAATGAATTTGGAGGATATGTTGATATTATGATGTTGCCCGGTGAATTTGGAGGATATGTTGATGCTATGATGTGCCTGGTGAATCCAGAGGATATATTGATGGTATGATGATACCGATGAATTTGGAAGAGGTAATGAGGTTATGATCTAGTATGGGACAAATTTACATATATGTTTAGTTATATAGTGAGGTTAGACCGTGTGGGGCCAAAACGCTCATGTGCTTGAGACATGATATCTCCCTTGGTAAATTGCTACTATTTCCTTGTTCTTATTTACTAAAAGAAAGGTGTGGCCATTGTTGACCCTAATTGGTAACTAGAAGTAATTTACGCTTATCATTGGTTAAGGCTAATTGGTATGTGCAATCTTGTGTAGAACCAAAGGCTCACCTAGTAAACTTACTTGACTCAAATTAATGATGATATTATGGATTTTTTCCTAGTAAAGTGGCTTATGTAATAATTCATTGTCTCTAATAAATGTCTATGACATGAGAAATAGAGGCCTTGTTAACTAGTTGGTGGTCTTACTTATTTAAAATATGGAAACTAGTCCCTAGGGTTGTAACATTCTTAATGATGATAGACTTGGTATTGTATGAAATAGTTGAATTGACATCTAGTATGTGATGTCGTGGTGGTTTACTTAATGACACATATCATGAGAACCCTAGCTATAGAATGACCTTGTAATGGGTGATTCATTATTATCCTTGGTAAGTTGTAGCTTTTCCTAAATTGATGGCTAGTAACTATAAAGATTGTGAAACTAGTAGTTCATATGAATTGGAGGTTAGCTAATATAGACTAATAATGGATTTTATTAATGAATTAGAGGATAAGTAACCATATACCTATGCTATGCGATATCGGTTTTATTGTGATTAAGTTGCGATATTGATATTAATAGCAAGCCTCAGTAAGAGGCCATGATGGAAGTGGGAACCCGCAGTTTTGGGTGAGTAGATATGTGTATGTTTATGCCTGATATATATATATTGATAGACTGATGTTTTGCTGTATACTCTGATGATATGGGACATCGTGATGAGTTCTTGCATTTTTTTGGTGTACTATCCATGGTATGGGACGCCGTGATAAGTTCTTTGTTGTGTTCTTTTGCATGTGCTTCTCGGCGGTATGGAACGTCGTGGTAAGTTCTTGTGCTTATATGCTAATGATGGTTGGTGTTGATTATGTTAATTATGTGGTCGTTGTTGTATATATGTAGTTTTACATTATCAAAGCAATTAAGCATTTGTATGATCGTTATGGTATACGTGGATATGATACGTTATACTTTGCCCAAGTATCTTTGTTAATATATTCGGTGGTATCGAAGAAGATTCAAGTTCAATCCTAAACCTTGACTTTAATTTATTGTGTTACCTTATATCGTCTTTATATTATAATTTAGGTTAGTCGACTGATGACGCCTACTGAGTATCCGTGTTTTGGTACTCATACAACACTTCTGTACCTTTTTGTTGCAGACTTAGGTTCTAGTTGCCATCGTTGAGTCGGGTTCGTGCCGAGTTGGCCATTTAGATATAGGGTGAGCTCTTAGAGTTCAAGTTTCCCTTTTTCCCCTCTATTTTTATTTGTCTTTTGCTTTCGAGACAAATGTATGAGATTGTTTAAGAAATTTTTAGACTTGGAGTTGTAAAATTCTATTGTTAAGTCTAGACGCTCTTGTACTAATACTATTAGGAAATGGGATTGGTATTTGAATATCTTTTGTCTTTAGTTGTGGAATGTCATTGTTTATATTATATTCTGTTATAGGGTCCATGTTGGACATTTCTACCATGGTGACCCATTGCATTAGCTCAGGGTTATGGTATTGGCTTACCTACCGGTGGGATGTGGTAGGTGCCATCTGACTCAAAAATTGGGTCATCACACAACCTAAGTTTTAGATCTCAAAAGTAAAATTAGATGACAAAGTCTATAACTTACCATTTTTCATCCTCAAAATTTCAACTTTTCAACTTATTACTCAATTTACCATGTGGGACTTGTGACCAAGATGGGATGATCACACAATTCCCTTACCTAGAAATCGATGAACGTAGCAATTTTTTTACCATATTTAGGGTAAGTCCATGAGATAAAACACTACAAAAAAAAACGTGAACATAAAAATAGTGAGTTGCCTCCCACTCAGCGCTTGATTTAACGTCGCGGCACAACGTGGCTATGTTGGTTACTCAAACTTCACCAACAAGCCCATGGGTTACCTCCCATGCAGAGCTTGATTTAACGTTGTGGAACAATGTGGGTATCTTGACTACTCAGAATTTATCATGATACCCATAGAAATATCCTCCAGAGTCATAAATATAATTAATCACCGATACTACCCTCAAGTCGGTTAGATGCTTCATCAACTTTTGGATATTGAATGTGGCCTCCTTGCCGTTGACTCTAAATTTTAGCTCACCTTTTTCAATGTCAACCATATCTCTACCTATGGCCATAAATGGTCTTCCCAAGATGATGGGCATCTAGGTGTCAATCTCACAGTCCAGGATTACAAACTCAACCAGAAAGATAAAGTTATCCACCCTCACAATCACATCCAAAGAGATTCCCACAGGTTTTTTCATTGTACAGTCAGCCATTAACATCCACATCAAAGTTGGTTATGGAGGGTTCAAACCCAACTTCTTGAATACAGCCAGCGGCATTAAATTAATATTATTCTCTAAATTATACAAGCCTATGGAAAATTGGGATAACCTAATAGTATATGGTCTAGTGAATGCACCGAGAGCACCCTTTTTCTATCCAAAGACCTAGTCGTGACTGCATTGTAGTGGTGCATACCAACAACATCCTCAAATGTCACTCTTTTCTTCCTTGTGACCAACTATTTCATGAACCTGGGGTATCCAGTCATCTTCTCCAATGCCTCTAAAAGAGGTATGTTCAAGCTTATTTTTTTCAGCATATTAATGAATTGCTTAAACTTACCTTCCACTTTCTTGTGCCTCAATCTCTAAAGAGAAGGTGGGGGCAGTCTTGGAATTTTTCTGACTTCTAGATTAATGACCGAACCCTAGCCTTTATATTCAGTAGTTTAACCATTATCACTTGTTACCTTCTTAGACTCAATAGCAGGTGTCTCATTATCAATAGTTTATACAGCAAGTCATAGGGAATCCATAGTGGTGATACCACTCCTCGTGGTAATAGCATGTACGTAACCATAATTTTTAGTATTTTGCATCGTGTTGCTCGAAAGAGTACCTGGTTTCCTCTGATTTAGAGTTACTGACATCTGCCTGAAATGGTGATCCAACTTCTTGATAACAGTGGCATATGACTCAACCTTCTAGGTCAATTATAAAATATAGGCCTTAATCTCCTTAAGGTTGATCTCTTGATTTTCCTGAACCTTCACCAACTTAGCCAGTATCTCTTTCATTCTGGATTCTGCATCTTGTCTGCCAGGTGGAATGTATCCATCTCCCTTCTCTTTATAGTCATTTTTTTTCATCCATTCACTATCTGGCTCTCTGCTACGGTCTCTGTATCTATCATAATAATTTCAACCCTTGTTCCTTAGTCTTTGAAACCCTCCATCTGATGATCTAGATAATTCGCTTTCTCTTCCAACTCTAACTCATAAGCTTTGGAAGTTGACCCCTATGCTACTACTGTATTCACTTTCTCAAAAGTCGGTGTTGCAAGCTTCTTTGCTAGTACCCTAAGATCAATTCTTAGTAACGCAATTTCTTACACTAATGTGTCATCAGCTACTTTCTGGTCAAGGGAGGCACCAATAGCATAAGTGTTTGATCCTCTTTTAGCCTCCCGAGTTTGCCATCCTCGGTTAGTGAGCGAGATCAGATCTAACATATCTGAAGTTATTTCCCAGTGTAGTCTTATAAATACTCATCTATATATGGTGTCATCCATGGCTCTGGATCTGATGGTTAGGGCTCTATAGAATATCTCTAATAAGATCGTCCCTAATAACCGATGATTAGGCACCATACTCAGTTTCTTCTAGAATGTGAACCTAGCCTTGTATATAGACTCGGACTATAGTTGCCTCTAGTTATAAATCTCATCCTTAAGTTGCAACATTCTGGATGGAGGAAAGAACCCCGTTCAAGAATTGCTTACGCAACTCGTTCTATGTAGTGATAGAGACTTTTGGCAATTCCCCTAACCATAAAGCTACTTCTTCTGGGAGTGAGAAGGGGAAAAGCCTCAGTCTAAGTGCTTCCTAATTCATCCCTGGATTTGTACACAAATTACAGATCTAAGGAAAATTGGCAAGGTGCAAATTTGCATCATCTGTAGGCAGACCTGCAAACACACCCTTCAGATTTTGAAGTTAGATCATTGCACTTGTAATATCAAACTTGATGCCCGGGGCAAAATACGAGAAACTATGGCTATAGTTTTTGTCTTATTTAACATATCCTAAGTCTTCTTCATCATCTATATATGTTTGCACATACTAATATATTGGGATTACTTGAGAATGGGAACCTCTAGCTCTGTTCTAGTTTCCACCGAGTGTTGCTGACAGTCTGCTGCTTGTCTCTGCTCAGTTAGCTCTACCTCCCTATCTACCCACTGAGATTCTTCATTTTTCCTTATCTTGTCTTCAACTTAACCTAATAGCTCACTGGTTTCTTGATCAATGATATCTTGTACCCCTTCAAGAGAAGGGGGAGGTACAACATCATGATCTATATCAGGAGGTTCACCTCTTTTGTGCTCTAAAATCCTACCAGTTGTGTATTTATAATACAAGAGAAACTCGGGTGTCCACATGTGGTCCATACCTGTGGTTTGGTATTGGGCGTAGGCCTACAGTCCTGACATTAGACACACGTAGAAACCGTAGGTACCGGGAATAAAAATTCTGCAAGTTCAACTCTTAGGACTATGGACTTAGCTACTTTCTTTGCCTATGATCTGAGGTAGTTTTACACACTATTGGGTTATTATTCTAGCTTATTTAACCGTGTTTTGAGGATGACTTGAGTTCTTAACGTGTTCATACCGATATAAATAAGCTTCTAAGTGACTAAGTGTGTATTCACAATGTGCAAAATGTATTCTAAACAAGTTTGGATTTAATTGGATCACTTAAAGTTAAATCGAGGAAACTAGTGTTACTAGCTTGAACCAGGTGCGTGTCTAGTCTATCTCATTGGATTATATTGTGTTTAATGTGTTCCAAATGGTTTTAATGGTGTTATTATATGTGGAACAACTTTTTGGTAGTATAAAAAGTTCAAGTGAGTCAAGTAAAGATTCGAAACATGAAGTGGAATATCATAGAGATTAGCCTTGTCTTAGCTCTTGTTTTGATTTATCGTGACGGATAATGTGTTGTTTAAACCTCTAATTCTTGTAGGATCTTCTGTGAGCTTAATGTTATGATATATAGATGATTTTGAGGCTGGAAAACCATAGTAAAGACACCACATAGTCAAGGATGAAAGGAGGAACGACCAACACTTAACCAAATTTCAAGATGCAATTTCCAGTAAGGTGTCATGATAGGGGTGCATCACGACCCCTAATTGACCCAGACAATGCAATGCGACCCTAGATTTACTTTACCATCTAGATCATATAAACCCCTAGTCAAGTCAAGCCACCATCGCGGCGCGACTTTATTTCAAACACAGCCAAAGAGTACAATTTTAATCCTATAATGCTTGGGACTTGTTATCTACTATAAATACATCTTTGTACTCATTGTTAATCAACTTGGGATGTATTGAAATATCAAGGAGGCTTCTACTAGATCATAACATGAATTCAACTTCTTGGATCATGTTTATAACTATGAGTGGCTAAGAACTCCCTTTCCAGGGTTGAAGTCAAAAACATGAGTACTATTGTTTTGAGTTAAGTTTGTTGATTTTTTTATCATTGTTAGTTGTGTTTTCAATCTTATTTTAACTATTTTGACGCTTGATCACCCTTAAAATACACCTATTGTCAACCTTGTGAACTCGAGAGAAGGAATAGGGAGATAGAACATGGGATTGAACAAAGTATGGTTCGTAGTCTTTTATGAAATAAGGAATATGAATTAGTATCTAGAAAAGGGATGTACTTAGATTCCATACTTGATTCAAACGTAGGATGATATCTTACAGAACTTAATTGGATTATTACATCCCCGCTCAATGATGTACTTGTAATGTCCACATTAGGTAATTAGTTAGAGGTCGGGAGGCCATGATCATGCGATTAACCCTACGAATCGACAACCAAGATAATCAAGTTAATAAATGAAGTTAAATAACATAATACGAGTGTTCAAGGTGCTTCAACCCTGGGTTTTACTCCTAATGATGGTCCAAGATCTTTACTTTATGCATTATTACTTTACTTACGGTTACAAATTTTAAACTCTTTTTTGGTTACTCTTGCATTAAATTAATCTAAACTGTGAACTAGAATTGAATTGTCGTTTAACCAAGTCCCTGTGGGATCGATACTTGTCTTTCATATGGACACTTTAATACTTGATATACCACTTATAATTGCATGTACGCCTGGGCGCTGTCAAGTTTTTGGCACCATTGTCGGGGACTTACAATTTGGCAACTATTTTAGTTTAGTTTTGCGTTTTAGATTTCTTTGGTGTTTTAATGCTTGGTCATGTTTGGTAGGTTTCAAAGTAGTAAGTTGTCAAGGGATCAAGACTTGGTTGTTCCAAACCTGAGCCACTTTACCATCAATGCAGAAGAGAAGCAAACCTTCTCCCTCAAATTCTGTAAATCCAAGAAGACCAAGAGAATCCTACCATCATGGCTGATGAACAACCAGCCCACAGGATAGTTAGAGAAGTGGCAATCCCACTTCTAACCAATTTGACCTCCCCATTTTAGAAGTCGACAGGTGGAGGCAATTTTGAGCTCAAAAAAAATATGGTACATCTTCTGACTAGAAGTGGATAGTTCACAGGGTTTTCACATGAAGATCCACAGGTCCACTTGTGGAATTTTCTAGAAATCAGTAATACATTCATTCCTACGAGTATGAATGTAAATTTTGTGAGGATGACTTTGTTCCCATTTTCACTGATTGGGGAAACAAAAAAGTGGTTAAATGTGGAACTAGAAAACTCAATCACATCATGGGATGACATGGCCATAAAATTCCTTAATCGGTTCTTCCCATTTTGTAAGACTGTGAGACTTCGCAGTGAGATAGTGTGCTTTAAACAAATACCAGACGAGAATCTCTATCATGCTTGGGAGCAGTTCTAGGCTCTTCTTGGGGACTGTCCACACCATCAACAGTCCAACGAGGTACTTTCTCATACTTTTGTAGAGGCTCCTGATCACAATACAAAAATTTTATTAGATTCAGCCATAGATGGTCAAGCTTTTGAGTCTTGAGATGACTTATGATGAGCTGTACACTCTATTGAACTGCATCGCACAAGGAAATCCAGAATGGCATTCAGATTATAGAACTGCCACAAAAACAATTGCAGGTGTATTAGAGGTGGACCAATTCATAGCCTTATCAGCTCAGGATTATGCATTACAAAATTTAATAAACACCCAGTTCAGCAACATAAAATTGGGAGCTCCACAACCTGCGGCTACAATCAATGCAATCCAAAAAGTTGCAGGTTGGTGTGAAGTATGCAGTAACAGTGGCCACTTAGCGGCTATGTGTACTTCTAATCTAGAATTAGTGATGTATGTGGGCAATGCTCAAAGAACAAATTATGGTAATGCCTACAACATGAAGTGGAAGACTGAACCGTAGAACGCACAACAGCAACAAATTCAGCAACCCCAGGCACAAGAAAACCAGTCAACTAGCAACATGTAAGAGATAATGAAGCAGATTCTAGCTAATCAAACACAGTTGGCTGTGGAGGTAAAAAATTCAGCAAGCGGACACAAGAAGTTTAGAGTTGTAGTTGGGGAAGTTATCACAAACATTAAATCCTAGGCCTCAAGGTGGATTGCTTGGAGATATAGAAAATCCAAACCAGGTTATGTTGATTACTTTAAGAAGTGGTAAAGAGCTTCAATGAGAACCTCTGAAGATAACTAAGAAGGTAGATGCATAATTGATTACCCCACAGGTATCTGAGCCAAGTGCTGAAAATTCCAGGAAATCTGAGTACTCAAAAACTAAAGTTATTGTTGAACCAAAAAGAAAAAGATATTTTCACTTCCTTTTCCTCAAAGGCAAATAAAAGCTAAGGAGGATGCAATGTTCAAGAAGTTCTTTGACACGTTCAGAGAGCTTCACATCAATTTACTTATGTTAGATATTTTACAGGAAATGCCCAACTATGCTAAGTACTTAAGGGATGTGGTTGCTAATAAAGTAAAATTACAGGATGTGGAGGCCATAACACTCACTGGAGAGTGTAGCGCGGTAATGATACATAAAATGCCCACGAAGCTTAAGGACCTAGGGAACTTCACTCTCTCTATTCAATTGGGAGTAGTAAGGTGGTCCATGAGTTGAGTGATTTAGGGGATGTCATAAATTTGATGCCTCTATCTTTGTTCTACACATTGGGATTGGGAAAGCCTAGACCTACCACCATGGTTCTGCAGCTTGTAGACGGGTCAATTTCCTATGCTGAAAGAATTATAAAGGATGTCCTCATAAAATTTAGTAAATTCATTATTCCAGCTGACTTTATTGTTCTATACTTTCAGGCAGACGAATAAGTATCAATTATTTTAGGGTGCGTATTTTTAGCTACGGGAGGAGCATTGACTGATGTGAGAGAAGAAACACTGACTATAAGATTGAATAATGAAGAGTCCATTTTGAAGGTATACAAGCCACTCAATGAACTATCCCAATATAAAGACTTGTGAATGATCAAAGTTATTGAAAGGTTTAAGTGTGGGGTGGTTATTTCACAAAAGATCTCTTCTGATACCCTCATCGAGTTGCCTAAGCTACTACTACCACCACCACTTGATTTGATGCTAATTGATGAGCCTGGAAAGGCTAAAGTTAAAAAATCTGTTGCCCTTGAGAAGTCATACCCAAGAGGGGTGAATAAAATAAGAAGATGCAGACTAAGCATGAGAAAAAAAATAAAAGAGAAGGACTAAGTCGTTGAGTTGGATCATGCCGCGACACTAAATCAGGCGTTGCTTGGGAGGCAACCCAGGTTACGTAGGTATGTTTTCTTTTTAGTTTTTAGTTTTTACTTCACGTAGTTTTATTTTTGTTGAGTCGCAGGGTATGAGAAGTCTGAGTGCTGGAAACTGAGCTAAGAAGCATGGAAAAAACAGAGTGTGGGGTTTCGCAAACCCTATTGATGCAAAATATGCTACTAGCTAGGCCTAGAGGCCTCAAAGAGTATTTTTATATCTTACCTTAAAGTTCACTTTGGGGACAAAGTAGAAGTGTGGGGCGGGGAAATTTCCAAATTTAGGCTCAATTTAAAAAAAATTGTGCAATGATGTTCTTGTTGGTGCTATTTGTGATTTCATGGTGCAAGTGTTTTAATTATAAAAAGCATGTTGATTTATAAGAATTACTACTTTTGAGACTCTTAGGTTTACTTTTGTGGCTCTTGTTCTTGTGGCTTAAATTTGAATTAATACTATTGTCAGTTGAGAATCTATGATGATCCTATTGAGTTAAGCATGTGTTGTATGTGTGTGAGGTATTTGTATATTCATTATCTCCTGTGATGTCTAGAACTTTACTACTGTATGTGCAAAGTCAAATACAGGATGTGAGTTTAGGAGATGATTTAGGCGTTTCTTTGATAGCCTTATTTTATACCTTCTTTTTGACCTACCCTTTGTGCATAATCTTAGTCAGACCCGTTGAGCCTTTAGCTTTTTCTTTAAAAGACTCATATGTATCCTAATACCTTCTTTGAATGACCTGAATTTTATCCAAATATCTCCTAGGTGCTTTTAGTGTAAAATTAATTGAGCGAGCAGTTTGAACAATAAGAGGAGAAAGGTGAAATTGAAGCCCCAAAAATAATAGATATTGGGGTGTACAATTATTATATGTGATGGTTGGGAGTTGAGTAATGAAAATAATAAAAATTTGTTCAAATTGAATAAGTTGTGCATGGCATGATCCCACTGTAGTGTTTGTGAATATGCTTAAATAAAATGGGGTGAAACAAAAGAATGGGATGGATAAAAGTTGTGTTGAGTGGTTGTTGGAGATTTGTTTAAATTAATAATGTGTTGCAATAAATCACTTAGGGGAGATAGTCACTATCCCAAAATAGTTCCTACATGTCCGTTAGACTTTGTTACAACCCAAAAAGATCTAATCGATTCTATGCCTTACATTCTGATATTAATGGAGTACTATACTAAGGTCAAGCCTATGGTTCATTATGTGTAACTTGTGAATTCCTTGTGAGAGTGAGCATAACTTAATTTCTTACCTATTGTGTTTTGGAATGCATTATTGTGAGTAATTTTGGGTAACACTCTTGTGGTGAGAGACACGTGTATTGATGAATATGGGTGATTTGTGTGATATCTTTGATTGATAAATATGCACGAGTTTGCCATTTTTTGAATCAATTCTTGAGGCTAGGGAATTTTGAAGTAGGATTCTTGAGCTTTCAATTGTGCATATAACATGCTTAGTATAGAAACTTGCATTCTGTGTAGTCATTGTAGTACTAGCTTAAGTGTCTTATAGTAGTATAAGTGTAGAGTCACCTCAGTGGTTTTATACACTTTTGGGTCATTATTCTAGATTATTTCATCGTGTTTTAAGGATGACTTAAGTGCTTAACATGTTCATATTGATATAAATAAGATTCTAAGTGAATAAGTGTATATTTACAATGTGTTATACACTATCAAGTCCACAATGCAAGAATCCAGCAACAACAACAAGATGAACAAACTAATACAAGAACAACAAGTTGAACAACAAGTGATAGTGAATTGAAATAGACCACACACGGCTTCACGAGGCTTTAAAATCACGTTTTTAGAACAAGATAATGAAGTTTTCAACAAGAACCATCAAGTCAACAAGGTGCTAGTGAATCGAAAGAGCCCCACACGGCTTCACTAGACTTCAAGATTACAAAACACAATCTTAACAAAATTACAAGAAGATAGTAACTTGACATGTAATATTCAAGAGTCTAAGAACCCTAAAAACAAGAGAGGGCCCTAAGTCCAAATAATATTAACACCAAGTTCTTACTTGGACCAAGAGGAACTCTATGACCTCAAGATCCTTGTTTCTAGCCAAGATACAACACAAGTATCACTCTACTTGTGAGCTTTCAAATTTGGGGCTTATCCAATGGAAGAGAGAGAAGTTCCTCAATATTACAAGTGTTTATGTCTCCAAATGTTATGAAAGAACTACCTGCCAAATAACCCTAATATTGTCTATTTATATTACACCATAAATAAAGGAGAAAATAACCAGATTTTCCTTTCCATGGGGTGGCCTTGGAGGGTAAGTTTATTACACTTAAAGGCCCCTCTTCACACTTAAAAACATTTATATCATTAGGTGGATCAATCACCAACGCATAAACAGCCATTTGCATGAATAAGGCTTGGAGTTTTTGTAACTCCCGAGCTTTACTACGTGTGAATGGTCGTGAACTTGTTGGATAGATTGATACACCCATATTATCCTCTCCATCTTGAGAGTAATTTGACCTAAAATTTGGCATTTGGTCGTCTTCAACCGTATCCACGAGATAAAGATCACACATGTTGAAAGTATTTTGCCCTTGATATTCCGATGAAAGGTCAATATTGTAGGCGTTGTCATTGATTTTCTCAAGTACTTGGAATGGACGATCACCCCTCGGTATTAATTTGGGATTTCTTTGAGATGGAAACCAATCCTTTCGAAGATGCACGCACACCCAATCTCCCAGCTCAAGAATGAGTTTCTCTCTCCCCTTGTTGGCCCTTCTTGCAATTTCTTAGTTTTTCTTCTCAAGTCAAAGTCGCACCTTCTCATGTAAATTATTCATTGAATCTTCCCGCTTGCTTCCATCTAAGCTAATCATGAGATTACTTGGCTAAGGAGTTAAATCCAAAGGGGTAAGGGGGTTGAGGCCGTATACACACTCAAATGGAGTCATTCCTGTACTTGAGTGTATGACACGGTTATAGACAAACTCAATCAATGGTAAGTGCTCCTCCCAAGAAGTCATTTTTCCCTTAACCATGGAATGTAGCATAAAACCCAAAGTCCTATTTACTACTTCCGTTTAGCCATCGGTTTGTGGGTGGCAAAATATAGAGAACAACAACCTGGTACCAAGCCTACCCCACATGGACTTCCAAAAGTGACTTAGGAACTTAGAGTCCCTATCACTCTCAATGGTCCTCAGAACACCATGTAATTTGACAATATTATCAACAAATAAAGAGGTCATGCTATGTGCGTCATCACATTTAGAGCAAGGAATGAAGTGCGCCATCTTAGAAAATTGATCAACTATAACAAAGATACTACCTCGTCTAGTCCTTGGTAGCCCTAACACGAAATCCAAGATATATCAAGACAAGGACGTAGAGGGGTGGGCAGCGAAGTGTACAACCCATGAGGTAGGAGCCGACATTTGGGTCCTTTGCATTCTAGACATTGGTCGTAAATCCTAACTACGTCCTTGTGCATTCTTGGCCAATAGAATTGCTCTTCCAATATTTTTAGGGTCTTTTCGACCCCAAAATGACCCATTATACTGCCATCATATGCTTCCCTCACAAACAACTCTCTCCAAGAGCTAGAGGGTACATACAATTGTCTACCTTTAAATAAGTAACCGTCAAACATGTCAGAGGGATTTAAACCCCTAGCCGAATCCCACTTTTCCCTACCTAATTCTTCATATTCCCTAAAGATAGGAGAAAAGTGAGGGTTATCGGGATACAATCCTCTTAAGCTCTCAAAACTCATTAATTTGGAGGACAAAGTGGACATAACAACATGTTTTCTAGACAAAGAATCGGCTAAAACATTGTCCTTACCCTTTTTGTATTGGATAACATAAGGGAAGGTCTCAATAAACTAAATCCATTTGGCATGCCATTTTTTAAGCTTGTCTAGTGCCGAAGATGCTTTAAGGATTCATGGTCCATTCGTATCACGAACTCCTTAGGCCATAAGTAGTGTTTCCAAGTGGCCAAGGCTCTAATAAAGGCATACAATTCTAAATCATACGTGGAGTAGTTTAGAGTTTCTCCTTTGAGCTTTTCGGTAAAGTAAGCAATGGGTTTTAAATCTTGCATCAAAACAGCCCCTATACCTACTTTACTCGCATCGCACTCGACTTCGAATGTCTTATCAAAGTTGGGCAATTGTAACAAAGGCGCGGAGATGAGTATAGCTTTCAAATCTTCAAAAGCCTTAGCTTGCTCGTCACCCCAGTTGAAGGGTTGATCTTTTCGAATGACGTTGGTCAATGGGGTGGCTATGGTGCTAAATCCTTTCACAAACCTTCTATAAAAACTACCCATCCCATGGAAGCTTTATACTTCTCCAACGTTTTGTGGGATTCGCTAATTTTTTATAGCATTTATCTTGGATTCATCCACTTCGACCCCTCTTTAACTAACAACAAAACCCAAGAAAACAACTTCATTAACACTAAAGAAGCATTTTTCCAGATTTGCGTACAGATTTTCCTTTCTAAGGACCTCAAACACACATTGTAAATACATCACATGCTTATCTAAAGACTTTCTATAAACCAAGACATCATCAAACTAGAAAACAACAAACTTTCCTATAAATGGCTTCATCACATGATTCATTAGCCTCATAAAAGTACTTGGAGCATTTGTTAGTGCGAATGCCATAACCATCCATTCATTGAGACCAAACTTGGTCTTGAAGGTAGTTTTCCATTTATCATCGGGTTACATTCTTATTTGGTAATAGCCACTCCTTAAATTAATCTTGGAAAATAAACACGAACCATTCAATTCATCAAGCATATCATCTAACCTAGGGATAGGGTGACGATATTTTACTGCAATCTTATTGATGGATCAGCAGTCCACACACATACGCCACGTTTTGTCTTTCTTAGGAACTAGTAGCACCAGAACCATACGCGAACTCATGCTCTCCTTGATATACCCTTTGTTGAGGAGTTCCTTAACTTGACTTGCAATTCCTTGGTGTTCGTATGCTTCTATAAGTCGGCTTGTTTGGCAATTGTGAGCCCAGAACAAAATCAATTTGGTGCTCAATTCCCCGAAGTGGGGGCAATCCTTGCGAAAGTTCTTTGGGAAATACATCTTCATAATCCTGCAACACAAAAGAAATCAAAGGATAAATGAATGAATTAGTGGGGTTAGTATTAAAACAATGATCCAAAAGTAACATAGGTGTGTCCTCATCATGATCCATGAAGAGTTTCTTCTTTCTAACCAACATCACCATGTTTTCCTTCCCCTTTTATGTTGAGGTAGCCTCGGATACCCCTACTGATCCACATACGGGCTCCCCTCTTTTTTCTTTCTTTTTAAATTTTTTTCCCTTTTTCTTCAATTCTCTCATCTTTTGATGCCACTCATTTACTTGGGAAGGCAAAAGAGGATGAAGTGTGACCTTTCATCCATCCTTCTCAAGTGTATATCGATTGAACCTCCCATCGTGTTTCGTAGACCTATCATATTACCAAGGTTTACCTAGTAACAAGTGACACACTTGCATTGGCATCACATCACAAAGCATTTCATCGTGGTAGTCTCCCACCTTAAACGATATCACACATTGCCTTATGACCTTTAATTCACCATATTCATTCAACCATTACAACTTATAAGGACTAGTGTACGGTGTAGTTGTCAACTTCAAAAAGTTTACCATAGCAACATTAACAACATTTGCACAACTACCACTATCGATCACCAAAGTGCACACACTCCCCTTTAAGACATTTAGTATGGAATAGATTTTCCCTTTGACTTGGGTCATCTATTGCCTTACTAATCATAACGCGCCTAACTACAAAGTTTAGAACCACATACTCCTATTCTTGCGGATAAACATCTTTACCAACATTATCATCATCATAATGTGGTCCATTCTCAGGTTCCTCTCCATCTTGAGGCTCGGCCTCATCCTCCCTCATTTCAAGACCCACCTCTTTACCAAGGTAATACAATCTCCCTTCCCGTAGAATCACGTTGTATTGGTTTGGACATTCATTGGATTTATGTCCCCAACCTTGGCACTTGAAACATTGAAATCCCCTTGGGTTAGGATACTTATGAACTTCTTGCTTTTGAGGAATTTTGTGGACTGTTTTAGGCTCGGGCAGCCTTGTAGTGGTGGTTTGGTCCTTGTTTTTAGGCCAACCCAAAGAGTATTGAGCCATCTCCTTGCTTCTAGGCCAACCCGAGGTGGATTGTCCCCTTTCCTTGAACGACGACCTCTCTTTAAGTTCCCTTTCAATATCAAGAGCCACTTGAAAAATACCTTTAACGGTATCAAACTTGTGAAGTTTTAAATAATTGGAGATCTCTTTGTTCAACCCACACTTGAACCGGATGATGTCATAACTGATTTATTCCCTATGATGATCGAGCTTCGACATGAGTTGTTGAAACTTATCATAATACTCCATCACACTTTTGTTACCTTGACGCAAGTTGTATAATCTAGCAAGCAACTTATGGAAATAACTCTCGGAAAGGTACCGTTGTCTCATCAAGTACCTCAACCGAAACCAAGGTGGTGGTTGCCCATCAACTAATTCATTACCAAACCGCTTGACGTACTCCCACCAAGTGTTAGCATAACCCTCAAAATGAGCTATGGCATATCAACTTTTCTTTTCTTCTGAGATATCATTAACCTGGAAAACTTTATCACAGGCCAATTCCCAAGCTAAGTAGACCTCGGGGTTACTTTCACCTTTAAAGATTGGTAGGCTCAACTTGATGGTGTTGATGCCTACATCTCTCTCTTGGTGTTAATTTCCGCTTTCTCCATACCCTCGATATCTCCTTTGATATCCACGACTCTCTCTCATCTCCTCCTCCCTTATGAAATCATTCTCAAAGGCTTCATATATTTCATATCCTTCTCTACTATATTCCTCAAAGTAAGCTGGATGGTTTGGGACATTTTCAACTTGATTTGGAGGAATTGGATTTTATAGAGGTGGTGGTCTTTGGTTTAACGGAACTTAGAAGGGAGGGTTCAGATTTAGAGGAGGTACTTGACATCCAATTCCCTCTTATGGAACTTTAGGAGTTTGGAAATGTATTAGTCTAATGGTTTCATAGTTTACAGGGAAAGGAATGGCTTGGCTTGTGGCATTTAGTGGAGCTTGGGGTGGATTTAGCATTTGGTATACTGTTTCGGGAGTGATGGTTGCGGATGAAGTTCCATCATTCCCACTTGAAGAAACATGTAGAGGAGTAGAAGGGCTAGAGTTCCTTTGACTCTCCACTTGTTCTAATCTCCCACTAATAGCCGACACATCTCCCTTTATTGTTGTCAAATCCCCTCTCACGGCTCCAACTTCCGTATTCAACCTTTCAAGTGTTCGGGTAACGGCCTCAAGAGAGGCCCTCATAGAGTCAAGAGCATTAGTATCCATATTTTGGGACGTAGTACCCTCCATTGTCAAGGTATTACCTACAAAATCAGCAAACAAGTTAGTGAAAAAAAATCCTCCCCTCACTTACACTCTTTGGATCACCTCACACTTTAGTTCCACAAGTATTGTAGATTGGCTAGTAACCCGTGAATCCTTAAGGTATGAGTAAGCTCTTATCCGGAGTGGAGTCTTTTTTTGAAGACTCAAATAATTCTCATTGGACTAGAACCAAGAAGTAGCAACGTATTCAAAATATAAAAGCACCCAAGTAACCGTTGACACGAACAAACAGATTCAAAGGACTAATTGACAACCTAGTAGGAATGTACTAGTTTGTTAATTAGTTCTATAACCAAGTAAGGAAACCAAGAATCAATAATTAAAAACTAGAAAATATCCAAATTTGAACTTATTAGTGATGTGGAAGTAGCAATGGTGATGTGGCAGCATGTAATTGGTCTTGGTCTCACACAATAATTTTTTGTCACAAATCTGAAATTTCAATATTCACACAACTTGTAATGGATGACAATTGGTTTTGGAGGGAAAGTAAAAGTCTTGTACTCTTTTTAACTTTTCAAACTCAAAAAGATGATATTTGACTATAATAATCCCACAAAACAAGGTCCCTTGATTTAAGGAAAAGTGATTGTCAAGTCTAGGAAGTGATGTGTGCAAGTCTTCTCACCAATAACTTTATAACTTTTGTCTTACAACCTTTTGGATCTATTTTATACCTTTGTTGTCTTAAGTTGTAAGAATAGATGAAGAACAAGATGAACACCACAACAAACTTCAACAACACAATATCAACATCTTCAAGAACACAACACAAAACCACCAATTGTCATCAACAAGGTACAACCTACGGCCCACTTCAAGTTGCCATAACAATGGTCAATATTATAAGCTCAACTTTAGATCTAGACACTTTTAGTGTTGGTGATAAAGAAATCAACACTAGAAACACACTAAAAATTAAAATAACACCTATATCTAAACACACAAACACCAAACTTGACCAAGACAACAAGATGGACAGATTTCTCTTTTTCTTTTTTCTAAAATTTTCAGATTTCAAGTAAAAAAAAATTTTAATTTTCGTCCAAGAGAGCCCAAGATTGGTAGTGTAGGAACAAAACCAGCCTTTCTTTGATATCAAATGATACATTATCAAGTCCAAAATGCAAGAATCCAGCAACAACAACAAGATGAATAAACTAATACAAGAACAGCAAGTTGAACAACAAGTGCTAGTGAATCGAAATAGGCCACACACGGCTTCATTAGGCTTTAAGAATCACGTTTTTAGAACAAAATAATGTAGTTTTCAACAAGAAACAGTAAGTCAACAAGGTGCTAGTGAATCAAAGGAGCCCCACACGGCTTCACTAAACTTCAAGATTACATACAATCTTAACAAGATTACAAGAAGATAGTAACTTGACATGTAATATTCAAGAGTCTAAGAACCCTAAAAATAAGAGAGTACCCTAATACTAAAGAATATTAACTCCAATTTCTTACTTGGGCCAAGAGGAACTCTATGACCTCAAGATCCATGTTTCTATCTAAGACACAACACAAGTATCACTCTACTTGTGAGTTTTTATATTAGGGTCTTCCCCAATGTAAGAGAGAGAAGTTCCTCAATATTACAAGTGTTTATGTCTCCAAATGTTATGAAATAACTACCTGCCAAATAACCTTAATATTATCTATTTATATTACACCATAAATGAAGGAGAAAATAACCAGATTTCCCTTTCCATGGGGTGGCCTTGAAGTGTAAGTTTATTACAATTTAATACCCCTCTTCAACCTTAAAAACATTTAGACTATTAGGTGGATCAATCACCAACTCACAAACGGCCATTTGCATAAATAAGGCTTGGAGTTTTTGTAACTCCCGAGCTTGGCTACGTGTAAATGGTCATGAACTTGTTGTATGGCTTGATACACCCATATAAATGTATAAAGTGTATTCTAAACAATTTTGGGTTTAATTGGATCACTTAGAGTTCAATCAAGGAAACTAGTGTTACTAGTTTGAGCTAGGTATGTGTCTAATCTATCTCATTGGATTCTATTGTATTTAATGTATTCCAAATAGTGTTAATAATGTTATTATATGTGGAACAAATTTTTGGTAGTATAAAAATTTCAAGTGAGTCAATTAAAGAGTTGAAACATGAAGTGGAAGATCATGGAGATTAGTCGTGTCTTAGCTCTTATTTTGATTTGTCGTGATGGATATTGTGTTGTTTAAACCTCTAATTCGTGTGGTGTGTTCTTTAAGGATCTTTTGTGAGCTTAATATGATGATATATGGATGATTTTAAGGCTGTGAAATCATGCGAAATACACCACAAAGTTAAGGACGAAAGGAGGAACGACCAATACTTAACCAAATTTCAAGATACAATTTACAGTAAGGTGTCGCGATAGGGGTGCGTCGCAAACCCTACTTGACCTAACAATCCAACATGATGCAACCATAGCTTTACTTTACCTGATAGTTCATAGCAACCCCTAGTCAATTCAAACCACCATCGCGGTGCGACCCTACTTCAAACACAGCCAAAGAGTGCAATTTGAATTCTATACAGCTTAGGACTTGTTGTCTACTATAAATACACCTTTGTACTCATTGTTAATCATCTTGGGACGTCTTGAAAATCAATGAGGAATCTACAACTTCATAACATTGGTTCTTATATTTTTTAGTTAGCATTCCATTAGATCATAACATGACTTCAACTTCTTGGATCATGTTTATGATGATGAGTGGCTAAGAACCCTTTTTCCGGGTTTGAAGCCAAAAACATGAGTACAATTGTTTTGAGTTAAGTTTTTTGATTTTCTTATCATTTTTGGTTGTGTTTATAATCTTATTTTGACTATTTTAAGGCTTGATCACTCTTAAAATAGGCCTATTATCAATCTTGAGAACTCGGGAGAGGGAATAGGGAGATAGAATGTGGGATTAAATAAAGTATGGTTCGTAGTCTTTTATGAAATAAGGAATACAAATTAGTGTCTAGAATAGGAATGTACTTAGATGCCTTTCTTGATTCAAATATAGGATGATAGCTTAAATAACCTAATTGAATTATTACATCCCCGCTCAACAATGTAGTTGTAATGTCCACATTAGGTACTTGGTTGGAGGTCAGAAGGCCATGATCATGTGATTAACCCTATGAATCGACAACCAAGATAAGCAAGTTAATGAATGAAGTTCAATAACACAGTATCAGTGTTCAAGGTGCTTCAACCCTGGGTTTTACTCCTATTGATTGTCCAAGATCTTTACTTTACACATTATTACTTTACTTATGGTTACAAATTTCAAACTCTCTTTTGGTTACTCTTGCATCAAATTAATCTAAACTGTGAACTATAATTGAATCGTTGTTTAACCAAGTCCCTATGGGATTGATACATGGATTTCATTAGGCCACTTTACTACTTAATATACCATGTACACTTGCATGTGCGCCTGGGCGCTGGCAGCCTACATACGATCCGTAGGTCCTATATACTACCACATGTTGACTTGGCAAGTGTTGAGAGTTATCTTTTCAGCCCTTTTTCGATTCTCGAACATGCTTTAATCACAAATAAGCTGGAAAACATCCCTAATATTCATAATTGCTCCAAAAATAGCTAAAAATGCCTTTTCACCTTTTCCATAAACTTATCATCCAAAATATGATTTCCTGCAAAACATACCCAAAACGGATCATATCCAACAAAATAACCTCGAAAATTTGCATCTTTCCTTGTTTTAAGCATCGAAAGTGCTATATTTCTATAGCACATCAAGAAGTAACCCTCCAGCACATACCAAGAAAAGAAAATAAACAAATTGATACCTTAGTTGCTTTGGCCTCAACCCTAACTCTTCCAAATTAGACATGAGTTACTATTTTCCATGAATGGATAGTACCACTGCTGAATGAGGATGAAGATATAAATAAGGTTGAGCGCCTCGTCACTTTGTCTGAATCTGTAAAGTAAGATTAGCGACAATCGATCATTGACTACTTGTGTTATGGGATACTTCTAGAGGATCCAAGGAGAAGGACTAACATTTGTTGCCATGCACCTCGTTTCCTTTACTACAAAGATATTCTATATATAAGATCATCTAAAAGATTATTCTTATGATATTTGGGAGAGGAAGAAGTAGTTCAAGCTTTTCAAAAAGCACACTCGGGAGTTTGTAGATCTTATCAGTCTGAATCGAAGCTTTATTTTCACATTAAAAGAACAGGGTATTATTGGCCAACAATGGTGAAATATTGCTTGGACTATGCTAGAAGATGCAAAACTTGTCAATTTCATTCAAATTTCACACATCAACCTCTTGAAGTATTACACCAAACTATAGCATATTGGTCATTCAACGCTTGAGGATTGGGTGTTGTTGGATTACTGCTAAAATATTTTGGTGGACACTTGTACATCAAGGCTACGATGGGATTACTTCTAAAAATGAGTCAAAGTTGTTTCTCACAAAGAAGTAAAGAAGGAGAATGTTGTAAACTGTAACACCCCGTAAATTTTTTTCGTACACTTATCGCGATTATATGGAGTCCTAAAGACTTGCGTATGGGTTAAATTAAGTTTATGTTGTTCGGAAGTATCCCGTCAATAGTCGTATGAGTAGGTATTGGAATAAGCTTTCCAACGATATAAAGTTTGCCCAAAACAGAGGAGTATTTCATATAAGCGAGCACGTTCGAAATTTCAAAACGGTGGCCGGGAAGCCTGTGAACAGTGATTCTGCAGGAAAATTTCTGCAGCTAGGCACACCAACTTGAGACGATCATAACTCCTTGTGCAAACGGAACTGTGTGGGCTGCTGTATATAGACGAAAAGCTCCGAGAGTCTTCTTTCTAATGAAATTGGTTTCATTCAAATCCAACATCTGAGTAAGGAGTTATACTCGTTTTACTTCAGCCTCTCAAAACAGATTTTTGTGAACAGTAAATTAGCAGGCAAATACTGAGGCCTGCCAGTTTTTGGGTCAACTTTGAACGATCATAACTTCCTCAATATAATGAACTGGGCGAGCTACCATATATCAAAAGAAAGATCTTTGAGTCGTCTTTCTAATGCAATTGGTTTCAGACAAATCCAGCATCTAAGTAAGGAGTTATACTCGTTTTACTTCAGCCTCTCAAAACAGATTTTTGTGAACGGTAAATTAGCAGGAAAATACTGAGGCCTGCCAGTTTTTGGGTCAACTTTGAACGATCATAACTTCCTCAATATAATGAACTGGGTGAGCTACCATATATCAATAGAAAGATCTTTGAGTCTTCTTTCTAATGAAATTGGTTACATCCAAATCTAATATCTGCGTAAGGAGTTATACGCGTTTTACTTCAGCCTCTCAAAACAGATTTTTAGGGTCAACTTCAAACGATCCTAACTCCTTGTACAGGACGAACTGGGTGGCCTAATTTATATGAAATGAAAGACCTCTTAATTATCTTTACAATGATACCAATTTCACCCAAATCCGATATCGGCGCAAAGAGTTATGATCGATTTACTTCAGCCTGTCAAAACTGTCCACTGGGGACAGATTCGGAATTTATTTCAATTTTTAGGGCACAATGGTCATTTTCTATTTGGACGAAAATTTGGTCTTAAAAACCTGCACTTAGCCTCAATTTTATCAGATTTTATCCAAATTTTAGGAAAGGTGGGAACCCTAACCAATTTCAACCCCAAATATTTTGTGATTCAACCGTAGAAAATTCAAATTAGTTCCGTAGTTGTGTTCACCATCTCGGAAGCTTCAAGAAGCACCCCATGGTTATGTAAGGAGGATCATAAATACAAGAGTTCATTGTTAAGGTATGAATATTGTTTATTCTTGATTCTTATCCATGAATAAGTATTTATAAAGGATTATGAGTGTTGTCTTGATGTTGGAAGATAACTAGAAACATAGTTATGACTGGTTGTGTATAAATTGTTAGTAGTAAATTATGGAAGTTGCTGTAAATTATGGAAGTTGCTGTATTGGATTATGGAGGATGAATTGTGGTGATATATCATTATATTAGTGGTTATGTATGCCTAGTGATCATGTTGGTATTGGATGGTGATTAAGAAGGAAAATAAAGGCTAAGAGTGATGTTGAGGGATATTTCATGAAAATGCATGATATGTGAATGTAATAAGAGTATAAGAGGATGTATGTAGTACTCCTATTGATGAGCTAAAGGATTACTTCCTAGACATTATTTGGTGAAGTTAATACCTAAATGGTAAGGTTTGGTTGCTAATACTAGTTGCCACAAATGACTTATTGTAGATAAGTGTTCGAAGAGTACGGGAAGTCACTTGTATTGAAGTGGTTATATCAAGGTATGTAAGACATACTCTATCTATTCTTTGGCATGAATAATGACCCATGTCACTCTCAAGTAAGCTTCCAACATTGTCCTACGACACATGACACATAATAACATCATATGATCTTCGACACTCCCTATTGAACTTGTTTTCACTTTTAAGATGTCCGGCTAGTCAAAAACGTCCATATACTATTGTTGACTCCGAAATGGTTTAATGAGGTATCCATGATTCTCTACTTCATCTTAATGATATTGATTACCTATTTACATGTTTTTCCTATTGAGGTATCATGGTTTCAAGTTCCATAAAGTGTGACCACAAAGTAACCAATCTCAAAGATTAATTGAATTATGAAATGGAATGTCTATATTTTAAATTGATGATTTGATGTATTGTATTAGTACCACTGATCAGTTGGTCATCGTATTATAAAGATTATCTATATATGCTATTCCAGGGGTGGTCCCTGATGTATTGTATTAGTACCACTGATCAGTTGGCCATTGTATGACATATGTTATGTATTGATAAGGATTACGGGAAGTAATGATATGCAAGTAATGTGCAGGTATCCCATCAGTTCTTTTAAGTGTGGTCTACTCATACTGTTTATTCACTCGTATCTGGTTTCTGTTGACCTTTTGTATATCATCTTGATACTCACTGCCTTACATACTCAGTACATATTTCCGTACTGACGTCCCTCACGGGGGACCTGCATTCATGCCTGTAAGAACAGGTACTTCAGGTCGTACACCTCCGCAGTAAGAGCCAGGACGTTCTGTTGTTAGTGGTGAGCTCCAGTTGTTTCGGGGCATCCCAAGTCGTCTCTATATGTACTTTTGGTATTTGCATAAAAGTCTTTTGTGGGCGGGAGTTTGTCCCGACCCCAACTTAGTTGTGTATCTATGTAGAGGCTTTTGTAGACATATTGTACAGCCATAGGAGTGTTTGGTTGATAGACGTGATGGCTCTGACGGCCAATTACTGTTTATATATATATATATATATACGTGTCTGCTGGGCTGATACAGGTACTGTTTTTTCTTCTATTTACAACGAAGTGCTGCCCAAATTTCTAATTTTCATAAGTAATGTGAATGTGAAAGTATAGGTTATGAACGGGTTCTCCCGGGCCTCCTCGGCTACGGGTGCCAGTCTGCTCCAATGGGATTTGGGGTGTATTGAAGTGGTATCAGAGAAGTTCATCCTAGTGAGTCTACAAAGCCGTGTCTACGTAGAATCTCGTTTATCGGTGTGTTGTGCACCACATCTATAAACAGGAGGCTATTGGACATTTAGGGATTGTTTCCACTTTTCATTTCTTAGATCGTGCAATAGATCCCATATTAGAGATAAAGTCATAATCAATCGCTTTATCCAATTGTTTCTTTTTTTATTTATTATAGTGACGATGCCGGTTACAAGGAGAAAGAATAAGTGGAAACGAGTAGATGCAGTGGCCGGAGAAGGTACTAGTAAGTCACCACCGGCACAAGTTGAGCAAAGTGAGTCTCAAGCTGAGCATATATCAGGCGCTTCTTCTCCTCCGGAAGGGCCGTCTATTAATGTTGTTGATCGAGATTTGAGGGATGCAGTACAACTTCTGATGCGTATAGTTGCCGGTCAAGTTCAAGGGCAAGCTATTCCTACCACGGGTTCTAGTGGTATGGATAGAGCAGCTAGCCTTCGGACTCAGGATTTTCTGAAATTGGATCCTCCTACTTTTACCGGATCAGATATTAATGAAGACCCGCAGGACTTTGTCGATCAAACCCAAAGGGTTCTAGATGTTATGCATGTATCCGGTAAAGAGATGGTTGAGCTAGCAGCATATAGACTGAAAGGAGAGGCTATATTGTGGTACGAGGATTGGAAACGATCTAGGGGTATTGATGCACCTCCAACTACGTGGGGAGAGTTCAAAAATGCATTTATTGATCATTATCTTCCATTTGAGACTCGTCAGGCCCGTGCTGATCAATTCTTGAATCTTCGTCAGGGTAATATGAGTGTAAGAGAGTATAGTCTTCGATTTAACTCCTTGTCTCGATATGCTTCTAATGTGGTAGCTACTATGGACGACAGAGTTCATCACTATGTGAATAGATTGGAACCATACTTGGTTAGAGATTGTACCATTGCTTCTTTGAACAAGGACATGGATATAGCGAGGATACAAGCTTTCGCTCAGAAGATGGAAGAGCAGAGGCAAATAAGAAGAACCCAGGAATCAGAAAAAGGATATTCTAAGCGGCCCAGAGCTATAGGGCAGTTTGTGGCATCTCAGGGAGGTTTTAGGCCTTCGTTCTCTCATAGATTGCCTAGACCGTTATCTTCTTATCCTGCAATTAGTGCTCCACCACAATTTCAAAGGTTCAGAGGTAATCAGTTCGGGCAAAGCAGTGAAAATCAGAGTTCGCGAACAGTGGGGTATCAAGGGCAAGGGAGTATGAGTCAATTGAGACCTCCACGACACCCGTGCCCCATTTGTAGAAAATTTCACTTTGGCGAATGTCGGCTTGGGACGAATAGTTGCTTTTGGTGCGGTAAGCCAGGGCATATGGCTAGATATTGCCCACGCAGGACCACAGGTAGTATAACACGACCTACCGGATCAGCTGTTGCGTCATCTTCGGTTCCTCCTTTGAGTAGGGGTGCACAACCTATGGGTCATGGTAGAGGTGATAGAGGAGTAGCTAGTGCTAGCGGAGCTCAGAACCGTGTGTATGCCCTAGCAGATCGGCAGAATTTAGAGGCTTCTCCAGACGTGGTTACAGGTACGTTGTCCATCTTTGCATTTGATGTGTATGCCTTAATTGATCCTGGTTCTACATTATCGTATGCTACTCCTTTGGTTGCGGGAAGGTTCGGAAGAAAACCCGAATTATTAGCCAAGCCATTTGAAGTATCAACGCCAGTGGGGGAATCTCTTATAGCTAGGAATGTTTATCGAAATTGTGTTGTGAATATTTGTGGTCGTGATACTTTTGCCGATCTTGTTGAGTTGGAAATGGTAGATTTTGATGTTATTATGGGCATGGATTGGTTAGCGTCTTGTTATGCTACAGTAGATTGCCGTTCTAAGAAGGTATATTTCCATTTCCCAAATGAGGCATTCCTTGAATGGAAGGGTAATGTTGGCGCGCCGAGAGGTAGATTTATTTCTTACTTTAAGGCAAGAAAAATGATTTCCAAGGGGTACATATACCATCTGGTTAGAGTAAGGGATGTAGAGGCAGAGCCGCCAACTTTTCAGACCGTTCCGGTTGTGAATGAATTTCCTGATGTATTTCCTGAAGAACTACCAGGTTTACCTCCTGAACGAGAAGTGGAGTTTGGTATTGATTTGTTGCCAGACACACAGCCAATCTCAATTCCTCCTTATAGAATGGAACCAGCAGAGTTGCGAGAATTGAAAGAGCAACTGAAAGACTTACTAGAGAAGGGATTCATCAGGCCTAGTATGTCCCCTTGGGGAGCACCAGTATTGTTTGTGCATAAGAAAGATGGTTCGCTGAGGATGTGTATTGACTATCGGCAATTGAATAAGGTGACTATTAAGAATAAGTACCCCCTTCCCCGAATTGATGATTTATTTGACCAGTTGCAGGGTGCCCAGTGTTTTTCCAAGATTGACTTGAGATCAGGCTATCATCAAGTGAGGGTCAAGGATAAAGATATACCCAAGATAGCTTTCCGAACACGGTATGGTCATTATGAATTCCTGGTTATGTCATTTGGGCTGACAAATGCACCCGCAGTTTTTATGGATCTGATGAATAGGCTGTTTAAGCCGTTTCTAGATGTGTTTGTGATAGTTTTCATAGATGATATTCTGGTCTACTCTAGATCAGAAGAGGACCATGTTAATCACTTAACGCAGGCGTTGCAGATTCTTCGTGATCGTAAGCTGTATGCGAAGTTTTCTAAATGTGAGTTTTGGCTCAAGTCAGTGGCATTTTTGGGCCATATTGTATCCAGTGAAGGCATAAAAGTTGACACTCAGAAGATTGAGGCTGTGAAGAATTGGCCAAGACCCACGACGCCTACGGAGATTCATAGTTTCCTCGGGTTGGCAGGTTATTATAGAAGGTTTGTTGAAGGTTTTTCTTCTATTTCTGCACCTTTGACTAAGTTGACGCATAAAGCCTCCAAGTTTCAATGGAATGATGCCTGTGAAAAGAGTTTCCAGGATCTGAAGAGCAAGTTGACTTCTACACCGGTATTGGTACTTCCTGAAGGCACAAAAGGGTATGCAGTGTACTGTGATGCTTCGAGAATTGGCTTAGGATGCGTACTAATGCAACATGGTAGAGTAATAGCCTATGGCTCTAGACAGTTGCGACCTCATGAGAGGAATTATCCCACGCATGATCTTGAGCTAGCTGCAGTTGCATTTGCTTTGAAGATATGGCGCCACTACTTATATGGGGTTCATGTTGACATATATACCGATCATAAGAGCCTGCAATATATCTTCAGTCAGAATGATCTAAACTTGAGGCAGCGGAGATGGCTTGAATTGTTGAAAGATTATGATGTTGATATCTTGTATCATCCAGGGAAGGCGAATGTGGTAGCGGATGCACTGAGTCGTAAGTCTAAAATGACATCTATAGAAAAGCAGGGGATTATTAAGGATCTTCACCAACTAGCTAACTTGGGAGTTCGACTTCTCGAAACTCCAGATGAAGAGGTTATTGTACATAATGCAGCGGAATCTTCATTGATAGCTGAAGTGAAAGAGAAGCAGTATGCAGATCCAATTTTATTGTAGCTTAAGGAGGATGTGCAGAGTGGCACGACAAAGGCATTTGAGCTTACGCGAGAAGGAGTGCTTCAGTGTCAGAATCGTTTATGTGTACCTGATGTAGTTGAGCTAAGAAAGAGAATTATGACAGAAGCACACTGTTCAAGGTACTCCATCCATCCAGGGTCGACTAAGATGTATCAAGATTTGAAAGCAATATATTGGTGGAATGACATGAAGAGGAATATTGCCGAATTTGTAGCTGAATGTCCGAATTGTCAAAGAGTCAAAGTAGAACACCAGAAACCCGGTGGTTACATGCAATGTATAGATCTTCCAGTCTGGAAGTGGGATAAGATCAATATGGATTTCATCACGGGTTTGCCTCGTACATATCGGAAGTTTGATTCCATATGGGTGATCATTGATAGGCTTACCAAATCTGCGCACTTCTTACCAGTTAAGACAACTTATACGGCGGAAGAGTATGCGAAGTTGTATATTAAGGAGATCGTTCGGTTGCATGGAGTTCCAATTTCCATTATATCCGATCGAGGAGCCCAATTTACCGCGAATTTCTGGAAGTCTTTTCAAAGGAGTTTGGGGACACAAGTAAATCTAAGTACGGCTTTTCATCCTCAAACGGACGGACAAGCGGAACGTACCATCCAGACACTTGAAGACATGCTACGAGCATGTGTATTAGATTTCAAAGGCAACTGGGATGATCACCTACCTCTTATCGAGTTTGCCTACAATAATAGCTATCATTCAAGTATCAAAATGGCACCATATGAAGCATTGTATGGAAGAAAGTGTAGATCGCCAATAGGATGGTTTGAAGCAGGTGATGCGGTCTTATTTGGACCGGATCTTGTTTATCAAGCAATGGAGAAGGTTAAAGTGATCCAACAACGGCTTGCAACAGCTCAAAGTCGACACAAATCTTATGCGGATGTTAGAAGAAGAGGACTTGAGTTTTCTATCGATGACTGGGTATTCTTGAAAGTATCACCGATGAAAGGAGTGATGAGGTTTGGCAAGAAAGGAAAGTTAAGTCCACGATACATAGGTCCGTATAAGATCATTCAAAGATTTGGACAAGTTGCTTATGAGTTAGAGCTACCTCAAGAGCTCTCAGCAGTTCATCCTGTATTTCATGTTTCGATGCTTCGCAAGTACATCGGAGATCCATCGCACATCACTACTACGGAAGATGTACAAATTACAAAAGATCTCACTTTTGAAGAAATGCCTATTGCTATTCTTGATCGCCAAATTAAAAAGATAAGGAATAAAGAGATAGCATCGGTAAAAGTACTTTGGAGGAATCAACAAGTTGAGGAGATCACATGGGAAGCTGAGGAAGCGATGAAGATTAAGTACCCTTACCTATTCAACGATGAGGAGGAGGTTCATGAGACGGAAGAAGTACAATAACAAGTAAGTGTTTGTTTTTATGCAAGGATGTTATGATGATGAATGTGTTAATTGTAAGCTTGGACATGTCTTAACTGAGTAACTATGCTAACATTCGAGGACAAATGTTCTTAAGGGGGGGATAATGTAACACCCCGTAAATTTTTTTCGTACACTTATCGCGATTATATGGAGTCCTAAAGACTTGCGTATGGGTTAAATTAAGTTTATGTTGTTCGGAAGTATCCCGTCAATAGTCGTATGAGTAGGTATTGGAATAAGCTTTCCAACGATATAAAGTTTGCCCAAAACAGAGGAGTATTTCATATAAGCGAGCACGTTCGAAATTTCAAAACGGTGGCCGGGAAGCCTGTGAACAGTGATTCTGCAGGAAAATTTCTGCAGCTAGGAACACCAACTTGAGACGATCATAACTCCTTGTGCAAACGGAACTGTGTGGGCTGCTGTATATAGACGAAAAGCTCCAAGAGTCTTCTTTCTAATGAAATTGGTTTCATTCAAATCCAACATCTGAGTAAGGAGTTATACTCGTTTTACTTCAGCCTCTCAAAACAGATTTTTGTGAACAATAAATTAGCAGGAAAATACTGAGGCCTGCCAGTTTTTGGGTCAACTTTGAACGATCATAACTTCCTCAATATAATGAACTGGGCGAGCTACCATATATCAAAAGAAAGCTCTTTGAGTCGTCTTTCTAATGCAATTGGTTTCAGCCAAATCCAGCATCTGATTAAGGAGTTATACTCGTTTTACTTCAGCCTCTCAAAACAGATTTTTGTGAACGGTAAATTAGCAGGAAAATACTGAGGCCTGCCAGTTTTTGGGTCAACTTTGAACGATCATAACTTCCTCAATATAATGAACTGGGTGAGCTACCATATATCAATAGAAAGATCTTTGAGTCTTCTTTCTAATGCAATTGGTTACATCCAAATCTAATATCTGCGTAAGGAGTTATACGTGTTTTACTTCAGCCTCTCAAAATAGATTTTTAGGGTCAACTTCAAACGATCCTAACTCCTTGTACAGGACGAACTGGGTGGCCTAATTTATATGAAATGAAAGACCTCTTAATTATCTTTACAATGATACCAATTTCACCCAAATCCGATATCGGAGCAAAGAGTTATGATCGATTTACTTCAGCCTGTCAAAACTGTCCACTGGGGACAGATTCGGAATTTATTTCAATTTTTAGGGCACAATGGTCATTTTCTATTTGGACGAAAATTTGGTCTTAAAAATCTGCACTTAGCCTCAATTTTATCAGATTTTATCCAAATTTTAGGAAAGGTGGGAACCCTAACCAATTTCAACCCCAAATATTTTGTGATTCAACCGTAGAAAATTCAAATTAGTTCCGTAGTTGTGTTCACCATCTCGGAAGCTTCAAGAAGCACCCCATGGTTATGTAAGGAGGATCATAAATACAAGAGTTCATTGTTAAGGTATGAATATTGTTTATTCTTGATTCTTATCCATGAATAAGTATTTATAAAAGATTATGAGTGTTGTCTTGATGTTGGAAGATAACTAGAAACATAGTTATGACTGGTTGTGTATAAATTGTTAGTAGTAAATTATGGAAGTTGCTGTAAATTATGGAAGTTGCTGTATTGGATTATGGAGGATGAATTGTGGTGATATATCATTATATTAGTGGTTATGTATGCCTAGTGATCATGTTGGTATTGGATGGTGATTAAGAAGGGAAATAAAGGCTAAGAGTGATGTTGAGGGATATTTCATGAAAATGCATGATATGTGAATGTAATAAGAGTATAAGAGGATGTATGTAGTACTCCTATTGATGAGCTAAAAGATTACTTCCTAGACATTATTTGGTGAAGTTAATACCTAAATGGTAAGGTTTGGTTGCTAATACTAGTTGCCACAAATGACTTATTGTAGATAAGTGTTCGAAGAGTACGGGAAGTCACTTGTATTGAAGTGGTTATATCAAGGTATGTAAGACATACTCTATCTATTCTTTGGCATGAATAATGACCCATGGCACTCTCAAGTAAGCTTCCAACATTGTCCTACGACACATGACACATAATAACATCATATGATCTTCGACACTCCCTATTGAACTTGTTTTCACTTTTAAGATGTCCGGCTAGTCAAAAACGTCCATATACTATTGTTGACTCCGAAATGGTTTAATGAGGTATCCATGATTCTCTACTTCATCTTAATGATATTGATTACCTATTTACATGTTTTTCCTATTGAGGTATCATGGTTTCAAGTTCCATAAAGTGTGACCACAAAGTAACCAATCTCAAAGATTAATTGAATTATGAAATGGAATGTCTATATTTTAAATTGATGATTTGATGTATTGTATTAGTACCACTGATCAGTTGGTCATCGTATTATAAAGATTATCTATATATGCTATTCCAGGGGTGGTCCCTGATGTATTGTATTACTACCACTGATCAGTTGGCCATTGTATGACATATGTTATGTATTGATAAGGATTACGGGAAGTAATGATATGCAAGTAATGTGCAGGTATCCCATCAGTTCTTTTAAGTGTGGTCTACTCATACTGTTTATTCACTCGTATCTGGTTTCTGTTGACCTTTTGTATATCATCTTGATACTCACTGCCTTACATACTCAGTACATATTTCCGTACTGACGTCCCTCACGGGGGACCTGCATTTATGCCTGTAGGAACAGGTACTTCAGGTCGTACACCTCCGCAGTAAGAGCCAGGACGTTCTGTTGTTAGTGGTGAGCTCCAGTTGTTTCGGGGCATCCCAAGTCGTCTCTATATGTACTTTTGGTATTTGCATAAAAGTCTTTTGTGGGCGGGAGTTTGTCCCGACCCCAACTCAGTTGTGTATCTATGTAGAGGCTTTTGTAGACATATTGTACAGCCATAGGAGTGTTTGGTTGATAGACGTGATGGCTCTGACGGCCAATTACTGTTTATATATATATATATATACGTGTCTGCTGGGCTGATACAGGTACTGTTTTTTCTTCTATTTACAACGAAGTGCTGCCCAAATTTCTAATTTTCATAAGTAATGTGAATGTGAAAGTATAGGTTATGAACGGGTTCTCCCGGGCCTCCTCGGCTACGGGTGCCAGTCTGCTCCAATGGGATTTGGGGTGTGACATAAACTCTATCCGAGTGAATATTACCTATCACATTGTAATTCCTCAATACATAATAACTGACAATGGTAAGCCATTTGATAACAAGTTGATGAAAAAGATTTGTGATCTCTTTGATTTCAAGCAGAATAAGTCTTCCATGTACGATGTTGCATCCTATAGTCTAGTAGACGTTCAATATGACTTTTGCAATCTATTAAAAAAAGTCATCTCCAAATCCAAACGAGACTTGCATGAATGAATGGAAGAAGATTTGTGGGCATATAGGATGACTTAGTGAACACCAATGCAAACAACCTCATACTCACTTGCTTTAGAAGATGAAGCAATCCTACCACTTAATCATCAAATACCTTTCTTAAGACGGGTTTTTCAAGAAAGACTCATCGAAGAAGAAAATGCTAAGTTGCGTCTTGCGGAGTTGAAAGTCTTGGTGAGAAGAGGCTAGAGGCTCAACAAAATATTTAATGTTATCAAGCACATCTATCTCATTCTTTCAACAAAATGGTTTACTTGAGGATCTTTCAAGCTGGAGACCAAGTTCTTGCAATAAGAAGACCCATTATTACTTCTGATAATTTGGGAGCAAGTTCATCCTAAAGTGGGTTGGACCATATTTCATGCAAGAGGCATATTCAAATGGTGCTTATAAGCTTGTCGATACAGATGGCATAAGAATTTTTCCTATCAATACCAAGTTCTTAAAGAAGTACTATCCTTAAAGGAAGATGACACTCCTTAAGGCACGATCATAAACTGCATGTTCACCCTAGCTCGCAAGAGTATAAACTGTGTACGACTAAAAAAGTCCGCTAGGTTGAAAATCTCAAAAGAGGCGGCCTAGATAAAAGTTAGAACACAAAAAATATACATAAAAAAATACTTGCCTAGAACTACATGGTGACTTGATCCTCTTCACTGAGGTAAGTAGGCACTTGGGATCCCATTCTGAGTTCAGTTGCATAAGTTTAAAAACATACGTATTCCCGCTTATATAAATCTTCAAGAGACTTTTTGTTTCATCAATCTTTAAACTTACACCAAGTGTTGGTGGCTTGGTGGGGACAAACACCTATAAAATATGAGTTTATTTGACATAATTTAAAGTTTTCAATTTATTAAGTCTTCATGTTGGAGATTTCAAAGTCATCATATTGAAGCCTGCAAGTTCACGAAGTCTGATAGCTGAAGTCTTCAGATGATCTATGTCTATAAGTTAAAGTCTTCAAATTTACTAAGTCTTTATATTGAAGCTTTCAAATTCACCATATTGAATCTTGTAAGTGGAAGACTTTATATTCTCTATGCCTACATGTTAAAATTTTCAAATTCACTAAGTTTTCATGTTGAAGCTTTCAAATTCACCATATTAAAGCCTGTAAGTTCACAAAGTCTAATAGAGGAAATCTTCAGATGATCTATGTCTATAATTTGAAGTCTTTAAATTTAATAATTATTTTTTTGGAGCTTTTAAATTCGCCATATTAAACCTTGCAAGTTCACAAAGTCTTCGGATTGAAGTCTACAAATCTGTTATATCAAAGCCTTCAAAGTCTGATAGTTGAATTCTCCAAATAATTTGTCTATAAGTTGAATCCTTAAAATTTATTAAGTCTTCATGTTGAATCTTTTAAACTTACCATATTGAAACTTGTAAATTCACAAGGTCCACAAGTCAAAGTCTTCGGCTGCTCTACGACTATAATTTGACGTCTTCTAGTTTAAAGTTTTAAATTCTGCCATATTGAATCCTTCAAAGTCTGAAAGTTGGAGTCTTCATATGGTTTGTGTCTATAAGTTGAAGTCTTTAAATCTTTCAAACCTTCTTGAGTTCACCTTTCGTAGGGCGGTAACTAGTAACCATCTCTATGCGTCATAAGATTACTATGAAATTACCTTTTCTTAGGGTGGGGACGAGTAGCTATCCCTGTGTGCCGTAAGATTGCCATAAAATTATCTTTTCTTAGGGCGGGGATAAATAGCCATCTCTATGCACCGTAAGATTACCATGAAATAATCTTTTTTAGTGCAGGGACGAATAGCCATCCCTATGCACCATAAGACTACCATGCAATTACCTTTTCTTTGGGCAGGGACGAGTAGTCATCCCTATGTGTGTAAGATTACCATTAAAATGATCTTTTCTTAAGGCGGGGACGAGTATCCATCCCTTCATGCCATAACATTACCTTTTTCATGGACCATCCTTTGAAGCTACCTACAAAAATAGGAAACGACAACAGAAAGAAAACTAAAGTGGAAGAGAATTAGCTACCTATTAGGACATTTCGAACTTGAAAGTTACACATCACCAACTTGGATGGCTTGAGATAAGATGTTTTGGTGAGGATGAGGCCCTTAAAATCTGATTTCCAGTAATCAAAACACCTTTTGAGGGTGACTTAGCACATCAAGAGATAATTATTTGGTGAGGCAACGTATATCTTGAATTCTCTGTCAGACATAATTAAGGGTCAATTTCAAAAATTTGTCTAGAACGATTCAAGAGGTGTTAAATCCTAAATCTTGTATATGTTATATACATATATTTCTGGTATCCATAGAAACAAGTGGATCATGATTTCAGTACTCCCACTTTGAGATATAAATTATTTGGTATCATCGCCAAATCTGAAATTGTTGATGAAGCAAAACTCAATGTTGATTTTGGGATAATATCTGAAAAATTTTGAAGCTATTAAATTATAAATTTTAAACATGTTATAATCATTGTGTCTAGTTTCACTAGAATAAAGCATTTTGTGATTTCGGTTTTCTTACTTCAAGATATGAAAGTTTTAGCAAAGACGCATATATCTTAAATTATAGGGTTAACTTCAAAACATTGTCTAGAATTATATTGAAGAATTTTAAATATGAATTTTGAATATGCTATAAATCTCGAAGTCTAATTTTTGGAATATTAAACGGTTCATGATTTTGATATTCCTACCATGGGGTATGAATTTTCTACCACTAACATTCTGGGCTGAAAAATGTGATGGAAAATAAAAGAAAAGTAGAAGGGAAAGGAGTACCTCGGCATTATTCATGGCTTGAAAATCCCAAAACTGATATTGAAGAAGTGGGGAACCTACATTCTTTTATCGAGTTCTAGGAAGGTTGTTTCCATTTTTAATATAAATTAAAATTGAATGGTATTTCATCTCTAATATAAAATCAAATGGGAGGTTGTTTACATCTTCAATATAAATTCAAACTGGAAGAGTTTTATTCATAATTGAAAATGGTTAAGTAAGGAGGTGGAAAGTTTTCCAAAATCTATTTGAAATTAGACAAAGTCAAGATATCCTAGTAGAAATGGAAATGATTAAGCAATCCATTATTGGAGTTGTATATCATGCCTCATCAATGGGTCTTACGTGTATAAATTTATGGAAAAAAATCGCGATTCAAAAAAAAAGGGTTTTTGAGAGGCAATATCAATATGTAAATTGAATAGTTCAGTTTTAAATTTCTCAACCAATGAAAAGAGATGTTCATATGTATGGAAATCTTTGAAGCACGAAGTAAGCATGTTTAAATAAATTATACTTCAAGTCTAGTCTCTAAAGTCTACACTCGACCAGTCTTGAAGCAGGGGGCATTTGTAGTCATACAAATTTTATTCAAATTAATTTTGAAATATATTGATCCAAATAAATATGACAGATTAATTATTTAAACTATTTCCATAAAAATAGTCATGGAATTTAAATTTCACTTTCTAGACATTTCAATTTACTAGCTTGTTCTATACTGTTTCTACACACCTTCTATACAGTTTTTATACAAATCTTATACATATAAATATTCTATACGAAAATTATACAGTTTTGATACACAGTTTATACAATAATTGTACTTTTTTACACGTTTTATACAACAATTATATAATTTTCATACACTCTCTATATATTTTTTATATATATTTTATACATATGCATATTTGATAGAACTATACAATTTCTATACATATATCTTATATAGATACATATTCAATTTAACAATTATATTATTTTTATATAATTTAATGATTATTTTTAAACAATAAAAAAGCAGAATATTTGATTAGTTAAAATATGTATAGCAAAAAAAAATTAAAATATTTTTAAAAGGATCGAATTGCCCAAGTTGAATACTGTATCAATATTGTATATAGATTGTATCAGTATTGTATATGGACTACGTAGGCCAAAATGACCCAAATTAGAAATGGCTATAAAGCGGAAATAGTATATTCGACTGGTCACTTTTTGAAAAGTTTTCAAACTTGAGCTATTTGTTTTAAAAAGTGCTAGAGAGTGCTTTTTTCCCTTAATTAAAGTCTAATTTTTTATTAAACTACTCCATTAATTTGGTCTACAAATGATTAACCCATTTTGCTACACCCAAGATGTTATCTTAATCTAGAGGCCCAATCTAGTGTCACGTGTCAAATGACGTGGCATGTCAAGTCAAGCGAAGAAGTCAATTGGATCATGCCACGTATCAAAATGATGCAGCAGGCCTAGTGAAATCAAAAACCCATAAAAGTGTGTCATGTCACTTAAATCTGATTAGGTAAAAGAAGTTCACCTTTACTATGACGCTCCGCTCTACAACTATAAATAAGGTCTCATAATTCAAAAAAGCCACCAACAATTCTAACAAGAAGCAAGAGAGAACTCATGGATCAAACGCCATAGATTTCTCTATAAATTCAAGCATTCAAGATCTACTTCATCAAGATTCAAGATCAAGACTACCAGATAGCACAAAGGCCCTTGAATTTAAGTACAAGTCGAGATCAAGTTCATCAAATCCATAAATCAAGATTCAAGATCAAGACCACAAGATTCAAGAATAAGTTTAAAACCTCTTGAATTCGAGTACAAGTCATGATCAAATCCATCAGGTTCAAAACTCAAGTTCTACTTCAAAATCAAGCTCGGAGCCCTTGAATTTATATTTGAAAAGACGAATCAGTGGATTCATAGAGATTGTAACACTCACGTATTGAAATCAATAAAACGATTATTGCAATATTTTCTTGTCACGATTATTATTTTCCCGACTCTAAATTTTATTGCCCAATAATGACATTTTGAAACTTTCAAATGATATCTCGTATAATTAAGAGATATATGAGAGATGGAACTTTCAGATTTTCCACTCTTTTCTCTCACAATCAAATTAAGGTTTAGGCATGATCTAGAAGGTTGCTTCAGTATAGCATGACAATCAAAATCGATCAGCAATTTCAGTCGCATTTTGTCTCATGTATTTCTCTTTTGCTGTATGCTTCGATATGGCATGACCATCAAAATTAATCATCAATTTCAGTCGCGATTTGTCTCGTGTATTTCTCTTTTGCTACTCAAAAGATCTGTAATTCTCAGTTTACGATTTATACAATATCTAACTAATTTAGATTACGTGTTCTTGCTTATCAATTTGGATATAACTGTTTGAAGTGGTTTTAGCCTGGAGTTAGACCTATTTCTTATCTTTGTTTATTAGAGGGGACGGGCGTGGTTAGGTGGGCGGTACAATTTTTTTTATCTTAATTAATAGTTATTTTCTTAAAGTAATTTGATGAAATTTGGATATTAATTTCCCATAATATATTATTCGGAAACGGATAACGCAATGTCTTTAAACAAAATTGTCATACGTTAATAGTTTTGTCCAAAAAAATGTCCTTGTCGTTAATAGTTTGATCCAGAAATGCCCTTACATTGAACAGTTTGGTCCAAAGATATCCTTATTGTTACTTTTGGATCAAAAGTGCCCTTTTCCAAATAATTTTTTTTTCTTTTAAAACGCATTTATTTTTTTACAATGTCATATTATCTAAAATTATATGAAATTACAGCTACTGTACATTGTTACATATTCCTCTGCATATCAATTATCTTCCTTTTCTTATCTTGTTTTCTGTTCTTTTCTAATCCATTCACGAAATTTTGATTTTATTTTGGGAAAAACAGAAATTTGTTTTATTTTGGGAAAAAAAGAATTGAAGTGTTGTTACAGCAAGAATTAGTGTGTGGTCATTTTTTGCAAATTTACCCATTATATATACTGAAAAAACATGCCAGTCAAACACAGCAAGTCCAAGCGGTAGGAAATAACTGAAAGCAATAAACATAATGTTTTCTGCACATACAATATCAGTGGCACATCAGGAACTGTTTCTTTTTTGTCCACTTTATGCGTCACTCCGTTGACCATCTTTGCATTATAGGTAGTGAAAAATGTGTGGAAAATATTTGTACTTAGGTAAAAATTTGTAGTTATGCATTCTAAATTTTGCGATATTCTATGACCCTTTTAAACTATTTTTTACCGTATTTAGCTGGCATATATTTGTCTCTTATCAAATATTTTTTTCTTACGTGCTCAATATGCGTGAAATACACACAGTGGTCCAAGTGTCAAATATATGTCAGTTAAATACGATAAAAATAATGTAAAAAGGTCATAGAACCCCTGCAAAGTTCAGAATGCGTAACTGCAAATTTTGCCAAAGTAAGCATTTTTCACACCTTTTCCCTTATAAATAAAATAACTATCCCCTCCTATAATAAAAAAATACTCTCCAATATTATTTAATCTCATATTTGGTTGAATTTTTCATTTTGATCCATTTTCAAATTAGTTATCATTTTGATCCATTTTCAAATTAGTTATACCACATTTTTGGTATTGCTTTATATAGCCAGAATCAATCTTGTGTTAGCTAGTTATCCTGGGATAAAACAATGAAATAACACACATATATATACAAGTTTAGGTGTACGCGCCTTCCGTGTGTACCTCACTTTGATGAGTTCAAACATTAATCTAAATAGGATATTTGTTTAAATAATAAAGATGAATATAATAATTAAATTTAATATCTTTTGAATATGTAAAGATGGAGAATTTATTTATTAAACCTAACCTTTATCAAAAATATTTTTAAAAGTTGATCGACATTCATCTATCATTTATAAATTGCAACAAAATAATACAATAATAGAGACATCAAAACAATACAATTTAATCTAATCTTTACAAACAAAAATTTTCTCAAAGTTGTTCGACACTCATCTACCACCTGTAAACAATAACAAAATAATATGATAATAGAGATATCAAAATAATACAACTAAACCTAACTTTTACATAAAAAAATTTCTTCAAAGCCGACCAACATTTATCTATCAACTGTAAACTGCAACAAAATAATACGATAAAAGTAATATCAAAACAATACTATTTAAATTAAATTTTACACACAAATATCTCTCAAAGCCGATCGATATTCATCTACGAACTGTAAACTACCACAAAATAACAAACTAATAAAGATATTATGATAATACAATTAAACCTAACCTTTACCTAAAAAAAATTCAAAGCCGACCCACATTCAACTAAGCATCTGTAAATTAAAATAAAATAATAAGATAATAAAGATATCAAAACAATACAATTAAATCTAAGTTTTACACAAGAAATTCATCAAAGTCAACCGACATTCATCTACGACCTGTAAACTATAAAAAACAATATAATAGTGATCACAAAGCTTCGATTTTGATCCAACAAACTCTTGTCTGAGCGAAAATTTTGACCCTAAAGAATGATTTTGAATGAAAACAAAGAAGATATATATATATACTCACATGTTGAATTCTATTATGCTGACAAAAACAGTGAAGAAGTTGAGAGTTAGAAAATCAAGCATCCACCAATCTAGTCATGCAATCGAATCAAGTTAGATGAGCATCGAGCATATTCTCCCATAGGCAAGCCGGCTTGTTCTCTAGTTTAACATACATCTCAATATTTATAGAAGTATTTTCTTAATAAAGTCCTATTTTAGGAATATTTTTCTTATTGAACGGTAGAAAGAAAAATATTAATTAATTCTCCTATCATATATTTTAGGAGTCTCATATATTTTAGGAAGTCTAATGGAAATAAAAATATTAATTAATTCTCCTACCATATATTTAGGAGTCCAATATATTTTAGGAAACCTAGTTAATATAATAAAAAAAATTAAATAATAAATTAAAAAATAGTGAAAAGACAATTTTGTCTAAAGAAAAGTCTTTTAATGAAGGACAAAAAGTTTAAATCACTTTTATAAGAATCTTCGCATTTTTAATATATTATAAATATGAATTATAGATTATAAATATGTATTCCCTCTAGCTTTTATCTTATAGTTCTTTAAGAAGACCAAGGTTAAAATCGAAAATAAAAATTTAATCAGACAAATCTATTATACGAAAATCAACCACACTCTTTATATCTTAGTTTAATTCGATGAGCCAAATACTACCAAAAAAATTATTCACTAAATAATTTAATTATTATTTATGTTAGGGTTTTTGCCCTGATTTTCTTACCAAGTTTAAGTTTCACTTTTCTTGAAAGAAAAATAAAAATAATACCATAATTACTTTTACTTTTTCTGAAAGAAAAATATAATTTTTTTTCATATTTGGCAAACCTCTTGGAGAAAAGGTTTTGAAACTCTATAAATAGAAGACCCATTTCTCATATCATAACACAATAACATCCACAATTTAGTCGTTTAACAGTCTTATTTTGGAAGAGATTTTCTCCTAACAGTTTATATTTTCTTTAATATTATTAGTTTTCATTTGTAGGCCAATTGGTCAAATAATATGTCTTTTTAGTATTTTATATTGTGTATCTAAATGATCAGTGATTTGGTTTGCAACTAATAGCTTCTGCATGACGCCCTCTCGATTTAGAACCCAACAAGTGGTATCATAGCGTATGGTTCAGTTATGGATTGGAGACAGGGTGAAGGCAATTTTAGTTATCGTTGCAAGCACTTTGATGATAATGACTATTTTATTAGCTATATGTGAAGAAGAAGTTTTAAACATATTTCAACATTCATGTTGTTGCATCTTTAAAAATAAAAATAAAATATTTACTTTTAACCATAATATTTTAAATCTTATTTTTAACCATTTCAAGCAACAGTGATGAAGATTATGTAAAGAACGAAGATCATGCACGTGTAGAAGGTAGATCAAATTATGTCAAAAAAATCAAGCTAAAAAATAGAGATTTGTTAGGATTTTTATCTTGATTTTCTTACCATGTTTAAGTTTTACTTTTCTTGAAAGGAAAATAAAAGTAATACCATTATTACTTTTACTTTTCAAATATAAATTTTTTTTATTATTTGACAAACATATTTCTTGGAAAAAAGTTTTTGGAACTCTATAAATAGAAGGACCCTCTTCTCATACCATAACACAATAACATCCACAATATAGTCGTTTAAGAGTCTTATTTTGAGAGAGATTTTCTCACAACTGTTTATGTTTTCTTTAATATTAGTATTCATGTGTAGGTCAATTGGCCAAATAATATGTATTTTTAGTATTTTATATTGTATATTTGAATTATCAATGTTTTGATTTGCAATTAATAAATTCTGCATGATATACGTTCGATTTTGAACCCAAATGAATTGGGGCGTCAACTGAAAAAGATTTGGTTGAATTCGATCCGATCAAAGTGGACGTCATTATCCATTCAAAAGGAACGTCACTATCCATGCAATAATTACTTGGGTTGAAATGTGTTGGGTTATTCTGAACTGAACTTAACAGAGGAGTCATAACCCATTCTTAAGAAATTTTAATATAATTTATTTAAGTATCAATAATTTTTGTTCTTTATATTTTGGCTATGATCCATTTTAAGGGAAAATATTTAAGACTTCTTCTCTTTACTTTTATCGGTAGTTTAAGCGTGAGTCATCGTCTTTATATGTTATTTTTAAATTCTAACTATTACTCCACCTTTTAAGGATATGCATGTACTTATAAATATCATAAGTCTATGAAATCGTGTGTTGCACGTTTAATTCAAATTATTTAATAAAAAAAATATATTCAATCTAGTCGGGATCAACCGGCCTTCAGTTATATGAATATCTATGAACATATGTTAGCCTATTATAGACAAGATTCTATTAAAGTAGATTCCTGGATACTAAATATAGCTCGTATAGTCTTTTTCAAGACATACAATAATTCTATCATGACCTAGGGTATTAATTTTCCTACTAAAATATCACATATCTCTACTCAAGATTCAAGCACCCGAAAACAAAGCAAGAGAGATCTTCAGAAAACAAACAAATAAAAGCACGAATTTAAAAGGAAACTAAAGAACTCCAATTATCTTGAATGGTAAGTGGTAACAAAAGTAATTTAGTAAGAAAACTTAGAACAAAGTCATATAAGTGTTTACAACATACCACGAAACATGGAAAGATATACATATTCCTTTATAACATATATCTTAGAACTTCTTAATTATTAGGTCTTTTAGTTAATTTTTACCCATAAATATTAAATATTAAAAAGTAATTAAAGAAATATACATTTTAAATATTAAGAATAATAGCTAAAAAATCATGACAGCCAAACCGCTACTCCTAAGCATGCATTAATGAGGATTCTACTTGGTTAAAATAATACGAAATCTATTCTATAACGAATTCTTTCCTTTTAAAAAAAAAATGATCTCATCTTCAAGTTTTTGTTTTTCATTTTTTTCCACCCATCTTCAAGGTTTTGAACTTAAAGGACAAACAAAAACATGTTCTTTTCGTAATATCTTGTTATTTTTGCCTTCATTTTTTTAATTATTGGTCACCAAACCCTACCTTCAAGAGCCTAATCCATTAAGAAACATAATTCTAGTTATAATAGAAAATTAATCCTAACCAAAAGGACTCCTAAACGTGAAAAAAAGAAGAAGAAAAAAGTAAGAGAATCAACTGTTCAATAACGCAAGGTCACTTGAGAAAAGCAGCAAATCAGGGAAAAATCCGAAAGAAGGCAAATCTGAATACACAATTATGTGTTCATTTTTCGTAGCAAAACTAACACACTATGAAAAGATGTTCGTAAATTAAGAGTAGTTAAAGTTAATCACCCACTATGTTCCGTCAAAAATGCATTAAAATCTTATATTTTAGAGAAAATGGTCAAAAATCCACAAACCTTTACCCCAAATCTCAACTACACGCCTATATTTTGTGGGAGTGCTATGACCCCCTAAATTATTTAAAAGTAAAATTATTACACCCCTGAAATATTATACCCAGTTTTAAAGGAGACAGTATAATATATGCGCCAATTACATTTTTACACGTATTTTTTTGTTTAAAATTAACTTTTATTTACTTTCTTCTTCATTTATATCACTTTCATCATTTTTTCACCGATACTTTTCATCTCTTTCCTTTTCAAACTTTATTATAGCTACTTCTATGCAAATAATTTTTCGACGACTTTGAAGTGAGAAATAATGGACAATATCAAATTTGAAATTTCCAACGATCTTGAAGTCGGAAATAATAAACAACATCGAATTTGAAATTTCCGACAACCTTGAAGTGGGAAACAATGAAAAATATCAATTTTAAATTTTCGACGATCTTAAATCCAGAAACAACGAACAATACTAATTTTAAAATTTTCGACAACCTTGAAGCCGGAAACAATGAACAATATCAAATTTAAAATTTTTGATGACCTTAAAGTCAGAAAGAATAGAGAATTTTAAAATTTTTGACGACATTGAAGTTGAAAATAATGGACAATATCCATTTTAAAATTTACGACGACCTTGAAATCAGAAATAATGTACAATATCTATTTTAAAATTTTCGACTATCTTGAAGTCGGAAATAATAAACAACATCGAATTTGAAATTTTCGACAACCTTGAAGTGAGAAACAATGAACAATATCAATTTTTAAATTTTCGACAATCTTAAATCCGGAAACAACGAACAATAACAATTTTAAAATTTTCGACGACCTTGAAGCCGAAAACAATGAACAATATCAAATTTAATATTTTCGATGAACTTACAATCGGAAACAATAGAGAATTTTAAAATTTTCGATGACCTTGAAGTCGGAATGGACAATATCCATTTTAAAATTTATGACGATTTTGAAGTCGAAAATAATGGACAATATTGATTTTGAAATTTTCGATGATCTTGAAGTCGGAACCAATCGATTTTGTGCTTGGAGATGAAGAAGATGATAAATTAGTCTTGGATGTCATTGATGAGTTCTTGAAGTTTTTTGTTTGTGAGAAAGAAGAAAGAAAATAAATAAAGAAAAATAGTAATTAAAATTATAAATATTTATGTAAAGAAATATTAAAAATAAATTTTTAATAAATAATTTTCGTTCTCACTCTCTTTAAACAGAGTGAAACACACTCTCTTGCCATGTCAGCTTTTAGGGGTGTTATAATTTCTATTTTAAATAGTTCACGGGGGTCATAGGCCCCCCATAAAGCATTGATGTATAGTTGGAATTTGGGATAAAGGTTGATGGGACTTTTGACCATTTTCTCTATATTTTATTAAGAAATCATGATGTTTTTTTTAAACCTTTGTAACTTGAATAGTGCTACATATTATCAAAATAAACAATGAATACCTGTGAAAGAAGTAAAACTTGCAGCAAACCAGAAAGAGAACCACTATTTTCATAAAATATAGCTTGTTGATCGATTGTTGATATGAAGGAGTATGTATCAATATTGATTTAAGATGGTACAATGTTATAGAAAAAAAAAAGAGGTAAATCTTTGATTTTTTCTGGAGCAATATTCTTGCTTTTCTCAAATTTTTGATAAAAAAATAAAGAAAGACACAAAGGATGATGATAGTGAAAACAAGAAAACAACTTGAATGAAAATCAATACAAGAAGAATACATAAAAGTAGAAAAAGTCACGTGTTTGTAGAAGAAATCATATTTTTGTGTAAATTTTGATCAAAATATTACTTAAATAGAATTGTACGAATTTTTTTCTATTAGGACTCCTTTTCCTTAAATTTCCTATGTTATTTTAGTATATTTGTATTTTATTTAGTATTAGTTTTTCATATTTGGCGTGCGTACATGTATTTTGTTTAGTATCAGTTTTCCATGTTTAGCGTATTAGTTTTGTACTTTATTCCTTATAGGTATTTTAGTTAATTTAAAGGAAAATAGTAAAAAAATGATTTTGTATAAAGTAGTTTCTTTTAATGAATGAAAAAAAGTTCAAATAACATTTTTAAGGCCCTTCACACTTTTAATATATTATAGATATAGATATAAATATAGATTATAGATATAGATTATAAATTATAGATATAGATAATATAGACGTCTTAATAAAGTAAAAGTAACTTATACTAATAATGTATATAATTTAAACTTATTATGAAAATAAGACAGTAATCTTCAGCAGGCGATTTAATTACAATGAAAATATAAAAGCAAAGGGATATGATTCAAATTAGGGGTATCAAATTGACAACTTGAGTTAATTTTGAACGGATTAAATATGTTAGGTTAACAATTTAATGATTATTAAGCCACCTAAAAATTACTTGAATTGAAATGTGCTAATAAAAAGATCATAACTCAACTTGTTTGATTGATCTTTAAATATCTTTGCTTATTTTTTCTTATAATTTATTTAAGTAGCTAACAAAAATAATTTTTTTATTATGAATATATGTATATACTATATTAAACTAAAAAATTATATATTTTTAGATTTATTTTGACAAAATTTTTCATGAGAAAAAATTTGTAGAGATGTTAAATTAAACATATCAAAATAGGCTAAATTAAAAATGGTAACTGCCTAAACGGTTAAACCAATCATTTTTTTCATACGCTAATTTGATATAAATTCATTTGGCGAAGATTTTGAGTAATATATTCTGCTTTTAAGTTATCGACAGTCGCTTTAAGTTGTCCCAAAATTTCACTTAAACCCCTCAACTAAGGTCTGTATCTATCAGGTCCCTAACCCACCCAAAATTTAATTTAATTTGACTTTTTTTGTCCACATGACAAGTCGTGTGGGATTCACTCGCCTTAAGAGCGTGAATGAATTCCAAATAATATTTTATATTTATTTTTCTAAAAAAATTACTAAAAAAATAATAATTTATTAATAAAAATAAGCAACCCCACCCCCACCCCTTGTTGCCATCATCTTTTTCACTCCATTTTTTGATGGATTTGGAGTTTGCAATTCATTCTTCTTCATCCATTTCACTTCTAATACTTATATCTTCAATTATTTCTCCATAATTATTCTTGAAATTAGTAGAATTGTTATTATTATTATTATTATTATTATTATTATTATTATTATTATTATTATTATTATTTAATTTTTCGTCAACATTAATTTTGGGATTATTTTTTTGAGAAGTTCAACTTGCTTCAAATTGGATGTGTTCTTGAGATAATTTGGTGGGAGCTTTTGTAAAATTCATGTCCTTCATAACATTTTCAGTCAAATTCAGCTGCTCAACTTGTTTCACTTTCACCGGAACATCGTCTCTGACCAAATCGGCATGTGCAATCACCGGCAAAACACAATTCGATGAATTCAAAGTAATTTTTAATGGGTCTTTTGGCATCAAATCATTCCCCATATTCTCTTCAACTAATCCATGTTGTGAATTTTGAATCAAATCCATCAAATTAATTTTTTCCTCTAAATTCGATAATTTAGGACTAGAAACCGTAAATTTCAAATTGGAACCATTAGGATTAGTACAAATTGAGGCTTTTGCGATATTGTCATTCCTTATCTGCCCAGAAATCAATTGGTATTGATTTTGGTTGATTTCGTTGACAGTGGTTGGACGGTATTTTTTCACCTCCATTTAAGCTCGAATTTTTGAGGATAGTAGAACCAAGAGTTGCGAACAAACTCCACTGGTTATTGCATCTCAAATCTCACCAAAATTTGATCGAATTTCATTGCGAAGCTTCGACGATTTTGATCAGAAATGGAGATAAAAGAAGAGTGAAAATGGAGAAGAAGAGTGAAGATGGAGAAGAAGGATTTTTTTTTTTTCAATTTAAAATATATATATTTTTAATTTAATATATTTTAAAATAATTTTTATACTTATACAGACACGTGTCACTATTTTATTTATTAAATTGTCACGTCACCACGAGTGTAATTCAAGCACTTTAAATTTATAGTTGATTGTCAAAAAAATATCTAAATGGTTCAAATTCAAAGAGGTAGAAGTGTTGAATAGATACAAGTGTTAGTTGATGGGTTTAAGTGAAATTTCGGGACACGGTTGTCGCCAACTTACATTTCACTTCTTTTTTCCATTATCCAAAGTCCAAACAACTGGCCCAATATGTGTACAACTACTTTCATTTCATCCAGCATTCATATCATATGATCATTAATACGAAATATATCATCATTCTTTCCTTTTTGAATTGACTTACGTCCCCTTACTTTACTTCATGATATCACGTAAAACGTTAAGTACCATCAATTTTCTCTTTATTCTTTTTCTTTTCTCTTAAAAAATAAGAGAATAGATTGAAAACAACTATTTCCTGTTCTAATTTTTATTTTTATTTTGATTATTCGTGTGGGTACTATTATTTCATTAAGGTGTGTAAGTGAGACTTTTAAGTTAAATTGCTTTTCAGTTATAAACATATGACATTAAATCTTTTTAAAATGAACTAAGAACCTCTTTGGATTAGCTTAGTTTAAGACTTTAAGTACCTGTGTAGTGCTTCGGTACAATAATAAGCCAAAATGATAAAAATAAGGCATAAGTCTTAAGTCATAACATAGAAATCTAACGTATTAGGGTGTTTGGATGAGGTTTTTATTTAAGTGAATTAAAAGTTAAAAGTCAAAAATCAAAAGTGCTTTTGGCTTTTTTTTTTTTTTTTGTAAGTCTAAAGTAAAGTTGTTAAAGCACTTTTTGTCTCTGCCTAATACGTCTAAAAATTAAAAAGTATTTAAAAGCTAAAAACACTTAAAAATAAGTCAATTCAAACACTCTTGATATCTTTTGATTTATAAGCCAAAACCAAAATTCAATTCAAATAGACTTATAAAAAGAAAAATATGTCATATTAATTGAGAAGGATAATTAATTACTGGTTACTACTACATGCCATTGGTAATAACCTCCTCATCCAATAATCACCCAACCCCTCAAACAGGTGCGGATCCAGGGGGCCTGGGTGGGGTTCTCGAGAATCCAATAGCTTTCTTACAGATCTAATATTTGTATAGAGAAATCAAGTAAATATATAAGAATTGTAAGTTAGGAATCCATAAATAAAATATATTGTTAATGTATTGTTGGTCTAGTGGAGTAGAGAAACTTTAAAAAAATTTAGTGACCTTTTGATTATTGGTTCAAATCCCCTTAACTACTATTTAATTTTATTTTTATCAAACATGAAGAACCCACAAACAAATTAGAAACCTTAACTTAAAAAAAAAAAGACAAACAAACAGATCATAGTTATAGGAAGAGAAAATTCCAAGAAAATATGCATGTTAGTTTTTATAAAGTTTGTGTTTCCTTTCTATCCGACAGGCAACAGCAAAGGTAAAAAGGGAACTAAAACAGTCCCTTTTGTCTCTCCTCTTTAGTAAACCTCATAACTGCGAATATTGCACCAATAATGAAAAATAAACTAATTAATTAATAAGAGAACATATTCATGTAAAAGCATAATAATTTATTGAAATCCAAGATAATATATAGAGCAAGTCATTATAAAATACAACAAACTCTAATTTCCTGTTTTTTCCCTTCCCTCCCCAACCGAAAAAACGAAAAAGAAAACACAAAATGAGCCTCTAGAAATATATTAGACACTATTCTAACTCTTTTGTCTCCCTTAAATAAAGTAGTAATTTTGTTGAAGTGAAAAATGGATTCAAGATTTCAAGTGAGTGAATTCAAAGCCAGAGCGCTCCTGCTTCTTTAAGAAGAGGAACAAGGGTACCATTTATATGACAAGCCATAACTGTTTCAATTCCACCCAAGAATTTTCCACCAACGAAGACGGCCGGCACTGGCTGCTGCTGGCCGTCCCCCGCAAGTTGGAAAAGCAAAGCATGAATTTCCCTGCCAGCAGCGTCCTTATCGAGCTCGACGATCGTGGGGCCCACACCGAGCCCGAAGAGAAGCTGCTTAACAACGTGACACATGCAACAACCGCTCATGGTGAAAACAACTACCGCATTACCCGAGACCAAAAAGCGAACCCTCTCGTAAACCGACTCCATTCTTGATTCTCTGACCATCCTCATGCCAGATGATGACTCCTTGACTACCTGCATTTTGTTTTCTCGTTTTGTAGAGTCTCACAAAATTTCAAATAAACAATAAGAGCAACGAATTGACAAGAAACTAGAGAAAGTTGTTGTTAGGTCTTGCCTAGATAAAGATTGGGTTTTATAGGAGGGGAACATAGAGGGCCATGGTAGTAGGGTATGGGGTTATGTTGGGGTAGGGGGTGGGGGAGTGTATAGCTAGGGATATAGTAGCTGAACCCGGCAAATTCTGACGGGTTTGATATTTCCTCATTTTTACAACAGCAACAAGGGCGCAGGGCGCAGCGCAGTACGATCCTTTCCTAATCATCTACTTTATTTGCATGCCTTTCGTCTGCGTTTTGCCTCTTTAGAATACTTTTGTAATTAAAGGGAGAAAAAGCAGATGACCCGAGAGGATAAGCTCACAAGTTTTGTCTATATAATTAAGGAGTATGTAATAACATGACGTTTCTTGGACCACTTGATTATGAAACAGTAATCAATTCCAAAATCTTAATTAGCTTGCGTTTTGAGTTTCATGTGATATGAAATTATGATTTCAAATTATCATTTGACCATGTGATTTGGGATCATGACTTTAAATATTAAATGCTTCAAAAACTTGATTTTTCATTTTTTTTAAAAATGTATCAACTTGACATATAAGTTTATATTTTGAAAAGGAAAAAAAAAAATCATCATTTTAGATTATGCTAGAAAAAGATCCATGTTCAGCGTGAAGTTATTGTATGTACTGTATGGAAAAATTATATTAACTAAAACTTACACAAAGACACAATTTATGTTTTCAATATTACAAAAAATTCCAACTCCCTAAATATATTACAAAAATCCCAACATATACACAAAATGTTATGTATATGTAGGCTATGTTATGTATATTAATAGGGAGAAAGAGTAAACTAATTAAAAAAGTAGGAGAGAGTATAATTATTTTCAAAAGGGTTGATATTTATATTATTTATACTATTATTAAAGAATAATTAGTTATCATTATTGTTGACTAGTATGTCTTTATTATATTATGTTTATCATTTGAAAGTGCAATCACAAACATTATGAAAGGACACATTGAGATATGTGATGTATCAATACAATACAATACCTTAAAATATACTTTATCTTGTATATAAACTCTAGTTTGGTCATTTGCTAAGATTGTATAGGAATTAAGAGTTTTTTTGATAGATTGCACAACTTGGGGTTTTCACATTTATGGAAAAAAAAAGTTACAATTAAAAAAATTTAAATTGCATATCCAAATAAAACTTTAATGTTAAATCAATCTAATTGTAAATCATGATTTCACACATTGCATGTTCAAAGGGACCCTTAGTATTTCTCTATCCACTGTACTAGAAATGAAAAATTAAGGGATAATTTATTATTTATACATACTTATTTTATTATTATTATTTTTGATTGAACACTTTTTTGTTAGAGTTTGTGACCCGAATTTCGTTGATCCGGTCTTGAAAAGATCACAATACGAACCATGTTTGAGATTTCTTGGGCTTAGAGTTCTTGTACGCACGTATTATATTAGTGCGACTTAGAGGGTTGATTTTAATATGACGATTCTCGTGTACTATTGAGAACTTTGTCTCCTCCTTGTATTTTTCTACGATATCACATTACTTTATTCCTGTTTGATTTCATAACGAACTGGAATTAGAGCGTGCACAGTTGTTTTATCGGGGAAGGCAATCATGAAGTATGATATTCTACTATTGGACTGCAACACTAAATTTTTCTTATGGCAGGTTAAGATGTGGGTTGTGCTCGCGCAGATGGATTTGGACAATGCTCTATTAGGGTTTGATAAGATGCCCTCATCGTGGACGGGGGGATAAATGGCGTAAGTAGGGGTGGACATGGTACAGTATTTTAAACTTCGGTACGGTAACTTTAATTTTCGGTATCTAAAAGAACAATACCATTATCATACCAAATTAGTTCGATATGGTTCGGTATTTTTAAATTCGGTTTTGGTATTTTATGGTATGGTAATTCACTAACCGTACTTTATTTGATTTCGATTTACATATATTCATATAAAAAAAACTATAACTTTAAAAACGTCAATCATATCAGACTAACAACTATCTTTGTAAATCATCCACAAAAAAAGAACATTTCAATCACGATTGAGTAATCCAAGATGCAAACTCTGAACAACATTACCTAAACTTAAGCATAGTACTTTGAAATAATAAGTTTCCCAAAAAATTTATTTCTGAATAAAAGTTACTTTTATGTTAAATTATCTAATGGATGACATATAAATATATTTAATAATCTTAAATATAAAATATTTGGGTTTTATATATTATTAAAAAACTTTGGTGCGGTATACGATATTTTGGTATTTATTGCCTAAATACCAAATATCGTACCAAATACCATAATAATTTAAAACTCCTACCAAATACCATGATAATTTAAGACTCCTACCAAATACCATACCAAATATCATAATAATTTAAAACTCCTACCAAATACCATAATAATTTAAGACTCCTACCAAATACCATACCAAATAACATAACATTCATACCGCGGTATAAAATTTTTATTTTCGATATAGTATTCGGTATATACCATACCATGCTCACCCCTAGGCATAAGGATCAAAAGGCTCTATCTCAGATCCACCTTTATTTATCCAATCAGATTCTACAAGATGTTTTGAAGGAGACCATGCCACTGCATTGTGGTTGAAACTGAAATCATTATGTATGACAAAGAGCCTAACTAGTAAGTTGTATCTCAAACAATGACTTTGTTCCCATCACATGTCTAAGGGTGCGTCTTTGGAGGATGACCTATCTCTCTTTAAGGAAATCATACCTGATTTAGAGAATCTGGAGGTTAAGTACGATGAGGAAGATCTAGGGTTGATTATGTTGAGTTCGTTACCTGAATCATGCTCGACATTTAGGGATAAGATTTTATATAAGTGTACCCTGACCCTAGATAAAGTCTATGATTTGTTGTTCTCTAAGGAGAAGATAAAACATCTTCTGAATGAGTCGGAGACTCATGGAGGTGGTCTCATTATTCGAGGAATGACTCATGAGAGAAACGTTAAAGGTGATGATAGGAATAGGTCAAAATCTAGAAACAAAAAAAACCTGTAATTTCTACAAGAAGAAGGGCTATATAAAATTTGATTGCTATAAGTTACAAAATAGAAATAAAATAAAAGCTGAAAACAGAAAGAAAACCAATCAGAGAAGTTTTGTGAAGCAAGTGTTGTTGAAAATGGCGTTAGTGATGGAGAACTCTTGGTAGTCTCTGATGGTAACTCCAAATCCTGTGAGGATTGGATTCTTCATTCGGCTTACACGTTTCATTTGTGGCGCGATCGGAATTGGTTTACAACATTTGAAATGATCTCTAAAGGTGCTATGTTGATGGGAAATAACACAACTAGTAAGATAGCTGGTATTGGAACAATCAAAATTAAGATGTTTGATGGGGTTGTGAGGACACTTGGTGATATGCGGTATATCCCAAACCTGAAGAGAAATCTTATTTTCTTGAGTACCCTTAGTTCAAACGGATATAAGTACACTGGTAAAAGTGGAGTCCTGAAGTATTGTAAAGGTGCTCTTATTGTGATGAAGAAACAGAGAAAGACTACTAATTTGTACATCTTGCAAGGCTCTACGGTTACAGGTAATGCAGTTGTTTACACTTCCTCTCTAATAGAAAGTGATGTTTCTAAACTTTGGCATATGCGCCTAGGATATATGAGTGAAAACGGGATGACTGAACTAAGTAGGAGAGGATTTATTGATGGTCAGAGTATTACCAAATTAGAGTTCTGTGAGCACTGCATTTTTGGGAAGAAGAAGAGAGTCAGATTCACTAAAGGCATCCACGAGACTAAAGGCACACTTAATTACATTTATTCTGAACTCTGGGATCTTTCCATAGTAACTTTTAGAGAGGTGAAAATTACATGTTGACTATTATTGATGACTATTCCAGAAAATTTTGGGTGTTCTTCCTGCAGCAAAAGAATGATGTGTTGTCTATTTTCAAGGAGTGGAAGACTATGATTGAAAAGCAAACAGGGAAATAGGTAAAACACCTCTGGACAGATAATGGTTTAGAGTTTTGTTCTAATGAATTTAATGTTCTGCGCAAGTCAGAAGAAATCGTGAGGCACTTAACAGTTTATCATACTTCGCAGCAAAATGGTGTGGCCAAACAAATAAATAGAACTATAATAGAGAAGGTGTGTTATATGCTCTCTAATGTTGGTTTACCCAAGTATTTTTGGCTGAAGCTGCTTCCACAACTTGTCTTCTTATTAATCATTCTCCTTCAGTCACGATTGACAAAAAGACTCCACAAGAGGTATGGTCTGGTACTCTTGCTAGTTACTCTGATTTGAAGATATTTGGATGTCCTGCTTATGCTCATGTTGATAACGGAAAGTTGGAATCTAGATCTGTCAAGCGCTTATTTATGGGTTATAAGTCTGGTGTTAAGGGATATAAGCTTTGGTGCCCAGAAAACAAAAAAGTTATAATTAGTAGGGTGTTGTTTTCGATGAAACCTCTATGATTCGTGTTTCCCCCTTAAAAAATATAGTGCTTCGCTCCTAAATGAGCCTACTAACATGAATCAACAAAAGTCAAGCACCCACGTTGAATTAAAGATTGGATTAGAGTCTACATCAGTGCCTACTTCTCAGTCTAGCCTAGAAATACAGAGTGATATTATTTCTCCTTCACTACCAGTGGCACCAGAATATTCTACTGCTAAAGAAAAGTCTAGGAGAGATATTAGACCTCCTCAGAAGCATGGTAAAGCTGAATTGGTTGCTTATGCATTGAATATAGCAGAAGGTATTGATTTTGGTGAAGAACCTTCTTCTTACTCAGAGACAGTTAGTTTTGATGATTCTGGTCGATGTATGGTATCTATGCAAGAAGATATGGAACCATTTCATAAGAATGACGCATGGGATTTGGTAAGATTGCCTAAAGATTAGAAAGTTGTCCATTAAAAGTGGGTATTTAAAAGAAAGAAAGAAACATCAGGAGTTGAAGATGCTAGGTATAAAGTAAGACTAGTTGCTAAAGGTGACAGTCAAGTTCCAGGTATTGACTTCACAGATGTGTTTTCTCCAGTTGTAAAGCATAGTTCAATTCGAGCCTTACTTGGTATTGTGGCCATGCACAATCTTGAGCTTGAGCAATTGGATGTCAAAATTGCATTCTTACATGGAGAACTTGAGGAGGACATCTATATGCAACAACCAGAGAGTTTTGTAGTCTCGAGAAAGAAGGACTATGTATGTATGCTGAAAAGTCCCTTTGTGGCTTAAAATAGTCACTCATACAGTGGTATAAGAGGTTTGACTCTTTTATGACTTCTTATATGTTTAGAAGGAGTAGTTATGATAGATGTGTCTATTTTAAGGAGATAAATGATGGTTCATTAGTGTATCTTCTCTTGTATGTTGATGATATGCTGATAGAAGCAAAGGATATGAGAGAGATAATAAAAGTCAACATCTAGCTCAGTAAGGAGTTTGAGATAAAGGATCTAGAAACAACAAAGAAGATCCTTGGCATGGAAATTTTGAGGGATAGAGAGAAGTGTAAGTTATACTTGAGTTAGAAAAGATATATTGAGAAAGTGCTTCACAGGTTCAATATTCAAAATGCCAAACTTGTCAGTACTCCATTGGCAGCATATTTCAAACTCTCGGCTACGTTATCTTCAAAGACAGATGATGAGCGTGATTATATGTCTTGAGTTCCATACTTTAGTGTTGTTGGGTCTCTTATGTATGCGATGGTGTGTTCCCGACCAGATTTATCATATGCAGTTAGTGCAGTTAGCAAATACATGGCAAATCCTGGTAAAGAACATTAGAAAGCAGTTCAGTGGATTTTTAGATACTTGCATGGATCTATTGATGTTTGTTTGCAGTTTGGGCAAAATAGAGATAGAGTGATCGAGTATGTTGATTCTAATTTTGCAGGAGACCTTGGTAAGAGGAGATCCGTTACAGGCTATGTTTCACTATTGGTGGTTGTGCTATTAGTTGGAAAGCTACTTTACAAACTATACTTGTTTTATCAACTATTGAGGCAGAGTACATGGCTATTACAAAGGCCTGTAAGGAAGTTATTTGGTTGAAGGGTCTGTTTGATGAACTTAGCAAAGACTTATAGATTTCTATGATCTTTTGTGACAGTCAGAGTATTATCTTCCTTATAAAAGGTCAGATGTTTCACGAGAGGACAAAGCACATCGATGTTCGATATTATTTTGTGAGTGAAATTATTGCTTGTGGTGATATTGTAGTAAGCAAGATTAGTACCTATGATAACTCCGCTGATATAATAACTAAGACGCTACCAAGTGCCAAGTTTGAGCATTGCTTGGACTTGGTTGTGTCAGCAGTTAAGATGTGCCCTTAGGGGATTTTGTGGAAGAGGTGGGGAGTTTTCTCGAAACAGATTTGAGTTCTGAATTAGAATTAGTGTCAAGGTGGAGATTGTTAGAATTTGTGACCCGAATTTTGTTGATCTGGCTCTGAAAAGATCGTGGTGCAATCCATATTTGAGATTTTTTTGGGGGTCTGTGGTGGTAGCGTAGGGATCGGACGGATCCCGTTGGGGGTGCGGGGCTTCGCTCCCGTGGTATGGACCTGTATGATTTTGGGCTTAGAGTGTTTCTTGTACGCATGTATTATATAAGTGTGACTTAGAGGGTTGGTTTTAATATGACGGTTCTCGTGTGTTATTGAGAACTTGGGCTCCTCCTTGTATTTCTCTCCAATATAATGAATTTCTCCTTCCCTGCCCGTGATTTTTTTCGTCAAAGGTTTTCACGTAAATCTGCGTGTGTTCATCTTGTTTCTTTTTTGCTTATCATATTGCTTATTCCTGTTTGATTTCATAACACTTTTATTATTAAATTATAATTAACTAATATGTAATTTTTATATTAATTTATAACTTAATCATGATAAATTAATATGACTTGAAACAAATACTTGATCGCAGTGGCGGAACTACCTTTGCTCTAGGGGGGTCATTCGAATCTCCTTCGATGGCAAATTAGTACAGTTTTTATACTATGTTATATAGTTAAAAATACTTTTTATACATATATAATAGATGTTGAACCCCCTTCGACTAGTTCGTATATTTACTGCTGAACTCCCTCAATGAAAACTCGACTCCGCCACTGCTTGATCGGTACATTTAAGTTTTAAAAGCTACTTCACAACTGTTAATGAGTAAAAACTTATAATGTAATTTATTATGGTTAAGTGATTAAATAAAGTAAAATACATGTTCATTGAACATGATTAAGTAAAATGAATTTTAAATTCAAATACATGACATGCATGTATTAGCATGTTTTATACACCCGACTGTAGGAAATTAAGCTTTAACCCTTGTTAATGGCTGTATAGTTGCTTAACAGAGTTAAGAGTGCTGATAAATTATTACTACTGTAGTTCTCTTTATACTTATTAACACAATCATTCTTATTCTTTTGTGATTTAATTTAAGATTATAAGATTCAAATTTTTTTTTTAATTTCTTATCAAGTCAAAATCAGAACAAACAAATAAAAATCCAAGGAATAATTAATTTCCTAGAGTAAATAATTTCCTTTATACTTATTAACAAAACCATTCTTTGTGGAAAAGTTTTACTGAAAAACTTGATTCATGAAAAACTTTCCGGAAAAATTCTGAAACCCAACTAAATAAATTCAGTTGTGTGTGTAAGGACCATATTGTGAAAGGGGGAAAAGTCATATTCCCAACAGGAAAAAATGGTGCAGAAAATCACCAGAATTAGCTGGGAGAGAAATGAGATTGGCATGGGAATTCGGATAGGACAAATGTTACCTCATGCATAGTGTAACCTGAAACTCAGACTTAAAAAATGCTTTTGTGCCATCAACCACAATATTATTATTAATTAATAATAGTAATTTTTTAAGTGAATTAACGTTTGCATAAAGATTTACATATATTATTCATTTTTTAAGTAAAATTTACATATCTAGAACTATATAAAAAGTATGATATTATTAATTAATTGAGATTACTTCGAGATCTCCCTCCGGAGATTTGATTTCATAACACTCAGCTTTCTTGTGAAGTTTTAGTTTGTGATATACACTTACCATTCTTATATGGAAAAATTACACAAAGTAGCATATTTAATACTACTATTTTAGTATACATGCGTTGCACGTGTGTCTCGTGTCAAATAATAAAATTATATGTAAATTCGTGCGAACTAAATTTTACCTGAGTCAGAATCTTTCAAAAATAATCTTTTTATCTCCGTAAGACAACTTTCTTTTGATTAGTGACTTTCTTGAGATTTTTCTTTAAGAGATGCACTCTGAAATTGCATGAGAATCATATGAAGATGGGAGCTTACTTCTGGAGAAATTCAGTCTCATGCCCATCGAGATTATAGATAAGATGACTCCAGAACTTTTATTTGCTTTGCAATTTTTAAACCTAATTCTTATATGGTGACGTATATTAACAATAATACACATAATGATTTGAATATTTTAAGAGTCATATATTATAGGATTCATATATTTCATATATTTTAGGACTCTTTATTTTTTTTATATTTATTTTATATTCTTTTCATATGTTTTAGGAATTCTTAATTTAATAAAGGAAAAATGCGAAAAGACAATTTTGTCCATTGCAATATATTTAATGAAGGGCAAAAAGTTCAAATCACTTTTCTAAGGGTCTTCAGTCTTTTAATATATTATAGATAATTACAATAAATACCGACACTTTTGTAAAATTATAGTTTATAGCAAGAGTAACATTATTTTACTTATTAACTAGGCAAGTGCATGTTTTACTCTCACTATTTTACATTTTTCTATTTTCACTCCACTACTTCACCTCCCCCAAATATAGCCATATCTTTTACCCTTTTTTTTTCGTCTTATTTTTTTTATCATTTTTTTTATTTTCACTTTATTTTCTCTCTTCTATTTCTCTTCTTTTTTTTCCTTTTTTCTTTTTCCTTTTTTTTTTAATCCCTTTTTCATATTTGAAGATAATTATCTCCATGATCATCAAGATTTCAAAATAAACAGCATTACTATCTTTCACTGTTTTATATTTCTACCTTTTTTTTCTTGTTAGTTTTTTTTTATGATTATTATTTTTTTATTTTGATTTCTTTTTATTGTTTATTTTTTTCTTTCCACTATATTTTTTCTCTTCTATTTCTCTTTTTTTTTCCTTTTCGTTTTTTTTCTTTCTCGTATTTTTTTCTTTTCCTATTTTTTTCTTCTTCTTTTTTCTATTTTATTTTGTTTCTTTTTTTTTTTTACACTTCTATTTCTCTTTCTTCATTTTTCTTTTCTTTTTTCACTTCTCTTTTTTCGTTTTTTTTCTTTTTGTTTTTTTCTCTATTTTTATTCTTCTATCTCTAACTTTTATTTTGAAAAGACAAATATGTATATCACATACACATATTAAAAAAACATACAAAATACATAGCCATACAAATATGGATATGTATTTACAGTATTAAACATACATATATATTTACAAAATACATATTATATTCATATTAAACAGTAACAAACATAACTATACTATCTTCATATGCATTTGCGAAATACAAAGGTGACTCATATAAAATAAGAATATACATATGGATCAGGTATGTATTCTGTAAATACATATGCAGAGCTATATGTATTTTATACGGTGTTGAATTTGTCTTTGAACTGTACATACTATGTCATTTTATAGGATAACATATGCACTTATTTGTTTTCTTTTACTGTTTAAGATATGTATCATGTATTTTTTTATTACCTATATGTATATGTATATAATTGTCATTTTTGTTATAAAGATTTTGTGTCCTACATGTTTATATATACATGTGAGTCAGATATGTATTTTTGTAAATACATATGCAGATATATATGTATGTTTTTTACCGTAAATACATATGCAGACTGTATGTCTATTTATTTTGTATATTTTTTTAATCTGTATATATGATATAGATATTTATTTTTTAAAAATAAAAGATAGAGATAGAAAAGTAAAACAAAAAAATAGAAAAACACAAAACGAAAAATAAAAATTTTAAAAAAAAATAAAAAAGAAAAAAAAAAGAGAAATAGAAACTAGAAATAGAAGTGTAAAAAAAAAGAGATTTTTTTTTTTTAAAAAAAAAAGAAGAAGAAGAAGAAAACAAAAAAAAAATGAGAAAAGGAAAAAAAAAAGGAAAAAGGAAAAAAAAAAGAGAAGTAGAAGAGAGAAAATAAAGTGGAAAGAAAAAATGGAAAAGAAAAAGAAATTAGAATTAAAAAAAAAGATTAAAAAATGAAAACTAACAAGAAAAAATAGTTAGAAATATAATAGAATGATATTTTGAAATTTTAAAGATCATGGAAATAATAATCTTCATATTTTAGTTTGATTTGGAAAAGGAATCTATTAATTTAAATAAGAGTAATTTATGGGAATTTAATTAGATGACATAATTATTCCTTATTTAACTCAACTAATTTGTGTAAAACAAGGGCAACAGTTTACTTAAATACAAAATACAATTTGCTATTTTTGTAATTATGAAACTGTTATTATAAAATTTCCAATTAAGACTCTATTATTGCTATTTTTAAAATTTTTCCTTCATATATTAATACTACTAGATATCAGAGCCCATGCCAGGTCCCAATGTGCTACTTTTTAGATATTATATGTTACTCACTCTGTACCAAATTATGTGTTACCATTTTCTTTTTGGTTTGTCCCCAAAAGAATGTCGTCTTTCCTTATTTAGTAAGTTTTTAAAGACACAATTACAATTTTACCCTTAGTGGTCCCACTTGATTTTAAAGACTATTACTCCTTTTTTTTAATTTATTTTTTCAATTAAAAGTGATCCCACTTGATTTTAAATACTATTACTCATTTCTTTAAGAAAGGTAATTTTGTAACTTTAACAAAGTCAATACTTATTTCTTAAATATCGTGTCCGGTCAAATGACGACACATAATTTAGAACGGAGGAAGTATTTTTTATCTCAATTTATATGTTGCTAATGAAATATTTGAGAAAGCCAATCAGATTTGTTATATATAGTTTTAGATATTTAAAATTTTTAATTATATTATGATTTATACGACTTTCAACATAATTTTCAAGTAATATCCTTTTATCTTAATTAATATGATATTGATAACTATTGTAATGTATAATACTTTTTCGACGTTGTAATTTACTATTTTAAAAGTTTTGTGGCATTGATAGTGAATTTAGACTTTAAAAGTAACTTTAATTTTTAATTATTATAATTTATAATATTTTTTATTTCAATTTAAGTGACAGTGATATAATTTATTTTTCTTCATTATTGCTCTGTTTAAGCTTTTCTCCTTTATTTATTTGCCTGTTTTTTTTATTTTAAGTCTTGGTGACGAAATTTTGGATATATTTTCTGATTATTTTATTTTGATTTTTGGATTATACTCTAAGCTTATAATTTCTAATAGAAGAAGAAAACCTAATTTGACTATAGATTAGACCTCTGTGAAGTTCTTGACTCTTTATGTTTTTTTATGTTTGATGTGTATCAACCATGAATGTATTTTTACTTATTTCAAATACCTATTCTTCTTCCTCTTTTGGCTTTAGCGTTAATATTCATTTTTTATTTTAATTTAAGCGATCGTGATATAATTTCAACAGTAACCAAATATCACGATTGAAACAGTAAAACTGACACGTCATGAATGACTCATAATAACTAATTAAAACTAATATAACAAAATTGCTATTAAAATAGTTTTGATTTTTTTTTTAAGTGAGCCTAACATAAGATGTCAAATTAATTTAAAACATCAAGATTATCAATTTTTAAATACTTAAATGACTCATAATAATTAATTATAGGTGGTATAGTAAAATTACAGTTGAAGCAGCTGAAACAGCCATGCCATAAATGTTTATTTTACTTTATAAATATTTGTTGTATTTTTTATTAAATATTATTAATTTTTTAATAAGTAAATATCATATACTAATTAATTAGGAATAATATAATAAAATAACGAAGCAAGCAGGCAGGCGAAAGTAGGCATGTCGAACGCCAGCTGCCTGCTTCCATCCGCCCACACACTCTTATATATAGTAAGAACTAGATGTTGAAGCACGTGCCTAATATATGTTACTTTTTTATTTCAATTTATGTGGTGTAGATGAAATTTGAAAATTGAATAAATTTTTATATATATTTTTAAATATTTTACGTTATTAGTTATTGATTTATAGTATTTTTACATAATTTTAAATACTACATGCTACTTTTTTGTTTCAATTTATGTAAGGCTAGTAAAATATTTGAGAAAGTCAATCAAATTTGTTATATAATTTTAGATATTTTAAGTTGTTAATTATATTATGATTTATACGACTTTCTACGTAATTTTCAAGTGATATCGCTTTATCGCAAATAATATGACATCGATAGAATTTGAAAAGTCAAGCAATTTTTTTCTATTTCAAATATTTTAGATTGATAATTATTGTGATTTATATTATTTTTCATGAAACTTTCAAATAATGTATCCCAATTAGTGTTGCATTATTATAATTTACATTACTTTTCACGGAAAATTTTAACTGATATATCTCAATTTTTGTTGCACTGATAAAAAGTCAGCCAAAATTTTTTATGTCTCTCTAAATAATTTAAATTATTAATTGTTATAATTTATAATATTTTTACATTATATATATATATATATATATATATATATATATATATATATATATATATATATAATAAGTTGAAGCTAAAAAAATTAATTAAATAAAAATTTAGATAATCAATTATATCTTTAATGGGTTTTTAGATTTTTTAAGCTATTAGCTATTGCAATTTATAATACTTTTTTGGCATTGTAATTTAATATTTAATCTGTTAATTATTATAATCTATAATACTCTTCTTGTTCAAACTCTTGTGGAGTTGATAATCAATTATATTTTAAAAATAGTTTAAGTTTTTGATTATTGTGATTTATAATACTTTTCCTTCTATTCCAATTTAAGTGACACTGATATAATTTCGAGAGTCAATCGAATATCATGATTAAAGTAGGGAGGCAGATATGTCGTAAATAACTCATAATAACTAATTAGAAATGATAAAGCAAAATTGCTATAAAAATACTTGTGAAAAAAATTTAAGTGGGTCTCATATAAGATGTCAAATTAATTTAAAATATCAATAGTTATTTATTAATTTATATATATATTTTATCTTGTATATTAAATATGATTAATTTTTTAATACTTAAATGATTTATAATAATTAATTAGGAGTGATATAGTAAAATTACAGTCGAAGCAGCTAAAATAGATATGTCATAAATGTGTATTTTATTTTTAATTAAATATTATTAATTTTCTAACACGTAAATGACATATAATAATTAATTATGAATGATATAGTAAAATTACGAAGCAAATAAATAGCTGGATGTTGCCTTCTTAAGGTGCCAGCTAACTGGCGCGCATGTCGTAAAACTTTCATCATTATTTTAACGTATTTATAATTTATTAATTAACTATGTGTTTTTCTACGAAATTCCTTTAGACGCACAGTAAAAATTGTTTTGCTACATCAACAGCAGTGGTAGAGCAGTGGAAAGGGGCTGCCCCAACCTGCTCAGAGGTCGAGAGTTCGACCCTGGGTATGGATAAACACTCTGTTGGGGCTCTCCTCCCAAATGGGGCTCGATGCGGGGCAAATTCGAATATAGTTGGACTCCTAAAAAAGCGGGTACCGGACACCGGACACCGGGTGGTTTAAACCAAAAATTATTTTGCTACAAAGATAACAAATGGAGTATTAAAAAAGAACAATGTTTGAAACAAATATTTATGTCTCTTCCCCCCCCCCCCCCCCCCCCCCCAAAGTTATAGCCTATTTGACCAAGTTTTTAAAAATTATCTTATTTTAAAAAAATATATTTTCAAAGTACTTTTGGAAGCAATTTGTGTTTGACCAATAAATTTAAAAAATATTTTTGAGCAGCACTTAGTGTTTGGTCAATTTTTTTAAAATTATTTTTAAGTGTATTTTTCTCAAAATTATTTTTAATTTTTTTTTTTAAAGACGAACTATTTTTTAGTATCACAACCTGAATTTACACCTTAATCAAGACATGGTACTTAGATCCACAAATGGTCTCAAACCAATCATTAACATAATATAACCAAGCATAATATATGAAGTTTAAGCAAAATCTGCAATGAGATCATAAGATAAAGTCTAAAACATTTCTGAAAGTCATAATAAACAAAGTAGGGGCTGATACTTTTTAAATTACTGGGATCTGATACCATTTGTAGGGTGGTGCGGGTAACTATGCGGATAACTAGGTTAATAAATAGATTTATTATAACTAATGAATCTATTCTTTTTTGTGCGTGGTTATTTCTTAAATTTTTGTAAGATGTATCCATTAATTTATTTGGTTTATTATTTTATCCTGTAGTAACTGCAGAGTTACAAATTTCTGTATAATAATTTATTCTATCTGTACTGTAGTATATGTCTAATTCTAGATTTTCTATGTTATTTATTATCTTGTGTTGTTCTTTTCGTAGTGAGTTTTTTATATTATGTAAACTATCACATGTACTTTTTTCCAAATTTTCTAAGGTTTTTTCTATCCATATTAACTTTTCTTTTAGATCTTCCATTATTTTTCTAATTCGGTTTCTATAATTAATTTCGTTATTTAGATTATCTTGGTTTTCTCTAGTTTTTCTAATATATTCTAACATCCACAATCTTGATCTGAATAATATCCTTCTGGGTAAATGTCTTCGTATATCTGTTCTAACGCATTTATTGTTTCGATTTCGTAGTTTATTACTTCTTCTAATATTATTTTCTTAATATCTATAATTTCTATATCCTTAAGTATATATAAGATCAAAACTCTAAGGTAGTCTAAATGAGCTATTTTCTAAAATTGATATTTTATAGTTATTTGTTTTAGACTTAGTAGTTTTTGCATATTTTTATTAAGAGATTTTATATATTTTTTATTTTTTATGTATTTATCTATACTTATTTTTATCTGTTTTTCTAATAACTGTATATTTCGCATATCTTTAAAAATTCTACGTAATTTTAACATAATAAGCATTTATAAGAGTAGTTAGGTATGTGTGATATATAATTTATTCTATCCATATAATATTCTCCAAATGCTTTTTCTAATATAATTTTTCTTATATCTGCAACATCTATATCTCTAAGTGCATACAAAATAAGTATCTTAAATTTATCTACCATGACATCAGATATATTATCATTCATTATCATAAAATTGCTTTTTTCAAAATATTCCCTTCAACCATGTACATAATAAAATATAGTCATCTCAGATTACTATATACTAGATTATTCTTAAACAACATGTTCTTCGGTCACTATTAGCATGGTAATTCGGATACTTTTTTCCTTAAACAGCGCCTCGACTCTGGTTACTCACTACCAGGGCTTCTTGCCTCATTGGTTTCACCTTTAGGATGGCATAGTCCTTAGGAATTTTTCTCCGTTTTCACTTTGCTAATAAACTTCTTAACATATTATTTTTCGAATAATTCTACTATAAAGTAACTAATATGAATTTATTTTATCATATCATGATTGTCGGGAATTATGAATTTAGCTATTCATAATCATAAATAGATATACCTATTTCGGTAGCTTTGATATTTCTGAGGTTTGTTGCTCCATAGCTTTTTCCATTGCAGTGTATATATTTAATTAACTGGGCAAAAGTATTTTTGGTCGGAGAGAATTTTTGCTTGAATGTGAGAAGGCTTGCCTTCTGCAATGCCTTTCTCTTCTTTTATTTATAGAAAGAACATATCCTTACATTGTTTTACATCTGTCCGCTAAGAAACAAACAAAAACTATTAAAGAAAGACTTAAAAGTCTTCCATTCTAAAACCTACCCTAAGCCTATAAGGCTAAAATTTCAAAATTTCAAACTTTACATTTAATTTACATAAATGCTACTAATGCTACCAACTACTTTTACTATTTTCTCTTTTACGTAAGCTTTCTATACAAATATATTGAATATCTACAAATATATCTTGTCTTCCATTTATTTTGTCATATCTGTTGTATCTCCATTATTGCTCTGGTCTTATCTTTCCAGCTGTCATCTTGCTTTCTTGATTTTTTATTCTAGATGTACCTCTGGAATAATATTATCTTCTCCATTACACCTCGAACATTGGTGGTCTGGATATTTATGTCTAATTATTTTACAGTATCTTGTTAGTAGTCCGTCAGAAATAAATCCTTTTTTAATGGCTCGTGCAGTAGATGGTTTCTCTGGATTGAGTAGCGTCATTATGCATTGTCTTACGTCCTCCATATCTGTTGGTCGTAGCTCTTTTGAATTCGAGTAAATCATTTGGTGATCTCTCGAGTAGTAGCTCCATATTGGATTTCCATTAGTATAGTTATTTGCTAGTTCTTGTATAATCATAGATAGTCCAATAAGTCTTTTATTTGCGTAGAATTCTGGTATCTCGATTCTAGGTATTTTTGGTTGCTGCGCAATATCTTCTGGTATAATCATATCTCTTGTTAATCCTATCTTTATGACTTCCATAACTGGTTTTATCTCGTCATATAATATCTCCGCGGGTGCAGTATAACACTTTATATAAAATAGAGTGCCTTTTGTTATTCTTTTATAGGTCGTGAATATCTTATATAATTCGTCCATAGCTGTGAATTCTGCTCCGTCTTAGGTGTATATGGTGTTTAGCAGTCCATAGTCAAAACATGTTTTCACTAGGCTTGGGTTAGTTTTTGGTAGTGCGATTAGCTTATTATATCCCTGTAATTTTTGGGTTATATAGTTGGTATTTGGTTCTTGGGTGTTTGTAGCTTTTGGGTTATGGTTTAGGAAGTTTTGTACTCTATAGATGTTTTCTATATTTTTCTGGGTTGTATAATTGTAAACTTTTTTGTCTTGGTTCAGGCTATCTCTGTATGTGTTAACTTGTGGGGGTATGAATAAATGGTCTTTTTGTATTTTTGGTGTAAATGGTTTTTCAAATATTTTATTCATGTTCGTATTTTGGTATCTTGGTCGACTAACTCCTTTGCTTGTGCCTGCAGAAGTAGATTGATAAATGTTATGGGTTTTATGGAGTATCCCAACATCTCCTTCTAGCTCTGAAATTTTATTGTCTTCCGATCGACATAGCTCTGCACACTGCTGAGTTAGCTGATTCATAACTATAGACTTCAGTTTATCTTCATTAGTCTTTAGCTTTAGCTTTTCTATCTCACTACCCATTAGCTTCATCTCAGTACCCATACTGTCCACTTTCAATGAAAGCGTAGTTAGGGCGTTGAGTATCTTTTCAAGAGTATTTTCTTCTATCATTTCAGTTTGTGTAGCTTTGTCTTGATATGTAATCTGCAATAACATTTTTGTTAGTACTGATTACTTCTATTATAAATGTGAAATTTAATATGTTTAAAACTAGTCTCCGAATCTCTTTTGTTGTAACTGAATTTTGTATTTTCTTTGTTAGCCACCAGCGTACCTGTGTATTATCTGTTCGCACAATAAATTTGTTATATACAATATATGTCTCAAATGCTAACAAACATTTATATAATGAACATAATTCTTTCCTATTTATTTTCCATTTTATTTCCGTCTCGTTGAACGTACCTGAGTAGTATCTACAATGGTGTTCTATTTTTTCTGCTTCATATCTATATTTAAGTACTCCTCCGTAACTATATTCACTAGCATCTACTTCTACTATGTATATAAATTTTTTGTTTTCATCTGAAAATTGTAATTTTGGTAATTCTTTACAAAGTAATTTTATTTTTTGAACTTGTTTTTTATCTTCTTCGTCATAGTTATATTCTATATCCTTTTTTAATTTTTTCTGTAGTGGTTTTAAGTTTTCTGCTAATTTTGGAATATATTCTCTTACTTGGTTTACTAATCCTAAAAATGATTGTAATTTCTTTTTTGTATCTAATTCTTCTTTCGAATTTATTATTTTTTGTACTATATGTTGTTGTATTTTTACTCCACTTTTATCTATTTGTATTCCTAAAAATTTTATCTGATTTTTCATAATTTCGGCTTTCTTTTCACTTAGACTTATTCCTGATTTTTCTATTATATCTGTGAATTGTTCTAATAATTTTATATGTTCTTCTTTAGTTTTTGTATATAATAATATATCATCTATGTATACTATACAATTAGGTAATTGTTTAAAATAATTATCCATAAAATGTTGATATCTACCTGGTGCATTTTTATATCCAAAGGGTAATACATTCCACTCATAAAATCCTTGTGGTACCGTAAATGCGGTTAATTCTTTAGATTCTTCTTCTAACTTTAGATGGTAAAATCCTGATTTACAATCGAATTTGCTAAAATAATTATATCCTTGTATTTGTCTTATTTTTAATATCTTATTTGGTATTGGATAATTATATGTTATAGTTTTTGCATTTAAATTTCTATAATCAATAACCATCCTACTTTTTCCTCTTTTTTGTTCACTATGTTTATTTACTATAAATGCTGGACTATTATGTTTACTATTACTTTTTTGTATATATTGTTTTTCTAATAATTCATCTATATGCATTTTAAATTCTTTTAAATCGTCAAAATTATATGTTAATGGTTTTTGGGTTATTATACTATTTTTATCTATTAATTCAATGTTTATGGTAGTTTTATGTTTTTCCCATCCTTTTAAGGGATCTTCACTATATAATTGTTCTAATTTTTTCTTAACTATTTCTATATTTTTATTGAAAATATAGTTATTTCTGTTTTATTTATTGAAAATACTACTAATTCTATTGTATCTTCAATAGTTTTTATATTTTCTAACTTTTGTGTAATTTTTTCACTTCCTTTTATCCAATCAGTTTTCTTTCTTATTTTATTATTAACTCTTTTTGCTCTTACTTTTTGTTTACATGGTGTTGTAAACCACCAATCATTTTTAGTTATTACGTGTGGATATAGTTTATCTAAAAATGGCATTCCTAAAAGTATATCTTTTGATGTTAGTTCATAATTATAAATTTCTTCTATTGTCAATATCTTATCCCATATTTGTGTTTTTACATTCCTAGCTTTATAAGTAATTAAGCTTCCTTCATTATTAAATCCTTTAACTACTATTGGTATTTTTAATTTATCCCATTTACTTTCTGGTAAGCAATTATATTTACATAAATTAGCTTCTGCTCCTGTATCTATCATAGGTGTATAATATCTACTATAATATCCTTCCACTATTATCTTCATTAATACATATATTTTCATTTTATGTTAAGGCTCTTCTTAAGAATAATCTTTCCCTATTATATGTTATAGCTAATTGTGTATGTTCTATATTATATGGTTTTTACTTGTTCTAACCATTTTATTCCTAATATTATATCTGCTTTTTGCATTTCTTCTTTTACCTCAAATTCTATTTTTATTTTTCTAATTCCTCTTATTATTATTTCTTTTTCTGCTATATCTTTATTATTTATTAAACTTCTCGGTAGATCTGGGCATATATCATTATCAGTTTTTATTTCTTCATTTTTTACTAGACATTTTGCTATATAATTTTCTTCTTGTCCTGTATTTAATAGTATTAAATATTTTTTTTCATTTATTTTTTCTGTTATGTAATATTGATTTAGATTACTCATTGAATTTGTTTCATAACTTGTTCTTTTTGATGAGGTTGATGATTCTGGTTTTTCATTAGCTATCCTTTTTGTTGTACTTATTCTATCATTTACTATTTCTAAATTTTCTTCTATATCTATGTCTCTATAACTATAATCATTATAATCTATTGTTTTTACAATTTGTTCAAATGAGCTATCTATTTGTATCTTGTTAATCTTATTTTTTCCTGTTATTTTATGTTTTGTTGTTAATACATATAGATTTTTACATCTTGCTGTAAATATTTTACTTCCTGGGGTTAATTCTATTTCTGATATCTTCCAATATAATACTAGTGATTTATCTATATTTCTATCTGTTACCGCTACTGAATAATTTGCACTTATTATGAATTTAAATTTTTGGTATATTAAATTTTCTTTTACGACAGTTATTATGCTTTTTTCTATAGGTTTTATAATTCTATCATCTGCTAAATATAATTCTATCGGTGTATCTATTCCTTCTCTAAAACATGCTTTTATTAATATTTCTGTACCTCCAAGGTATACATATTTTATTGGATCTCCTTTACTTTTTATATCATTTATTTCTTTATTAATTATTCATTTTGTTACTAGTGGTATACTAGCTTTTCCTTTTGCATATCTACAGTCTATTACATGTTCTTTTTGGCATACTACATAATATTCATCTTTTTTCCTACTAAAAATATTTTTTATTGTTGGTATTTTAAATATTTTTTCTACACTTAAATCTAACTCTTTTCCATTTATTTCGTCAAATATATTACTGTCAAATATTATTTTTTGTTCCGTTCCTTCATCATTTAAATATTCTTCCTTTGTTATTATTTTTATATCTTCTTCAGTCATTTCATTCATATATACTATCTTCACTTTCTAATTCATAATCTATATAATCTATTTGCATATATTCTGTATTTTCTAGTTTTATTTTGGATATTTGTTTATTTTTTGGATTTTTAGGTAATTTACAATCTCTAGCTAAATGTCCTAACTTTCCACAATTATAGCAAGTACATTCTTTTATAGGTTTTTTCTTTCTATATGGTCTTTTGTTTTTGTAATTTTTTACATAATATCTTTTTCTTGGTTTCTTATATTTATATTTTGATTTTTTATATTTCTTATATTTTTTATGTTTTTTTCTTTTCTTATAATATCTTTCTTCGCATCCAAATTGGGGTGCTATTTTATTTTTGCAACATGCTAAATTTCTTATTAATGTTTTTTCCATTTTTAATTCTTCTCTATATTTTTCACATAAATTTCTATACCATTGTTGTAAAAATTTTATTCTAGCTCCTAACGTATCTACTATTTTTGCTTCTTCCCAACTTTTTATTATTTTTGAACTAAATGGTTCGGGTAATTTATTAAAATATAATTTTCTTATTTCCTTACTTTCTTCTATACTATATGCTCCTTTATAATAATATTCTTTAAATGCGCAAGTATATTCGTCTATATAACACATATTACATATTGTTAATTTTATCATTAAATTTCTATTTGTATCTTTTTCTTCATCTTCTTCTTCTTCTAATGTTGTCATACTACCAAATTCATCTTTTATAGCTGTTTCATATTTTTTTAATAATTCTATAGGTGTTAGTTTAGTTGTTGTTAATGATGTTCCTTCTATAGGTTTATTAGTTCTTAATACTTTCTTACTATTTTCAGTTAAATTTGAAAACCATAGTTTTACTGATTCTATTAATGTTCTTTCTATATATTCTGGTGCATCTGTTATGTTTATATTATTATCTAATAATTGTTTTGTCATATATCCTATCCATAATTGTATTGTTTTTTCTGTATCTATTACACAGTCTAGGTCTAAAAAGTTATAATTTTTATTAACTATTTATTTTGGTGTCCATTTGTCATATTTATTATATTTTTTAAATTTATTTTTATAATATATAGGTTTTCTTATTTCTGTTGTATTAGGTATTATGTTTTCATCTTCTTTTTTGTCAAGAGTATTTATTTCTGTATTGGTATTTTCTAAGTTTTCTTCATTAATTTTTTCTTGTTTTTTGTTAATTTCTAAATCTTTTATATTTGTTAATATTTTCGTATATGTTTCACTATCTTCTGAATCATAATTATCTGTCTCTTCAATATCTATATTATTTATTTCTAATTTTTCCTTAAATTGGTTTATTTCGTTTAGTAATTTTTGTTCTTTATCTTTTTCTTCTTTTTCTTTTTGTCTGTGTTCGTACAGATCTTTTAACATTTGTAGTTCTTTTTCTAATTCAGCAATTCTACTATTTTTAGTTTCTTCTATTTTTCGTATTTCTTCCGTAGTTTGTTGTTTAATTTTTTCTATTTCCTTTTTTCTATCTATTATAAATTCCTCTTTGTTCATTTTATTGTGAATAGTTCATGTTGGTATATATATTCTAAACTATCTATTTGTGATTCTAATTTTGATATTTCATCTTTTTGTATATTTATTGAATTTTTACTAACTCCGGCAAATATATTATAATGTAATCTTTCTTTTCTTATTTTTAATTCTTTACATTTTTCAGAGATAAATTGTTTTAATTCTTTGTATTTTTGCTCTTTATTCATTTAAATTATATTTATAAGAACTTGGCGGATATCTAAATCTAATTTTATCATAATTAGGTGGTATGTATCTCATTCTTCTAGATTTTAAATGGATTATTAATTTTGCTTCAATACTAGATATTAATGTAATTAAATAGGCTAATCTTTGTGGATTTTCTTTTGTTTTATTTAGACTTATATATTCTGAATAATTACTAACTAAAGATTCTTTAATTTTTCTAAAAGCTTCTCTATTTTTAAATGGTCTTCTCATAATTAATTTAATAAATATTTAATTGCAACATTACATCTAACTCTAACATATGTCTCACTTCTGTACTTTTTAAATTACTGGGCTCTGATACCATTTGTAGGGGGATGCGGATAACTATGCGGATAACTAGGTTAATAAATAGATTCATTATAAATTGGCCAACAAACATATTGGGTGTGTTTGGTATGATGGAAAATAATTTCCACGAAAAATGTTTTCTTGAAAAAATTTTCGTAGAAAATAAGTTGGTTTTCTACTTATTTTCTTATGTTTGGTTGATGAGTGGAAAATATTTTATGGTGTTAGGTTGGTGAGTAGAAAAATATTTTCTAGTGTTTGATTGGTGAGTGAAAAAATATTTTTTAGAAAATACTACTAACTGTTAACTAGTATATCAATGTCTCTAACAACTCAACAATTTGTAATAACTAATTTAAGCATAAAAAATAATATTAATATCGAATACTAAAATATTACAATCACTAAATTTAAGAAACTATTAATTAGCAAATATAACAGACACTTTTCTACGTTTTGTCAGGACAAGCTCAAGATACTAGAAGCAATAGAAATATAACGGAACGACAAGTTTATTCAAGCTTGTGAAACAAGTTACATCGATGACAAAATGAAATATTCAATTAGCACAAGTAACATAGCTAAGTCTTCCTCTATGCATATGAAAATAACAATACATTCAACGAACATTGAAAAAGGAAAAAATTCGGACTTCACTATTTTTTATTTCAAGCAGTGAAAAATTAAAATAAAGCACCGCGAAAAATATTTGTGAGTAATGTAATTTTTTTAGAAATGTGAATTTTTTGAGTCATGTGAATATGAGTGTTGTTGGTGTGAGGAAGAGGGGTGGGGATGGGGGCATAAGTCACATTTGTCATTTTCCGAAAAATGACTTCCCTTGGTCCATGAGAGAAGTCATTTTCCCTCAAATAGAGGAAAATGAGTTATCTTGAAAAATATTTTTCCAATATTTTACTACAACCAAATAAGGAAAAATAGGAAACTATTTTCCAGAAAACATTTTCCATCATACCAAACACATCCATTGTAATGTCTAAAAGTCTCTCAACTGGATTACATAATCTGCCGAAACAAGGCTCCGGTTAACCTCAAAATAATATCTAAGATGAACGAAAGAAAATAACTAACTAGGTCCCCAAATGACGAGGACTTACCATTACTAGAAGCTGAACTCCTATCAACTAGCCACAAGTCTGAGCTTGATCATCAATATCTACATCACATGAAAAATATATATAAAAAGTATGTGACATGTTTTATTCAACAGAAAAATGAGATTGGTATAAAATTGGGCAAAGCCCAAATCAAAAGAAAAAGGGTAAAAGACACTGTGTGACACTTTTTAAAATAAATAGTCCAAGTTTGTGACTTTGCCATCGGATAAAGTATTTTCACTTTATAGTTATTTCCTAATTTGGGTCATTTTGGCCCGTATAATTCAGATGCAGTCCATATACAATACTAATATAACTCATATACAATACTTATACAGTTTTCAACTTGGGTCATTCGACCCTTTTAAAAATATTTTTTTTTCACTATAAATCTTTTAACTGAAAAATATTCTGCTTTTTTTATTGTTTATAAATAATAATTAAATTTAATTATATAAAAAAGGTATTTTTTTTTTATAGAATATGTATCTATATAAGATATATGTATAGAAATTGTATAGTTCTATCAAATATGTATATGTATAAAATATATATAAAGATATATATAAAGTGTATAAAAATTATATAATTGTTGTATAAAATATGTAAATTTTTTTTTACAATTATTGTATAAATTGTGTATCGAAACTGAATAATTTTTGTATAGAATATTTATATGTATATAAACTGTATAGAAGACGTGTTGAAACGGCATAGAACAAGCCAACAAATTAAAATGGCTAAAAAGTAAAATTTAAATTCCATGGTCATTTTCGTGAAAATAGTTTAACTTGAAGAGTCGTCTCTGTCCTTTCTTAAAGAAACAAAGGCCAAGATTTAAGCCCAAAATTGAGATAAATCGAAGAAAAGACAAGAAGAAAAGGGGGACCAAGTATTGACTAGAAGAATTTCAGGGCAAGTTTGGTAGGTGACACTAATTTAGAATAATCATTGGATTAAAACCGAGTCTCATCTAATACATTATTTGGTTACTCAATTCAATTTTATTCCATCTAATACATGTATTACTTATACATCAAAGGAATATCTTGTGCAAGATTTAACAATACTTGGACAATTTCCCTAAAATCGTGATTGGCTAATTGGTTAGAAGGTAAGTATAGCATGATTAACTAGTTTTGGGACTCTTGGATCATGGGCCATAGCTACTTGGGTTTAGCCCGTTGAACATCATTTGGATGGGCTCGAATCCTTTACATGTATGCCTTTGACGAACTTTAAATTTAGACAGATCTGGAGGGCCTTCTAGCTTGGACTTGGGTTTGCTTTGATGATGGACATGTCTTTTCTTCACATGGGCCTTCCCTATAGTACTGAAGCTAACACGCTAGGTCGAGTTGTCGCCGAAGCTTGCTTGTTAGTATAAAACTAACGAAACCTTAAACCAACCAATATCAAGACTACTTAAGCACAATTAGCTTTTCCTTACGAGTAAACTACCATTCAATCTCAACTTTTCAAATCATGTTTGCTTAGGGAAAAGATTAGTCATTGAATATATAATTTACATTTTGTTATTTTTCTTGCAAAATTTGACACTACATTGTCAAATACAGTCTGTCTTTCCAACATAGTATGCTTTATGCTTTTTTAATTTATTTTTTGGTGTCATATTGTAATAATCTGTTGTTTTAGATTTTTCTAGATCAAATATTTTTGATTTAAGAATAAATAAATTAAATAATCACCTAAGCGGAGTGAATTAATTATATAATCAATTTATTGGCACACTTTCATTTTAACTATTTTAGCATCTTAAATTTAGGTAACGTAGATTTTAAAAAAATGGAAAAAAACTAAACATTACATTAGAATTCATGCACAAATATGTTACACTGTAATTTAGATATTCAACTTGACTAGTTAAATAAGAAGAAAATGTCACAAACAAATTAACTGAATCATGAGGGGTCTACTCTATTCTAACTAAATAGGAGAATTCTTACCATCCATTTCAAAATACACGTGGAAGTTAAAAACAATTTGATTAAAGACTTTAAAATCTGATAAAAATACAGACTTTGTCAAATTACAAAGGATAACAAAAACACCTTCCTCAAGGACCTGATCTAGACACGTACAACAACTTCTAATAAGTAAAATCAAAAGCGAAGACACAACTCCCATAGTAGGAATGAAAGGAGTAAAGGCAGTTAGCGATTACTATCTTTATCACCTAAAAGACATCAACTAACCCTGTAAGTAGACTATACCCCAAAAAAGGTATAGCAAGTGTAGATAAGTACAAAAAATACATACTGGTAGACATTATCGATCGACCAAGGTTAAAGCACATAATATATAATATAGAAATTAAAGATAAATCATGTACATATAATATGACAGTTTAACTCCCCTCAATCTATAATTCATGCCCTCATTAATGTAAGTAACTTTCATTTTTCACTCAAATACACCAACCTGTTGATCTCTGGCCTAGGCTAAATATGTGTGCATACAACTTCATAGCCGAGCTAGGACTACCAGGATTAACTTCCTAATATTTTTTCAACTTTGTTTTGATATTTTGGTTATGCATTAGAACCCTAGAAGTTAGGGATTCATTTAAGGTCATGAGAAATTAAGTATCAAAAGAACAACACCCGTCTATCCAATTTTAAATATAGTAACCAATAGACCCCGACCATACACATGTCACAGTCTCCAACACGAACACCTACTTTCACGATTCAATTTTTTGAGTCACGATGACACCTACTTTATTCCACCAATAGGTATGCCTGTCCATATCTTGGAGCTATAAACAATGGGCTAATTCAGTAGAAAATGACATAATGCTGGAAATACGCAAGTAAAAGACTTACAAGCAGTAAACCATGGAATAATAATAAGGCGAAAGATAAATAAGAGAAATAACAATCCAATGATCTACTAATATCGGTACAAGAGCCACTAAATCAAAAGAATACGAGTACTATCATCGTCAAATATACATCTGTCTCAAAAATAGAAAGGCTAAGTAAAAATAGAAGAAGGAGAAATGTCAACTCTGGATACTAGAGCTCACCCTATCTCCGAACTCTAACAAACACAAATTTTGATGTCTACAACGTTCATTAGTACTCAAACTGCACCAAAAAGGTACTAAAGTATAGTATGAGTACCAAAGCCAGGGGTACTCAGTAGGCATCATCGCCCGACTAAGCTAAATCATAATATAAATATAATAAAAATATGAGATAAATAAGCTAAGTCATAGTAAAAGGGCAAACCTAAAATAATGCTTCAGATACTATAAATAAATAACCAAAATAATAATAATAGTAAAGAAAATATAACTATCACTATAAAACTGTCCCCCATAAGTCAGTAAGCGTGGAAAAGTAAATAACCTAATGCGAGCCCTCATATGCTCGGAGGGTGCAATAAAAGAGAAGTAATAGCCGAAATTATACTAGTTTGACATATCTCAACATCATATCCATAGATCCTTCCATATCGTAAACACCGAACTCAAACTGATTCTATAACCGTCATAAATAACCTCTATATGAAGGATTTGAATCGAGACTCATATCATCATTTGTCTGACTTGAATCAGAACTCATGTCATCTCCTAAGTATCAATCTAGAAATAAGCATCATTTATCTAACATCCTCAAGCTCTAGAACGTAATTAAAATAATGTGCAAGGCATATAGATCTTTTAAGGAATTAATAGAAGTCTTGGCATAAGGTGAATTAATGGGGTCCACTTCTAATTTTTGAAATTCATTATAAGGCAAATTTTAACCCACAATAAGATAAGGTATCTAAATTCACTACTATATATTAAATAAGCCACATTTTAGTCCTAAGATTGCAATTCCACCAAAAGAATGAGAAATTAAGTCCATTATACCTAATTTACAGTTTCTTAATCGGCTAAATGACCAAAGTAATACTAAATATACTTTCAAGACCTAATTTCCAACTCACATCTAGAACATTATCATAAATATATTACAATTTACCCCAATTTATGAGTAGGATAAACGTAACCTACCTGGATGCCTAAGAAAATCCGGTGAAATTTGCTAAACCATCGATTCCCCCTTCTGAGAATCTTTCGCTCGATAACGCTCTATATAAATGATAATCTACTCATTAATACGATAACAACGGTATTCATATTGTATTTTGATGCTTCAAATCCAAAATCACATAAAAATTCGATATAGGACCCGCTTGTAGAATCACACTTTCAAAACCATCAACACGTCCCTCTATGCTCAAGAAACATTTACTTTCAAGAATGAGTAAATTTCGAGCTCAAATCATGTTAATCAACCCAACACTAATCTAGGGATTTTGAGAATATATTGACAAATTAATCATGAATTTGATGAAAACTTACCAAGATTTGATGAAGAAATGAAAAATTCAAACTCACAAACGCACCAAATTCTCCTAATAATGTTTCTCCTATTTTTCGCACTCTCTAGGGTTTTTATTCTTGAGACCTATGAGAATATGGGAGAAAAATTGGGCTAATGGGGAATTTAATACCTCCCAGGTGCCGCTTAAGCAAGCACTTGACTGCTTAAGAGGTCATCACTAAAGTGGCCAAGTACCGCTTAAGTGCTACTCGCTTTTCCGCACGCACCACTTAAGTGAAGCCTTGTTGCTTAAGCGGCCTTTAGTGGATGCACCATTTGGGGACTTGAAAAATTCCAAGTCTCACCGACCCTTCAAAATTCATCTGAAATCTTTTGAATGAAAATAAACTATGCTACCCTATCAAATTTGATATTTCAGACTCAATGACGCAGTCAAAATTTTCATCCGAGGTTGTTTTGATGAAAAGTGGCTCCACACCCATGGGTCATTTTTATCAATTTTCAGCCAATAGCTTGAAATTAGTCTCGAAGCCTTGGGACCCAAACCAAAGGTCCTCCTATCCTAAAATCGACGTTTTGGAGTTGATGAAATATCAGAATTGGCATATGCGGTTATTAGATTGAATTTTTTGCTTGATAGCCTATTCTTACCGATGAAGACTTCAAAACATGAAATTGACTTTAAAAACTAAATAAACTACATGGTAGCTGAACTGTCAGCTCCAAAAAATTTACTTGGGATGGCTATACGAAATTTCTAAATGGAAAAAATAAGCGGAAATGCAAAAAATGACCTGAAGGGTCATTACAATAGCCACTACTAAAAGAACTTTTGTCCCCAAAATTAAAGCGTTAGGATGTACCTAAAGCCTCGAACAGGTAAGAATACTGAGCTTGCATCTCGCTCTTAATCTCCCAAATAGCCTTCTCTATTGGTAAATGTCTCCAATGAACCTTAACTAATGGAATCTCCCTAGAATGCAACCGCCTGACATCCTGGCTAATATGAACAAAGGCTTCTCCCCGAAGGTCAATATCTCTTCCAACTGAACTGACTCCCACCGAAGCATATAAGAATCATCAAAAGTGTACCGTCACAACATATAAACATGGAAAATCAAATGGACAACAACAAAATCTGGGGTTAAGGCTATCTCATAAGCCACATCTCTAACCATATAAAAGATCTCAAAAGGTCCAATGTATCTGAGATTGAGCTTGCTTGCTTTTCCTCCCAAACCTCATCACATCCTTCATTGGAGATACCCATAGGAATACCTAGTCACCAATACCAAATCTCAAGACATGAATTCTATAATCTGCATAAGCCTTCTGTCTACTTTGAGCTGCCCTCAACCTATCTTTAATCACCCTTACTCTATCCAATGCTCCTGAAGTATATCAGTACCACGAGGTCTAATCTTTGAGGTCTCAAACCATACAATTGGAGATTGACAACATCTATCATACAATGCTTCAAATGGTGCTATATCAATGCTTGAATGGTAGCTCTTATTATGCTCTAACTTCACTAAAGCTAAGTGCTTCTCCTACTGACCTTTAAAGTCCATAACATAGGCTCGGAGCATATCCTCAAGAATCCAAATTGTCCACTCCGACTATCCCTTGTTCTAAGGGTGAAAGGTTGTTCTAAGATCCACCTGGGTACCCAACATCCCCTAAAAAGTTCTCCAAAATCTAGAAGTGAACAATGTGCCCTAGTCTAAATTGATAGATATAGGCACTCTGTGTGGGAGAACTATCTCACGAACATAGATATAGGCTAACCTCTCAGCACTGAAAGACATATGAATAATAATGAAATATGCCAACTTGGTCAACCAATCTGTAATGACCTAAATACCATTGGAACCCGGGAGGTGCGATGCAAACCACTAATAATGTCCATGGTGATCTGCTCCCACTTTTACTCAGGAATGGGAAATCTCTAAGTCAAGCCATCATGCTTCTGATGCTCGACCTTCACCTCCTAACAACACAAGCAACGAGCTACAAAGTCTAGCATATATCTTTTCATTCCACTCCACTAATAATACTGCCTTAAATATCTATACATCTTAGTTGTACCAGGGTGAATAAAATATCTGGAGCTGTGATGAGACTCATGAAATATCGACTGAATCAAGTCTCCAACTATCAGAACATATATGTGACCATCATATCTCAAAATACCCTCAAAATCTATGGTAGCCCTTTTGGACTCAACACTCAACACCTGATCATGAATGATGCCAAGTCTCATAACCTCAAACTGATGACTACGAATCTGTGCAAACAAGGTAGACATCACCTCAACACCAGTAAAAATCCTTCTTGGTAAGAAAAATCAAGCCGCACCATCAAATTAGATAAGGAATGGATGTCTCATGCCAATGACCTCTAAGAAATTGAGATAGAATCCAAGTTATCCATAATCACCGCCTTTCGAATCAAGGCGTATGCTACAATATTTTTCCTGCTCGGATGATATAAGATAGAGATGTCATAATCCTTAAGCAACTCCATCTATCTACACTGCCTAGAATTAATCTCTCTCTGGGTCATAAGATGCTGAAGACTATGATGTGATTCGTGTAGATCTTGCTGAGCAACATAAAGATAATGCTTCAAAATCTTAAGTACAAAAACTACCACTGCCAACTCTAAATCATGAGTGAGGTAGTTATGCTCGTGCACCTTCACCTGCCTCGACGCATAAGTAATAAATTATCCTTGTTGCATCAACACATAACCCAAACAAATATCAAAATCATCACAGTATATGGTGAATCTGCTGCTCTCTACAGGAAAAGCCAATATAGGAGCAGAAGTTATAAATTCCCTGATCTTTCAAAAACTCAACTTGCACTTCTTAGACCACTAGAAAGAAACCTTTTTTCAGGTTAATCTAGTCATCGATGCTGCAATAGTAGCAAAACCCTCAATGAACCGCAGTAGTAACCAACTAAACTAATAGAGCTACAAACCTCAGATGGAGATGTAGGCTTGGTCCAATCATGAATAGCCTCGATCTTTGTTGGGTCCACCATAATTCCATTCTTAGATACCACATGTCCTAAGAATGTCACTAACTCAATCCAGAACTCACACCTAGAGAATTTGGCAAAAAACCTATGATCTTTCAAAGACTATAGTACAATTCTTAAATATTGCATATGTTCCTCGTGACTCCTCGAATACATAAGGATGTCATTGATGAACACAATAACGAAGGAATCTAAATAAGGTTTGAACACACGATTCATCAAGTCTAAATCGATGGAGAATTGGTCAACCCAAAAGACATCACCAGGAACTATAATAACCATAACGAGTCCTAAAGGTTATCTTTGGGTTGTCCTCAACCAAATCCTCAAGTCATGGTAGTCGAACCTCAAGTTAATCATAGAGAACACCATTGCTCCCTAAACATAATAAATCATCAATGTAAATCATAGGGTACCTGTTATTCATGGTCAACTTATTAAGATGCATGTAGTTAATACACATAGGCAAGAAACCATTTTTATTCTTCACAAACTAGACATAAACACCCTAAGATGACTCACTCGATCAAATAAAACCCTTACCCAGAAGATCCTGAAGCTAAGAATTTAGCTCTTTAAGGTCAGTAGGAGCCATGCAATAAGGTGCCATAGAATTATATTGGGTTCCCAACTCATGATCAATAATAAACTCAATATCATGCTCTAGAGAAAGACCTGGTCGATCGATAGGAAAAATATGAAGAAGCTCATGGATATATAAACAAAGTCAAGCGATGGACTCTCCACACTAACATCTTAAATATTAGCGAGATAAGACTCCCAACCCCTTGAAATAAATCTCATAGCCCGAACATAAGAAATAATCCCCATTGGCTTGTGCCTAATAGATCCCTACATACAACTAGGGGTATGCCAGGCATGGCTATGGTAACAGTCTTAGCAAAATAAGAAAACCACATGATAGGGGGATAACCAGTCCATGCCTAAAATCATATCAAAATCCACCATATCTAATAAAATAAGATCATCCTAAGTATCAAACACTTGAATAGTCATAACACATGATCTATAAACCTGATACATTACTAAAGAATCACCCATAAGAGTAGATACACATAACAACACAGATAAAAGATCCTAAGATAATTCTAACCACAGTGCATAATAAGCAGATACATAAGAATAAGTGGATCCTAGATCAAATAAAGCAAAACTTATCTGATGTCATATTAAAACTGTACCTTTAATAATAATATTTGAAGACTCAGGTTTGGGTCTACTAGGTATGGCATACAAATGACCGCCCCCGCTACCTGGCTGAGCGCCTGATCGATCTCCCTTATACCTACCCGAGGACCTCCATAAATACCTTAGAGGCCACCTCGATGGCCATGTATATCACCTATAGTTGGGGGTAATACATCCCTAAAATGTGGAATGCTCTGAGCTATAGAAATAATTGCCTTGTGATTAGGACACTCTCTGAAGAAATGGCAAAAGGCCCTACAACCATAACATGCCCCTAAAGCTATATTGAACCTAAAAGATCCAGCTGACCTAGAATACCTACCATGGATAGAATACCCAAAAGATGAACCCCTTAAAGACTGACCACTACTCTGGCTATGATGATCACTGTAACTAGAGTGGCCTACACCAATAATTTAAAGTGTGGCATGACAGGACTACTATACTAACCCTGATATTGATAAGAATGACATGAATGGTAACTAACCATAGAACTACTACCTCTTAACCGTGAGTTGCTCTAGCTCCCACTGAAACTACCCTAATATTAAGGCCTTTTATCGCCATCCCTTGGTCCTCGTGATGCATATCCTCCATAACCTATGCATGATTAGAAACCTCTACAAAATATTTACCCAAAACAACTAAAATCTGCATAGTTATATAGAGAGAAAGTCACAATCATTAAAGAAAACACCAAAATTGCTCATATTTGATCAATAAGATGGATTTATAATGCCTAAAAAATGTATGAAACCAATCATAATACTACACAATAGTCGTGGAGCCCTTATGTAACCTTGAGAACTGGCCCCTTAAGCAATCTCTAAGGCTAAAAGGCATATACTTCTCTAAGAAGACCTCAGAGAACCGAGTCTATGTCAAAAGGGGAGATCCATCTGGCCTGGAATTAAGATTACTTCTCCATCTGCGTTCCACTGCCAAATCTAACTGAAAATTAGTGTAATGATCTTAGCTGGATTTATGCACCTAAGAGTCATTATCTATATCTGTTTAGCCTAGTTTAGAGGACTTTTTATGTGTGTAATGAGTTGATATTCATATAATTGAGCAAATATATGTTAAAGTAACTTTTTATAATTTTTAATGTATGTTCAAAAAAATTTTGGAATCAAAATGATCACTTAGAGTTTAGAGACAAAACTAGTGTTATTAGTTTGAGCTATGTATTGTTCTAGTATATCTCGGCGAATCCTATTATCTTGTGTGAACTATTTCATCTTATTTGATACTATAGGAAATCGCGAATTTTATTAAAATCAATTCTAGGAAACTAAACAAGCTAAAATTAAAGTGGAAAGACTCCCAAGAAGCAAGGAAATCAAAGGCAAAATGAAGGAGTTCAAGATGTTGAAATCTGTAACTTTTGAAGCCATGGGCGTGCAACACCACAAGAAACAAAATAAATGTGCCTAAAATAGTGTTCATTCTCATTCTAGGTGTTACACATCCCTAAATGTGGAGAAACATGAGGTGATACTCTAATTGGCACAAAATGACCAACTTTTGTCCTAGTATATATAAAATACTTGTCTCTTGTTGTAAATAGCTTGGATGACTTTTGGGGTAGTAAATAAACTTAAGAAGGATGATATTAGGATTATTAATGTTTCCTTTATTTTACTTTTGGTTTTTATTCATGAATTTCTCTATTGCAATTTGTTGTAAGACCATAAGTGGCTAAACACCCTTTCCTAGGGTTGAGGCCAAGGTCATGATTACTTATGATTTCAATTGAGTTTGTTTAAGTTGATTATCATTATTGGTTGTTCATATATAGTTTTTATTACTATTCTACGAATTCCTGACCTTTAGGATAAACTGAATGAGGAAAATTGATTAGATCGTGGGATATATACAGAGGGATCTTAAACGTTCAAGGGATTGAAGTTAGGATATGTGTCTAGGATAGAAATATACGTAATTCATCCCATTTGGTTTGTATAGGTGATAAAATATAAATCAATTTAACTTAGTTCTCATATCCACACTCAATGATGTAGTTGTGGGGCTATGATAGATGATTAGAGGCTTAGAGGACCATAATCAAGTTATCAACCCCGTGAATCAACAACCAAAATAATTAACTAAATCAAAGAAGTTGTATGGCTAAGTAGGATTGTTCGTAGTGCCTTGACCATGGATTTCTCCCCATTATTGTCTCCAACACTTTTTATTATCACATTATTTAGGGTTATTTTTAATTCCCAAACTTCAAACTCTTTTGGTTACCATTAGCATTTGTTTAATCTTTGTAGTAATGCTAGAATTAGATTGTTGCTGAGCATAAGTCCCCATGTGCTTGATACTTGGATTTTAAAGGCCACTTTACTACTTGGGAGACCACGTATACTTATGTGTACACTAGGAATCCACCAAGTTTTTGGCACCGTTGCTGGGGACTTGAAAATTGGAACTATCTTACTTTTCATTTTGCTAACTTTGTTTTCAAGTGATAATAACTTGATCTTAGCTTCCGAATTTACAGGTACAAGTTTAAAACATAAGTAAGCTGGCAAGAGAAATGGATTTTATTAACCAATAACTTGAACCTGAGAGATGCTTACACTAATTAAAGAGAGAAATAATACTTCTCTATTATATACCACAAATTTAAGAGGAATAAGTTTTTCCTGCACCAATGGAGTGCTGAAATCAACGCAACATCAGCAGGGATAGTAAGCGAAGAGGCAATCTTCACTTGATACCAATGTTACCCCTTTTCCTTTGCAGACTAGAACTGGTAGAGATGATGTGTATGTATAGTACGATGAGATAATAATGTTATTATTTAAAATATTGGTATAGAGTAATAATGGCTAGATTAATATTGAGAATAGAAATAGAGAATCAATATATATTAATTGAGATAATGATTGAGTAGAATAGATTTAGTGTATAAGAATATGTAGTTTGTAATTATTATATGATGTATAAGGAATATATAGATGTGAATTATATCTATAAGATTTTATGAGATTAGATGATATTGTATGGTATATATATATTTTTACTTAGAGGGAAGTAAAGAAATGTTGATTGAAGAGTTATTAAATTATAATGAATGAGTATGTTAATATTTTGATTTTGGAGTATGAAGTTATATGTGTTATGTAGAGATATGAATTTATATATATGAATGTTATATATTGATATAATTACGTGCATGTAGTAATGCTCTTCATGCATTGGAGAAGCTTCTTACTTCACACCATCAACAGATGAATGAGGTGTTGTCTCACACTTTTGTTGAAGCTCTTGACCATAAAACAAAATTTTGTCAAATTAAGTTGCAAGTGGACAAGATTTGGAGAAAAATTATAATAAGTTGTGTACTTTGCTGAACTAAATTGTGCAAGGTAATCTCGAATGGTAAGGAGATATGTACAGAAATACAATGAAGAAGCCTGCTGGGATAAACAAAGTGGATAGTGTCATAGCTTTGGCCGCTCAATTGTCAGCCTTGAAAACCAAATGATGACATAGTTTAGTAAGTTGGGTTTAAACCAACCTCTAGCCCAGGTGAATGCAGTCCAACAAAACCCATCTTGGTCTAAGATTTATGGTATAAGTAGCCACGCTGCAGACTATTATGGAGCACATTTGAAGCCAGTGAACTTTGTGGGCCACATATAGAAAGAAAAACTAAATTATGGTAGTGCATACAACCACAAGTGAAAGATTCATCCCAACTACTCATGGGGCAATAAACAAGCTCTGACTCAATAATTTCAGCAGTAACAAAATATGTAAACTAGTAATATTGAAGAGACTTTAAAGAAGATCTTGGCTAATCAAGAATCGATGGGTACATGGACTAAAAGTCAACAAATTACTTTAAGAGTATAGAGACACAATTGGGTCAGTTATTTCAAGCCTAGAATACAAAACCTCAAGGGGGTTTGCCAAGTGACATAGAGAATCCTAAGCAGGTAATGACAATCATCTTGAGGAGTGGTAGAAACCCCATTGACAAACTACCAAAGAAAAATTATGAGGTACAAGTAGAGTTAGTCCCAAAGCAGACAGAGAATAAGAAAACTATAGGCAAAGACTCTAATAATTTAGGAAAGTTTGAGTACCAAAAAACTAAGAAAGCTGAGTGGGTGCAAGATAGACTACCACCACCATTCCCTCAAAAACTTAAAAACCCTAAGGAGGATGCATATTTTAAGAAGTTCTTTGACAGGTTCAGAGAACTTTGTATTAACCTCCAATTGTTAGATGTTTTATAGGGTATGCCAAGTACGCCAAGTACTTAAAGGATGTGATGTCTAATAAGATGAAGCTGGGTGATATTGAGAGGTGGAATTTATAAAGAAGTGCAATTTCATAGTGATGAGAAAGGTACCAAAGAAGCTTAAAGATCCTGGGAAATTCACTCTATATATACAAATTGGTGAAAGTAATGTGGTCCATACTTTAGTGAATTGGGGATGAGCATAAATTTGATGCCTCTATCTGTTCTCAATACTCTTGGATTGGGGAAACCGACGCCATAATTTATGGTTCTCTAAATGGTGGATAAAATCAATGTGTAGCTTGAAAGAATTATTGATGACATGCTCATTAAGGTTGGTAAGTTCATTATTCCTGCTAAATTTATTATTCTTGATTATGATATAGATAATAGGGCACCAATCATACTGGGATGTCCATTCTTGGTTATAAGAGGAGCACTGATTAATGTTAGAGAGGGCACTCTAATAATGAGGTTGGATGATGAAGAGGTGGTCTTCAAAGTATACAAACCACTCAATCCACCTTTTCTCTACAAGGATTTCTGCTAATCACAGCTATGGAAGTGGATGAATGTAGGGTGGAGGAGTACAATCCTCTAATAACCTCATTGGGCTAACTCATAAAGTGGCCCAAACCAAAAATTATGTTTGAAAACTTGAGAAGGAGATTGAAAAAACTAGTGTTGAAAAACATGCAGACCTTGAGAGTAAGCACTCAAGAGGTTAGAAAAGAGTGAGAGGATGGCCTCTGAGTAGATGGATAAGGTTGAAAGGATACAGATGAAAAGTAGTGATGTGAGTTGTGCCATGACACTAAATCAGTCATGAGTTAGGAAGCAACCCAAGTTAAGGTGTGTATTTGATTTTTTATATTTTGCCTTATATATCACTTTTGTTTTTGTTTTTATTTTGAGTCACAGGTTGATGGGAAGTTTGAGTACCAGAAATCTAAGCTAAGGAGAATAGAAAAGACTACGTGTGGTAGTGATGTTTAAAGATGTGGATGGATAGGCCTATAGGTCAAAAAGAGTATTTCTATCCTTACTTTTAAGTTATCTTTTGGTGAAAAAGTGTGTTTTTAAGTGTGGGGTGGGAAATCTTTTGATGGTTTAGGGCGAAGTGCTATTATAAGATTTTCATTGTAATTGTTTGCTAGTTTTTGGGTAAATTTGAAAAAATTATAAAAAGATTTTCTCTTTGTTTTTAGTTTTTAGTTTATGTAGTTGGTGTCAGTCTAGTAGCGGCACACTTCACCCACCCCTTGGTTTTTCTTTTTAGTTCTTTTTTGAGGGGCACCCTTTGAATCCAGTACCATTTTTTCAATTTTATGGTGTAAATTTTAATATTTTTGAATTAGGAATAAGCGAGATATTCTTGCTAGTTGCTATGAATGATTGCATGATGCAAGTGATTTTGAATGTAAAATTATGTTGAATATGTTGAATGACTACTTTTCTGATAACAGGCTCATTTTTATAACTCTTGTATGTTGTTGGCTTAAATTTGAATTCATTTTATTGATTGGTTATGAGTTTATAAGGATACTAATTTATTTGAGCATGTTGATAACGCTCAATCTACAGCTCTCGTAGGAGTGTAAAGCGGTCGTTAGCAAATATAGAACCCAACCTGGGTTGGGTATCGATCCCACAGGGAATAGCTTGGCCAACAAGTAAGTAAAATTACTAAACTTTTAGTGCAAGTCTCGTAAGAGGGGGGATTGTATTAAGTAACCAAAGTAATGAAATAAAAGCTGAAAAATAGCAAAGTAAAAAGAGAGTATTTCGTAGGTTGTGAAACAATGAGAATTGAGGCGTTGGGGTTATGTCCACCTTCAGAGGTATACGTCTCTATTGGTTATGAGTGTGTAGAGTCTTGACATGCAATTGCTTATAGAGAATTGTAGTCGATGGTAAATCCAAGCGTCTCTCGACCTAAACAAGGACTATTTCACTTTAACTCTCTCGAGCTTAAAGTGTGTCTAGCGGTAGAAATTCTCCAAGAGGTTAGTCCAGTTACGGCACTAGCTTTTTAATAGGAAAGGGTGTCCTACTACCTTGACATTATCTTTTTTCCAGACAAATAACTTTTCTCTCGAACAAGTTAAATGTTAGACTGGCGTTAGTCTATGCGTCTTCTTTTCTAGACAAGTAACCTTTCTCTCGAACAGGTTAGATGTTAGAATGGCGTGTTCTTGTGTTTGAAACCGCAAAGAATGTAGATTTAAGATGAAGAGAATAATGATATAAGCAATATACGTGTCCTGAACTCACAAGCTCATAGCAATAGATAGTAACTCATTCGGCTTCCATAACCCCAACTAAGAGATTTAGTTACCCATGAATGCGAAGGATATCACGTTTTGCATGGTGAATGGCGTGAATATTAGGTGTTTGGCGTGTGATTTTGGTGATTCCGTAGCAAGTAACGATTCTCTTGTTGTGGAATTTAAGAGTAGAAGAATGAAGAATTGAGAATGTATTGTAGGAAGATGTCTTAATTGTAAGGAGATGAATGAATTGTAAGAATGTGTCTCTAAATCTCTAGCATGATAGGGTATTTATAATACTCCTATCCTACTCCTACTAAGCTAATGAAATAAATAACCAAATTCTAATATACTAATGAAATCCTTGACCCAAATGTACTAGGGTAAGGTTACAAAATTATAATCCAAATAGAATAATAAAACACATAACCTAATTATACTAGGTTAATGTATCTTGGTAAAAATCCAGCTTTGTGTCTGTAAGTCCCCAAAGTCTTCAGAAATGCTGTTTTAGCCCGGGACAGATTTTCCATGCAGCAGATTTGGTCCTTTAGGCGTCCAGCTCCTTTCCATCTCGTTCGTGAGCTTTCTTTTGCGTCAAGTAAGCCATAAATTGCTGTATTTTGCATCATTTATACCTGAAACTTTCCTAATCATATTTGTTAGCTCATTTACAGGAAAAAGGACTAAAAGTGCATGAAATAGATAATTCGTTCTCAAAACTAGGCTCAAATATGGGCAAAATATATTGATATAGGCGCGTAAATTCGCCTATTATCAACACCCCACACTTAGAGCTTTGTTCGTCCTCGAACAACATATCATGTCCTTCTAAGTATCGACTTAAGGTTTTTACAGCAACAACACAAAACATTCTTCAAGACAAGCACAACAATTATCAACGAAGAGTAGCTTTCCAATTATAAGTAGAAACAATTTAACCTCAAGCATCGACTCGTGATGGTGATCAACTCGCATGCAAACGTTAAGGTACATAGAATCATATACAACTATCCAAAACTCATCAACCATATGTGTCTCACAATATAGTACCCATAATCACTCACAAATATAGCATATTTTTTTCAAACATGGGTATCAACGTATCCTTGCACTCACTCTCACAAAGAATTCCTATGTAGTAACTGATGACCATAGGCTTGCCCTTAATGTAGTACTCCACTAAATGTCGGAATGTTAAGATTAGGATCAAGTAGGTCTTTTGATGGTTGTAATGTAGGCTAAGGGACGGGTAGGACTATTTTGGCCAGAAATAGTGACTAAGTTCCTAAGCACTTTAATACATCACATTGTATCATTGACACTTTTTTCTTTCAACCTTTCTTCTTTCTTTTATTCTACCACCCTTGTTCTCCTCTTTTTGTTTTTCAATTTTAAGAACAATTCACTTTTCAGCTTTCTTTTCCTTTTTCTTTTCACAACATACCTCTTATAATAGCCCTTTCTTTTTCATAACATATTCAAGCACCATTACAATTTAAAGCCTCATACTCACCCAATTTCCTCTTATGTTGTCACATGACTTTTTCACTTTAAAGCACTTAGGAATTTGGATCAAATTGCGGTCTTGAAAAAAATGGATTAGGCTTACATACAAGGTTGTCAAAGAAATAGGCTAAAGGCTCAAAAGGGTTTAACTAGGATGATTTACATGGGTAGGAAAAACTGAAGGTAAACTTGTATAGGTTGCCAAAGAAATGCCTAAATCATATCCTAAACTTACATTCCTTATTTTCGCTTTGCATACATACGAGGCAAGTTCTAGCATCAGCCACATACATAGAATATACTATTACCTCACACACACAAGGCACATGGTCGACTTGATTGGTAGTAATATAGACTCTCAACCCAACAAGTGAAGGAATTGAATCACACACTATCACATAATGAGTCACAACTAGAGCCTAAATGTCTCAATAGTCACATTGTAGCACATACTCTTGTTCTATTTTCATGCTGCCTATCAAAATAATTTCATGCGTAGCTAGAAAAAATTTTACTCCTAAAAACTAAAAAAAAAATGTCAAAAATAAAAAAAAATAGTAAAACAAGCAAACATACAAACATAGGTGCAAACAAAGAAGTATAGCATGCAGATTCTGCCACACCCCACACTTAGACTAGACACTGCCCTCAGTGGAAAATAAAGTCGAAGAACTTGATTAGTCGGACTCCTCCTCAATGTCGGGGGTCATTCCCCCTTCGTCAGAATCATCATAAGAGTCATCGTCAGAGTTCTCCTCAGCATCAGAATCAGGCAAGCGTCTATCATCATCAGTTGGCACGTCATCATCAAGAGGTTCCTCAAAATATACGCCCACTCCACACATCTCCCGGGCATGCCTATTCATTGGGTAGTCGTGGTCCAGCTGTTGGAGCTCTTCAGCAGTTGGAATACGTCCACCACTCATCATAGTGAATCTCGTCATGCCATAGAGATGACGGAAGAAACTCTCGTCACGAGCATGTCTCTCCGCAGTGGTAAGGTTGACTCCATGCGTTGTTTCAGCATCTTTGACCTTGGTGAGGTCAACCTTCTTTGGGTTATGTGGGAGTTTGTGGTCAGCTGGTTCCTCTTCTATATCCTCCTTCCGCAACATTGCTGTCAACAAATTGCCGAATGTGAAATGGGACCTTCGGTGGAGTCTGGCTTTTCTCATGGTAGATCGAATGATTGCCCCAAAGTTGATAGGGACATTCGTCATCAACGCATAAACCAAACACACTCTATCTCTCGATATCTTGGTGTATTGCGTCCCAGGAATAAGGCATGAGTTGACAATGCGCATCCAGATTCTTGCTTCCCTATTTAGTGGAGCATAGGGGAATGTGTTGTGACGGCCTGTTTCCTTATGTCTGCCCCATCTTGCCATTGATCTGCTTCCACAAAGCATGTGTCTTATTGCTCTGTAAAGAGGACTGCTGTACAGCTCTTTGTATGGTGCAGTGTCGACCGAAGGTAGGCCTAGAAACGAGTTGATCCAATCCGCTGTAAGCTGTAACACTTGGCCCCGAATTTTGACTTCGTTGCCTGTTGTGTTTGGCGACCAGTTGACATAAAACTCTCTTGTCAAGTCAAGATTGCACTCTCCCATGTCACGGAAGATGAAATCCAGCTTCAAAGCCATAATTTTAGCCAACATTTGCGGCTCCTTCTTTGCTAAGGTCTCCTTGTTGATTAAGTCGACGTGCACATATTTCTTTTCTTTGTTGCTGCTGTACCATGCCTTGGCTTCTTCCTCAAGAACCCATTTGATTCCGAACATTCTGCGTGGTAGGTGTGCTGAAGATGATTCTCCTTGGTCTTTTCGGCTTCTCTTTTTATCCTTTCGGGTCGTGGTAGCCTTCTCCTTGCCTTGCTTTGCTTTGGGTGCCATTGTACCTGAGACTAGAGATAATGTTAGTTGCAGCACAATCTCACTTTATACAATCTACATGCAAGCACTAGGGGTACCACCCCACACTTAATCTTGTTAGCATAAATTCGTGAAGTGAAAGTGGTCGAGTACTCAGACTTCGTCGACATACGTCTTAGGATTGTATTCCGACAAGAAAATCAGCATTACATCACTTATGTGCAGCCATTTGGACGACTTTCATGGTGCATATAGCAACACTACAACATAGGGGTTACCACATGGAATTGTTATTCGAACAACAAACACCACCTCCTAAGTCGATAGTCACTATAACCTTATCCCGATGGCCGGGATGGTTAATCATGCAAGCATCCAAACCACACTCTCAAGTAATATTCATAGCCACATATGTTCAGCAAGTATCATAACAATGCCATTGAAACAAAATTCAAGTCGGAAACAAGTCAAGAATTCCATACGTATACATTCAATCACACGATTTTGCAACAATTATCCAATCACATGAACATCACCACCAATTTCTTATGATTTAGCAAATTATAATAAGCATAGCAACGTAGTACTTACGATAAATAGATGAAGAATAAGAGAGCACTTACTTGCTTTGAAGATTGTGGAGAAGTTGTTGTGGATTGGAAGAACAAAGGAAGAAAAATTTGAGAGGATTTGGGATGATATGCGGCGCCTTTAGGGTTGCTTCTAATGTGTTTGTGACATAAAAACAAGTCCCCTTTATATAGGAGGAGTATGGGTCGGGTTATGACCCATTTACAATTGGATTTGGGGACAAAATCACAGCATATGCGGCGCATATCCCTCGGCATATCACTTACATATGCGGCGCATTGTCCATGGCATAATGGGACATATGCGCCGCATATCCTATGGCATTTCTAGACATATACGCCGCATAGTCTATGGCATTTGGTCTCAGTATCTCAAATGCCATAGCATAGGCGGCGCATAGTCAAAAGCACACCTAGGAATAGGCGGCGCATTGTGTATAGCACACTAGATTCCGAGTCTTTAGGCTATAGAATAGGTTGTGCATCTTTCGTGGCCTATTTATACCAAGGCCTAGCCTTCCTCGAAGCCTATTATGACGTGAGAAAGGCTCAATTCATAGCCTTATGCATCACCATTCCTAACTTACCGACTTTACCATACAATGCGACCACATCGTCAATTGAAATCAATCTCCTCGTTGCATACTTCTTGCACCTATTTTTGCTCAAAACCAAATGAAAACGATTAGTACGATGGGTTGCCTCCCACCAAGCGCCTTAGTTTTGGTCGTGGCACGACTCTTATTTTTGGTTTTTTCATAAAACAAAACAAGTACTAGGATGAAAGGAAAAACGATAAACGATAAAACGATAAAACGATGGGTTGCCTCCCATCTAGCGCCTTATTTATTGTCGTGGCTCGACATAGTTACCTCGAGTACTTAGACTTCGTCGAGATAAGTGATGGCCATGTCATTTATCGAGTCAAGAGGACCGATATATGGTTTAACACGTTGGCCATTCACTTTGAAGATAACACCCTCATTATTTTCCAATTCGACTACTCCAGACGAGTAGACTTGGGTGACTTTAAATGGACTAGACCACTTTGATTTTAACTTACCTGGGAAGAGCTTGAATCTGGAGTTAAAGAGTAGTACCATGTCACCTTTTTGGAAGTTTCGTCGAACAATCCGCTGATCATGATACTTCTTCATCCGCTCCTTGTATAAATCTGATCTTTCATATGCATGGAGACGGAATTCATCTAGTTCGTTCAGCTGCTCCAATCAGGTTCTTCACATCATCCCAATTCAGATTCAAGTGCTTCAATGCCCACAATGCCTTGTACTCAAGCTCGATGGGTAGATGACAAGCCTTCCCATAAACTAGCTGATAAGGGGACATGCCAATGGGTGTCTTGAATGCAGTCCTGTACGCCCATAGTGCATCATCTAGCTTTCGAGACCAATCCTTCCGATTCGCATTGACCGTCTTGGCAAGGATTTGCTTGATCTCACGATTGGAAACCTCTACTTGTCCACTAGTTTGAGGATGATAAGGCGTAGCTACCTTGTGTTGCTTGACTCCATACTTGGCCAATACAGATTTGAATAGCTTGTTGCAAAAGTGAGATCCTCCATCACTTATGATAGTACGAGGTACTCCAAAGCGAGAGAAGATATTCTTCTTTAAAAACGCTACAACACGCTTTCCTTCGTTATCGGCCAATGCTACAGCTTCAACCCATTTCGACACATAATCCACAGCAACCAAGATGTACTTCATTCCAAACGAATTCACGAATGGTCCCATGAAATCAATACCCCACACATCAAAGAGTTCTACCTCCAGAATTTTGGACATGGGCATTTCATGGTGTTTTGAAATAGCACCTTGACGTTGGCATTGGTCACACCTTCTCACATAGTCGTGTGTATCTCTGAATATTGTAGGCCAATAATAACCACTTTGCAAGACTTTCCTTGCCGTTCGATTCCCTGCATGATGTCCTCCAACTTGCGAAGTGTGGCATGCTTCCAATATCGTAGGCACTTCTCCATGGGATATACATCGTCGAATGATACCATCCGCGCATCTTCGAAACAAATAAGGCTCATCCCAATAGTAGTGCTGAACGTCATGCATAAACTTCCTCCTCTGGTGGTAAGATAAATTGGAAGGTAACACATTACTCACCACGAAATTTGCAAAGTCGGCATACCATGGTAAGTTCTCCATTGTTGTCGCTAGTATCTCCTCGTCAGGGAATGCATCGTCAATCTGATTTTCTGGTTGCGCCATATACTCATTCTCAAGTCTATATAGGTGATCAGCCACTTGGTTCTCGCAACCTCTTCTATCTTTGACTTCGAAATCAAACTCTTGTAGCAGCAATACCCATCTAATCAGCCTTGGTTTTGCATCCTTCTTTGTCATTAGATATCTAAGAGCTGCATGGTCTGTATGAACGATCACCTTAGTACCCAATAGATAGGCACGAAACTTCTCGAATGCATACACAACTGCTAGGAGCTCTTGTTCAGTAACAGTGTAGTTCCTTTGGGCTTCATTAAGGACCTTACTCGCATAGTAGATAGGATGAAATAACTTCTCCTTTCTCTGTCCAAGAACAGCACCAACGGCTACACCACTAGCATCACACATGATTTCAAACGGGAGCGACCAATCTGGTGCTACCATGATAGGGGCTTCAATGAGTTTTTCTTTAAGGCATTCGAATGCCTTCAAGCAATCATCATTAAAGTCAAACTTCGCATCTTTCTCCAATAGCTTGCACAATGGACTTGAAATTTTGGAGAAGTCTTTGATGAATCTACGATAAAACCCAGCATGGCCAAGAAAACTACGAACTCCCTTCACCGAAATTGGAGGTGGTAGCTTTTCAATTACCTCTATTTTGGCGCGATCAACCTCTATTCCTCTTTCGGAGATCTTGTGCCCAAGAACAATTCCTTCTTTTACCATGAAGTGGCACTTCTCCCAATTCAGCACAAGGTTGAACTCTACACATCTTTGTAATGCCATGCTCAAGTTCACCAAACATGCGTCAAAGGACTCACCAACAACTGAAAAGTCGTCCATAAATACCTCCAAAGTGTCTTCTACCATATCAGAAAAAATAGACATCATACAACGTTGAAAGGTGGCTGGTGCATTACATAACCCGAATGGCATACGTTTGAAGGCAAACGTACCATATGGGCATGTAAACGTTGTCTTCTCTTGGTCTTATGGTGCAATACAAATCTGATTATAACCTGAATAACCATCAAGAAAGCAAAACCATTCTTTCCCCGCTAATCGATCTAGCATTTGGTCCATAAATGACATGGGGAAGTGATCCTTGAGAGTCCAAGAATTCAGCTTGCGGTAGTCCATGCATACTCTCCATCCAGTAACGGGCCTGAGTGGAATAAGCTCATTCTTTGCATTAGCAACCACCGTCATACCTCCTTTCTTGGGGACACATTGTACTGGGCTTACCCATGTACTGTCAGAAATAGGATACACAACTCCTGCGTCTAACCACTTGATAATCTCCTTCTTCACCACCTCTTGCATTGGTGGGTTTAGACGTCTTTGATGTTCAATGGTGGGTGTGCACTTTTCTTGAAGCTGAATTTTATGAGTGCAAATCCCAGGTGGAATACCAATGATATCCGCAATGGTCCATCCAATAGCTCTAATATACTTGCGTAATATTGCAATAAGAGCTGCAACTTGTTGCTCACCTAAATCGGCTGCCACTATGACTGGAAGAGTGTTTCCGCTTCCTAAGAATGCGTACTTCAAATGGCTTGGCAGCTCCTTCAATTCTAACGTGGGTGGTTCTTCAATAGATGGCTTAGCTGGTGGTGTGGGTCGATTCTTGAGATCCAGATCCAGCTTCTTGGGAGTATAGCGATATGTTCCTAATCCCGATAGAGCACAAATATCATCTTCAGAAATTTCAGCATCATCATCCTCTTCTTCCATGAGCAAAACCTCCAAAGGATCATCAAGAATTTGCTCTTCAGCAAGTAACTCATCCTCATCATCAACGACAACATCAGCCACAGAAAATACACTTAGATCTTTAGGTTGCTTCATTGATTTGCAAACATCAAAGCGCACCACTTCATCATTTATTCGGAATGAAAGCTCATTAGCTCTCAAATCTATGAGCACACTTCCCGTAGCAAGGAAGGGGCGTCCCAAGATTATGGGAACCTCTGAATCTGCTTCACAATCCAAGATGACAAAGTCTGCCGGAAAAATAAATGAAGATACCTTCACCAAGACATCGCATAGAATACCAACTGGTCATTTTACCGACCTATCCGCCATAACAAGCCTCATATTAGTTGGTGTAGGATCTCCTAACCCCAACTTCTTGTAGATTGATAATGGCATCAAGTTGATGCTGGCTCCTAAGTCACACAATGCTTTAGCAAAGTCCAAAGATCCGACGGTGCAAGGAATGGTGAAAGCTCCGGGGTCGGCCTTCTTCTGAACTATGGATCGGGTAGCGATTGCACTACAATGATGCACATCATCTTTCAGCTCATAGCTTTCTGCCCTCTTCTTAGTCAAAAGATCTTTCATAAACTTCGCATACCCAGGCATTTGTTCAAGTGCCTCTACCAATGGGACATTAATAGTCAGCTGTTTGAGCATAGTCATGAATTTGCTGAACTTAGTGTCATCGGCCACCTTCTTCAATCTTTGTGGAAAAGGTGGTGGTGGGTATGGAAGTGTTCTCTCCATGGCTTTCTTCTCCTGTTGCTTCCGTTTATTTTTTTCAGGCTGCACGTCACTAGGCAAAATGTCCTTGACGTTGGAAGTGGATATTGCGGCATCTTCTCTAGTGGCGTCATTAGGTGTGGCGTCCATGTCTGCTGTTCCGTCAACTACTTGCTTGCCTGTTGCTGAAGTTTCCAGCACCTTACCACTCCTCGTAGTGATGGCCATGCATGACCCATCATTCCTTGGGTTTTGGACTGTATCGCTCGGTAAGGTGCCAGCCTTTCTTTGATTGAATGCTGCTGAAAGTTGGCTTAATTGCTGCTCTATTTGCTTGATAGAAGTGGAATGAGAATCAACTAATTGCTTCATGGAGGCCAAATCGTCAATCACCTCCTTAACTCCCGCGCTCGTCGCTTCCACTCCTTTCAATAACTTAGCCATCATGTCTTCCATAGAATTAGATGTGGTGGTATCACGTCTACCAGGGGGAACGTACAAACCACTATTTTCATTATTTTTCTTCCAACTACCTTGGTCTTTACCTCCAGATTTGTCATAATAGTTCCGACCTTGGTTTCCTTGGGCATTCCCACGGAAACCCCCCTGATTGTTCAAGTAGTTGGCCTCCTCTTCCGAATCAGATTCGTCTCTTCCTTTTGACGCAATAGCTTTCACTTTTTTAGTCTTCCCTAATAGATGCTTTGTAAGAAGATCCATTTGGGTTTTTATGTGCGCCATATCTTGATCACGTTCTTCTTCTCTTCTTCTTTGGTCTGCAGACATGCCAATAGATAAAGTGGGGCTTGCTACCTCAGAATCCCTGGTATGCCAAGCTCTACTTTGTTTCGTCATACGATCTAGCATGTTGCTTGCTTGACCAAAGGTGAGGTCCATAAAAGAACCTCCAGCTGCGTTGTCCACCACTGGTTTAGTTACTGAATTCAAGGCTCTATACAAGATCTCCATGAGGTGAACATTAGTCATGTGATGGTTTGGGCATCTCGCTAGCTTTGTCTTGAACCTCTCCCATGTTTCGTGAAGAGCTTCAGAGGGAAGCTGACGAAAGTTGCTGATTTCATCTCTTAACTGAGCCCTCTTGGATGGCAGAAAGAATCTTTCTAGGAAAGCATCTCTCAATTGCCTCCAATTTGTAATAGAATCAGGAGTCAGCCCATTCAACCATAATGTTGCCTCCCCAGACAGAGACAATGGAAATAGACGTAATCGAATAACATTCTGACCAACACCAGGATTGTCAAAAGACTTGCATGTAGAAATAAAGTTGATGAGGTGCATATTCGGATCATCGCCTGCTAGTCCACCAAATAATCCCTTGAGTTGCAATAACTGAATCATGGTGCTTGTGATATTGAATTTGGCTCCGGGCGCTAATGGTGGTGGAATTATAGCTCCAGTGGCTCCGGCACCATCAAGATCATCATCATCATCGTCGAAAGCTGGTTGCAAAGGTTGGCGATCAAATCTGTACCGAGCTTGTCGACCTCTTCGATTGGCAGGTGTTGCAACTTTAGCGCCATGCCTTGGGTTTATCAACTCGTCATCTCCTAAATCTTCATCGTCAGGATTTGTTGCTCGTCCAGGATTATCAATGTTTTGTTGTTGGACTTGAGCAGCGGCAAGAGCAGCTAATCTTGCTTGCTCGTGTTGAACAGCCATCCTGTCGATTTCAGCTTGTGCTTCCATTCTTCTAATTCGTTGCGGTTCAGGATTGATTGGTAATAACGGTTGACCAGAACTTCTAGTATGGGGCATGCACTAAAAGAAAAACCTGCAATAAACAAAAACAAAAACTAAACGTAAAAGTACGAGAATCTTTGACCAAAGGGTCTAGTAATTATCACGAACTTGATTGACACTCGTATTCCCCGGCAACGGCGCCAATTTTTTGGTAACGCTCAATCTACAGCTCTCGTAGGAGTGTAAAGCGGTCGTTAGCAAATATAGAACCCAACCTGGGTTGGGTATCGATCCCACAGGGAATAGCTTGGCCAACAAGTAAGTAAAATTACTAAACTTTTAGTGCAAGTCTCGTAAGAGGGGGGATTGTATTAAGTAACCAAAGTAATGAAATAAAAGCTGAAAAATAGCAAAGTAAAAAGAGAGTATTTCGTAGGTTGTGAAACAATGAGAATTGAGGCGTTGGGGTTATGTCCACCTTCAGAGGTATACGTCTCTATTGGTTATGAGTGTGTAGAGTCTTGACATGCAATTGCTTATAGAGAATTGTAGTCGATGGTAAATCCAAGCGTCTCTCGACCTAAACAAGGACTATTTCACTTTAACTCTCTCGAGCTTAAAGTGTGTCTAGCGGTAGAAATTCTCCAAGAGGTTAGTCCAGTTACGGCACTAGCTTTTTAATAGGAAAGGGTGTCCTACTACCTTGACATTATCTTTTTTCCAGACAAATAACTTTTCTCTCGAACAAGTTAAATGTTAGACTGGCGTTAGTCTATGCGTCTTCTTTTCTAGACAAGTAACCTTTCTCTCGAACAGGTTAGATGTTAGAATGGCGTGTTCTTGTGTTTGAAACCGCAAAGAATGTAGATTTAAGATGAAGAGAATAATGATATAAGCAATATACGTGTCCTGAACTCACAAGCTCATAGCAATAGATAGTAACTCATTCGGCTTCCATAACCCCAACTAAGAGATTTAGTTACCCATGAATGCGAAGGATATCACGTTTTGCATGGTGAATGGCGTGAATATTAGGTGTTTGGCGTGTGATTTTGGTGATTCCGTAGCAAGTAACGATTCTCTTGTTGTGGAATTTAAGAGTAGAAGAATGAAGAATTGAGAATGTATTGTAGGAAGATGTCTTAATTGTAAGGAGATGAATGAATTGTAAGAATGTGTCTCTAAATCTCTAGCATGATAGGGTATTTATAATACTCCTATCCTACTCCTACTAAGCTAATGAAATAAATAACCAAATTCTAATATACTAATGAAATCCTTGACCCAAATGTACTAGGGTAAGGTTACAAAATTATAATCCAAATAGAATAATAAAACACATAACCTAATTATACTAGGTTAATGTATCTTGGTAAAAATCCAGCTTTGTGTCTGTAAGTCCCCAAAGTCTTCAGAAATGCTGTTTTAGCCCGGGACAGATTTTCCATGCAGCAGATTTGGTCCTTTAGGCGTCCAGCTCCTTTCCATCTCGTTCGTGAGCTTTCTTTTGCGTCAAGTAAGCCATAAATTGCTGTATTTTGCATCATTTATACCTGAAACTTTCCTAATCATATTTGTTAGCTCATTTACAGGAAAAAGGACTAAAAGTGCATGAAATAGATAATTCGTTCTCAAAACTAGGCTCAAATATGGGCAAAATATATTGATATAGGCGCGTAAATTCGCCTATCATCACATGTGCCATGTGTGAGTGAGGTCTTTTGTTGTATTCCTTATTATAGATTGATGTCTAGAACTTTCTTGGTGTGTCTGCAAAGCAAAATAAAGAATGTTGGGTTTAGTAGATGATATAGGCATTCTTTGATAACCATGTTTCATACATTCTTTTATCTTCTCTTATTGCATGATCTTAGCTATCCTTATTAAACCTTTAGCCTATTATTTGGTAGCCTCATACACAACTTATTTCTTTCTTTCAATTAACATGAATTTAATCCAAAGATCCTAAGCATTTTAGTTAAAAAAATTATAAGACAAAGGAGTGTAAAATTGAAGAAGAAAAGAGGTGGATATGAAGCCCCAAATAGTAGCTATTGGAGTGTGAAAATTTTTATGTGATATGGGTGGAGTAATGTAATGAAAAGAGAAGTTGATCAAAAATGAATCATGAGTTAATTAAGAATACCCTCTCTTTAATATATGTGAACTATGGGGAAAAACAAAAAAGATGCAGGAAGATAAAAGTGGCGAGAAATTAGTTGTTAGAAAGGATTTCAATGTATAGTGTGATGTATTAAAGCGCTTTGAGAAGATAGTCACTACTATTGTCCAGAATAGTTTCTGCCCACCCCTTAGCCAACATTACAACACTTTAAGTCCTACTTGATCTTGAACCTTGATATTTTGATATTGTTGGAGCACTACACTAAGGGAAAGTTGATGGGTCATCTAATGTGGCATGTGAATTCTTTGTAAGAGTGAGTGAAATTTGATTCTTATGATAAATTTCATCCCTGTAAGTGACTACGGGTAACTCTCTTGTGGTGAAGGCACATGTTTGATGATAGTTAGGTGACTTGTATGATCTATTTGATTTAGTAATATGCATGAGTACGCTAACTTGGTTGAGTAATATGCAAGAGTTTTCCAACTTGGTGGAATTAATTCTTGAGGTTAGGATGTTTTAAAGTAGTTTTACTAAGTTTCCAAAGTTGTATGGCATGCTAATTTGGAATGTGCTATCAGTGTATTCATTGTAGTTCTAGTTTGAGTGTCTTGCTTCTAGTAGTAATATTGGAGTCTTCCTTGGATGGTGCTTAATGTAAAGAGTTGTTCGAGGACAAACAAGGCTTTAAGTATGAGATGGTGAAATTAGGTAAATTTATGCACCTAAGAGTTATCATAGACATATGTTTAACCTAGTTTTGAGGACTTCTTGTGTGCGTAATGAGAAGCATCTATGAAATACCTTGGTTTTTGGTCCTTGGAATTTTTTTGGGTTTTGGAATTTTTGGACATCATATGACTCACCATACTAGTCGTATGGTGAGGGTACAGGCCAGGTGACCTAGTCATATGTTGTCCAATATTGGGTAGTGTTGGTTGGTTGAGTTTATTGAATGGGTACGACTTAGCTGGGTATAAGTCGTATGGTTGGTGACGGGTCATATGGTTGGATTTTCCTTCACTTAATTTGAAACTTGGTAACTTAACTTGGATCTGAGTACGAGTAGCTCACCATGAGTCATGAGATAGGGTACGAGTGGTGTAGTCCAACTCGTATATTAAACAGTGTCAACCTCTCTTGATTCTGTTATGGGTATGACTACAAGGTACGTGGCATTTGCTTGGGTATGATTAGGGCTTGGTGGTCATATGTTGGACAGTTTAGGGGGTCCAAGGGATGTCTAGGGTACAAGTGATGGATACCACTCATATGATAGGGTACAGATGGTATGGTGGAGTCATATCCCCCTGCATGATTTTTATGCAGTTTAAGTTGGGGTAATCTAGACATTCTCCCTCTTAACCTATTATGAACCCATGATGTATGACTCTTGGAACATTATTTACCCTAATATTCTAATCTTAAACACTTAAAAACTCTCTCAAGGATCTTGGGTTTAACAAAAGCAAAGATTTTCTTCAAGGTGGTCAATTGAGGCTCATAGAGGTGATTTCTTTTTATCTTCTTCTCAATCTAAGGCAAGATAATTCTCTCTCATTGTTAGTTCCCACTAAAGGCATGTTTTATGAATTTTTTTCATGGCATGTATGTTATATGGTTTTGGGTTTTTAATAATATGTTGGAGTTTTTGGTTACAATTGTTGGTTATGGTTTTCCCATGTCTTTTACTTATGATTTTCATATTATTATAGTGGTTTAAACATTTGGTTGCATGGGAATGATTAATTGGTGCTTGGTTTTGGTACTAGAAATACTATGCCCCTAATAGGTTTGATAAAATGCCTATAAGAATGCTTTTACTATATTGCTGGACTTTTAATGGAATTATTGTATGGTTTAACTTGGTAATGGAACCGTAAATGGTTTAAATAGTTTGGAATGGTTAAATAGTAAGGTCTTGGTGGTTATAGTTGGTCATATTAAAAGCCTTGTAGGGTATAAGGGAATCCCCCAAGCAAACTTAATAATGAAACACTTGTGGGGTACATGAGATTCCCCCAAGTCAACTTCATAATGTAATCTATGGGTACATGGGAATCCCTTTACTTAACAAGGATGCCTAAGAAAATTTCTTTCAAGCTATAGTCAGTATGATGATACCACTACTTATAGCCTTGGTTAATAATAAGTAGAATGGTGGTTTGGTTGTGTGGTAATGGTTTTAATTGGGCAACAATGGCGGGGTGTGATAGCTAACCATGAAGGTGTGAGTCCAGTGGATGGACACTAGAAACTCATGTTTGTAACATAAGGATTGGTAATAACGACCATATATGATACTTATGGGGTACACGGGAATTCCCTAAGTACACTTGTACATATGTATCATGGAGAATGATGGGTACATAAAAATCCCTTACTCCTATGGTATCTTTAATTCGTGCGGCTACACACATCGCCGCCCGTTCAGGGAGTTACACTGGAACCATATAGCCCGAAGGTGGTTCTAGGACGATTAAGCTACACTTACCCAGGTTAATGGTTTTAACTACATAGTAAATCCGATTCCCTTTCCTAGCATGGTTATATATATATATATATATATTGGATGGAGGTAGATTAAAAAAATATTGGATGGAGGTGATTAGGAATGATATGGAGTAGTTACAACTTATAGAGGACATGAGCCTTGATAGGAAGGTGTGGATGACGCGGATTAGGGTAGAAGGTTAGGGGGTGGAAGTGCTTCTGTAATAATAAGGGAGCGTTCTTTTGTGTCTGTAGTTTTTTATGTATAGTGCTGTGTGATGTCTATGATTTAGGTTAGATAGTTCTTATTTTTATCTTGTGGTGGTAGTATTATCTTGTTTCTAGCGGTGTTAGATTATTTTGCACTTATTTTTGTGTTTGTTATACTGTTATCGGTTCTGAGTCGGGGGTCTATCAAAAACAGCGTCTCTACTTCACCTGAGGTATTGGTATGGTCTGTGTACACTCTACCCTCCCTAGACCCCACTATGTGGGAATACACTAGGTATTTTGTTGTTGTTGTATATATATATATATATAGATATGTTTTTATGGTTGTGAATGCATATGGTTGATTTACTTGGCTTTAAAGGTTGGCATTATTTTATCCTTATCCTGAGTAGTTGCTAGCATTCACCCAGTGACCCATCTTTGGCTGGATGTATCCCCACATGATGTAGGAATCGCCCATTCTACTCCTCCTACTTAGTGATCGAATTTGGGATCAGCACGGTTGGATTAAAGTGGTGGTCTTCCATATTCCGAAAGGCTCCATTTCATATCATGAATGTTTTCACATACTTTGGTCATTTTATATACATTGCTTTTGGCATGTCCCAATTGGATATTGTTTTACTTTCGGTTACAGGCTTTGTGGAAACTACTATGGGTTGGTATGGGCGGTGTCAGTATTGATGTCAGCCGTAGTATTGGCATTGGTATTGGGCTTGATACCGATTAACTTTATTTGATTTATTATTATTCTATTTTCTTTGGGATAACACATATATTTATTCGTTTATTTGGAACTCATTTGGTGTGGAATGTATGGATTTGTCTACGGCATGGTTATTGGTTGGGTAATAGACGGTTGAACTTATTTGGGCTGGTCACAATCATGGACCTATCCCAGAGTCTAGAATTATAATAAACACTATCTTGTTATACGTTTGAAATTCATCCGACTCAGGGTATGCATATTTGGAGGTTGGGTTGGGTAACGGGGGGTGGTCTCTGGTCCGGGTTGGACTTGGGATGCCCATTAGGAAAAGACCCTGGTTCGAGTTGTGTCAAGTTGGTATAAGAGCTTTAGGTTCATGGTCAATTGGGAGTCCACAAAGTCATGTCAAGTAGAGTCTCTTTTAAGGGTGTATAGCGCACTACACTCATAAGAGAGAGGCTATAAGGTATTTAGGAAATGTTTCTCTTCTTGAGTTCTATTTTCAAGATTGGCGTCTAAGTCCTAGAATCTCCCCTAATTTCATTTGTTCGTTTTTTATATCATGCCTCGATGATCTAAAGTTCATGAAAACACCTCTGTCCCAACTGGGGACAATGGTGATGGGACACGCTCTACTCAGGGGATTCATACTCGGTCTAGGGATCCAGTCCTTGATATTTCTGGAGTTCCACCGGTTACTTCTAGTCCTTCTCAGGCTAATGTGATGAATGCAAAGTTTTGTCAGTTGATTTATATGATTGATCAGTTGGTAGCTTCTCAAGCTGAGCGTGGTGAATATGGTATTGCATTTTTTTAGGCCAAAAGGGTTGGCCAATTTATAAGGTTAAATCCTCCAACTTTTGTTGGTGTTAAGGTGAAGGAGGATCCTCAAGATTTTCTGGATGAGATGGAAAAGATCTTCAGGGTCATGTAAGCCATGAATATGGAAGGGGTAAATTTTTTTACCTATCAGCTAAAGGATGTGTCATACAAATGGTACAGGGAATGGGATCAGGAAAGGGGTGATCTTGAGGAGTCTTCTCTGTGGGAGACTTTCTCTAATGCTTTTTTGGACCGCTTCTTTTTACAAGAGTTGAGAAAAGTGAAGGCAGAGAAGTTTATTAGTCTGAAATAGGGGAAGATGTCGGTTAATGAGTATGCCTTAAAATTTCACCAGTTGTCTAGGTATGCTCTGAAATAAGTGTCTGATATGAGGGCAGGATGAGAAAGTTCGCTTCAGGACTATCTTGTAATTTTATCCTTGAAAGTTAGACAACATTGCTGATCAAGGACATATATATCTCTTGGTTGGTTGTTCATATGGAACAGGTGGAGAAAGATAAGACAAAATAGGTTGAGATAGGGGAAAGGCAGGGTAAGAAGTTCAGGTTCTGTGGTCAACAACAAAGTGGTCGAGATAGTGGCAAGTGGACAAAGAAGAAGTGGGGGAGTTTTGGTTCTTTCTCCACAACTAGTGCTCCTTACTTAAAGCAGTTGGGTGATAGACGTCAGTAAGGTGGTAACAACTTCAGAACACAGAGTGCCCAATCTCAGGATAGAGGGGCCAGTCAGCCTTATCATGTCCTGCTTTGTAACGCCCTGAAAATCTATCCCGAAATGTCACATGGTGCTTAGGACCACAAGTGATCCCAAGCTAACCCATGAACTGGAATTCTAACAAGTAACTGATCAAATATGAAATAAATAATTGAGTTTACTGTGCGGAAACATAATAATGATGAAATCTATGAAAAATACAAAACAGATACCATTTTACATTTTGGCATAGTCTGAAAAGAGGGACTAAAATTACAAGACTGTCTCTGACTGACATCTGTGAAACCTCTACTATACTAAATATAGATAGCTAGGATGTGACCTCAACTATCACCAATCAATACATATGATTAAGAAAGTAAAGAACATAAATAAATCTAACTGAAGTCCCCAAAATATGAGGACTCTTCATCTCGCTGGTTGGAATCTGCAACTATTTGAGTTTGAATGTACATACTAAACTTGTACCTACATTATGAGACAATGTATCACATAGACATATATGTGGATTAGTACTTTGAGGATGTACAAAGTATATGGGGGTGAAATGCATAAGTAAAATAGTATCATCACAATTTATAAAAATTCATGCTTGCTAAATGTATATGACTCACTTAGGCTTGAGTAATTTGAAATCTAAAGATCATAAATCATGAATAGTAAAACATGTAGTATGAATCTTGTGAGTCATTACACTTAGTTCTAAAATGTGTATTTTGTTCTTGTTCTTAAATCATATAGGCTAAAAGAAGTCTAAAACTTATTCTGCATTGTAAACACTTTATCTCAAGACTTTCATTAACTAAAAACTATTTTAAGAGTGGGGGACATCTATTTGGGAGGTTCTTCTAACCAACATGTATACCATGTGAGCATCCATAGTGCCCTACGACTAGCCCCCATAAGGTTAGGGTTATTCTACCCTTGCCATCAGACTAGAACAATCTAATCTGAGTGATCACAATCTGACTCATCCACGTAGAAGTGGGAATAATCTGAAAATCTGTACCTATAGTGGCACGAAGTTCTGTGGAAGATAGGGCACGCTAATCTCACACGTCCGCTCGGTGCTAAATACTACTCCCTATCTTATGCTCAAAATCTTAAGAAAATCCACTTTTAAAAAATAATCTCATAGTTTATAATGAAATCAACTGTAAAATCTGTAATCTCAATCTGTAAAGTGGATTTTAAATCTATTCTGACCAAAAGTTCAAATCTTTCTCAAAATCTAAGGATAATCTCATCATGGGTTTCTTATAGCACAAAAATACTCAAAATAAAAATCTTTAGTTGGGGCTTAAAGACCCATACTTCAATCTCATAATAAAACATTTCAAAATCCATGCTTTATAACATAAACATTCATAAATCATCATAAAATCTGGAAATTTCAGCAATAATCATAATAATATGAACATACCCATGTTATTCAACTTCTAAAATATTGGAAATATCATAAGCTTGTATATAAAAATAATGGATATAATTTCTAACTTTAAATTCATGGAAATACACATAAAATCATGTATCTTTAATAATTAAAAATAGGTTTTTGGGAATGAGGATGAAATATTTATCCTTGTCCAAACCCCACATACCTTAATAGATGATCTTTGATGAATGGAATACAAAATCTTGAATCTTGAATTTCTATTGATGCTTTGGTGATGAATTCTTAAAGCTTTTGTATTGGGAACCCCTAAATCTTGAATTTCCTTGGAAAATAATTGGAGAAATTTGAATTTCTTGGGGAGGAAGTTTGATTAGTTAGGGTTTTGCTTCTTGAGATGAAAAGATGAATAATGAGGTATCTTTGCTTCTTTGGGGTTAAATTATGTGTTTTTGACGGTTTTGGGTGAGGGAATTTGACCAAAGTAACTCGAAGCCCTTTTGGAATTGAATTAGCATGTAAAATAGCTTTGGATCCGCATCAATTTTTTGAGTCGAGGCGCATTTGACGTGACGCGTCAAGATTGCATCGGCTCACACGAAAAATGCCATAACTTTTTACTCGATTATTGGATTTTTGCGAAATTAGTATTGTTAGAAAGCTAATTAAATTATCTAAAATTTGGTGGGACTTTCTATGGAAAATTCCATGTATATAAAAAATTATATACATTTAAAATAGACCCTTGTGGAATCAAATATCAAACTTTGGAAAAATCAAAGGATCTTAGCTCCACTAGGCTCTAAGTGACTTCTATGAATATTTTTCACCTCAAAGTCAAATAAAACATGAGGGTAAATATCATGAAACTCATATTTTTATGGGAATAATTTAGATTATAGCTCATACATGTCGGAACGATGGTTCAAAGACTAGCCTAAAAATGCGGGGTATTACATACTTGTAGGTTCTATGGTTGGTTACATCGGGGTTTCTATGAAGAGGGGTGGGACATGTGTTTCAAATATGGCCAGCCAGACCATATTCTTAGAAATTATTCTATTGTTGAGGTCTCTTCGAGGGTGAATATAGTTCTAGTAGCCTCTTCTTCTGCTCCTTCACCAAAGAGTGCTGCTTTTACATCTATTTCTACTTCTGGTACCGGCATAGGCCAAAATTAGTTATATGCACTCACTACCTAATAGGAGTTTGAGGCATTGCATGATATCTTGACTGGTATGTTATAACACTTTTCTCATGATGTTTATTGTTTACTTGATTTGGGGTTTTCTCTCTCTTATGTGATCCCATTTGTAGTTGTATATTTTGGATTTGGTCTTAAGGTTATTTTGGATCCTTTTTTTATTTCTACCCTGATAGGTGATTTTGTGGTTTCTAAAAGAGTCTATAGGGGTGTAAGGGATCTGTGGGTAGTAAGGAGACTTTGATGGATTTGTTTGAGTTAGATATGGTGGATTTTGATGTTATTCTAGGATGGATTAGTTAAATTCATGCTTTGCGTGATTATACTTTTAGACTCATAAGGTTGTCTTTAAGTTCCAGGGTGAACCGGTTATTAAACGGGATGGTGGTTCCCTAGCTCCTAAGAGGAGGTTTATATCATATCTTAGAGCTCGAAGGTTAATATCTAAAGTGTGTATCTATTATTTAATCCGAGTTGAAGACTCTAACTCAGAACGTCCTTCTTTGAATTAGGTTTTGGTGGTGAATGAGTTTCTTAAGGTCTTTTCGGATGATCTTCCTGGTGTTCCTCCGAATTGGGAGATTAAGTTTGGGATTGATTTGGTTCTGGACACTCGTCCAATATCTATTTCTCCTTATAAAATGGCACTGGATGAGTTGAGGGAACACGAGGAGCAACTTAAGGACCTCTTAGATAAGGGTTTCATCCATCCTAGTATGTCCCTATGGGGTGAACCAGTGTTATTTATGTGTAAGAAGGATGGTTCCCTTCGAATGTGTATTGACTATTGGTAGTTGAATAATGGGATGTTCAAAAACAAGTATCCTTTACCAAGGATAGATGACTTGTTTGATTAGTTACAAGGCACCAAATTCTTTTCTAAGATAGATCTTCAGTCTGGGTACTATTAACTTAAGATTTTGGATATGGATATCTCTAAGACAGCTTCTTGGAGCCGGTATGGGCACTTTGAATTCTTGGTTATGTCATTTGATTTGACTAATGCCCCAATGGCATTCATGGATTTGATGAATCAGGTATTTCATCAATTTCTAGATCTTTTTATCATTGTGTTCATTGATGACATTCTTGTGTACTCTAAGAGCGAGGTGGATCATGCTAGTCACCTCAGTGTGGTGTTGTAGACCTTGAAAGAGCAACAATTTTATGCTAAATTCTTAAAATATGAGTTATAGTTGAACATTGTTACTCTTTTAGGTCATATTATTTCTAGTGAGGGTATCATAGTAGATTTATAAAAGGTGGCAGTGATTAAGAGGTGGACTAGACCTATAACTCCAATCGACATTTGGAGTTTGTTGGGTTTAGCTAGGTACTATAGGAGGTTTGTGAAATTTTTTTTGATGATAGCTTCCCCATTGACTAAGTTGACTCAAAAGAAGTTGAAGTTCTCTTGGTCGGATGCTTGTGAGGGTAGTTTAAAAAAACTGAAGGATAAATGAACTTTGGCTCCAATTTTGAACTTGCCTAAAGGCAATAAGGGGTTTATGGTTTATTATGATGCATCCTGAGTAAGACTTGGTTATGTTCTGATGTAGCATGGTAAGGTGATAGCCTATGCTTCTAGGCAGTTAAAAGTACATGAGAGAAACTATCCTACTCATTATTTGGAGCCTTTAATAGTGGTGTTTTCATTAAATTTTAGCGGCACTATTTATATAAAGTGCAGGTGGATATTTTTTCTGACCATAAGAGTCTATAGTATGTGTTCACTCAAAAAGAGTTTAAGATCAGGCAAAGGAGATAGCTTACGCTTCTCAAGGACTATGACATGAGTCTTCACTACCATCCAGGCAAGGCTAATATTGTTGCTGATGCTCTTAGCAGGTTGTCCATAGAGAGTTTAGCTCATATAGATAAGGAGAGGTGGGAGTTGGTAAAGGTTATTCATCGCTTGACTAACCTTGGAGTTTGCTTTTTAGACTCCGAGAATGGTGGTGTGTTGGTACAAGATATGGTTCAGACGTCACTTGGTGCAGAGATTAAGGAGAAGTAAATTATACATCCTATATTAATGAAAATCAAGGGTGATGTAAGTGGGCAAAAGGTAATCATATTAGAGATCAGTGGTGATGGTACTTTGCAGTACCAAGGGAGGTTATATGTTTCTAACGTCGTTGGTTTGTGAGAAAGGGTATTGGTTGAGGTACATAAATTACGCTATGTTTTCAATCCTGATTTAACTAAAATGTATTTTGATCTCAGGGGATGTATTAGTGGAATGGTATGAGAAAGGATGTGGTTGATTTTATGGCTAAATATTTGGTGTGTCAACAAGTAAAAGTTGAGTACATGAGGCTTGGAGTTTGTATCAGGAAATTAAATTTCCTGATTGGAAATTAAGGTGATCAATATGGATTTCATTACCGGTATTCCTCTGTCTCAGAACTAATTTGATTTAGTTTGGATCATCGTGGATAACATGACAAAGTCGGCTCACTTCTTGCCAGTGAGGACTAACTTTTTGGCTGAGGATTATGCGAGGTTGTATCTTTATGAGATCATGAAGCTTCATAGAGTACCTATTTCGATTATCTCTGATCGTGGCACACAATTTTCATCTCACTTTTGGCAATTATTTCAGAAGGGGTTTGGTACTAAGGTTAGTCTGAGTACTGCTTTTCACCCACAAATAGATGGGCAAGCACAAAGGACTATTCATACATTAGAATATTTGTTTCATGCACGTGTGATTGATTATGGTGGTAATTGGGTTGAGCATCTACTCTTATAGCGTTTTCTTACAACAATAGCTACCATTCTAGTATTGGGATATCTCCTTTTGAGGCATTGTATGGTAGGAGATATAGATCTCCTATTAGGTGGTTTGAGCTTGGTGAGAAGGATATGTTTGGAATGGATTTGGTTTATCAGGCTATAGATAAGGTGAAAGTGATTTGGGATAGGCTTAACGCTGCCCAAAGTTGCCAAAAGTCCTATGCGGATGTAAGGCGTAGGGACTTGGAGTTAAGGTTGGGATAAGGTATTTCTAAAGGTGTCTTCCATAAAAGGAGCAATGTGGTTTTGGAAAAGGGGAAAGCTCAGTCCTTGGTATGTTGGTCCTTATGTGGTTTTGAGAAGGGTTGGTAATGTTGCGTATGAATTGGAGTTTCCTTCTAGTTTGAGCTCCATTTATCCGGTATTCCATGTCTCTATGTTGAGAAAGTGTATAGGTGATCCTTCATTGCTTGTTCCTTTGGAAGGATTGGGTATCTTAGATTCTCTGTATTATGAAGAGTTCCTAATTAAGATCTTGGATCAGCAAGTTCATCGGTTGCAGACCAAGGATATATCTTCGGTTAAGGTTCTATAGCAGAACCACAAGGTGGAAGAAGCTACTTGGGAAGCGGAAGAGGACATGAAGTCCAAGTATCCATACTTATTTTCTGCTCCAGATATTCGTGCGGAAGGTATGTGTTCTTGATCACATCTCTGTTTTCTAACTTGGTTAAAGGAAGGTTGATTTCCTTACATCTTTATTTTCTAACTTAGTTAAAGGTTTGAATGGTTATGATTGGGTGTGATTCATACTTGTACTACCTTGTCTGTCATTCAGGTATGAATGATCCTAGTAGGGGAGAGTGATACACCCTGGGTTTTGGTCCTTGGAAATTTCTTGGGTTTTGAACTTTTTGGACATCATACGACTCATCATACTAGTCGTATGATAAGGGTACGGTCCAGGTAACCCAGTCATATATTGTCCAGTGTTATGTGGTATTGAGTGGTTAAGTTTCTAGAATAGGTAAGACTTAGGTGGGTACGAGTCGTATGATTGGTGATAGGTTTTATGGTTGGGTTTTCCTTCACTAATTTGAAACTTGGTAACTTAACTTGGATCTGAGTACGAGTGTCTCACCATGAGTCGTGAGATAGGGTATGAGTGGTATAGTCCAACTCATATATTGGATAGTGTCAACCCTTCTTGATTCTATTTTGGGTACGACTACATGTATGTATCGTATGCTTGGGTCCGATTGGGGATGAGTTGTCGTATGTTGGATAGTATAGGGGGTCCAAGGGATTCCTAGGGTATGAGTGGTGGTAACCACTCATATGATAGGGTAGGATGGTATGGTGGAGTCGTATCGTCCTGCAAGATTTTTATGCAGTTTAAGTTGGGGGTAATCCGGACATTTTCCCTATTAACCTATTATGACCCCATGACTTATATCACCCTTGGAACATCATTTACCCTAATATTCTAATTTTAAACACTTAAAAACTCTCTCAAAATCTCTTAAGGCTCTTGGGTTAAGCAAAAGCTAGGGTTTCCTTCAAGGTGGTCAATTGAGGCTCAGAGGGGTAATTTTTTCTCATCTTCTTGTTAATCTGAGGAAAGATACTTCTCCCTCATTGTTAGTTCCAACTAAAGACATGTTTTATTAATCATTTTCATGGCATGAAATGAATGTTATATGGCTTTGGGTTTTCAATTATATATTGGGGGTTTTGGTTACAATGGTTGGTTATGGTTTTCCCATGTCTTTTACTTATGATTTTCATATTATTATGGTGGTTTGAACATTTGATTTCATGGGAATGGTTTATTGGTACTTGGTTTTGGCTTTGGAAATACTATTCCCCCAATGTGTTTTATAAAATGCCTATAAGAATGCTTTTACTAATTGTTGAACTTTTAATGGAACTATTGCATGGTTTAACTTAGTAATGGGACCCTAAGTGATTTAAATAGTTTGGAATGGTTAAATGGTAAGGTCTTGGTAGTTGGTTGGTCAAATTGAAAGCCTTGTAGGGTACAAAGGAATCCCCCAGGCAAACTTAATAATAAAACACTTGTGGGGTACATGGGATTCTCCCAAGTCAACAATGTAATCTATGGGTACATGGGAATTCCTTTACATAACAAGGATACCTAAGGATATTTCTTGCAAGATATAGTCGGTATGACGATACCACTACTTATAGCCTTGATTAATAATAAATAGAATGGTGGTTTGGTTGTGTGCTAATGGTTTTGATTGGGCAATAATGGTAAGGTGTGATAGCTAACCATGAAGGTGTGAGTCCGATGGACGAACACTGGAAACTCATGTTTGTCGACGTGAGAATTGGTCATGAGAGCGAAGGGTACTTGGGAATCCCCTACACCTATGGTATCTCCAGTTCGTGCATCTACACACATCGGGGCCTTTTTAGAGGGTTACACTGGACCCATATAGCTCTTGCCTGGTTCTAGGATGGTTAAGCTACACATACCCAGGTTAATGGCTTTAATGGCATTCTTAACCGATTCTATTTCCCAATATTGTTATATATATATATATATGTTTGTATGGTTGTGAATGCATATAGTTGGTTTACTTGGTTTCAAAGATTGCTATTATTTTATTTTTATCCTGAGTACTTGCTAGCGTTCACCCCCTAACCGGTCTTCGAATGTCTATATCCGTATGTGATGAAGGAACCTACCATTCTACTCCTCCTGCTTAGTAATTGGATTTGGGATCAATAGGGTTAGATTGAAGTGGTGAGCTTTCATATTCTGAAAGGATACATTTCATATCATGGATGTTTTCACATACTTCGGTCATTTTATAGATATTGGTTTTGGCTATGGTTGGGAGTATGTCACAACCGGATATTGTATTACTTTCGGTTAGAGGATTGTGGAACTACTATGGGTTGCTATGGGTGGTGTCAGTATTGATGTCAGCCTTAGTATTAGAATTGGTATTGGGGATGATACCGGTTGACTTTATTTGATTTATGATTGCTCCATTTTATTTTGGATAATATATATATATATTTATATTTGGAACTCATTCAGTATGGGATGTATGGATTGGTCTATGGTATGGTTATTGGTTGGGTAATGGACGGTTGGAGTTGTTTGGGTTGGTCCCGGTCATGAACCTATCCTAAAGTATGGAATTGTTATAGATGCTATCTTGTTATACATTTGGAATTCATTCGACTCAAGGTATGCGTATTTGGAGGTTGGGTTGCGTAACGGGGGTGGTCCCCGGCCCTTGTTGGACTTGGGATGCCCATTACAACAAAGCCCTTGTTCGAGTCGTGTCAATCTATGTGTTAAAGTACTTGTTTATAATGTTTAAGGTGTTTTCAAAATAAGTTTGGAATCAACACTTTACATTATCACATTGTTACGGTTACTTTTAATTCCCAAACCTCAAACTATTTTTGTTACTATTAGCGCTTGTTTAATATTTTAGTAACACTAGTGTTAGGTTGTTGCTGAGCTCAAGTATCTATGAGATTGACACTTGGCTTTAAAAGGCCACTTTACTACTTGGGATACCACATACACTTTAGTGTGCACTAAGATCTCACCAAATTCATACCACGGGTCTTCGACTAGGTCTAAATTACAGAGCCTATCCTAAAAAGCAACCAAAAACTCATAAGCATCCTCGCTTGATGCACCAAAAAATCTAGGAGAAGTCAATCGCAAGAATCTACCCAATATGTTCTTCTCCTCAACAAACATAACAGGCTAGAAAAGTACCAACCGAGAAACCACCGATGCAAGAGGGACATCAACTTTGGAAGACACAGCTATAGGTTGTTCTCCTACTTTAGTGCCACTATGATCCGTAGACTGAGCCCCATCAAACAATGCACCACCAACTTATCCCAAGAACTGAACCAATGCATCCCTAAGCAGTGGTGAATAAATAAACCCCGATAAAGCTTGGACTAGCCCCTGGCCCACCACAGGCAGGGGTGAAGGAACCTCTAGTGCAAGAGCAAGAATAAGGTCTGGTGAAAGCACCTATTCTGGACTCTAGATAGGGCTATATCTCTCGACTGTCCTCAACCTCAGGGTTATCCACAAACAACGATAAGATCCCTAATGCAGACTCGGGGTCCTCATCTCGTGTAGCATTAGCACTTGTCTTAGCTATCTGCAAAAGGGTGAAATCAAAGGAATCTTAGAAACCATATCATACACTTAGCCCAAAATGAGTGAAAGAAGTGAAGATCTTCTAAGAATGTCCTATATCCTATCAAATATAAGAAACGAACATCATCATTTCAATCTAAAGGAATCTACTAGACACTTTCTCTTGTACCAACAATATTGTGAATGTAGCGCTCTGATATTAATCATAATCTAATTGTCGAGTCATGATGGCACCTACTTTATTCCACCAGTAGGTAAGCGTGTTTGTAGCCCAGAGCTATAAACAATAGACTAATTCAATGGAAAATGGCATAACTGTTGGAAATACGCAAGTTAAGACTTTGACTACTAACATTAACCTAGTTAGCATAGACAACAACTCAGTTTAGACTCTGACTACCAGCATCAACATAGTCAACAAATCATGACTCCACAATAATCTATTGACCATGTCTCAAATACATAAGTAGATTGACATTAAAAAGTATGTTATTCATTTGCAATTTAGTTCAGACCACGCAAGGATCCAATTAACTCAACAAGTCAAAAATCATAACCCTGTTCATTGAAAAAAATATTCATCTAGTGAACTGATAAACTCAGTCCACTCAAAAAACAACATTTAAAACAAGTAAACAGATAGATCTGATCCACTCAAGGGACCAACATATATATCAAGTAAATAGATAAATTTGGCCCACTCAAGGAATGAACATAAATAACAAGTTAATAGATAAACTTGATCCACTAAAGGATCCATTTTAACAACAACTATGTTAATAATTATAATTCTTGATTTACTCAAGAAACCAAATATAGCAAGTAACACATAAGCCTGATCAACTCAAGAAACAAATAAAACAAGTGAATAGATAAACTCGATCTACTAAAGGATCCATTTTGACAACAACCATGTTAATAATCAAAGTTTTTTATTTACTCAAGAAACCAAATATAACAGTAACACATAAGCCCCATTCACTCAAAGAACAAATACAACAAGTAAATTATAAGTACGGTTCACTCAAGGAACCATTATAATAAGTTAAACATATAAGCTTGATCCACTCAAGGAACCAATGTAAAAATTAAACACGTAACTTTAGTTGACTCAAGGAACCATCATATTCACCTGTAACTTGAACATACATGTTAAAGATCTTATGATCGCCCACTAGCTATGACCTGCAGGGTATGAGCTCTTGTACATGTACCAAATTCCAAATATCAAATGTCTTCCAACCTTATATCGTTTCGTTCAATCTTATGAAGATATTTAAATATCGATACTCCCCATAATAATGAATATAAATCTTGTGAAGTTGTCTAAATATAGGTACATTCTAAAATAATGTACTCCCTCCGTCCCATTTTACCCATCCCAAATTGGGATGGCACAACTATTAAGAAAACAATGATTGGTAATGTAACTTTACCATTTTGCTCCTCTTAATTGTGTCTTGTTGTTAGTTCCAATATTGATGGATGACTAATACCAAAGCACCATTTATATTTTTAATGGTACTCCTCTTTGCAATATTTTTCAAGAATGCTAATAATAAGGAGTAATCAATTACACTAAGGGTATAATGGAAAAAAAATTATCTTATCTTGATAAGTAAAATAGGACATCAAATTAGAAAATTTGGGAAGGGTAAAATGGGATGGAGGGAGTATATAAATCCCATTAAGATATTCAAATACCAGTACATCCCACAATAATGTACATAAATCCCATGAAGATGTTCAAATACCAGTCCATCTCACAATAATGCATATAAATCCCATAATGATGTTCAAATATTGGTATATCCCACGATAATGAAAAATATCACAACCATAATCATAATAGGAATAACACTTAAAAAAATAGCAAGCCTTTTATATAAGTTCATTGCATGCGATTACTACTTAGGATATCAAATAGTTATTCACTTTTCTTAAACATACATTAGAACTAGCAATACATAGGAACAATTATCATGCACACATAAAACAAATTGGTTTTCAACTGCATTAAACCATCCCTATTGTTTAAAATGCAATAATCAAGTAAGTTTATAAATATTAACACTTGAACTACAACACAGTCCTTATCCCAAAAAATAATAATTTCATAATTCAAAAATATTTGTGAAAAATTGTTTAGCTTGTTCATTAGCTTCCCAAGAAAAGTCAAATACTCATATTTACTAGAATGAATTACAGTAATTGACCAAACATTTAGTTAAATATGATCACTTATAACCAATTAGTATTGATTCAATTTTTAATAACAATAAAATCATGACAAGACTTTAGCAAAGACTTATTCATCACCAAATGGCTCAACTATGATTATCGTCCACCAATTCAATCAAACTTTCCAATTCTATTCACTGTCATTCCCAATTTATTATAATCAGTTCCTATCAATACCTTTCAATTTTGAAAAACACCATAATTATTAGTTACTAGTTTTCACAATCCATTGTCCCATAATTGGACACCAACATACATATATTCTTACAAATTAACACAATTAACACATAATCCACAAATCATAAAGATTTATCCTAGAATAATAATTAAATCAATTTAGATTCCATTCGTATTCACATTTTTATTTTTACAAATCATTCACTGCATCTGCAGCGAACCAGCCACCGCCGCTGGTCCTCGCCACCATTGCCACATCTCAGCCACCAGCCTCCATCGCTGCCAATAGCAGCAACTCCAACAAGCCACCGCCACCTTCCTCAACAATCTCATCGGCTAAATAATCACAACAATAATCTTTAAGGACTGCCAATGTTTTTCTTGAAAATACTATTTTGGCGACCAATTTCTACCGCAAATTACTAGAATCCATCAACTCAATCAAGTATAAGGACACAACCCAGCTTCAATTAAGTGTACTCGATCCATCTTTTCTAGTTGTGTATAGCTTTCTTGACTTTTAAGGGCTGCTACTGGTAGTGTTCTGCACTATTCTTATTGTGATTCCTATTTTGTAGTGTCTTGGCTGATTATCTGGTTGTGGGTGTCAAATTTCTTGTTGATTGGTTACTTTGTAATAGTGTTGTACGTGTGAATCTCTTTATTATTCTTAGTAGTTTTGGAGTGTGTTACCTTGTCTGATTACTGTTACTTGATTTACTAGCATATCCATTAAGTGTGGTAGTATTAGTTCCCGCTATTGACTATTGTGCACCAAAATTTATGTATACCCCTTTGTTATCTTTCTTCCTCTTTTCCTTTCTTCCCTTTGTTGTATAGTGGCAGTTATTGGAGAGGGTATACTAGGGGCATGTCATAGGTCAGGGTCGGGGTCAGGAATTATTGGGTCTGGGCTGGGGTTTAGTGAGGTTGGGTTTAGGTTGCGTATAGGATCGAGTTTGGGGTTAGTGGCTAGGGGTAGTAAGGTTAAGTGGGATAAGAGAGTTTCTAGGTTGCGATTTGGGTCGTGGAACATTGGTACTTTGTAGGGTAAGTCTATAGAGTTGGTGAAGATTCTTAGAAAGAGGAGGGTTAGTGTAGCGTGTGTCCAGGAAACTAAATGGGAAGGCACTAAAATGAGAGATGTAGATGGATATAAGTTATGGTACTCGGGTAGCGTGAGACATAGAAATAGAGTAGGTATCTTAGTAGATGAAGATCTTAGGGAGCGGGTGGTAGAGGTAAAGAGAGTTAGTGATAGACTGATGTCTATTAAGTTAGTCATGGGAGGATCTAAGGTGAACGTTATTAGTGCCTATGCCCCACAAGTAGGTTTGGAAGAAAAGAAGAAGAAGGAATTTTGGGAGGTTTTAGATGAGGTGGTGAGGAACATCCCAAGCACTGAGAAGCTTTTCGTGGGAGGGGATTTCAATGGGCATATTGGGTATTTTTTGAGAGGGTATGATGATGTGCATGGCGATTTAGGTTTTGGTAAGCGGAATAAAGAAGGGAATTCTCTGGTGGATTTTTCTAGGGCTTTTGGTTGTAGATAGTAAATTCGAGATTTTTGAAGGAGGATCACCTTATTACGTTTCGTAGTTCAGTGGCAAAAGACACAGATAAACTTTTTGCTTCTTAGAAAAGGGGATAGAACGCTATGTAAAGACTGTAAATTCATACCCAGCGAGAATATCTCGACTCAACATAGGTTGTTGGTGATGGACTTGGTTATCAATAAGGTTAAAAAGAAGAGAAGTAGGGAGGCACGACCCAGGTTTAAGTGGGGGAGCCTGACTTTGGCTTGTACTTTAGAGATGAAAGAGAAGTTGAAGAGTAGGGGGGCTTGGGAGAGTAGAGAGGGTGGATAATATGTGGGAGACGACTTCCAGTTGCATTAGAGAGACCGCGAGAGAGGTGTTGGGTATCTCGAGAGGTCAATCTGTCAAACATCGAGGAGACTGGTGGTGAAATGAAGAGGTCAAGATAAATGTGAAGTCTAAGAAGGTGGCTTATGCTAAGTTGGTCGTGAGCAAGGATGATGAGGAAAGATATAAGAATAAATATGAGTGTAAGATTCCTAGAAAAGAGGCTAAGTTAGCGGTTACGTTGGCTAAGACAACAACTTTTGAGAGTTTGTATGTGGTTTTAGAGGAGAACAGTGAAGATAAGAAGTTGTATAAAATGGACAAGGCCAGGGAGCGGAGGGCTAATGAACTTGACCTAGTGAAGTGCATCAAAGGAGAGGATGGTATAGTGTTGGTTGAGGATGCCCTCATTAGAGAGAGGTGGCAGTCCTATTTTCATAAACTTTTGACCGACGAGGGGGACAAAGGTTCTGTATTGGGAGACTTGGATATATCTGAGGAGGGTCGTGATTATAGTTCTTGTAGGCATATCGAGGTTGAGAAGGTCAAGGAACCTATTCGCAAAATGCGGTGGGGTAGGGAGACAAGGCCAGACGAAATTCCAGTAGACTTTTGAAAGAGAACTAGCGAGGCAGGTCTGGAGTGGTTGACAAGGATGTGTAACATTATTTTTAAAGCTGTTAAAATGCCTGAAGCATGGAGGTGGAGCACGATGATTCCAGTGTATAAGAACAAGGGAGACATTCAGAGTTGTAACAACTATAGAGGTATTAAGTTATTGAGTCATACTATGAAGGTTTTGGAAAGAGTGGTAGAGTTGAGGATGGGGAGGATCGTGATGATCTCTGAGAATCAGTTTGGATTCATTCCTGGTCGCTCGACCACTGAGGCCATTCACCTTGTGAGGAGATTAGTGAAGTAGTTTTGAAAGAGGAAGAAGGACTTGCACATGGTGTTTATTAATATAGAGAAGGCATATAACAGAGTTCCCAGGGAGATTCTGTGGAGGTGCTTGGAGGCTAGAGGGGTGCTCGTTGCATACATTAGGTCAACTCAGGATATGTATGATGGTGCGAAGACTCGTGTGAGGACGGTTGGTGGAGATTCAGAGCACTTCACAGTTTTGGTAGGGTTGAACCAGGGATCAACTCTTAGCCCGTTTCTATTTTCCTTGGTGATGGTTGTTTTGACGTGACATATTTAAAGAAAGGTGCTTTGGTGTATGTTATTTGTAGATGATGTGGTTCTGATCGATGAGACTCGGGGTGGAGTTAATGATAAGTTAGAGGTTTGGAGATAGATGCTTGAATCTAAAGGTTTTCAGTTAAGTAGAATAAATACGGAGTACTTGGAGTGTAAGTTCAGTAATATGTCACAAGAAGATGGAGCGGTTGTGAAGCTAGACTCTCAGGCCATCCAGAAGAGGGAGAGTTTCAAGTATCCGGGGTCTATAATTCAAGGTAATAGTGAGATTTATGAGGATGTCATGCATCGTATTGGGGCAGGGTGGTTGAAGTGGAGGCTCGCTTCAGGAGTCCTTTGTGATAAGAAGGTTCCCCCGAAGCTTAAAGGTAAGTTCTACAGATTGGTAGTCCGGACGGCTATGCTGTATGGAGTAGAGTGTTGGCCAGTTAAGAACTCCCACATCCAAAAGGTGAAGGTGGCGGAGATGCAAATATTGTAATAGATGTGTGGACATACCAGGAAAGATAGGTTGAATTTTCCCCGGTGGAGGATAAGTTGTGAAAAGTGAGGCTACGTTGGTTCGTGCATATGATGATGAGGGGCCTTGATGCTCCAGTGTGGAGGTGTCAGACTCTGTCTATAGATGGTTTTAGGCGGGCTAGAGGTATACCAAAGAAATATTGGAGGGAGGTGATTAGGCATGATATGGAGCAATTACAGATTATAGAGGACATGACCCTTGATAAGAAGGTGTGGAGAACGCAAATTAGGGTAGAGGGTTAGGGGGTGGGAGCGCGGCGGTAGTAATAGGGGAGTTCTCCTTTGGGTCTGGAGTTTTTGGTTCGTAGTGTTGGGGATGTAGTTTTTGGGGTTAGTGGTGTTGGCTTTTTTGCATCCCGTACTAGTTTATTATGTACTTATCTTTTGTGTTTGTTATACTGTTAGTTTGTTTTATGTACCATACTAGTTTGTATCCGGTTACTTTTTGTATTTGTTATACTGTTATTGGTCCTAAGCTAGGGGTCTATCGGAAATAGCCTCTCTACTTCTCTTGAGGTAGTGGTATGGTCTGCGTACACTCTACCCTCCCTATACCCCACTAGGTGGGAATACACTGGGTATGTTTTGTTGTTGTTGTATTCACTGCATCTGCAGGACTAAGTATGAAATCTCTCATCAAACTACATTAGAGTCATGCAATTTAACTAAGATCAACTACACGTTAAACCTAACCTACCTGAATTTCAAAATGCTGCCACGCGTAAGCTATACCGCAGATAATTATCCTTCTTTTTAACACTTTTGATGGCTAAATCATCTAATTAATGATAAGTATAAGAGTAATTAATCAGTTACTCTTCAAATAAATTCTTTGAATACTCAAACCCACTAATTCTACCCTCATTTATGGTGTATAATAATATCCAAGGGTCAACTAACCACTAACTAGCTCTATAATATTCAAACCACCTCTATTAATGGAATTTTAAAGCTAAAGGTTCCATCTTTATAGAAATTAAGGTCCCCAACTATCAAAGTTCATGTTTTTGAACCACAATTTCATACTAGGATTAATTACTTTACACTCTAAAATCAATTCTAGGTGAGAATAGTCATACTCATATTTTTTTCCAATGATTTCATGAACCTACGTTTCTAAACTACATGAATTTTACCATAATTTTTTATTCTAATGATTCTAGTATAAGATCAAATTAATAGATATTAAAAGGGAGTAAGAATCTTATCATAATAAAGGATTTCCAACCCAACCATGACCAAATAAACTCTCTAGGGCTTAGGAATGAAATTTTGGAGTTTATGGACTGAAACCCATCAATATGAGCTTATAAAATATTGTTGTTTCCGTCGTAGTGACCTGAATCCGCTACATCGGCCTCCACTTTTCAGCATGAATGCTCTTCAGAAAGATGGTCATAACTTTTTTACTCAGGAAATACAGTAGCAAATGATGAGTACATTGGATGTAAGACTCGCAGATATTTGATTTGATGGGTATTGGACCACATAACTCCTTATATTCTAGGAGGACTGCTCATTTGAAGTTGACCCTAGTTTAAATAGCCCAAAACTACACGGTAAGAAAACTTTCTACTTAACTTTGCACTATGAGTATTGGATGACCTTAATTCATAACTAATGCAATCACATACCAAGGAATTGTCCTAATCCTATGACCAACGAGATTCGTATGCTTTTATGCAAATATTTTCTATATCGACGAAATGGTTCCTTACATTAAATATTAATTAACCATCCATTTGTTCTCGAACGACACTTGGTAAAGAAAAATACGAGGTTGAAATTAGAAAGACGCTACTTTCAGAGTTGCTTGAATTGCACGTTACTTATCCTCTCACTATCATTTATCAATTAAACTATATATCCCCAACTTTTCTATGGAGGCATTTCAAGATAATAAGGTGTAGGACAAACCTTTACACACAAATTAGTTAACTCTCTCACAGTGGTGTAGGAATGGAATCTAGAGAGTTCAGGAGGGGAAAACAAATAACTCAGAGAAGATGGATTATTTAATGCACCGAGCCCGCAATAGTGGTCTAATTCCCACTATAACAACTCGCTATAGTGGGAAAATTATCGATATAACAACTCTGTAGTAGCAGCCCACCTCTCTCTTTAGTGGGATAGATGAGGCAAAAACTTGAGATTTTCCCAGTTTTTTCATTTTCTTAACAAAATATTCAGATTTTCAACATTGTGTGCTAACCCCTTTATGTTAAACACTATATCCAAAGTTCTATTAACCCAAACTTCATTTTGAAAGTTTTTATGAGCTACTGTGTCCCTTATCTATCATGATATTATCTTAATTTCACAAACTACTACACTCAAGACATCAAATATCTTTAAACCACACAACACTAAATTTTCATTGGAATCTACCCTAGCCTAAGATTAGTCATCAACTCCCATCCTAGGGAAACCTCTACCCAGACACTTACAGCCTAACCAATTCTATAATGAGCACAACAACACTAAACATTACACTATGTTTTCATTAACTAATAAATTCTCAATCACAGTTGGCATTAGTCTATTCGACCCTCAATAATCAGTTATGTATAAACACATAGTTTTTAAGTTATCACTTGAGGATACGATCTACTTGTTTAGCCTCAAAACTAGCTTACTACTAGTCAAATTATTGACTCAACATACCTCAATCACTTAAGGAACATAACGAATCAAGTATTATAGTAGAATAATGAGAGGGATATGTCTATGCATAAATACATCTGATAATGAGTCAACAACACCTTTACTTTAATTTATTTTTATCAAAAAATCAACATGTGTAACTTAATACAAAAATTTGCCAAGGAAAAACCTAGCCAATGACAACAATCAATAACCAGGCAAGTATAAGTTACGACCAAAAATTCATCTAGTCAAGAACACGACTAACAACAATAAGTTCCCCCTTGCCTCAACTGTTCTTTCAATAGGTGTCAATAGAAATTATACCTTCCAATTATGTCAATAGCTCGGATCACTCAGGGATACAATCAACCACAAAAAAAATACTTAACTTTAAATCACTATGAATCACAACAAGAATTTTCCTTGTAACAATTCCCGCTATTATGCTACAATAGCTTTTTTTTTATAGTCCTTATTCATATATATACTTTGCATTAAAACAAAAGCTTTTACAATCATAAACCATTTTTCCCAGAGCATTTTACCAATGATAAGATCATGCTCAACATTTAGCGAATTGTTTCCAATTAAAGGACATAGCGAATAATTCCTTTAACCATCAACAAATAACCAAGTTATGGCTTTCCACCTACTATGAACTTATAGCAATTCAACAATCACATTTCATATATTCATAGTCATTCAAGAAAAACCAAAACACATAAGCATCATCCTCAAGTTTCATCATTAAATAAGCCCTGTTGATTATCCTTTATTCACTTCATGGATAATTAGCCAATCATCTATAAATTTACACCGCCTCAATGGACAAGTACCAATTGGAACTTTTCCAATTCCAATTTCACTTACTTGTGTCATCCCAAATGGAGTCAAATGACATCCCTCTACCTCATTGAGCTACTAATTGTAATTTAGAGATACTAATTAGACTCAACTCATACAAGCAAGCACATAAATCGCGCAAAAAAAGAGAAAGAAGTGAAACCATTTCCTAGAATGCCTGATAGATTCCCGAAGATTATATACAGAGTTAATACACGAATTTGTAGGACTCTAATCAACATTAGCTCTTTTACTGGGCAATCGATAATCTAGGCTTTACTGTCACAACTTACTCTATTCTACGTAGATAAGAGAACCCTTACCACCTATTTCAAACTACATGCAAAAGTTATAAATAATGTGACTATAGACTTCAAAATTTGATAAAAATACAACCTTTCTCAAATTGCAAAAGGTACTAAAAATACCTATCCCAAGGACCTGGTCTAGACACGTACAAGAGTTTCTAATATAGTAAAAGATAAAACATAAGAAAAAGCTCCCACCATAGGAATAAAATGAGTAGAAGCAGTTGGATATCACTATCTATGTCACCTGAGAAACATCAACTTTACAACTAGATTATATCCCAGAAAGGGTATATCAAGTGTAGAATCAGTACAAATAATGCATATTGGTAGGCATCATTGGTCGATCAAGGTTAAAGCACATAACATATAATATAAAAATTTAAGATAAATCATGTACATATAATATGACCATTGAAATTCCCTCAGTCTATTATTCATGACCTCACCTTATGTAAGCAACTTCCATTTTTTACTTAAATACACAAGACTTTAGATCTTCAACCTAGGCTAAATATAACTGCACATAGCTTTATAACCAAGCCAGGACTACTAGGATTTACTTCCAGTTATTTCCTTAATTTTTTATTGATATTCTAGTTATGCACTAGTACCCTAGAAGTTAGGTGTTCATTTAAGGTCATAAGAAATTAAGTAGCGATAAAGCAACACCCGCCTACCTAGTCTTAAATGCAGTAACCTATAAAGCACCGAGCACAAACATGTCATAGTCCCAAACATGAACATCTACCGACTAGCCTTATACCAAGTTAATAATACTTTACCTTTATTACCCCGCTATTGAGTTTACATAGACTGCAGCTCAGGTTAAGACCCTAACTACTAACATCAACCTAGTAAAAAGAACCACGACTCCATAAAAATATATTGATCATCTCTAAAATACATAAGTACATCAATATTAAAAAGTATGTTATTCATCTGCAATTTAGCCTGGACTACGCAAAGATCAAATTAACTCAACAAGTCAGAAATCATAACTTTGTTCATTCAAGCAAACAAATATATATATATATATATATATATATATATATATATATATATATATATATATATATATCAACTGAATTGATAAATTAGGTTCACTCAAGGAACCAACAGGTATAACAAGTAAACAGATAGATCTAGCCACTCAAGGGACCAACATATATAACAAGTAAATAGATAAATTTGGTCCACCCAAGGAACGAACATATATAACAAGTAAATAGATAAACTGCATCCATTAAAGGCCATTCCAACAATAGGCATGTTTAATAATCATAATTTTTATTTACTCAAGAAACATAATATAGCAAGTAACACATAAGCTTGGTTCACTCAAGGAACAAATATAAGAAGTAGACAAAACCCGATCTGAAAAAGGATCCATTCCGATAATAACTATGTTTATGACTATAATTTTTTATTTACTCGAGTAACTAAATAACAATAACACATAAGATCGATCCGCTCAAGGAACAAATATTACAAGTAAATATATAAGCTCGGTTTACTCAAGAAACCAGTACAACAAGTTAAACATATAAGCCTGTTTCACTCAAGGAACTAATATAACAATTAAGCACATAATCCCAATTCATATAAGGAACCATCATACTCATCTATGCCTTGTACATATGTCACGCCCCAAAATCCCATCGGGCCGGACTGGCACCCGAAGACGAGAAGGCCCGGGAGAACCTGTTCAAATACCTGTACTTTCACTTACATGTCACCAAAAATTTGGGCAGCACTTCGTTACATATAGAAGGGTCTAAATCCTTGTATCACCACAACACACATAAATATATATATATATATATAATACTTGGCCGTCGGGGCCACCACATATACAAATATAACATCACTATATAAACTCCCATGACTTTACCCTTCCTTATGTCTACAAAGCCTCTAGGATATATACATGACATAACTAGGGTCGGGATAAACCCCGCCCACACATGACTCCTGTACAATAACAAAACATAAGGAACCGACTTGGAAAGCTCTGAGGCAAACTGGAGCTCACCAACAATAGTTGTACGACCTGACTCCTATCGATGCTGTGAATGAGCTGAAGCACCTGTGCCTGCAGCATGAAATATAGGTCCCCCGTGAGGGACGTCAGTACGAAATATGTACTGAGTATGTAAAGCTGTAAATAATCATATGTGATATAGGGGATCAAGAAAATCAGACGCAAGTGAATAAATCATAATAGAAGTGAGTCACACTTCATAAACACTTTTAGGATCATATACATTATCATTAATCTGAATTGGGTTCTTGAATTTAAACACATTTGTGGAACGGTATACATTCGTTCATTTCATTCTTTACAATTATCATTCGCCATTACCTCCTCCTCTCGAACCTCCAACCACCTAACAATAATCAATACTGTATCGTACTGTGACCATTAGGCAGCCCCCAGTACATATCAACTGGGATCGACCCATGCTAGGCTTATGCCCCTGGGATACCACCCATAAACACATAAATAGGGATCGACCCATGCTAGGCTTATGCCTCTGGAATACCACCCACACGTATATCAAGTAACACACATAAGAGATCTTTCCAATAACTTAGTTCAAAAGCTTTTGAGATTATTACATTAGTGTTCATGCCAATATAGTACCTTTGGAACAACCATACATCAATAGGAATCAAGTAATAGACCTTCTATACAATAACGATGTAATAAGGACTTATTGGTACATCAACAATGTGTTTCAGAATTATCAATATCACAACAATAAAATAGGAGCCTTTTGGTATATCAATGAAACATTTGACACTTTATAGAATGGAAACAACTTCGTTGGTAATGTAGAACAATACATGTTTTTGGACAACCCCGGAATCTTACTTGATGGAACATTGGTGTTTTCATGCCAAAGAATATCGTTAGAGTATGCTTTACATACCTCGTTGTAGATTCAGATACCAATTCAACACAACTTTCCGCCTTTACAAACCACTTATCTACAATGAAATGTTTGGCATCTAGTATTAGCAACCCAACACCACAATTCTCTTCCATAATTCCATACAACCAATATTTGCAAAACATTCCAAAAAACCAACTTGAACAATAGGTTTATGTGTATATATATATATAATCATCATTTCAATACCACATCATCACACCAAATCCTTTCACAATTCAACATAATCCAACATTATTTCCCAATCATCTTTCAACAACAATCAAATAACATACTTCTTATGCTCACATGCATATATATATATATATATATATATATACATATCTATATAAATAACACCAACATAATTTACATCCTTACCACAAAATGGCCCTTTTTATTTCGAAGTCCTGTTGGCCCAAATAAGGGGTGCTTCTCGAAGCCCTCGAGACGGTGAACACAACTACGGAATCAATTTGGATTTTCTACGGTTGAATCTCAAGATAATTGGTGTTGAAATTAGGCTAGGGTTTCTTATTTTCAATAATTTGATGATAATTGATGGATATGAGGCTAATTATATGTATATAATGACCAATTTTCGTCCATGAGGTGATGGAAAATGACCATATTACCCTTAAAAATTTAAGTAAATCCGAATCTCTCCATGGTGGACTGTTTTGACAGGCTAAATTAAATCGGCCATAACTCTTTGCTCCGATATTGGATTTGGGTGAAATTGGTATCTTTAGATAGATAATTCAAAGGTCTTTCATTTCATATAAAGTAGGCCACCCAGTTCATCCTGTACAAGGAGTTATGATCGTTTGAAGTTGACCCTAAAAATTTGTTTTGAGAGGCTGAAGTAAAACGAGTATAACTCCTTACTTAGATGTTGGATTTGGATGAAACCAATTGAATTGGAAAGAAGACTCAAAGATATTTCTTTTGATAGGTCCCAGACCTCCAGTTCATTATATTGAGGGACTTATGATCGTTCAAAGTTGACCCAAAAAACTGGCAGGCCTCAGTAGTTTGTGTGCAGGAAATTTTCCTGCACATTTACTGTTCACAACATCCCGGCCACCATTTTATAGTTTCGAACGTGCTCGATTATATCCGAAACTTATCCGTTTTTGGAAATCTTTATATCGTTGGAAAGCTTATTCGATAACCTTCGTATGGAAGCATCGACGGGCAAATTCCGGTATAAATAAAGTCGATTCCTATACACATATAATCAAACTATACACTTGAAACCATCTCAAAATAATCAATACTCATACTTAAACTCATATATACCTAACTTAGGATCAATACATATACTCCAACACATATAAAAATGGCTAATGCACGTAATTAAGTATGGGGTGTTACATCCTTCTCCCCTTAAGGACATTCGTCCTCGAATGTGAATGTAGTTATTTAGCCGAAACAAGTTCGAATTCATAATTGATATTCACTTCATCATATAGATATTATGCATATGTAAAAACTTACTTGTTAGTGTCCCAGTTCCACTCCTTGCACTTCTTTTTTACCTTTGAACAAATAAGGGTATTTCGATTTCATTGCTTCCTCCGCTTCCCATGTAATCTCTTCCCTTTGTTGATTTCTCCAAAGTACTTTCACCGATGCTACTTCTTTATTTCTCATCTTCTTAACTTGACGATCTAATATAGCAATAGGCATCTCCTCATAGGTAAGATCTTCTGTTACTTGCACATCTTCAGTAGAATTAATAAGGGACGGATCTCCGATGCACTTTCGAAGCATCGATACATGAAATACTGGATGCACTGATGAGAGTTCCTGGGGTAGCTCTAATTTATAAGCAACTTACCCACATCTTCGAATAATCTTATACGGGCTTGTATATCGTGGACTCAACTTTTCTTTCTTGCCAAATCTCATCACCCCTTTCATTGGCGATACCTTCAAAAATACCCAATCACCTAACGAAAACTCTAGCCCTCTTCTTCTACTATCCTCATATGACTTGTGTCGACTTTGGGTTGTTTTCAACCGTTGCTGAATCACCTTGACTTTTTCTATGGCTTGATACACAAGATCCGGTCCGAACATAAGAGTTTCAGCCGCTTCGAACCATCCTATTGGTGATCTACACTTTCTCCCATATAAATCTTCATATGGTGCCATTTTGATACTTGAATGATAGCTATTATTGTAGGCAAACTCAATAAGAGGTAAATGATCATCCCAGTTGCCTTTAAAATCTATAACACATGCTCGTAGCATATCTTCAAGTGTTTGAATGGTGCGCTCTGCTTGTCCATCCGTCTGAGGGTGAAAAGCTGTACTCAGATTCACTTGTGTTCCCAAACTCCGTTGGAAAGACTTCCAAAAGTTTGCAGTAAATTGAGTTCCCCGATCCGATATAATAGAAGTTGGCACTCCATGTAATCGGACTATTTCTTTAACATACAGCTTCAAATATTCTTCAACTGTGTAAGTGGTCTTAACGGGTAAGAAATGTGCGGATTTAGTAAGACTATCCACAATCACCCATATAGAATCAAATTTTTGAGTTGTACGAGGTAAACCTGTAACAAAATCCATGTTGATCATGTCCCACTTCCAAATTGGAAGATCTATGCATTGCATATAGCCACCGGGCTTTTGATGTTCCACTTTAACTCGTTGGCAATTTGGACATTCAGCTACAAATTCTACGATGTTCCTTTTCATGTCATTCCACCAATACATATCTTTCAAATCTTGATACATTTTGGTTGATCCTGGATGAATGGAATACCTTGAAAAATGTGCCTCTGTCATAATCTTCTTACTTAGCCCGTCTACATCCGACACACACAATTGGTTTTGGCACTGAAGTACTCCTTCTCGCGTAAGCTCAAATGCCTTGGTTGCACCACTCTGAACGTTCTCCTTAAGCTGTAATAAAATAGGATCTGCATCTTGCTTCTCTTTCACCTCAGTTACTAATGAGGATTCCGCGGCATTATGCACAATAAGATCCTCGTCCGGAGTTTCGAGAAGACGAACTCCTAGACTAGCTAATTGATGAAGATCTTTAATCATCACTTGCCTTACTATAGGCTCCATCATAGCCTTACGACTTAACGCATCAGCTACCACATTTGCTTTCCCTGGATGGTACAAGATATCAACATCATAGCCCTTTAATAGTTCAAGCCATCTCCGCTGCCTTAAATTTAGATCTTTCTGATTAAAAATATATTGCAAGCTCTTATGGTCAGTATATATATCAACATGAACCCCATATAAGTAGTGGCGCCATATCTTTAAAGCAAAAATAACTGCTGCCAGCTCAAGATTGTGTGCAGGATAATTTTTCTCATGTGGCCGCAATTGCCTAGAAGCATACGCTATCACCTTACCACGCTGCATTAGTACACATCCTAAACCAATTCTCGAAGCATCACAATACACTGTATACCCTTCTGTACCTTCTGGAAGTACCAACACCGGTGTAGAAGTCAACTTATTCTTCAATTCTTGGAAACTCTCCTCACACGCATCATTCCATTGGAATTTAGATGCTTTATGGGTTAGCTTGGTTAAGGGTGCTGAAATGGAAGAAAAGTCCTTAACAAATCTTCTATAATAACCGGCCAACCCGAGAAAACTACGAATCTCCATAGGCGTTGTGGTCCTTGGCCAATTCCTCACAGCTTCTATCTTTTCAGCATCAACCTTTATCCCTTCACTAGATACAATATGACCCAAAAATGCCACCGACTTTAACCAAAACTCACATTTAGAGAACTTTGCATAAAACTTACAATCACGAAGAGTCTGCAATGCCCGTCGTAAGTGATTGGCATGATCCTCTTCTGATCTAGAATAAGCTAAAATATCATCTATAAAAACTATCACAAATACATCCTGGAATGTCTTAAACACCCTATTCATCAAATCCATAAAAGCTGTGGGTGCATTTGTTAGCCCAAATGACATAACTAGAAACTCGTAATGACCATACGGTGTTCGGAAAGCTGTCTTGGGTATATCCTTCTCTTTGACCCTCACTTGGTGGTAACCTGACCTCAAATCAATCTTAGAAAAGCACTTGGCGCCCTGTAACTGATCAAATAAATCATCAATTCTTGGGAAAGGATATTTATTCTTAATAGTCACCTTATTTAATTGCCGATAATCAATACACATCCTCAGCGAGCCATCCTTTTTGCGCACAAATAACACTAGTGCTCCCCAGGGGGACATACTAGGCCTTATGAATCCCTTCTCTAGAAAATCTTTCAATTGCTTTTTCAATTCTCGTAATTCTGCTGGGGCCATTCTATACGGAGGAATGGAGATTGGTTGGGTGCCTGGTATTACATCAATACCAAACTCTACTTCTCGTTCAGGAGGCAAACCTGGAAGATCTTCAGGAAATACATCAGGAAATTCATTTACCACCGAAACAACGTGAAGAGTTGGTGGCTCCGCTTCTGTATCCCTTACTTTAACTAAATGATATATGTATCCCTTGGAAATTATTTTTCTCGCTTTGAAATAAGAAATAAATCTACTTCTTGGTGCACCAATCTTACCTTGCCATTCAATAACTGCTTCATTAGGAAAATGTAAATACATATTTTTCGTATAATAGTCAATTTTGGCATAACAAGATGCCAACCAATCCATACCCATTATAACATCAAAATCTACCATTTCTAGTTCCACAAGATTGACCATCGTGTCTCGACCACACACAGTTACTACACAATCTTTATAAACTCTTCTAGCGATAATAGATTCCCCAACCGGGGTAGACACTTCCAACGACTTTTCTAACAATTCGGGGGTTCTTTTGAACTTTTCAGCGACCAAAGGAGTTACATATGATAATGTAGAACCGGGATCAATTAGAGCATATACATCAAATGAAAATATAGACAACGTACCCGTAACCACATCTGGGGAAGCCTCTAGATTCTGTCGATCCGCTAAAGCATAAGTGCGATTCTGAGTCCCGCTGGAACTGGCGACTCTTTTTTCATTTCTAGCATGACCCACAAGTTGTGCGCCCCTACCAGAATAAGATACCGGTGACGATGATGCAACAGATGATCCCGAAGGTCGTGCTACGCCACCTGTGCCCCTTCGTGGGCATTCTCTCATCATATGCCCCGTCATACCGCACCAATAACAAACATTTGTTCCCATTCGACATACGCTCATATGATGCTTTCCGCATCAATTACATAGCTCTCGAGAAGGTCTCGATTGGCTCATGTTCCCTTGCCCATGATAACCAACTGATCGCGAACTATGACCCTCAGTTCTTTGCCCAAATTGACTGCCCCTGAACCCCTGATGCTGTGGTGGAGCACTAGCTGCAGAATAAGAAAATAATGGCCTAGGTGGTCTAGCAGAAAATCGAGGTCTAAAACCTCCCTGTGGCGCCATAAAATGCCCTGTAGATTTGGACCTCTTAGAAGATCCGCTTTCAAATTCCTGTGTTCTTTTTCTTTGCCTCTGATCTTCCATTTTCTGTGCAAATGCTTGGATCCTAGCTATATCCATGTCTTTATTCAGTGCAGCAATAGTACAATCCCTAACCAAATACGGATCCAATCCATTCACATACCGATGAACTCTATCATCCATAGTAGCTATAACATTAGGAGCATATCTAGACAAGGAATTAAATCGAAGACTATACTCCCTCCCACTTGTATTACCCTGCCGAAGATTTAAGAACTGATCCGCACGGGCCTGACGAGTCTCATATGGAAGATAATGATCAATAAATGCCTCTTTGAACTCTTTCCAAGTAGCTGGGGGTGCATCAATGCCCCTTGACCGTTTCCAGTCTTCATACCAATATATAGCCTCACCTTTGAATCTATACGCGGCTAACTCCACTATCTCTCTGCCCGATACATGCATCACCTCTAGGGCCCTTTGGATCTGATCAATAAAGTCCTGCGGATCTTCATTAAGATCGGATCCGGTAAAAGTAGGCGGATTCATCTTAAGAAAATCTTGCGTCCGAAGACTAGCCGTCCTATCAGTACCGCTAGAACCCGCGACAGGAATAGCTTGCCCTTGGACTTGCCCAGCAACTATACGAGTCAAAAGTTGCACTGCATTTCTAAGATCTTGATCAACAGCATTAATAGGTGGCTCTGGGGATATAGTTCTCCTCCCCCTTATTTCTTCTAGACTAGGGGAAGTTTCTGATACATGCTCAGCTGGAGCCTCACTTTGATTAGATGGTATAGTGGGTGACTTACTAGTCCCCTCTCCGGCAGCCACATCTACTTGCTTACCGGTATTCTTTCTTCTGGTAATCGGCATCATTACTATAATAAGAGAAACAAACTGATTCAGTGGTCAACTATGACTTCATATACAATATAAGCTCTATCGCACGATCTAAGACATGAAGAAAAGAAACAATTCCTAAATGTCCATAGCCTCATGTTTATAGATGTGGTGCACAACACACCGATAAACAAGACTCTACATAGACACGGCTTTGTAGACTCACTAGGACGAACCTCTCTGATACCACTTTTGTCACGCCCCAAAATCCCATCGGGCCGGACTGGCACCCGAAGCTGAGAAGGCCCGAGAGAACCCGTTCAAATACCTGTACTTTCACTTACATGTCACCAAAAATTTGGGCAGCACTTCGTTACATATAGAAGGGTCTAAATCCCTGTATCACCACAACACACATAAATATATATATATATATATATATATATATAATACTTGGCCGTCGGGGCCACCACATATACAAATATAACATCACTATATGAACTCCCATGACTTTACCCTTCCTTATGTCTACAAAGCCTCTAGGATATATACATGACATAACTAGGGTCGGGACAAACCCCCGCCCACACATGACTCCTGTACAATAACAAAACATAAGGAACCGACTCGGAAAGCTCCGAAGCAAACTGGAGCTCACCAACAATAGCTGTACGACCTGACTCCTATCGATGCTGTGAATGAGCTGAAGCACCTGTGCCTGCAGCATGAAATACAGGTCCCCCGTGAGGGACGTCAGTACGAAATATGTACTGAGTATGTAAAGCTGTAAATAATCATATGTGATATAGGGGATCAAGAAAATCAGACGCAAATGAATAAATCATAATAGAAGTGAGCCACACTTCATAAACACTTTTAGGATCATGTACATTATCATTAATCTGAATTGGGTTCTTGAATTCAAACACATTTGTGGAACGGTATACATTCGTTCATTTCATTCTTTACAATTATCATTCGCCATTACCTCCTCCTCCCGAACCTCCAACCACCTAACAATAATCAATACTGTATCGTACTGTGACCATTAGGCAGCCCCCAGTACATATCAACTGGGATCGACCCATGCTAGGCTTATGCCCCTGGGATACCACCCATAAACACATAAATAGGGATCGGCCCATGCTAGGCTTATGCCCCTAGAATACCACCCACACGTATATCAAGTAACACACATAAGAGATCTTTCCAATAACTTAGTTCAAAAGCTTTTGAGATTATTACATTAGTGTTCATGCTAATATAGTACCTTTGGAACAACCATACATCAATAGGAATCAAGTAATAGACCTTCTATACAATAACGATGTAATAAGGACTCATTGGTACATCAACAATGTGTTTCAGAATCATCAATATCACAACAATGAAATAGGAGCCTTTTGTTATATCAATGAAACATTTGACACTTTATAGAATGAAAACAACTTCGTTGGTAATGTAGAACAATACATGTTTTCGGACAACCCCAGAATCTTACTTGATGGAACATTGGTGTTTTCATGCCAAAGAATATCGTTAGAGTATGCTTTACATACCTCGTTGTAGATTCGGATACCAATTCAACAAAACTTTACGCCTTTACAAATCACTTATCTACAATGAAATGTTTGGCATCTAGTATTAGCAACCCAACACCACAATTCTCTTCCATAATTCCATACAACCAATATTTGCAAAACATTCCAAAAAACCAACTTGAACAATTGGTTTATGTGTATATATATATATAATCATCATTTCAATACCACATCATCACACCAAATCCTTTCACAACTCAACATAATCCAACATCATTTCCCAATCATCTTTCAACAACAATCAAATAACATACTTCTTATGCTCATATGCATATATATATATATATATACATATCCATATAAATAACACCAACATAATTTACATCCTTACCACAAAATGGCCCTTTTTATTTCGAAGTCCTGTTGGCCCAAATAAGGGGTGCTTCTCGAAGCCCTCGAGACGGTGAACACAACTACGGAATCAATTTGGATTTTCTACGGTTGAATCTCAAGATAATTGGTGTTGAAATTAGGCTAGGGTTTCTTATTTTCAATAATTTGATGATAATTGATGGATACGAGGCTAATTATATGTATATAATGACTAATTTTCGTCCATGAGGTGATGGAAAATGACCATATTGCCCTTAAAAATTTAAGTAAATCCGAATCTCTCCATGGTGGACTGTTTTGACAAGCTAAATTAAATCGACCATAACTCTTTGCTCCGATATTGGATTTGGGTGAAATTGGTATATTTGGATAGATAATTGAAACGTCTTTCATTTCATATAAAGTAGGCCACCCAGTTCGTCCTGTACAAGGAGTTATGATCGTTTGAAGTTGACCCTAAAAATTTGTTTTGAGAGGCTGAAGTAAAACGAGTATAACTCCTTACTCAGATGTTGGATTTGGATGAAACCAATTGAATTGGAAAGAAAACTCAAAGATCTTTCTTTTAATAGGTCACAGACCTCCCATTTCATTATATTGAGGGACTTATGATCGTTCAAAGTTGACCCAAAAAACTGGCAGGCCTCAGTAGTTTGTGTGCAGGAAATTTTCCTGCACATTTACTGTTCACAACATCCCGGCCACCATTTTATAGTTTCGAACGTGCTCGATTATATCCGAAACTTATCCGTTTTTGGAAATATTTATATCGTTGGAAAGCTTATTCAATAACCTTCGTATGGAAGCATCAACGGGCAAATTCCGGTATAAATAAAGTCGATTCCTATACACATATAATCAAACTATACACTTGAAACCATCTCAAAATAATCAATACTCATACTTAAACTCATATATACCTAACTTAAGATCAATACATATACTCCAACACATATAACAATGGCTAATGCACGTAATTAAGTACGGGGTGTTACAACATATATGTTAAGGGTCCTATGGTCACTCACTAGCCATGAGATATAGTGGATGAGCTTTTTTCCATGTACCAAAACCCAAACATCAAGTGTCTTCTAACCTATTTTAATCAATCATGTAAAGATGTCCAAATATCGATACATCCCACTTTAATGAATATAAATCCAGTGAAGATGTCTAAATATTGATACATTCTACAATAATGTATATAAATTTCATGAAGATGTCCTAATACTGGTACATCTCATAATAATGAATATAAATTCTATGAAGATGTCAAATACCAGTACATCCCATAATAATGACAAATATCACAACAATCACAACCATAATGATAACAGGACTAACACTTGTAAACTCAATAAGCTTTTTATATGAGTTCATTACATGCGATTAACACTTAGGATATCAAATAATCATTCACTTTTCTTGAACATGAATTATAACTAATAATACAAAGGAACAACTATCATGCGCCAACTACATTAAATCACCCCTACTGCTTCAAGTGCAATCATCAGGTAAGTTCATAAATATCAACACTCGCATCAAAACATAGTCCTTATCCTAAAAAATAATAATTTTACTATTTAAACATATTTATGATATATTATTTAGCTTGTTCATAAGCTTTCCAAGCAAAGTCAAATACTCATATCTACTAGCATGCAGTACAATAATTGACCAACCATTTAGTTAAATATAGTTATTTATAACCAATTTTCATAGTTCAATTCTTAATAATAATAGTTTCATGACAAGACTTTAGCATAGACTTATTCATCACCTAATGGCTCAAATATGATTACCGTCCATGATACTTCAAAATTATAATTTTTTAAAAAATTGTAAGCGGTCGTTGTCAATATATATAACTCAACAAAGGTTGGGGTTACATCCCACTAGGAATATGGTGAAAACAAAGTCATATGCAGTTCAATTGATAATTAGTCAATCATTTCCATGAAATGAAGAGGTTTTGTTAGGAATATTTTTTAACATAGTATTCAATTTATCGCTACTAATCAACGTTAATTTATGAAGAAATAATAAAGTAGAGAAGTTAAACAAGAATTGCATTCACCATGGCAACTATCGTGATTAAGCATCAATCATTTCATAGAATTCCCATGATATAAAAAATATAAGGTGATATATTTCTAATATTCACTTAATCATTTCTAAACCTAAATTGGGTGATTTGGATTTTTTTCTTCCAAACTTAAAGGTGATATTAACATTTGAATTCACTCTGAGTTGGTCAATCTGGTTAAAACATCAATCATTAGACGGAGGTTAATAACTTTAAATCCTCTTTGAGAATGTTTTTTTAATTTCTTATTTCAATCAGTTTAATCCTAAGGCATGTTTTAATGTTTGTAACTAGGGGTGTACAGACCAAACCGTCAAGTCAAACCAAATCGAGAAAAAAACCGACTTATGGTTTGGTTTGATTAGTTTGGCGTTAGAAAAAAAAGCAACCATTCTTGGTTTGGTTTGGTGTTGACAAAAAAATTCAAACCGAACCCGAATCAAACTGACAATATATATATATATATATATATATATATATATATATATATAGTGCACGTGTCTCGCACGTGTAACCTTTGATTATTTAAAATTAGACGATTTTGTCTATTGAGAAAGCTTATATAGATATGTATATATAACTTTATTATAAAAATTTAAATAGTAATATACTCAAATAGAGTGGATTATAAATTTTTACAAAGATATCTAATTATAATAACATTGCTTGCTTACAAATCTTATGCCAAAAAAGACTAAAATTGGACACAACAGTAAAATTAAAACCTTATCAATTACATGCACAAAAGATGATAAACGAAATATTCCTAGAGAAAAAAATGCAATATTATCGAAGGCAAAAATAATTGAGAGAATAATACCTTAAAAATTTGTGATGAAGAATGTTGAATAACAACCTTTTATATATAAGCGTTCGGATCCTCCTCCTTACATAAATATCAGTTGAATTTTTGTGTTCATATCTTAAATCTATATAGTCAAATTTTTTAACTAAATATTTGAATTATATTTAGTCGAATACCTACATCTACATTTGCATGTGGCTGCATATCATCAAATCTTTAAATTTAGATTATGAAAATCAAATATCCACATGTGATTACAAGCAACCAAGACATTCACATATAAACTAAAACCAACTCAATCAAACCCAACCTTCGATAGAGAAGGGTACTATGCATAATGTGATATTGGTGAAAATGACTATACTACAAATTACTTTTTTGCTTCGATTTCGTTTTGTTCTTTAAAATTCCATAGCCATCTTTTTCATGTTATTCTCATAAATTAGTTTTACGATTTTCTTTAACATAAATAACAATTAATATGTCTCACTTACAAATAATATGGATTTCTATAGTGGTTGAATTGTACATAAAAGTTACGATATTACAAAAAATATGAATCATAAATAAAAAAGAATTTAACCTCCTATCCTAATTCATGACCTTGATATATTTTTTTTAAAAGAAAAATGGGATTGGAGCCCTTTTTATGTCACGATAAACAAAATTATGTCACGATTACGCAAAGAAAGTAAAAGAAAAAAAAGAGCAATAAACCTTTGATTTTTGACAACTTCATTCGGGGGCAACATACTTATCCAATTTTTTGATCAGAAACTTTCAACTAAAAGAGAAACACAAGAAATTATCAAAAGAGAGAATCAATGTCAATTATTGATTATTATTCTTCATATATAATCTTTAAAGGTATGATTTAAAAGAAATAAATAAAGGCAAAAGGGATGATGATAATGATAGTAAAAAAATCCGTGAATCAAAACTAAAATAAAACGCAAAAGTAGAATATAAGAATTTGTTTCGTATAAACTTTGATCCAAAATATTACTTAAATAGAATTATAAAAAATATTTTTTATATCAGAAAAAATTCTATTTTTAGAAGTACTCAATATTACCTAGATTAAATAATCAAAATCAACAAATATATGTTATAAAATCCTAAAACTCATGCGTAGGAACAATAAATTAAATTTATTCTATTTATTAAGTTTTCCTTTTATAAATCATATAATTAAATATAAATTTTTCTGCCTCTTTTTTTTACGTGCACAACGATTTATTCCTTTTTAACTTTGACTTGTCCTACAATTTTATTCATAATATTCTACTTATTCTTCTTTATAATTTTAAATTATGAAGTACTAGAAGTTTTTAGTTTATCAGGATTCTTTCTATATATTTTAGGAGTAATTAAATTCTTTTCATATATTTTAGGTGTCTTTAATCTAATTAAATAATAAATTGAGGAAATATTAAAAAGATGTTTTTATCTATTGCAGAGGCTTCTAATGAAGGGCAAAAAGTTCAAACGTCATTTTTAAGGCCCTTCACACTTTTAATATAGTATAGATATAATATTCAAACTTTTTTATACATAAAATATTAATTAAAATCTACTTTTTAAATACTTTTTCAACTAGTTTTAGTAATTTTCAATAATTTGAATGTAGGTGTAGATATATATATTTAGATTTGGGCCTTTAAGTTGTAATATTTGTCCAGTAATTGCTAATTAAATGATCCAAAACCCAATATAAACTTAAAACCTAAACTTTTCAATCTTCATCTCACTTTTTAGTTTCAAGAGAGTTTTCGGCTCCTCATTTTTTAATAATTTTGGTTTTTCATTAGCACATAAATGAAAATATATTTGATCTAATCACAATATAATTGTACAAACTAAATATTATTTAAAAAAAACAAAAAAAATGAAAAAACCGAAAAACCCAAAAAAATGACTAAAACCTAAACCGGAAAAACCAATTTTATGTTGGTTTGATTTGGTTTATAGTTTTAATAAACCGACATGATTGGTTTGTTTTTTTTAATAAAAACCAAACCAACCCGACCTATGTACACCCCTATTTGTAACCATTAGAAATAAGTTAAGTACAAAAAGATTATCAATACAATTTCCATATCATTCAAATTCCAACAACAATCAACACAATAATAATGATTTACCTATGGATCCCGCAATCCTTATTGTGGGAGTTTATCTGCTCATGATTTTGAATAAGATATATAAAAGAAATTCATAAATTAGAAAATTATCTTACAAAATATGAGTTTACACTTGAATTGTCTGTTAAAGATCACAAGAATTCTAAAACACACGAATAAATTCAAAACTTAACATATTTCTCCAAAGATAATGTTAGAAATGAGCTAACAAGAGATAATGAGAGAAACCCTAAAAGTTGCTACTTATAGTACAGAAAACTTGAATTTAAAATAAATTTGGAACTGGCCCACTATGATACCCCGAGTTTTTTCTGTTAAATATTTCTCTCCCAAATGTGTCGAGTCATTAAAGCCTTTTTATCTTACCAAGAGAATCTTAGCACTCAAAAAAAAATAAATTGCTAAGTGTTGAAACTTTCTCATTTAGATCTCTGATCTTCAGGTATTTATTTGATGACCTTTTTGACATCCGTTTTTCGATTTTCAAGTTGAGTTGCGATGGGGAAAGATCGTAATACATCCCGAGTGAGATTCAGAATTTTTGGAGTAGCATAAGGGCACGTTTGGGTGCCCAAAACAATGGCACCATGCGATTAGCATGCTCTAGAAATTTTCAGCATTTCAGGGCCAACTTCAAACGATCATCACTTCCTGAATATAAGAAACTGGGAGATCTTATATATATCAAACGAAAGCTCTTTGAGTCTTCTTTCTAATGCAATTGGTTTCACCCCATTCCAACATCAAAGTAATAAGTTACGATCAATTTATTTCAGCATGTCAATCAGTAACTGAGGGATGGATTTAATTTGGGTCAACTTCGGTCGATCACAACTCCTTATATATGACAAACTAGGTGCCTACAATGAATAAAATTAAAGATCTTTGAGTTAGCTTTCCAACAATATAAATTTTGCAAAAATCCAATACCCGAACGAGGAGTTATTCAGTTTTTCGTGGACAAGGTATGCAGGATTTTTCTGCCGTTTTTCAATTTTCTTAGGGGCAATTCAGTCATTTCACCCTTGCCCCATTTCATGGAAATAAGCATAAAAACTGATTTTGGGCATCAAAGTCTGTTATTTTCAAAAGAAATTCCAAGAAAGAAACCCTAAACCTCTAAATTCCCCTTCCTAAATCTTCCAATTCCACCATGGAAATTCCAAATTAATTCGATAAATGAAGTCCCCATTCCGAGCTCTTCGAGATGCACCAATCAATTTCATGAATAGTGTTCCGAGGCAATAATTCATTCCAATCTTTAATTTTAAGGTATGTGGAGTTTGAACAAGAATAATTCATCCGTTCTTGTGCCCGTATCTTTAATTTTTATTATGGATTATTATGAGTTTGGCAAATGAATTTATTTCCAATATATCCTACCATGAGATTTTGATTATGTATATATGTAAATTGTTCAAGCTTGCCAATTATGATTATTTAATGGATTCATATGGTTCTATAAGTTGAATTATGTCTAAATAATTCGATTATGAACTTATAAAGATTTGAATTGTAAGTTTTGAATCACATGAGTATTTGACTATTTTCGTTCTATGAATTGAGATTTAATATTGGAATTCTTGGTGTTTCTATCAAGAATTGATATATTTTGAACATGTATCAACGTTTTAAGTTCAAAAATGAATTATTGGTATTTCCGAGTATTTTCGAGCTATGTGTCAAATTTTGAGCTTCCTTATGACGATTTGAGTTATTGGGTATATTGATATCGAAGTTGCAATGAGTCTTGGTATTTTTCGGATGGTTTTGATGAGTTAAATTGTTGAAAATATTACGTATTGAGTCTTCATATCCTTGTCCAAATGTCGAGTCGGTTATGGTTCAATGCATTGATACCTTGTTGATGTTGAGGAAGATTAAAATGTTTTGAGCTAAAATGTTGAGTTAGGAATCCACAAATTGATATAATTTGATAAATGAGAAAGAGATTTGACTTGGTCTTTATGATAGACCCTTGTGATTTTGTGGTGGATTTTCTAACGCGTTCTAAGCTTGTCGGGGAGTAGTACTTAGCACCGAGAGAGAAATTTGGTATTTCCCCAAACCTATGTGCCACCGTAGGGTTGTTTGACGATGATATTATTGGTCAGAGAGCCTGATTGTGATTATTGCAGTTTTAAGGTCGTACTCCCTGACAAAGAGTATGATGATCCCACCAACGGGGGTTTCAAACGTTGGTATTTCACGTAGCTCACGTGGGGTTGTCGGTTATAGAAAACTCCCGTGTCCATAAGATTAAGTTTCTTGAATTACCGAGTCACTCCGAGATTTGAGTGAAAGAGTTGAGATGTTTATGATGTTTTATGGTCATTTATGATGATTTATAATTACCTATGATGATTTTTGACGATATGATAATTTATGATGATTTAGAATGATTTATCATAATTTATGATTAATAATGATTTACGTGGATTACGAGATTTTATCATATAAACTGTTTATTATGAAATTAAGAAAAGTATGATTTGATATAACTCAAACCAAGTGAGTCATCATTGTCCGTATGCATGTTTTCATGAAATTGATTATACTATTTATATTATTGCATGCACCCCCACATACTCAGTACATTTCAAAGTGCTAACCCACATATTTCCATGGACTACATTCTTACCAAAATGTAGGTACAAGTTGTAGCGCACATATCATGTTCAGTTGGGTCGTAGCTCTCGATCGACAGGTGATTAGTCCTTTTGATTCAGGGACTTAAGTTGTTCAAATTTGAGGTGTATTGTATTTTCTGTATTCAGTCGTATTGAGTAGGGGTAGTTGGGAGTTATGACCCGGCTATCTCTGGTCAATGCTAGTAGAGGCTTCATAGGCAGTCACTAGTAGTCAGTGTATTTAGTTTTAGATTTGTATATATATAAGCAGAATTATGACCGTGTAAATTTAATTTAATGTTGGTCAGACTAAGTTATGGGTTGTTTCCGTATTATTTCTTCTATTTTATGTATTTTATTCAGTTGCTTTGGGTTATCCCAGATGAAGGGTTAGCTTGGGGTCACTTGTGACCTTAAGCACCGTGTGACATCTCGGGATCCAATTTTGGGGCGTTACAAGCTTGGTATCAGAGCACAGAGTTCAAGTGTCCTAGGGTGTCTATGAAGCCGTGTCGAGTAGATTCTTGCAGACCGGTATGGAGATGTCTGTACTTTTCTTTGAGAGGCTACGAGGCATTTAGGAAAATGTTTCTTTTCTTTCTAGTCGTAGATCGTGCTGTGGAAAGGCTCCTTAAGAAATTCATATGGGTTCATATCTTGCATAAATTGGGTCATTTTGCCTTGTTCTAAAATACCGGATATAGTCAAACGTAAATCCTTATAGATGGTGCTTTCTTAGATAATCTCCTATGATATTACGGGCTTGTAAGTGAGCTAAAAAAATGATTTCATTAGTGCTCTTGAGTTCCGAAAAATTGAGGTGTCATATGTATGTTCTTGAAGGTTGTGCATTAAGCCTATGTCGGAAGTGTTTTTGGATTTCTCCCTAGAATTCATGATGTGATTTCGTATTTTCCTTATCCGTGTACTAATGTTGAGACAGGGTGATTAACTAGTTTCAATTTCCTCTTTTGATTATATTCCTGGGCTTACTAGCAAAGGTTCTATAGCTTTCAAAATGTACTCATCTCTCTTGAGTCGTTCAGTTGAGGTAAAGAGAGACATATTCTCGGATCCTTGATTATGGTGTACCAGGCTTTTATTTCTTGAAAATGTTTTCTGATCATCTTTTGATGAAAACTTGAAGTCTAGTGAAGCCGTGTGGGGCTTATTTCGATTCACCAGCATAATTGTTTTGATATTTGCTTCCTTTTTCCAAAATACAAAACTAAAGTCTAGTGAAGCCGTGTGAGGCCTGTTTCGATTCACTAGCAGCTGGCTATTTACTCTGTTTTTCTTGCATTGGTTGGAAAGGTAGTGAAAGGCGGTGTTAATAAATTATTATAGCATAGGCCATGGAATTGTGGATGATTATTGTCGTTATGAGGTTTTGGTGGACTAGTATGTTTGGGGTGTTTGATAGATGGAAATGGTTGTTGAGATTGTTGTTAATCGTAGTCAGAGTGAGTTGTTAAGTTTGTATAGCGGGTGATGAGAAAAATAAATTTAATGATTGAATTGCTACGATGTTAGTGATAGGGAGGAGATTTAGTAGGTTTGAACCGTATGTACGGGAGCTTAAGTCTATTTGTTTGTGATCAAGTGTGTATTATGTGTTGAGGTAGTAGTATGCTCAAGGTGTTATGGGGATTTTTTTTAAGTTATTAAATGTTAAGTTGTTAGCGTTATCCTTGATCAGGTAAGTATGAATGAAGATATGTGGTATACGATGTAATTGTGAGTTAACTTGGGCATTAGAGGTTGACGAGGGTGTTAGTTTGAGATGTGATGTTAGTAAAGCATGAAGAAGTTAGTATGGTTTAGCGAAGGTTTGATGTATCCATGGTATGTGCTAGAATCTAAGATGTGGAGTGCATGAATTGTTGTATGATAACTTTTGAAGTTGACTAAGTTGGTGGGTATTTGAGAGTTATGTTAAGAATGGGTTTTGCGCTCGCGGGTGTAGTTATGCGGGTTAAGTTATGGATCTTATGTATGGGTATATCTGGGACCTGGAGTAAAGCAAATGTCATGGACTAGAGTTTGTATCGTTTTTCGTTGACTCGAAGTATTGGCTTAAGTCTAAGGGGGAGATAGTAGAAATTTTTTTTTTTTTACTAAGTTAAGATTGCAGGATTCAGGTAGATGTATCGGTGGATTGCAAGTTGGCGGTGAGAAGTAGTGGTGTTGATCCTATTTTACCCCATCTTTTTCAATGTCTTCGATATTTTCTCATGCCTTATGTTTCATTCCCCCGATCATAATACATGTTCATGCATATCATGGGAAAATATGTATTCTCCTAACTATCGAAACATGGAGCCCCAATTTTTTCAAGCGGGCAAAATCGACATTCCTTAAGCTATAAACTCCAAATTCAAGCTACGTGGTTCATAATGCATGTGCTTAAGTTTTATTGTATGTTCAAGTTCAGTCCACCAGCAACACCCTTAGCGACCAATAAGATTCAATTTATATCCTGGGTGTCTTTAATCTTTAATCTTGATTCTGGTTTAATTCATGCATTTGATGCCCTAGTTCTCCGGCCTCAATAACCACACCAAGTCACACACAATATCCCTTCAAATTCTACCCTTTCATGACTTTCCATTTGTCGAGGGAGTGTGGATGAACAGTGGTGACGATAGGAGAGAGTGAGCGGGTTTTTGTTGATAAAGATTGTGGCATGTTCATTTTAGCTAAGGTGGCAAGTGTGGAGTAAGCTTGAGGCTAGGCTTTTGATGGATCTCATGGTTATTTGAAGCATTTCGTGTTGTGTCTGTGAAAGTGGTTTTGTGATGGTTTATCTAGGTTTGTAGGTGGGGAATTATTGAAGTGAAGTCTTGTGCCTGGCTTAGTTAATTGGAAAAGTTAGTGAGTGTTTTCTTAAGAATAGTGCCCGAAAGTTGTCTTAATAAAGGATTGTAGAATTTGAAAAAGGTGTTTTATGGGTGTTGATTAGGAGAGTATATGTAATTATAAAGATAGGCTTGAACATCATGTGTGTATATATGGACGGAGATTAAAGTTTATATTATCGATAAGTTTTGGTATCTATGTTGATTTAGAAGTCTAAGCTAAAAGCTCTTGTAAATTGATCTTGCATAGCACTCATGTATTGTGAATATATCTCCTGTCTAAGGATATTAGTTGCAAGCCTTGGACTTGCTATAAGTTGAATTGCGTATATGCCTATGAATAGTTCCCTAAGCTTCAAGACTTGTTGATATGAATATGATGGTTGAAAATGGTGAGTATTAAGTGGATTAGAGTTGATTGAGTGGTAATAAGAATTATCTGTGAGATGAGGAATTGTAACAATGTAGATGTGTGTAAATTTATAATTCGGAATGGTGCTATGTTACGGTGTTAGGTGGAGGAATTGGTGACTCCAAATTAAGCTTGAAAATGAAGAGAGCTTGACTTAGTTAGATTTGAATAGCCAAGATTGCAAATGCCTTGTGAGAATTATGAATTGAATCAAGTAAGTTTGGTATTTGGGGAAAATAGTATTGCGGAGAAAGGGTGTGCGAAGCGTATTGATAAGCTTGAAAGTAAGTTATACTGCGTGGGGTCTAGAACTTTTATTTTGATATAAGACTGATCGACCTACGCTCCGTACTTAAAATTGGGGTCGAGTTATAAATCCTTATTTCAATATATATATATATATATATTGTTCGGACCGTATCCCAAACCCAATTGCTGCCTAGTAGAGTTGAAAGTTCCTTGGAAAGATTTTGAATCATGTCCTAATTGAATGAGAGCGTGTCTTAATTCAGTCCGTGCACCTAGAAATTCAACTTGATAGTTATTCTGACAGATTCATATATTTCTTCCATCTTCCGATGTGGTCCAATCTCACTACTTGAAGTTTCGTGAGCATAACCATTTCAAGAATGATTTATTTGCGTCGAAGCGAGTTACCAAATTCTATTTAGACTTTGCTTTTGTTCCCGAGCCAAGTATTAAGCCATGGGTCGATCATAAAGTGTCCCGTGAATCAATTAGTATTATTCGGGGAGAACTGATCCCAAGAGGGAGATATTGTGATATCCCGAGTTTTCATATCCTAGATCTTTCATCTCTTGCTTTGTGAATGAGGATTTAAATCGAAGTTAATAATTCTTCCTTCATCCATCTCTTTTAGCAATACACTCAACTATGTCGTTGTGATTATCATGAGCTTATGCATCGGAAAGTACTCCAAAGCTTAGGAAAATATAATCTTGTTCATCAAGCTATTTTAGTTGCGTATCCTTAATTTTCCTTGCCTTCCTAACCTAATGAGCGAAATTCGGGGACGAATGTTTCCAAGAGGGAGATGATGTGATACCCCAAGTTTTTTTCGTTAAATATTTCTCTCCCAAATGTGTCAAGTCGTTAAAGCCTTTTTATCTTGCCAAGAGAAGCTTAGCACCCAAAAAAAAAAAAATTTGCTAAGTGTTGAAACTTTCTCATTTAGACCTTTGATCTTCGGGTATTTATTTGATTACCTTTCCGACATCCGTTTTTCAATTTTCAAGTTGCGTTGCAATGGGGAAAGGTCGTAATACATCCTGAGTGAGTTTCAAAATTTTTGGAGTAGCATAAGGGCATGTTTGGGTGCCCAAAACAGTGGCACCATGCGATTAGCATGCTCCAGAAATTTTCAGCATTTCAGGGCCAACTTCAAACGATCATCACTTCCTGAATATAAGGAATTGGGAGACCTGCTATATATCAAACGAAATCTCTTTGAGTCTTATTTCCAATGCAATTGGTTTCACCCTATTCCAACATCATAGTAATAAGTTACGATCAATTTATTTCAGCATGTCAATCAGTAACTGAGGGACGGATTTGATTTGGGTCAACTTCGGTCAATCATAACCCCATACATATGACGAACTAGGTGGACTACCATATATAAAATTAAAGATCTTTGAGTTAGCTTTCTAACGATATAAATTTCGTAAAAATCCAATACCCGAACGAGGAGTTATTTAGTTTTTCGTGGCCAAGGTACGCAGGATTTTTCTGCCATTTTTCAATTTCCTTAGGGGCAATCCGGTTATTTCACCCTTGCCCCATTTCATGGAAATAAGCATAAAAACTGATTTTGGGCATCAAAGTCTGTTATTTTCAAAAAACCCTTCCTAAAGCTTCCAATTGCACCATGGAAATTCCAAATTAATCCGATAAATGAAGTCCCCGTTCTGAGTTCTTCGAGATGCATCAATCAATTTCATGAATAGTGTTTCGAGGCAAGAATTCATTCCAGTTTTTAATTTTAAGGTATGTGCGGTTTGAACAAGAATAATTCTTCCGTTCTTGTGCCCGTATCTTTAATTTTTATTATGGATTATTATGAGTTTGGCAAATGAATTTATTTCCAAGATATCCTACCATGAGATTTTGATTATGTATATATGTAAATGTTCAAGCTTGCCAATTATGATTATTTAATGGATTCATATGGTTCTATAAGTTGAATTATGTCTACATAATTCGATTATGAACTTATAAAGATTTGAATTGTAAGTTTTGAATCACATGAGTATTTGACTATTTTCGTTCTATGAATTGAGATTTAATATTTGGATTCTTGGTGTTTCTATCAAGAATTGATATATTTTGAACATGTATCCACGTTTTAAGTTCAAGAATGAATTATTGGTATTTCCAAGTATTTTCGAGCCATGTGTCAAATTTTGAGCTTCCTTATGACGATTTGAGTTATTGGGTATATTGATATCGAAGTTGCAATGAGTCTTGGTATTTTTCGGATGGTTTTGATGAGTTAAATTGTTGAAAATATTACGTATTGAGTCTTCATATCCTTGTCCAAATGTCGAGTCGGTTATGGTTCAATGCATTGATACCTTGTTGATGTTGAGAAAGATTAAAATCTTTTAAGCTAAAATGTGTTGAGTTAGGAATCCACAAATTGATATGATTGATAAATGAGAAAGTGATTTGATTTGGTCTTTATATAGACCCTTGTGATGTTGTGGTGGATTTCCTAACGCGTTCTGAGTTTGTCGGGGAGTAGTACTTAGCACCGAGAAGGAAATTTGGTATTTCTCCAAACTTATGTGCCACCGTAGGGTTTTTTGACGATGATATTATTGGCCAGAGAGCCCGATTGTGATTATTGCAGTTTTAAGGTTGTACTCCCTGACAAAGAGTATGACGCTCCCGCCAACGGGGGTTTCAAACGTTGGTATTCCACGTAGCTCACGTGGGGTTGTTGGTTATAGGAAACTCCCGTGTCCATAAGATTAAGTTTCTTGAATTACCGAGTCACTCCGAGATTTGAGTCAAAGAGTTGAGATATTTATGATGTTTTATGGTCATTTATGATGATTTATAATTACCTATGATGATTTTTGACGATATGATAATTTATGATGATTTAGGATGATTTATCATAATTTATGATTTATAATGATTTACGTAGATTACGAGATTTTATCATATGAACTGTTTATTATGAAATTATGAAAAGTATGATTTGATATAACTCAAGCCAAGTGTGTCATCATTGTCCGTATGCATGTTTTCATTAAATTGATTATACTATTTATATTGTTGCATGCACCCCCACATACTCAGTACATTTCAAAGTGCTGACGCACATATTTCCATGGGCTACATTCTTACCAAAATGTAGGTCCAAGCTGTAGCGCACATATCATGTTCAGCTGGGTCGCAGATCTCAATCGGCAGGTGATTAGTCTTTTTGATTCAGGGACTTGAGTTGTTCAGATTTGAGGTGTATTGTATTTTCTGTATTCAGTCGTATTGAGTAGGGGTAGTTGGGAGTCATGACCAGGCTATCTTTGGTCAATGCTAGTAGAGGCTTCATAGACAGTCACTAGTAGTCAGTGTATTCAGTTTCAAATTTGTATATATATGAGCAGAATTGTGACTGTGTAAATTTACTTTCATGTTGGTCAGACTAAGTTTTGGGTTGTTTCCGCATTATTCCTTCTATTTTATGTATTTTATTCAGTTGATTTGGCTTATGCCAGATGAAGGGTTAGCTTGGGGTCACTTATGACCTTAAGCACCGTGTGACATCTCGAGATTTGATTTTGGGGCGTTACACCCACTCACAGTTGTTGGCTCATCAATATAAGTCTTTAATTGAGTTCTCTTTAAGTGATTTTCTGCTTAGGGTTAACGATGAGAGTTAACGGCTCGTCATCTAGTTGACAACCTGTTAACTCAAGTCTTCAACAACATCCTGATAGCTTGATATTCTGCTTTAGGTTATAATGAGAGTTGATGACTCATCAACATATTGACAACCCATCAACTCAAGTCATCAACTCCCCTTTTAGACCATTTTGCTATGGTTTTCTCATAAGTCAACCTTTCCTACACAACAAAGTAAAATACAATTAAAAACAACAAACATTGCTTAAGAACTTGCAATTTATTCCTAGTCAAAAGTCTCAAATATGCCATCAAAAAGCCGACATATCAACACCCTTAACTTAGAACACTCTCTTGTCCTCAAGCAACTAAATAATATGACATTATGCACATATCAAGATTTTTTAAGGAATAGAACAACCTTTGTAACATCAAAATGGACCTCAACATCATGAGCATGACTTATTTACAAATCAACCAATGGGGATCCATTCTTGACATTACAATACAAATAACCGATGCTACATATGTTGAACATACTCAATCTAACAATTAGCAGTTTAAAGTGCCATCTATTTGCCCTCACTACATAGAAGCCCCTCACACATATTATAGACTTTTATTTAGGGGATAAAAATCAAATCTCACTTTCACAATGAAATTTTAAATAATACACATGTGATACAATAGGCTTGATCTTAGCATTCTACCTCAATCTTTCGGCAAATTGACTAGGATCATTATAGGACTTTACTCGGCTTGTAATGGAGGCTTAGGTGCAGGTAGATTATATTTGGCATTAGTGACCTAGACTTTCTTAACATGAATTAGCACACATTTTCACTTGACTTTAGACTCTATTCTTATTCACCTAAGTCCTTCAACAATTTCCATCACTTAGTACGACAGATTTCCTGGGTTTTTTATTTTCTCAAGAAAAATACTTTTTTACAAATACACACTTGTAGGGTCTTTTATTATCACACTACTATTCTCATATCCTTTTCTAAGTCAAGCCTTTCAACAATAGGCACCCCCAACTTACGTGATTTGCCTAATTTAAAGTGTACAATGTCCTAGGAGCGACCAGGGCAAAAATAGAGGTTCCACGATAAAAGAGAAAAGGTAAACAATTATTGAATAAGGAAATCAGAATATCACAAATAGGGATCAAGGGATTGCTAAAATTATTTGGATTGTTTCTTTAGGATAATTGGACTAATTTCAAACAAGGCGGGTGATCGTCTCCAAGGCAACCAACTTATAACATAAAAATTGGATTGGGTAAGTTCTAAATGCATGCACAAAGTAAGAAAACAGTAGAATAGCCTCACACGTTCATGACATGGAATAGCACAATTACCACCCACCAACTATTTGTTTTGTACTCATGCTTAAGCAGACATCACCACATTCATATACTATTAATGACAAACATAGATCTACAATGGTCAATTTAGCAAATAGTATCAACAAAAATAGCAAACGGTATCACACAAAAGTTTGATGGGTCCTCATTTCCATAGATTTTAAAAACAACAAATGTCATTAATTCCCTATTGATCTTTTGCATACACAATACACAACAACAAAATAATAACAACCTACATATCCTAAATATGCCAGTTCTCCTAGATAGAACACAAGTGGAAAGAACACAGACAACAAAAACCCTTGTGGACACAGGGACCCCATCCCAACATAAGTTATATATTGTCCTCAATGTATTATCCATAATGCATATAGTATTGGAGTGAGGATGTACCTGTGGTACTTGTGACCTATGAAGCCAAGTGGGATGCAACATCAATCGATGCATCATCAAAAGTTGCATTAGGTATGAGTGGTGCTCTCAATAGTAGTTGGTGGACTAGGAAACTCCACACTCAGTTCGGTATTACCAACTTCCCCAAGTAGGCTAGTATCAGAGGCTCCTATAGCACAATCCCACAATAATTTCTGTCATGGTTTATTTGCTTCTTTAGATCTTCTTATCGCTTTCTTCAAGACTTATTTTTCTTGCCTTTTTCTTTTCCTCTCAATTTTTTATGTCTTTTTAGTCTCTCTTTTTTCTTACCTTTACCATAACATCCATTTGGTTTCAATTAGATTATACATTACCTCCTCCTACTCTTCTGACTCTTTATCAACTTGAGCTGAGAATTTTAACATTGTTCTATTCTATAAAGTAGTCCTATTGGTTGTAGCATTCTCTAGCTTCGCCTTAAATTTAGAAAGATCAATTGCAGTCATTCCTTCAACCTATCATTGATTTGGCATTTCATATCATTAATTCACCCATTAAAGAGTAGAATAAGATAGCAATGTCTCTATTATTTTCCTATCTATAAAAGGCTCAAACAATTGGGTAAAGAATTCTACTGAACATCAAATCTTTTCCCTTGCTTGAACACTTTTTTAAAATTATGAGGGGGTCACTATTTCTATAGTCTCAGCTCTAGGTGAAGTAAGTGTGGAAGAGGTAGTACAAAGAGACTCACCTAAAGAGAGTTGTATACCTGGTGCAAATCCTGGGGTTGCCATTGTTATATTTGTACCCTATGTAGTCAGAGTGTCAATGACTATGCCCGAGCGCACACACAAATGTACGTGGTCTATCAAGTAGTAAAGTGGCCTTCAGGAAAGCCGAGTATCAATTCCACAGGGACTTGTTTCAACAACAATTCAATACTAGTTCATAGTTTGGATTCAATTGGTGCAAGAGTAACTAAAAGAGAGTTTGTAATTTGTAACTAAAGAAAAGTGAACAATGCAGAAAATAAAAGTTTTGAAATAATCAATAGAGTAAATCCCAGGGTTAAAGCGCTTTGAACAATCATACTATATTATTGAACTTCATTAGTTAACTTGCTTATCTTAGTTATTGATTCATAGGGTTAATTGCATGATCATAGTCTCTCGGCCTCTAATTGTTTACCTAAGCTATCATCCTATGTGTGAATCAAGTAAGGCATCTAAGTAAATCCCTTTCCTAGACACTAATTTGAATTCCTGATTTCATAAAAGAATACAAACCATACTTTGTTTATTCCTATGTTCTATCTCCCTATTCCCTCTCCCGAGATCACAAGGTTGGCAATTAATGTATTCTAAGGGTGATCAAGCCTCAAAATAATTTAATCAAGAATAAATAAACAACCAATAATGATAAGAAAAATTAAACAAAATCAATCCATAAAAATAGTACCCATGTTCTTGACTCTAACCTCGGAAAAGAGGTTTCTAGACACTCATAGTCATAATCATGATCCAAAAGGTTGAATACATGATATAGTCTAATAGAATGCTAAATAAAAGAATGTAAACCTTATAAAACATGTAGTAGAAGCTACTTGATGTTCCAAGAAGTACCAAAATAATTAAAAACGTGTGCAATGATGTATTAATAGCAAAAGGGTAAGCCAAAGTTGTGTAGGACAAGGAGAATTCCAACAATTTGAGCATGGTAGTAGAAGGGGTGCCGCCTTGTGTATTGCACCACTCCAGATGGGGTTGAGCCTGCTGTAGAGTGCCTATATAGAGGGGGTTGTGCCTACTTTAGATCACTGCTATGGTTGGGGCATCACGGGCTAATCGTCTCCACACACTGGAATGGCCTTTTGCGTCTAATATTTCTCTAAGTATTCCTCTGCTTCTTCCTTTGCCTTGTGGTGTTGTTTTGCCTTGGGTTTTAGCTTGTATATCCTCTATATATCACCATATTAAGCTCACAAAGCTTCCTACATAATCACACACCATGAATTAGATATTTAAACAACAAAATATCCATAACAATGAATCAAAACAAGAGCTAAGACTAGGCTAATTCGTGTTGATCTTCAACTTATTGTTCCACCTCTACACTTAATCTGATTGAACTTTGCACATTACCAATAAGTTGTTCCACTCATAATTACATATTTAAAATATTTTTAACACTTTAAACACAATAAAATTCAATGAAACCAACTAGACACACAACTAGCTCAAGCTAGTAAAACTAGTTTTCTCGATTGAACTCTAAATGACTCAATTAAGTACAAACTTGTTGGAAAACACTTTTAATCATTGTAATACCATCCTTGAACACTTATATGCATATTTATAACATAATTAACATATTAAGCATACAAGTTATCCTCAAAACAAGACTAATCAAGCTAGAATAGTAACACTAGAATGCATAAATACTCCCAACATCAGTCAACTTCCAAATCAGCTTGCTTACCCAATCATAGCATGGGCCTACTCTCATCTTTTGATATTTCAAAATTATATTTTTTAGTGGTTGTCACTTTATTATCCACTCCAAATAATATGGTAACATGAGCTGATACATAACTTTATGATCAATCATGGCAATAGAAATAAGGGGTCCAACTTTATGTCTCTTATTTTGATCTCCTATGTAATTATTTCTCCAAAATTCAACTTGAAACAAGACATAAAACTCACCACTAAATTTGCTCTATCTTCACCAAAGTAGGGGTGTACATAGGTTGGGTTGGTTAGGTTTTTCTTAAAAAAAATAACAAACCAATCAGGTCGGTCTGTTAAAACTATAAACCAAATCAAACCAACATAAAATTGGTTTTTTTGGTTTAGGTTTTAGTCAATTTTTTTCGGTTTTTCAGTTTTTTGGGGGGGGGTTTAAATAATATTTAGTTTTTACAATTATATTGTGATTAGATCAAATATGTTTTCACTCATATGCTAATGAAAAACCATAATTATGAAAAAATGAGGAGCCAAAAACCCTCTTGAAACTAAAAAGTGAGATGAAGAGTGAAAAGTTTAGGTTTTAAGTTTATATTGGGTTTTAGATCATTTAATTAACAATTAATGGACAAATATTACAACTTAAAGGCCCAAATCTAGATATATATCTACATCTACTTTCAAATTATTGAAAATTACTAAAACTATTTGAAAAATATTTAAAAAGTAGATTATAATTAATATTTTATGTATAAAAAAGTTTGAATATTATATCTATGTTATATTAAAAGTGTGAAGGGCCTTAAAAATAACGTTTGAACTTTTTTCCCTTCATTAGAAGCCTCTGCAATAGATAAAAACGTCTTTTTACTATTTTCCTCAATTTATTATTTAATTAGATTAAAGACTTCAAAAATATATGAAAAGAATTTAATAACTCCTAAAATATATAGAAAGAATCCTGATAAACTAAAAACTTCTAGTACTTCATAATTTAAAATTATAAAGAAGAATAAATAGAATATTATGAATAAAATTATAGGACAAGTCAAAGTTAAATAGGGAAGAAATTGTTGTGCACTTAAAAAAAAAAAGGAGGCAGAAAAATTTATATTTAATTATATGATTTATAAAAGAAAAACTTGATAAATAGAATAAATTTAATTTATTGTTCCTACGCATGAGTTTTAGGATTTAATAACATATATTTGTTGATGTTGATTATTTAATCTAGGTAATATTTAGTAATTCTAAAAATAGAATTTTGCCTTATATAAAAAATATTCTTTATAATTCTATTTAAGTAATATTTTGGACCAAAATTTATACGAAACAAATTCTTATATTGTACTTTTGCTTTTTATTTTAGTTTTGATTCACGTGTTTTCTTACTATCATTATCATCATCCCTTTTACCTTTTTTTTTTTTTTAAATCATACCTTTAAAGATTATATATGAAGAATAATAATAAACAATTGACATTGATTCTCTCTTTTGATAATTTCTTGTGTTTCTCTTTTAGTTGAAAGTTTCTGATCAAAAAATTGGATAAGTATGTTGCCGCGGAATGAAGTAGTCAAAAATCAAAGGTTTATTGCTCTTTTTTTCTTTTACTTTATTTTCTTAATCGTGACATAATTTTGATTATCGTGACATAAAAAGGGCTCCAATCCCATTTTTCTTTTTTAAAAAAAATATATTAAGGTCACTAATTAGGATAGGAAGTTTAATTCTTTTATATTTATGAGTCATGTTTTCTGTAATATCATAACTTTTATGTACAATTCAACCACTATAAAAATCCATATTATTTGTAAGTGAGACATATTAATTGTTATTATGTTAAAGAAAATCGTAATACTAATTTATGAGAATAACATAAAAAAGGCTGCTATGGAATTTTAAAGAACAAAACAAAATCGAAGCAAAAAAGTTGTTTGTAGTATAGTCATTTTCACCAATATCACATTATGCATAGTACCCTCCTCTATCGAAGGTTGGGTTTGATTGAGTTGGTTTTAGTTTATATATGAATGTCTTGGTTGCTTGTAATCACATGTGGATATTTGATCTTCATAATCTAAATTTAAAGATTTGATAATATCCAGCCACATACAAATGTAGATGTAGGAATTCGACTACATATAATTCAAATATCTAGTTACAAAATTTGACTATATAGATTTGAGATATGAACACGAAAATTCAACTGATAATTATGTAAGGAGGAGGATCTGAACGCTTATATATAAAAGGTCGTTATTCAACATTCTTCATCACAAATTTTTAAGGTATTATTCTCTCAATTATTTTTGCCTTCGATAATATTGCATTTTTTTCTCTAGGAATATTTCGTTTATCATCTTTTGTGCATGTAATTGATAAGGTTTTAATTTTACTGTTGTGTCCAATTTTAGTCTTTTTCGGCATAAGATTTGTAAGCAAGCAATGTTATTATAATTAGATATCTTTGTAAAAATTTATAATCTACTCTACAGGGTGGTAGTCCGTCCGGCCATGTTGTATGGAGCGGAGTGTTGGCCAGTTAAGAATTCCCACATCCAAAAAATGAAGGTGGCAGAAATGCGGATGTTGCGCTAGATGTGTGGGCTGACTAGAGGGTATAGAGTTCGGAATGAGACTATCAGGGAGAAGGTTGGTGTGACTCCAGTAGAGTGGAAAATGTGGGAAGTCCGATTGAGATGGTTCGGACACGTGAAGAGGAGGGGCATGGATGCCCCAGTTCGTAGGTGTGAGAGGCTAGCGTTAGATGGTTTTAGGCGGGGTAGGGGTAGGCCGAAGAAGTACTGGGGTGGGGTGATTAGGCGGGACATGGAGCAGTTACAGCTCATCGAGGACATGACCCTAGATAGGAAGGTCTAGAGGACGCGAATTAGGGCAGAAGACTAGGGCCAATTTGGGTCGCTAGTGTAGGAAATTACTTGGTGGGGGTAGTATTCTTGTTATGATTCTGTGTTCCTTGTTTTAGTACGAATCTGGGTGCTTTCCTCTATTTTCTATTACTTATGGGTGCCGTATTTATGTTATGTAATCTTGTTCTATGCTTTACTATGTATTTGTGTGGTATCTTGTGTCTTGAGCCGGCAGTCTATCGGAAACAGCCTTTCTACTTCTTTAGAGGTAGAGGTATAGACTGCGTACATCTTACCCCCCCCCCCAGACCCCACTAGGTGGGAATACACTGGGTTTGTTGTTGACTATTTAACTTTTTATAATAAAGTTATATATAAATATCTATATAAGCTTTCGCAATAGACAAAATCGTCTAATTTTAAATAATCAAAGGTTAAACGTGCGAGACACATGCAGTATATTTACATATTTTGTCGATTTAATTCGGGTTCGGTTTGAATTTTTTTTTGTCAACACCAAACCAAACCAAGAATGGTCGGATTTTTTTTCTAAAGCCAAACCGATCAAACCAAATCATAAGTCAGTTTTTTTTCTCGGTTTGATTTGGTTCGTCTGTTTGGTTGGACTTGATGGTTTGGTCTGTACACCCCTAACCCAAAGTATTATCACCTATTGTGGGTGTTAATTGGAATTTCATAACTCCACATAAAAATTTTGCCGCTTGAGATAAGGAGGCTTTGGTAATCTTGGCATTGGGATTTGCCACCCCCTCTAGAATCCCTTCGGCCAACACCTGAGATAATCAAGGATGTTGATTTGCATGATAACTCATTCTGTGATAGAACTCTGAAGTGGTATATAGTGATACAAAGTTCTCTCCATGTAGGAACTAATTAATCATTTGATCAGACAAGTTAACTGACACACCCCAAACTAGAATTTTATCCATATTGGATTTGTCCATAGCTTTCTCCCCCTTTTTACATGAGTTTTGTAGAATGGTTGTATAGTTTGTATAAACTCACGTACAATAGATAGATATTGCGATCCCGAGTCCTTGCTAGTCCATCCCAAGTCATAGAAATTGAACCAATGTTCAATTTTGGGATATTTACTGATCTCTATAATCTTGACCTCTTCAGAATACTTCTCTTAAATTTGTGTTTCAGTAGAAGTAAAGCCTTCATAGTATATTTTGGATGATCCTTCTACTTTTTATCTCATATTATCTCAGATGCCAGGGTTTTTTCTTTTAATCACATCTCTTTGAGGTTGTGTATTTTTTGCATCAAGGTTGCTAGGTGCGGCAGTGTCTTATTCAACCTTCTTCTCAAAACTCACACTGTCAGAGCTTGCTTCACTTTTAATAGACTCCACACTTTCATCAGACTAGGGAGTTGGTTCTATTTGACACATACTTTATCTTGTCCGGTAACCTTGGGGTCCAGCCTCCCTGCCTTCATCTTCAAACTCATCAAATGATATCTGAGTTGAGGATTCCTTGCCTAATCGATTAGATTTACCACCATATCTGGAATGAACATCTGGAGTCATTTTGTACCCATAGAATAAGAATGTTAATTTAGTAATCAAAGGAAATCTAGAAAGAATGTAAAACTTCACCTTATATTTACATGTTTGATGACATGTTTCCATCTCATCAACTTGTTGACAACTTATCAACCTCTGTCCATAACCTAAAATAAAATGACTTACAAAACTTGATATGGTTGTTGACTTGGGTTGACAGCTCGTCAACCTAAGACAGAATGACCAAAAGAATATACAAGGTTGACAACTTGAGTTGACAACTCATTAACTGGTTTAAAGGTCATTAACCTCCATCATCAACCTAAGACAGAATAACCCCAAAATTATACACGGTTGACAAATTTGGTTGATAGCTCGTCAACTTGTTGACGGCTCATCAACCTTCGTTGTCGCCCTTAAACAACATGTTCTTCAATAAGATTTCATAAGAATGAGCAATATTCTTGAGAATTATTAACCCTTCACTGAGTTATCAAGGTTACTCCCTTAAATGAGGTGTATGTCTTATAACATAGGAGTATATTCATGGTTCCCAAGTGCACAATGGGAGATACTCAAACTTCACCCATACAAATATGATGGGTAATCCTGCTTTCTTAAAAAAATTCAATTAAGAGAAAAATGTGTTACCCATCTCATTCAACATTACTTGCTAATATTACCTCAAGCTCTAAAAGAAAAGGAATAAATTAAAGAAAGTATAGACCTTTTTATTGAAGTACAACATAGAACAAATGAATTACAAAGAAAAGTTGAACTTAAATTGGTCAGTTTGTGCATAAGTATTATGATGGATGATACTTTTGGTGTTGTTATTTTTGTGAAATTGTTTTAAAATATGAATGAGGAAGATAAAGAGGTGATATTATAATGGGTGTTGGATGAATGTGGGTTTGAAAAAGGAGTAGTGGAGAGGTAACTAATATAGGAGATGAAAGGTTATGAAACCAATGGTTTCGTCTGAATTTTTTTATTTTTATTGAATTTAAGAAAAAGAAAATTGGGTTTTAGGATTTAGAATTTAGAATATTTGGTTTAAGTGGTTGAATCTATTGAGAATGAATTGGGATGAGGGGTCAGGTTTAGTTATATGGGGACATACTTTCCTGGGTTAGATTTTTAGTTGACTCTTTATCAACTGGTTGATGGCTCATCAATGAGCTCGTCAACCTTAAGTAGAGTGACTCCATCTAACACAACGGTTCATTACTTATGTTGATAGCTCATCAACTAAGTTGTCAACCTTATCCAAATTATTGTTCTCTAATACCATTATTGACGACCTAGGTTGACGGCTTGTCAACTAGTTAATAGCTCGTCAACCTTCAGCGACATTTATATCTAGAATATGTATTTTTTTTCTTCAAACTAACGATATAGAGTTGATGGCTCATTACTCTTAGTCGTTAATGTTATCAGTTGAGATCAAATTTATTGTATCCTTATCCCTATACACTTCAACAAACCATTAACCAAGCTCACAAACAAAACCTACTTTAACAATATTTTACCACAACAAAATATGGGTTGCCCTCCAACAATACCTAACTTAACATCGCGGCATGACTAAGGTATCTTGATTCCTCAAAATTCATCAAAATATAGTAGTAAACACACTTTTACCTCTTTCGAAAGGTTGACATATTGCTTAAACCATTGACTATTTACTTTAAATAGTTTCCCATCTTGTTTTCCGATTCCACAACTTTGGATGGAAACACTTGGGTCACTTGAAAGGTCCGGACAACTTAGATTTCAGCTTACCCAAAAAGAATTTAAACCATGAGTTGAATAATAATACTAAGTTGTTCACTTGGAATTCTCTCTTTTCAATCTGTCTGCCATAGTACAACTTTATTTTCTCCTTATAACGAGCAGTTCTCTCATAAGCACGTAGTCAAAACTTAGTCATCTTGTTCAATTGATCTAGCCTATTGTCAACCACCTTTTTCCATCTCAAACTCAGCTTTTTGAGTTCCCACAAAGCTTTGTGCTCAAGTTCTACCAGTAGGTGACAAGCTTTATCAAAGATTACTAGGTAAAGAGACATACCTATTGGCGTCTTAAAAGTAGCGCGGTAAGCCAAAAGAGCATCATCAATTTTTTTTTACTCTGATTTACTATAACACACTTGGCCAATATCATCTTCATCTCTCTATTTGACACTTCCACATACCCACTGGTTTGGGGATGATAAGGAGTAGTATCCTTGTGTTGTTTTACACTATACTTAGTAACAATAGATCAAAATACCTTATTACAAAAGTGGAACCCCCGTTTCTTATAATTGTGCAAGGAGTACCTAAACGAGAGAATATGTTCTTTTTCAAGAACGCCATAACACTTTTAGCCTTATTATCTACTAATGCCACAGCTCTCACCCACTTGGACAGTCCACAGCAACCAAGATGTATGTGTGCCCATATGAACTAACAAAGGACCCTATAAACCACACATATTAAATAATTCCACCTCTAGAATTTTGGACATAGGCATCTCTTGATGCTTAGAGATCGACCCTTGCCTCTGGTACTGATCAAGATATTTGGTAAAATCATATGCATCCTTGTGAATAGTAAGCCAGTAATGCCCAATTTAGAAAATTTTTCTCATTGTACGGTCACTCACATGACGTCTCCTATTGGGGAAAATGTCAAGCCTACAAAATACTTAGCATTTCTACCTCTAGCACACATCTCTGAATGATATTGTCAGCACATTATCTAAACAAACAAGGCTCATCCTAGAAATAATTTTTCATATTATGTAGCAAAAATTTTCTTTGATGAAAGCTTAAATCTACTGGGATCATGTCACTGACTACGTAGTTAGAAAAATCTACATACCATGGCATAAGATCAAGGGTAGCTGCAAGTACCCATTCATTCGGGAATGAGTCATCAATATCTAATTTATTAGCCTTTTTCCCTCATCCCCAATTGAGATAAATGGTTTGCCACCTGATTTTTGTAGCTTTTTTGGTCCTTGACTTCCAAGTCAAATTTTGTAGCAGTAAAACCCATCTAATCAGTCTCATTATGGCATATTTATTTGCCATCAAATATCTCAATGTTGCATGATCATTATGAACGACAACTTTAGTACCAATCAAATATGCCCTAAACTTTTCAAATGCATAGACCACCACAAGGAGTTATTGTGCAGCAACCATATAGTCCTTTTGATCTCCATTGAATGGTTTTCTTGTATAATAAATAGGGTGGAAGAACTTTTCCCTCTTCTTCCCAATAACAACACCAAGTACAACTCCATTTGCATCATACATCACTTCATGGTTTGGACCAATCTGGAGCAAAAATAATAGGCGCAGCTACCAAGTTATCCTTAAGGCACTGGAATAACTTTAAGTAATCATCATTAGACACAAACTTGACTTTCTTATTTAATAGTTTTTGAAAAGAATTTGTAATCTTAGAGAAGTCTTTAATGAACCTCCAGTAGAAACCTGCATGGCTGAGGAAACTTCTAATTCCTTGCACTAAAATTGGTGGAGGAAGTTTTCAATAACCTCGATTATTTCTCGATCAACCTCAATACTATTTTTTGAAATCATGTGTTGTAGTATTTCAATAACCTCGATCGTTGCTTGATCAACCTCAATACTCTTTTTAGAAATCTTTTGTCCTAACACAATACCCTCTTTAACCATAAAGTGGCATTTTCTCTCAATTAAGCACAAGATTGAACTCCTCACAATATTGTAAAGCATTGCTCATGTTCGTCAAACAATCCTCAAAAAAATTGCCTACCACTGAAAATCATCCATAAGCACTTCTAAAGTGTCCTTCATCATATCTGAAAAATAAGCAGCCATACACCTAAGGAAGGTAGTTAGAGTGTTACACAACCCAAATAGCATTTGCTTGAATGTGAAGGTCCCATAGGGTCATGTAAATATGGTTTTTTCTTGGTCTTCGATTGCAATGGATATTCGATTATATCCTGAATAACCATCCAAGAAATAGTACCAACTCATTCCTACTAATCGATCAAGTATTTAGTCCATAAAGAACATTGGAAAATGGTCTCAAAGAGTCCAAGAGTTCATCTTTCAATTATCCATGCATACTCTCTAGCCTGTGGTGGGCCTAATTGGAATTAATTCATTCTTCTTATTTACTACTACAGTCATACAACCCTTCTTTGAACACACTAGACTGGACTTGCCCACTGTTGTCAAAAATTGGGTAAACAACTCCTTTGTCAAGTTACTTTATTATCTTCTTTTTAACCACCTCTTACAATAATGGGTTGAGTCTACATTAATGCTCAATAGTGTGAAGATAATTTTCTTCTAACTAAATTTTATGGGTACGAATGCCCGTTAAAATTTTAATTATATTTGTGATCATCCGTCCAATAGCTCTTTTGTGCCTTCGCAATACTGATACAAGAGCCTCTTCTTGGCATTCGACTAAATCAACAACAATAATGACTGGCAAAGTATTCTTCTCACTCAAAAACACATACCTCAAATGGCCTAGCAATTCTTTTAACTCTAACACTGGCGGTTCCTCAATAGATGGTTTTGCAAGAGGAGCTGGCCTATTTTTCAAATCTAGGTATAGTTTTTTAGAGCATACGAATATGATCCTATTCTAGCCAATGGGCAAATGGTTTCATCATACTCTTCAATTCCATCTCCATCAAAATTTATCAACATAGCAGCTAGAGTTTTAAGAGAAAAACTCTCCTTAATAGGCACTTCAATCTCTCTTTCTTCAATAGTGTCGATGATCAAAACAAGACTCATATCTCTTGACTAATTCATTTATTTGCAGACATCAAATTCCACCTTGTCTTCATTGAGTCTAAATTTTAGATCATTTCTTTCCATATGTCCCAACACTCTTTCGACGTACAAAAATAGTCTACCCAAGATTATAGGTACTTCAAAGTCTACTTTGTAATCCATAATCACGATGTACACAAAAAATATAAAGTTATCTACTTTCACCAATGCATATATAAATCCAAACTAACCATTTGATTGAATGGTCGACCATTAATAACTGCATTAATGTTGGTTTGGGGGCTCCTAAACCCAACTACTGGTAAATTGATAGTTGCACCAAGCTAATGCTAACCCCAATATCACAGAGTGCCTTAGTAAAACTGAATTAACCAATTGTTCATGGAAGAGTGAATACCCCTAGGTCTGATTTTTTAGGCCAATAAGCGCAAAGCAATCGCACTATAATATTGAAGATTATCTACAGGCTTAACTTACTATCCTTTTTTTTATAACCAAGTCTTTCATAAACTTAGCATACCCCAGCATTTATTCAAGAGCTTCCACTAATTGGATACTTACCCACAACTGCTTAAGCATGGACAAAAACTTATGAAACTTATCATCCTCCATTTTGTTCTTCACTCTGTGTAGGAATAGTGGGGGGTCTAGGCATTACGGTTTAAGGTTTTGTCATCTCCATATCCTTATCTTTGCTTGCGACATAACCATTCTTTAAGTTGATAGATTTTGCAGTATCTATCTTTTCACCATCACTACCTTTGAACTATTTAGATTTGGTCAAAATCTCACCAACGCTGCTAGCATCATCTACCATTTCATAATTATCAGCTAAATCTTCTACCTATGTCTGGACCATAGGTTGTCCGGTAAGATTTTACCCCTTCTTGTGGTGATGGCTAAACAACTTTCATTATTTTTGAGTTCTGCATCATGTCACTTGGCAAAGTTCCGCTCTTCTACTACTTCAAGTTGTGGATAACTGACTCATATGGTGCTCCAATTTCTTGATTAAAGTGGAATGAGAATCAATAAGTTGACTCATTAAATACAAATCATATTTCATTTCCTTAATACCTGCATCAGTGGATTTCACTCCTTTCAATAATTTAGCCATCATAGCTTCCACAAAAAGCTTCCTCAAATCATTAGAAGTATTATTACGACTCTCTAGTGGTACATATAATCTACTTCTATCATTCTTATTCTTTCAATTTCCTTGCTCATGATCTCTATGACTAGTTTTACCATGATAATTTCCTCTTTGATAGTTTCTACTTAGTATCCATGGACAATGGCCTAAAAAATCCCTAGTTATTCAAATAGTTAGCTTATTCTTCCAAATCAAACTCAACTGCTCTACTACATGAACCAACGGCCTACACCTTCTCAACAAAACTGATTAACAAGTGTTTGGTTAGTAAATCCATCCGAGTTTTTTTGTAGTGTTGCTCGACCGACATACCCATTGTATGTATATTGATTTCTACCTCAAAATCTCTGGTATGCCAAGCTATACTAATTTTTGCCAATCTTTCATGTATCAAAGTTACAAATCTAAAAGTGTGTGCCATGAAAGCACCTCCAGTTGCACTGTCAATCATTGGTTTTGTGTTTGAGTTCACTGACCTATAAAAACTTTCCATCAAGTGCACATCGGTCATCTTTGATTTGGACATTGCCTCAATTTCTTCTTGGACCTAAGCAATGTCTACGGTAATGCCTTATTCGATAGATGCCTGAAGTTACTTATATCATCCCTCAGTTGTAACATCCTAGAAAGTTGAAAAAATCTTTCTATGAAAGCTTATTTCAATTGCCTCTAGTTTGTTATACAATTGGGTGTCATGTCAATTAACCACATTGCCTCCACAAATAGAGACAAGACAAAGAACCTCAACTGAATTGTATTCTGACTAACTTTCGAATAATAAAAGGACTTGTATATTTTAATGAGTTGGCCAAATGTATTTTTTGGATCATCACCAGACAACCCACCAAATAATCCCTTTGAATTAAGCAACTGAATTATCGTGCTGATGATATTAAACTTTGTCCTAGGATCTAGATAAGGTAGTACAATTTCGCCAATAGCACCAACCCCATCCAAATCAACATTATCATCATGATCATCAATAGCAAAAATCACTGCAGGCTATTGGCGCCCTCTGCCTCTTGGTCATTAATTTTTTTTGGCTGGAGCAATATTATCAAGACCCTGCCCATTCACAGGATCAACCAACTCATCACCACCTAGATTTTCATTGTCATTATTTTGCACATGATTAAGTTCATCTACGTTATGTTGATTCAGTTGGGCAGCGGCAAGTGGAGCAAGTCTTTCTGCTTCTTATTGTGCATCTATATTTCTCCTCTTGTTCTATCAAGGTCGCAAGACAATAATAGTTCACCCGAATAAGGAGTACTTGTCATGCACAACTATACAAAAATATTAAATAAAAGTAAAATTAGAAAATGAGACTATAAGTCAAATAAAATATATACAATTAATTGACAACTATATTCCATAGCAACGACGTCAAAATTTGAAACGCTCAAATTAAAACTCCTTAAGTGGTCAGTGTCAAATATATAACCAACAAAGGTTGGGATCAAATCCCACAGGAATATGGGAAAACCCAAGTCTTATGTAGTTTAATTGGCAATTAGTCGATAATTTTCATAAAATAGAGGGATTTTGTTATGAACGTCTATAACATAATATTTAATTTATTGCTAGCAATCAAAATTAAGTTTTCAACACATAATTCAGTAGAGAAGTTGAACAAGGACTGTGTTCACCATGGTTGTTATCGCAGTTAAGCATCAATCATTTTATAGAATTCTCCTGATATCAAGAAATATAAAGTTATCGATTTTTAATATTCACCCAATTATTTCTCCACCTAAATTGAGTGATTTGCACTTTAATTCATCCAAACTTAAAGATTATGTTAATCAAATTTAAATTCACTTTAAGTTGGTCAATATGGTTAAAGCATCAACCATTAGATGGAGGTTAATAGCTCTAAAGCCTCGTTGAGAATTTTTTACTCATTTTAATTCCTTATGTCAAGATAATTAACCTTAAGGCTTATTCTATTATTTGCAACTATTAGAAATAGGTTAAGCACAAAAATATTATCAATACAATTTCAGTTATTATTCAAATTCCAACAACAATCAACACAATAATAACGATTTCACCATGTCTCTATCCTAGTTGTGGGAGTTTAGCTTCTCATGATTTTGAAAGAAGATATACAGAAGAAATTCATAGATCAGAAAATTACCCTTATAAATACAAATTCATACTTCAGTTGTCTTCTAAAGACCTAAAGAATTCATTCAAAACTTTGAATATTTTTGCAAATAAGCTGACAAGAGATAACGAGAGAAACCCTAAAAGGTGCTATTTATAGTATAGGAGAATTAAATTTAAAATGAAATTTTGGATCTAGCCCGCTCACAGTTGACGATCAAAGTTGACAGCTCGTCAACATAAGTCTTCAACCGAGTCCTCTTTAAGTGACTTTCTGCTTAGGATTGACGATGAGAGTTGAAAGTTTGTCAACTAGTTGATAGCCCGTCAACTCAAGTCTTCAACAACATCCTGATAGCTTGATATTTTATTCAGGTTAACGATGAGAGTTGATGGCTCATCAAGATGTTGACAGTCCGTTAACTCAAGTCAGCAGTTCCCTTTTTAGCCTATTTTCGTTGGTTTTCTCACAAGTCCATACACAACAAAATAAAATATATTTAAAAACAACAAAAGTTGCTTAAGAACTTGTAATTATTCCTAGTCAAAAACTTTAAATGTGTTGTCAGTGTCAACACATCAATCTACCAATTCAATCAAACTTTCTCAACCAATTCACTATCATTCCTGCTTTATTATAATCAGTTTACATCAACACCTTTCAATTTCAGAAAAAACTGTAATTATTAGTTACTAGTTTTCACAATCCATGGTTCTATAACTAGACACCAATATACATATATTTTCAAAAATTAGCACAATTAACACATAATTCGCTAATCAACAAGATTTTCCCTAAATTGTAATTAAATGAATTTAGATTTCATTCATGTTCATATTTTGATTATTACCGACCATTCACCGTACCCACAGGCCCAATTACGAAATTTCCCGTCAAACTACATTATAGTGATACAATTAACCAACATCTATTGCATATTAAATTTAACCTATCTGGGCGCCAAGCTGTTGCAACAAGTAAGCTACAGCCAAAAATGATCTTCATTCTTCTACATGTTTTCAAAGCTAAATCATTTAATAAACACCAAGTGTAAGAGTAATTAATCAATTATTTTTTAAATAAATACTTTGAAAATTTAAATCCATTAGTTCTACTCTTATTTATGATTATAATAATATCTAAGGATTAATTAACCACTTACTAGATCTATCATACTCAACCTTCCTCCATTAATGGAGTTTAAAGCTAAAAGTCACATCTTTATAGAATTTAAGGTTCCCAACTGTCAAAGTTCATATTTTTGAACCACAATTTCATAATAGGAAGAGTTACTTTATGCTCTAAAATTAATCTTGGGTAAAAACATCTATATCCATAGGTTTTCCTCTTAATTTCATGAATCTAGGATTCTAAACAACAAGAATTTCACCATAAATTTTTATTCTGATGATTCTAGAAGAACGTATTATTGATGTTAAATGAGAGTAAAAATGTTACATTAACGAAGGATTTTCACCCCAACCATGAGCAAAGCACCTCACTAGGAATTAGGAATGAAATTTTGAAGTTTATGGATTGAAACTTATCAAAATAAGCTTATAAATTGTTGTTGTCCCACTATAGAGAAAAAATTCCCTCTATAGCGGCCCCTCTATAGCGACCTAAACCCGCTATGGCAGCCTCAATATTTTAGTATGAATAGTCTTTAGTGAAACAATCATAACATTTTACTTGAGAAGTAGATTAACAAACAATTGATTTATTTAGAAAGAAGACTCATAGATCTTTAACTTGGTGGGTATTGAACCCCATAAGTTTATAACTGCTTATGTTGTAGGAGGAATGCTCATTTGAAGTTGATCCTAGTTTAAACTTACCCTAAAACTAAATTGATAAGGACACTTTCAACTTACCTCTGTGCTAGGAGTGTTGTGTGACCTTAATTCATAACTAGTGCACTCACATACCAAGGAATTGATCCAAACTCTATGAAAAATAAGATTCATTTACCTTTAACATAGGTATTTTTAGTAACGACTGAATGGCACTACAATAAATGTGCTTATTAGTAATGAGTAATTTTTTCACTTAAAATTCATATTTTGTCACAAAAAAAAAAATTGTGACGAAAAATAATTTGTTAAGCATTCGTCCCCGAATCTTTTTGTTTCGTCACTAAATATATATTAAGACAACTTAGTATTTTGTCACTAAATAAAATTGTATTAACCACAAAAAAAAATTGTCCTCAACTGCATAATATTTATGATGAATTTGTTCGTCATTGAAATTATAAAATCTTATAGATAATAATATCTTTTCGCCACTAAAGAGGCTATTAAGGTCGATTCAATTAGTGACGACAAAATTTGTCTCGAATGTCATGTATTTAGTAGTTAAACAAACACTATATCGTCACTAAACCTACCTCTTACATACACATTCTTTTTGTCCCTAAATATATAAATTAGTGACAAATTTATTTTTTAGAATTTTGTAGTTGAAAATGATCATGCTGATTCTTTTACTGACAAAAAAGATTGTCACTATAAATGTAGCAATTCGCAACAATTACATTTTGTCATAAAATATAAAGCTAATTTATCGATAATAAGTAGGCAATTTTAGGAAAAGGATGGTACTTGTAACTAAATGTCAAACTTTTATGACATGTGATCATCACCAAAAGTTATTTTGAGAATAAAATGTTCTTTGCAATAATTATAAGCATCTGATGAAATTTAAATTCATAACACTATATACAATTTGTATAACTAGATCACTATCAATTTATAAAAATTACAATTATTAAATAAAACTACACAACCTGAAGTAGTTTATTCTATAATGAACATGATACAAATTAAAAATAAATACAAGCGGTGTGCGTCTAAACATTTCTCTTCATAGCTAATGAAGCATTTGGCTCACTCAAATTGGTTTCACGGCGTTTCAACAAAATCAAACAGCACCCTCATACCAGAAAAGTGTTGGTATCTTGCACAAATAGCTACCCAATCAAGTGAACTCAATGAGTATTTCAAAGCAAAATTAAAAAGGAAAAATTATATAAACAAGCAACTTTAAGACATTAATTATAAAAAATAACAATAGTTTGACAAAATTACAACTAATAACAAAACTAGCATTATTTTACCAATTTTGTTTAGAAGCGCGTGAAGTCTCCTCATTTTGTTCATATTCCTATTTTTACTCAACTTTACCAATTTCACTTCTCCCCAACTTCCATTTTTTTTTTTAAAATTCCGCCTATCACTCCCACATCATGATAAAGATCTTCTCCACTTTTTAAGGTAAGGTTTTTTTCAGTTAATACATGTTATTTTTTTCAATTTTATTTCTGTTGAGGTTTTTATTATCGTCATTTTTATTAAAAAATTTCCACGAAACTCGTGTGTTTGGGTTCAATTTTTTTGTTTCTGTTGAAATTTTACGAGTTAATGTATAATGGCTCAACATGCAAATCGTAGTAGTTCAGTTAGAGAAAATCAACCGAAGAATTTAGTTTCTGATGAATGACCATCGTTTAGTGTTGGTTTAACACAAGACGAAGGTTTTAATTTGGATTCTACTAATATTCTCTCTAAGGAAGGTGTTACCATTGAAGAGGTGAGATCGAAGCACCGTAACTATCTGGAAAAGATTGTGGAAATAATGAAAAGAAAAGCTTTGAAAAAATCTTCATCCCCAAAGTTCACAAAATTTCTAAAATCATTGAAAAGGAGAAAGTCGGATAAAAAGGGAGAATGTAGTAAAATTTCATTCCCGTTGCATCAGATTATGAATCTGAACAAGAGAAAGTGGAGGAAGTATGGTGCTATTCGAAAATTTTGTTATTGATATGAATTGTATATGTTACATACTATTTTAAATATGTATTTGATATATAAAATTTGTGTATGATATTTGTATTTGTCAATGGAAAGGATTTTATATATGTATCGTTATATCAGAGTAATATATATTTTGAAAATACATTTGTTGTATTCGATGTTAAGTTGTTTTTGGTAGTCATTAGATTTTGAATCTGATATGTAGTTCTTCTTTGTTGAAATGTATTTTTTGCATACATAAGACCATTCCAATGAGCATATGTATTTTTAGAATACATATGACATTTGTGTAAGATAGTTGTATTTATCACTGTCAAGGTTTTTGTATATATACTTTTATATAGAAGTGTAATATGTATTCTGTAAATACATTTGTTATATAATTATAAAATACATATGTGTTTGTTGGAATATAATTGTAATATGTATTTTTAAAATACATACAGTTTAGATATGTGTTTTTATGTTTACCGCTAAGAATTGTATTCGATGTTAAGTTGTATTTGGTAGTCATTAGATTTTTAATGTGATATGTAGTTCTTGTTTGTTGAAATGTACTTTTTACATACATATTTGTATTTGTTATTCATCAGGTGAAATCAAATTTTTGTACTTAGATATTTACTAGTTATTTATTCACAAAATACATATGATACATTTATGTATAGAATGTATAAGCTAACTCTAAGATGTATTTCTTAAATACATATAAGACACTGTTTTGTATAAACAAATCTTAAGATGTATTTCATAAATATATATAAGTCACTGTTTTGACATATAATTGTATTTTTTTTTGTTGTATAGGTCATGCGTGAATAAATATACATGGCACGAATATTGCCCAAATTTTCTCCTCATATAGGATGAAATACGGTCGATGACATTGAAGACCATATTAAGTCAATGTTAACGAAGAATCAGTTTAAGATGTTTTGTACTAAAATTATATTTGATTTCTTCATGAAGAAGAAAGATTGTGGCATACAAGCACAATTAAGGAGATGCATTATGTTACTTGAAACTAAGGAAAGTTCTACAAGTGCCATAGTCATTCGTGCAAAGGGCACAATTCATCATTTCACTCCTAGAGAGTTTGCTTTGGTGACTGGTTTGAATTGTGTTACAAACAAGGATAATTTTGTGTTTGACGAGGAGCGTCCAAACATAATAATTGATCAATATTTTGATGGTGAGTGTTTTTTACAGAAAAAGTGTTATTTCTGGATATTTCTGATAAGATTTGGGGGAATGATAACGATAAAGATGCGCTAAAGTTTGCCAATTTGTATTTTATTTACACATTCTTACTATCGTCAGTTGATACCATAGCTATCCCACGCCTACACTTTGATTTGGTAGAGAGTGATCGCTACAATGATTATCCCTGGGGATCAGTTGCATTTGAAGAATTAGCTAGAAGCTTGCACAAAATGTTGAAGCCAAAAGGAACATTTTATATGCTTCTTGGAATGCCATTGTCCATTCAAATTTGGTTGTACGAGTGTTGTTCAAGTGTGCCTCGTAATGTTGCTTTCAAGGTGGACTCTCAAATTCCATGTCTTTTAAATTAGAAGACAAATTCTCCTCGCCCACGATATGAAACTCTTATTGAAAGTATGTTTGATGATACAGATGACAAGGTTAGTTTTACTTTTTATCTTTTTCATGTGTTGTTTATTATTTTGTAAATATATTTTCTGATCTGGTATATGTATATATACAAAATAACATTTGTCATTGTTTATTCATTATTTGGTATGAATCATAGTTAACTGTTTTATAATGTCATTAATTTTAGCATCTAAATTATTTTTTGCATTATGCAATTTAAATTGTAGGTTTTTTTAAGAATATCGAGCCAACAAAAAAGGAGATTTCATCTTTTCAAATACCGAAGAAACTTATTCCTGGAGATGCAAGTCACAATAAAGATGATATTGATTCGGATGATGATTTTCAGGATCCTCCACAAAGACAAACAATTTAACCACAAAAATCAACATCATGTCGAATCATCAGTCACCTACAAAGAAAAAATTAAAGCCACATCCTAAAGGTGTAGATAAGCAGACACAAAAAAGGACCCCTCTATCCCGTGCTGCAAAAATGCCTTTTGTGAGGACTCCAATTCACAAGCCAATTCAAACAAAAGATATAGTACGTGGAAAGAGGAAATAAATAAACCAGACTGATAGTAAAAAATCTATTTCGATTCAGTCGCCTGCTCCGTCTTTGTTCAGTTCCGAAGATGAAGACGTCGTTGTCTCAAAGAAAGTCTTTGATAAGTTTCGTGGTAAGATAATTTCTATTTAAGTTTTCAATTAATTTACTTTTGCATTTCTAATTATTTTATTTGAATTTAGGTTTGACAAGAGTTTAATGATATCTGTGGCCTAATATCGTCCAGGTTTGATCAGATGATGAATGCAATTAATGAAATAAGGTACAACAATTTTGATGTAAACTACTTTTATAAAATATACATTTGCTATGTTAAATACATATTCAACATATATATATATATATATATATATATATATATATTGTAGTTGAATACAAATACAACATATATACATATACAATTATAGTGTTTTTTATTTCTGAAAATATATATACAGTTTGCTGTGTATGTTTGAGTTGAAAAAATATATTTTTCTAAATGACAATATGTGTAATAATAATTACATAGTCATGATACCTTAGTTATGTTAAATACAAATACAGCATGGAGATTATGAATTTTGAATAAATTCATATGTCAGATTCATTGTCTTTGTCACATATTTAATATGTATTTTTTAGTTTGTGATATGTATAATCATATATAAATATACAGAGCTAAAATAAATAGTTAGTTTACTATTTGTTTTTGCTTTATATTTTCATATTTTAAAGGCGAAGAAACAAGCAAAAGGTAGAGAATCTGATCAGCCAGCAACAGATGAAAATGTTAAGAATACATCACCATATAAAGCGACTTTAAAGTTTGTTCACGAGTTTAATAAGAACCCTGAAGGAATAGCTACCGTAAGTAAATTCCGTACATTTATATGCAACTTATTTTCTATATACAATTCTAATATTTCATTATAAAAATTAATTTTAAAACAGGTTACCCAGGTGATGGCAGGATATCAAAGCAATAGTATGAATGATGTGTATAATGAGATTGATGGATATAATGAGGATAATGATGATGTTCTGGTAGAGCATTTTTTCTTTTTGGTTAGGTATACCTACATTGATGAATATTAAATGTTTTAATTTTTATTGTTTCTTTTTTGAAAGGGGAAAACTCATATAGATGTGCATGAAGCAAGAGATGTATGTGCCTTTATGGTATGATGAATATAACTAGGTTACTTTTTTAGTTATTAAAAAAATATTATTTAATTTATATGAACATGTTGTGTAGAACCCAAAATCGATTGATGAAAGTATTGGTGAAGCACAAATATCAGAATCTCAATACACATTTTCAGATGAGGTCCTTAGAAGCATTGATCTTGACTTCATAAAAATAGCCATTGCTGAAGTCAAAGATGAGTTCAAGATATCTTGAATACGTGTATTGTTTGCTTTTATTTATTTATTTGAAAAGTCAACCTTACTAGATCTTTAAATAATTTACACAGAACAAAGAAGGAGTTGGTGAGATTAATGTTAGTAAAGCAGCAAAAGATGAGTTAGAGATAGATGATGTGGATAAATCAAAGTTAGATCAGCATCATACGACACTATCTACATTCATGAGGGAGTAAATGATGAAAGCAATGTTGATCCAGATTTGCCTAACTCTCATATCACTCTTCCTGATGAGCTTCTTCTCAGTTTTAATGCGTATGTCAATCTTGAACGAAGTATAATTGTACATTCATCGACAAATGAAGCACAACAAACGCCAATGCATGTTTCAAGGATTAGGCGACCATCTAGATACAAAGAGTCACCTTTCACAATGAATTTTGGTTCAGCAAAGAGTTAGTACTCTTAATATAATTTTTTCGTTAACAAATTTGTTTACTTTATATAATAATTTTTTTTATTTGCAATGGATAATGAAGTATGAATTTGTATTTTGATGTTCATTTTAATTTTTGGATCAGTTGTATCTATTTTTAATGAGATGTGGTTATATTTTGATGACAATTTTTTTATTTTGAATTTTAATAGCTTAGATATGTAACAGTGAAGTAGTAAAAAATACAGTTGTTAATATGTATTTCATAAGTACATATCTGGCAGTTTTAAGGCATATAATTGACTTTTTGTTTTAGCAGTATACTTATTTATAATAATACTTCATCATCTTATGTTATTAATTATATTTACATAATTCGCATGTCTTAATAATAAAGGAAGCACAAAAGCGCAACTGAGAGCATGCAATCAGAAGCATCCCTTCATATCTCATCCAATTAATGGTATAAAAGATACTAAGGTCACCAACAAGTTCATGACGTGACTTTCATTGGATTTTCTTAAATATCATTAAAAGAGTTATATACGTTACAACTTAATTGTTCTAACTTTGTTATTTAAGATTATGTAAATGGTCTACTAATATATATAAGGAATAAACAGAAAAAGCAAAGAAGAACACTATTTGAAGGGCAAGTCCAAAATACCGGTTATCAATTTTGATATTTTATCTATTGAAGACAAGAATTGATTCTACGTTATGGGTACTCCTAGCCAGATATGGTCAAATGAGGTAAGTAATGGATTATTATGTTAATGAGTTTATATTAGAATAAATATTAATTCTGTATTACATATCTATATTTGTACCTACTTATATTGTTATAGTTGAAAATGTATATTTGTATATACATAAGAAGTATGTTATATGTTCACTGATAGGTACATGACATTAACATATGTAGTTGTGAAATCTTTTGTGTCTTAATTTATTTATTTACTATTATATATGATTTTTATTTATAATGCAACAAATTGATGTATGCTTATACTATCTGTGAAAGAAGTTCGAGTATGATACCAATAATTCATATAAGTTCACCACTGTAGATTGCAATTTCATGAACATTGTTAGAAGAGTGTTTGATATGTATAAAGTGGATGATGCATATCTTAATGTTGGTGGAAAGAAATACCATCTGAATGAGTACACAAGTGGATTCCGCATGCATGCTACAGTGCCATGGCATACGGTTGATCATATGTTCATTCCTGTTCACGTAAAGGCCAAACATCTTTGGATTCTTGCGGCTATATCTTTCAGTCATAGATGCATATATGTATATGATTCTTTGTCAGCGGCTGGTCATGATGCTGTTGTGCTTACTGAGTTTGAAAAGTTAGCGGAGGTTATACATATATGTCTTATTGCATGTAAATTCTACGAGAATAAGGGTATTGACATCGACAATCATCATAATTACAAATTGAATGATAAGATGGATCCGTTTGATTGTTTCAGTTGTAGAGAATCTACCTTATCAACCAAGTGACAGCTTGTAAGTAATGACTTTACATATGCTTTAAACTTGTAACAACTTCTTATTTATTAATGTATGTATTTGTAGGGACTGTGGCTTATATATGATTACGTATGTCGAGTGTCTTACTTTTGGTGAAGGTGTTCCATCAGTTGATTTTGACCCAAATCTCATTCGGATAAAATACTTTTCGCTGTTGTGGGATTATGGTACTAGGAAAGCAGCAGCGAAGGCACAAAGTGATGATAAAGCACCAATGAGACATCTTCAAAAAATTGAGTTAATGGAAGGCACTGAAGATCATGATATCTGATTTGAATTTTATTTTGTTGATGTTAACAACATTTAAAATTAGGTCAATAAATATTTTTTTTTTGAAATATTTCATGATATTCATACGTTACTTTAATGGTCAAAAATAGTATGTTAATGTTCCTTTAATGTTAAGTTTTTTATGTTTAATCATTTAATCGTTTAATCTTCAATTTTTCATGATTAGTATATTTCTCTATAAACTGTTTTACGCAGTTTTTCATATGTATTTTTTACAATGAACGTCTATATCGATAATAATACATACGCTTATTCAGTGAACATATATTTTTTTAAAATACATATGCTTATCACAGTGAACATTTATACTTTTAACATTCATATGCACTTTCAGTGAACAACGAAATTTTTAACAAACATGCACATTCCAGTGAACAAATGTATTCTTAACACACACACACACACACACACACACACATATATATATATATGTCATTCCAGTAAACAAATGTATTTTTACACACACACACGCATATATATATATATATGTTCATTACGGCCAACAAATGTATTTTTAAAATACATATGTCATTACTGATATGATACATATGTATTTTTATTAGATTTTCATATGTACGTGTCTAGTTAATACACATACAGACATATGTATTTTTCAGATTTTCATTTGTATTTTTGAAAGATAAACATTATGGTCAATACTAATGATTATTTCAGTTTGCATTTTTATTTACGTCTAATGCACACATAATTTTTTTTTCAAAATACATAAGGCTCCTTTTATTACAAATTCAAACGTAGTTATATATATATATATATATATATATATATATATATATATATATATATATATATATATATATATATATATATATATATATATATATATATATATATATATATGTATGTATATATATAATGATAAAATTAAATATTTGAACTATAATAAATTAACAAGTTTAATTTCATAAAAGTGCAACATCTGAACACTAACAAATTAACAATATCAATTAAAAATTTAAAATTCAAAATGACACAATTCAAATTGAAAAAAAATAAAGCAACTGAATTTTGACTAAAAACAAGAACAATCTTATCATTTATTGTATTTCCTACATGAACGCCTATTGTGACCTTTTAACCCACATGAACAATAGTTTTTGCTTTTCTTTCCGAACATATCTCTTCCTGATTTACCACGCTCCTTCTTTGCAGGTCTTTCAGGGGGCCACTTGGATTTCGGGGGAAAAACTACATCATCCAATATTTCTTGAGGTATCTATCACCCAGTTATCCTTATGTGGTAGAGGATATTGATAACGCTCAATCTACAGCTCTTGTTTGAGTGTAAAGCGGTCGTTAGCAAATATAGAACCCAACCTGGGTTGGGTGTCGATCCCATAGGGAATAGCTTGGCCAACAAGTAAGCAAACTTAATAGACTTTTGGTGCAAGTCTCGTAAGAAGGGGGGATTGTAATAAGTAACCAAATTAATAAAGTAAAAGCTGAAAATAGCAAAGTAAAAAGAGGAAGAATGTTACGTAAGTTGTAAACAATGAGAATTGAAGCGTTGGGGATATGTCCACCTTCTGAGGTATACGTCTCTATTGGCTATGAGTGTGTAGAGTCTTGACATGCAATTGCTTATAGAGAATTGTAGTCGATGGTAAATCCAAGCGTCTCTCGACCTAAACAAGGACTATTTCACTTTAACTCTCTCGAGCTTAAAGCGTGTCTAACGGTACGAATTCTCCAAGAGGTTAGTCCAGTTACGGCACTAGCTTTTTAATAGGAAAGGGTGTCCTACTACCTTGACATTATCTCTTTTCCAGACAAATAACCTTTCTCTCGAACAAGTTAAATGTTAGACTGGCATTATTCTATGCGTCTGCAGCCACAAGAATTTGCATTAAGATGAAGAGAATAATGATATAAGCAATATATGTGTCTCGAACTCACAAACTCACAGCAATAGATAGTATCTCATTCGGCTTCCATAACCCCAACAGAGAAGTTTAGTTACCCATGAGTGCGAAGGATATCACGTTTTGCATGGTTGATGGCGTGAGAAGTAGGTGATAGGCGTGTGGTTTTGGTGATTTCCTAGCAAGTAACGATTCTCTTGTTGTGGAATTTAAGAATAGAAGAATAGATTAGAAGTGTTTGTGGTGGAAGATGAGAAGGATGGAAGAAAATTAATTGTTGAAGAATGAATGTTTCTCTCCACTAAGGGAGGAATGTGTTGTGGAATGAATAAAAATCTCTAGCATGATAGGGTATTTATAATACTCCTATCCTACTCCTACTAAGCTAATGAAATAAATAACCAAATCCTAATAGACTAATGAAATCCTTAACCCAAATGTACTAGGGTAAGGTTCAATATCATAATCCAAGTAGAATAGTGAAATACATAACCTAATTGTACTAGGTTAATGTATCTTTGTAAAAATCCAGCTTTGTGTCTGTAAGTCCCCAAAGTCTTCAGAAATGTTGTTTTAGCCCGGGACAGATTTTCCATGCAGTAGATTTGGTCCTTTAGACGTCCAGCTCCTTTCTACTTCGTTTGTGAGCTTTCTTTTGCGTCAAGTAAGCCATAAAATGCTGTATTTTGCATCATTTATACCTGAAACTTTCCTAATCATGTTTGTTAGCTCATTTACAGGAAAAAGGACTAAAAGTGCATGAAATAGATAATTAGTTCTCAAAACTAGGCTAAAATATGGGCAAAATATATTGATATAGGCGCGTACATTCGCCTATCATCAGATATACAGGAAGATCATACATTCTCAACACAGTTTTTGGCTTGTATAGATTAGAGAAATATAGTCCTTTTTCAAGATTCTTGCTATCAAGTACAACACAAGCATGCACACATGGTATCTCATCCAATTGAAATGCATGACAAGAACATTTTTTTCCTTTAGGCAAATAATAAAATATTTCTCCTTGTCATGGACTGTATAGACGTACTCTGGGGCTGGTATAACCTGAAAATATTAATACATAAAAAAATATTAAAAATAAATTGACATTTTAATTTACTATAGTTTAACAAGTGTATTTTTTCAAAAACAGCAGATCTGTATTACTATGTCTACGTATGATACACATATTTTTTTCCATTACAGCACATACATTAATTAAAATTTTACTAATTTGTATATGAAGATATGTTTCATACAACATATCAAAATTCAAGTATATATAACTTTTAATGTTTATATATATATATATTTCATCATACCTTCTTACGGGTACACTATGCTTCATTCTGTTGGAGAATTGCTTGAAATTTTTCAATAAGATCCGTGCATATGTACAATGCCTCCTGTCTATTTTCATAGTTTCATCTATCAAACATTAATCTAACTTCCTTTAGAAAATCATATATAGAAAGTTCTCTAGCTGATACTAGTGCAGCATTAATTGACTCTGCAATATTTGATGTTAAAGTCCATCCCTTATGAACTGTTGCATCTGACCTAACCCACTTATCGTATCCCGCTAATTTCAAGTAATTCTTCACCCTAACATCAACTACCTCCACTTTATTCATTAACTAATGAAATTTGAACTTTGAGTATAATTTTGCCATGGTATAGAAGATTTTCGACGATGCATCATGTGACTTTCTAAAAAAAAAATTCACATTGCCTCATAGATGCCACATACAAGCGTAATGTGGTAAATTATTGTACACATCAGCAACAGCTTTTATAATGCTTGCATTACGATCGAAAACTACACACATATGTTGTCTTTCACCATATGCTTCCTTTAGATTCTCAAAGAATCATGTCCAGGATGCATCATTTTCAGAATCTAATATTCCATATGCCAATGAAAAAAATATGGATTGAACATGAAACAAATACATTAATAGTACGTTATATACAGACATACAAAAAAATCAAATGTATTTTTTAAATACATACAGCTGGAACCAAATGTAACTGACATTTAACACATAAACATAATTCATAGCTATATTATATATACATATAGCTGGAACCAAATCTATCTCCAAGACAACTTAAAAATTAAAATTAATAAGTACTCTATAAACACATATCGCTTGCCAAATATGTGACTATCATTTATTTCTTAAACATAATTCATTAGTATATATAAATACATATATCTGAAAACATAAGAAAGACATTGTACAAAAATAAATATGTTGCATATGTACATTATAAATACATTCAGCTATTTATAGAGTCAAACACGTGTTGAGAATAGCTTACCGGCTTCATCCATTGTATAGGCAGCTACAAATGTGTCATTGTACAGTCCTCTGAGATAACTTGCATCAACAACTATCACAGATCTACAGTGATCGAACCCTTGTATGAATATAGTAAATGCGACAAAAATATACAAAAACTCATTATCTTCATGCTTTTTCATTCGTATATGTGAACCCGGGTAAGTAGTGTTCAAAACATGAACTTATGCAGGTAGTGTCTCATATGATGCAGATGGTTTCCTTCTCAAATCTTCAAGTGTTTGTTCCTTAGCTCACCAACACATAATATATGTCAAATCCATACCCAGATCATCCTTTATGTCACTTCTGATCACAGTCGCACTGTATTTTTTTTGTGGCTTTTAAACTATTATTTCACTATACCTCCAATCAACTTACTGGTAACATAAAACTTAGGATAAATCTAATCCTTTATCGGACTTATGTGTTCTGGTAAGAATTCTCTAACACAAAACATTCCAGATTTGTTGATATCAGATACACGGAATAAAAAATCACAATTTCTAAATCTGCACAACAATGTGTAACTGGAAAAAAATAAAAAAAAATTCTTATGTTGAAATTTAATTTACCAAAATGTAAAAATGAAAAATTTAATACATGTATATTGTAAATACATATGATGCAATACAATTTACCAATATGGAAACAAAAAAAATTATAGACATGAAAAATTTACTAGGTTTTACTTGATCTAACAGACAGTGATTGAAACTTCTCTCGAATCGTGTAATCCTTCATCACAAATTTTAACACACGTTTCGAGATATAAACTTGTTCAATCTCAATATGTTTGTGATGTGGGTCCAAGATAATTACTTTAGTTGTATCCATCTCAAATACATCCAAACATTCATCTGAAGTACTCACTATCAATGATCTTTCAGTACTTATATTTACCACGTTACGAGCAGTAACAGACAAATTCATACTCTCAGCATTACATATTGATGAACTAACAAATGTGTTGAAACTATCCTTTTTTGAAACACTTACATACAAAGGCAAAACACTCATTGCCTTTATCTCCCTTTCCTGTAAAATATATACCTTTAAACCCATGTCATTACGTATACGTATTTTACCTTCAAAATTTGTTAACTGATATTCAATTTGAATGCTCTTGCATGACAAATTTACATCCATGTGCGAAGCTAGTATTTCGTAGAGTTGGTTATACGAAGCGTTTATACTCAACAATATCACATCAGTGATGTAATCTTCATATTGTTGTTCAATGTTGTTCATACTACCAGTATGCTTAATGAGAACAGGTATGCTTCCCATTGTTAATGTCCAAAACACTGCAAAATATTAAATACAAATTCAATTATATAATATGTATTGCATACAATTAATCACTAATTTGTATAGAAACAATAGAAAAACAAATTCCAACGCAAAACCAATGCTTTTGTCGAATAATGTGAATCATTCACTAAATTTCAAATTTAACGTATAAGAACTTTAATTTAGTTTTATAAATACATGACGACAAGAAAAAATTTGATTTTGAAAAAAAAATGTCGATAACGATATTTTAACCCATAACTTATAAAATTCAAAAAACAATCTAAAACTTTCAACTTCACCATTGTTAACCCACCTTGTTATTAAGTTTCTACATTTTTACACAATTGTATAAATATGATCTCAAATTTTGTTTATCTATACCTGTAATTGTCGCGTTGTTTATTCGATTATTTTTCGTAAAATACAAACGTTCATCAATGATATTTCAATCTCTCAATTTTCTTTTTTTGAATCTGCTTTTACGTGATGAATATGAAAAAACGATTTTTGAATTTGAATAAGCATATTAACGTTTAAGGTAAAATTAAAAAAGACATAAAAGGTAAAGGAATTGTTAATTAAATGTTGCCTAAAATAAGGAACAATTTTATCTAACTGATTAGAGATTAATAAGGAACGTTTTACCATCTTTGTATCTGTATTTCTATAGCAACATTTTACTAAAATACAAAATGCATATTGCTAGTTTTCGTAATTTTGAAAATGTTGTTATAAAAGTTATAATTAAGGCTCTACACTTGCTATTCTGAAATTTTTTCAATTAAAAATCACAAGCAAATTTAACTAGAATAGAACTAGAATGTTCTTGAAAGCAATTAATATAGAGCATGCCCGAACTCATGGAAAAGTAATTCCATTTTAAAGTGGTTAAGCCTAACCAAAGCCAAACCATGCTTCAACAACTAGGTAAAATAAAATAGAAATATTGTCCATGAAGTATGGAGCTCAAAATAGACTCTAGCATGATATATGCATTTGAAGCAGACTCTGGACTGTGGTGTTCCTACCAATACTTTAGTTAATTAACAACATCTAAAAATGAACCTTATGTTGCAATTTCCTAGAAAGTTTTGAAGTATTATACTGTGAGTATCAAAATAACATATTAACTTATAATTGTACAACAAACATAATGCACTACTTTCATGTGCAAAAATGAATTAGTAACACATCAGATGCAATTTTGAGACTTGTATTTGATCTTGAAGAACCTTGCAAGATATTGCAACTGAATGCAGTACTAATATTGTGTTTTTCTGTAGTAGGGTAAAACTACTGCTAGGTATTTAACTAGTAACTACATAAATAAAATATGTGGATCTAGTTAGTAAATCAAATAATGATTAATATGTAAGCTTCTGGTAATTAATTACCTTGCCATAAGAAAGAACTTAGTTTTTGAGGAGTTGTAATCTTGTGAAATAATTTTTTGTTTTTCCTCATACACTCCTACAACATAAGCATATATTCACCCCCTTTTGAGAGCTAGTAACTTAAATTTGCATTTGTAGGATGTGCCCATACTGTAACATCATTTATTATAAGATAAGGAAAATATAAATGGTTATCCTTTCTTTTCAAATTTGATGATGATGATTGAATTGATCTAGAAAGCTCCTTTGAGTTTGAACTTGGAGGTAATTTAAGCTCTATGTCAGAGAATACAAGTCACAACTTGATTTTGAATCCAAGTAGAATATTATTAGTAGAAAAGGAATCACAAACAATTAACTAACCACACTTCAGTTTCTTTTTACTATCAACATACCTTTTTAGGAAATCATATACTTAGCTGGAAGAGAAATTTAGGAAATCATATACTTAACTAGAAGAGAAATTCAGGAAGATCTAAGAAACAATAAAGATTTCTAGAACTCACCTGCTACCCTATGATAGGCAACAACAACAACAAACCCAGTGTATTCCCACCTGGTGGGGTCTGGGGGGGTAAGATGTACGCAGTCCATACCTCTACCTCTAAAGAAGTAGAAAGGCTATTTCCGAAAGACCCCCGTCTCAAGACACAAGATACCACACAATTACAAAGCAAAACACCAAACGAGGTTACAAAAATATATAACATAAATACGGCATCCAAAAGTGAAAGTGAAAGTGGAAGTGAAAGTGAAAGTGAAAGTAAAAGTAAAAGAAAACAAAGGAGAGCACCCAGGTTCGTACTAAAACAAGGGACGCGGAAACATAACCAGGATACTACCCCCAGCAAGTAATTCCCTACACAAGCGACCCATACTGGCCCTAGTCCTCTAGTCCTCTGCCCTAATTCGCATCCTCCAGACTTTCCTATCTAGGGTCATGTCCTCGGTGAGTTGTAACTGCTCCATATCCCGCCTAATCACCTCACCCCAGTACTTCTTCGGCCTACCCCTAACCCGCCTAAAACCATCCATCGCCAGCCTCTCACACCTACGAACCGGGGCATCCATGCCCCTCCTCTTCACGTGACCGAACCAGCTCAATCGGACTTCCCGCATCTTGCACTCCACCGAGGTCACACCAGCCTTCTCCCTGATAGTCTCGTTCCGAACTCTATCCCCTCTAGTCAGCCCACACATCCAGCGCAACATCTGCATCTCTGCCACCTTCATTTTTTGGATGTGGGACTTCTTAACTGGCCAACACTCCGCTCCATACAACATGGCCGGACGGACTACCACCCTGTAGAATTTGCCTTTAAGCTTGGGCGGCACCTTCTTATCGCACAGCACCCCCGACGCGAGCTTCCACTTCATCCATCCCGCCCCAATACGGTGCGAGACATCCTCGTCAATGTCCCCGTTTCCCTGGATCACGGACCCGAGATACTTGAAACTATCCCTCTTACATACCACCTGTGATTCCAACTTCACTACCACCTCATCCTCCAGCCTCACGTCATTAAACTTGCATTCCAAATACTCTGTCTTGCTTCTGCTCCACCTGAACCCTTTAGACTCAAGAGTTTGTCTCCACACCTCTAATTTATCATTCACACCCCCTCGAGTCTCATCAATCAGAACTATATCGTCTGCGAATATCATACACCACGGCACCTCCCCTTGAATCCGCCGCGTCAACACATCCATTACCAAGGCAAACAAAAAGGGGCTAAGAGTAGATCCCTGATGCAATCCTGTCAAGACGGTGAAATGCTCTGAGTCTCCTCCCGCCGTCCTCACCTGAGTTTTTGCTCCCTCATACATGTCCTTAATTGCTCTGATATAAGCCTGCGGAACTCCACTCACCTCCAAGCACCTCCAAAGCACCTCCCTGGGGACTTTATCACATGCCTTCTCCAGGTCGATAAACACCATGTGCAGGTCCTTCTTCCTTTCCCTATACTGCTCCACCAGCCTCCGCACCAGGTGGATTGCCTCCGTCGTCGAGCGGCCAGGCATAAACCCAAACTGGTTTTCCGAGATAGACAATATCCGTCTCAGCCTCACCTCGACCACTCTCTCCCAAATCTTCATAGAGTGACTCAATAACTTAATCCCTCTATAGTTATTGCAACTCTGGATGTCCCCCTTATTCTTATAGAGAGGGATCATGGTGCTCCACCTCCAAGCCTCGGGCATCTTTGCCGTCTTGAAGATTTCGTTGAACAATCCAGTCAACCACCTTACACCAGCCTCTCCAACGAACCTCCAAAACTCCACTGGTATCTCGTCCGGCCCCGTCGCCCTACCCCTTCGCATCCTGCGAACAGCCTCTCTAACCTCTTCTACCCTAAAACGTCTACAATAACTAAAATCCCGACACTCCTCTGAGTGTTCCAGTTCCCCTAACTCAATAGCTCTATCCCCTTCGTCATTCAAGAGCCTATGGAAGTACGACTGCCATCTATCCTTAATGTGGCCGTCCTCCACCAACACTCTACCGTCCTCCCCCTTAATGCACCTCACCTGGTCGAGGTCACGCCCCTTCCTCTCCCTAGCCTTAGCAAGTCTAAACAACATTTTCTCCCCTCCTTTCCCCTGTAACCCTGCATACAAGCGCTCGAAGGCGGCCGTCTTAGCTGTCGTGACAGCTGACTTAGCCTCTTTCCTAGCAAGCTTGTACTCCTTCCTATTTACCCGCTTCTCTTCTTCGTCCTTACTCTCAACCAACTTAGCATACGCCCCTTTCTTGATCCCCACTTTCTTCTCCACCTCTTCATTCCACCACCAATCCCCCCGATGGTGCCCGGCTCGGCCCCTAGAAACACCCAACACCTCACTTGCATTCTCCCTGATGCACCTCGCCGCCCTATCCCACATACTATCCACGTCCCCCCTACACTCCCAGACCCCCATACCCGCCAACTTCTCCCCTATCTCCCACGCCTTCACTGGCGTCAAGCCGCCCCACTTAATTATAGGTCTACCCTCCTTACTCCTCCTCTTTCCAATCTTCTTAATACCCAAGTCCAAAACCAAGAGCCTATGTTGGGTCGAAAGATTCTCACTCGGGATAACCTTACAGTCCCTACACAACACCCTATCCCCTTTCCGAAGCAACAGAAAGTCAATCTGGGTCCTGGCTACCGCGCTTCGAAAGGTGATCAGGTGATCGTCCTTCTTCGGGAAGCTCGAGTTCACCACCACCAGCCCGAAGGACCTCGCAAACTCCAAAAGAGTAGTCCCCTCTTCATTTCTGCCCCCAAAACCAAAACCACCATGCACATCACCAAAGCCTCCCGGTAACGCCCCGATGTGCCCGTTGAAGTCTCCTGCTACAACAATCTTCTCCGAACTAGGCACGCTTCTCACCACCTCCTCCAAATCCTCCCAAAACCGCATTTTCTCCTCCCCCTCCGAGCCCACATGGGGCGCGTAAGCACTACACACGTTCAGGGTAAACCCCCGAATGACCAACTTAATAGTCATCAACCTATCGTTGATCCTCTTCACCTCCACGATCTGACCTCTAAGCTCTTCATCTACTAAGATGCCAACTCCATTCCTACGCCTCTCGCTCCCAGAGTACCACAACTTGTAACCATCCACATCCCTAGCCTTAGACCCTACCCACTTGGTCTCCTGGACACACGCAATATTGATCCTCCTCTTCCTAAGAATCTTCACAAGTTCTATGGACTTACCCTGAAGGGTCCCTATATTCCAAGACCCAACTCTCAGCCTACCCCCGCTACCCGGGCGCCCTCCTCTACCACCCCCGCTGCCAAACCTTGGCCTCCTTCCCACTCCCGCCCTTTCCACATCCCCCGCCCCCACAACATCCCCACGCCCCAACCCCCTTGAACATGACCCTATCCAACCATTACCGCCCACAGCCACTACTACGATAGAATATAAGAGAATATACTCAAAGGCAAGAAACGACCACAGCAACAGCAACAACAGGCAACAGCAACCGCAACAACAGACAACAGGGAATATAGGATATCAACAACAGGCAACAGACAATGTCACGGAAGCAAAAGCAGATAACCCCAACAACAGCAGGGCAATAAGCGACCACCGCAACAGCAACAACAGACAACAGACAATCTCAATATCAACAAATCAAATAAATCAACCACAAATCAAGTTACAGGGAATAATATTAGCACAATACGAAGGATGAAATAACGAAATAAGAGACTGAAATGAAATAACAAAGGTTAGAAGTCACCGGATTACGCTTGTCGGCGAAGCCGGAAAACCAAAACCCAGCGTAGACCGGGTTCCGGGGATTTCCGGTGGTGAGATGGAGCTGCGGCTGTCGGGGACCAGTTGGTCGCTGCAGAAATCGGCGGCTGGCCGACGACGGAGCTACTGCTGGTTGATACCGACCGGTGTCTGCTGGGGCCCAGGCGGCGGCTGCTGGAGACCGAAGGGGGTCGGAGCTCGCCGGAGCCGGCGAGGGGGGGCGGGGTGAGGCCGGGGTCGGCGCCGGGAGGCCGGAGATCTGAGCCGGGAGTCGGCAGTCGGCGCGGAGGGCCGGCGATCGAGGCCGGAAACGGGGCTGGCGATCGGATCAGGGGTCGGCGCCGAGGGCCAAGGGCGGCGACGGGGTCGGCGCCGGAGGCTGGAGATCGATGCCGGAGATCGGAGATCTGATCAGGTCAGCGCCGGCGACGGAGGGCCGGCAACGGAGGGCCGGGGAGAGAGAGAGAGGAGGTAGAGAGAGAGAGCCGTTGGGGGTAGAGAGAGAGAGCCCTTAAGCTGCTGCTTAAATCATCCAACATATTTGGTGCAAATTCTTTTGCGGGATTTTAAGTCTTGGATCAAGAAACCAGCGGGACTAAATCAATGTGCTTTGTCGCAATAAATTGAAGTCAAATCTTCAATCTTGTACTAATTGAAGGCAGTAGTCATAACATAAGAGTTCAACAACAACAGCATATCCAGTGTAATCCAACATGTGGATACGGAGAAGGTAGAGTATACACAAACCTTAACCCCACCTCGTGAAGATAGAGAAGTTGTTTCGAAAGACCCTCGGCTCATGTATAACCCATAGCAAAGCAAATTTAAAAGGAGAAAACAGAAGTATCAGAAGCAATTAAATTTTTTGAATACTAATACTAAAATAACAGACTGATTAAATGCCAAATATCAAGATAAGCAAAGACCTAGTAGTAGAAATTTTCTAACAAATTTGAATGAAATGACTTTACATATCTAGTTGCACCACAAACATGAGGACATGACATGAAAGTTCAAATGGATACAATTTTTGCTTTGGATCAATGTGCTCACTACAATCCCCTGCATAATGCTACTATCAATAAATGCATAAATAATAAGCAAAGATACAGTACAATCTCCCCAAAGATTGTAAGACTTTGACCTGAACCGGTGATCAAATAGACTACCTTTTGTTCTTTCGCATATTTCAGCTTTTGTTATAACAATAAGTGGAGAGGACTTACTGAGACTATTCTTCCATTTTCAAATGACACCTTAATCTTGAACTCCCTATCAATGCCACTTGTTACTACAGTTAGAATCATCGATTAGTTACCTTGAAGCTGGAATTTCGAACCGACTGCTCAGAGACAGTACACCACTCTTTGCTAGAAGCCTGAGACAATGACACAGGAAGAGAAACATTGTGTGACGCTGCGGAAGACTCCATTCAAGAATCGTTGGTACGATTCGGTGGGCCAATCAAAAATAAGCCAAACAACATAAATTAGAATTTCTAATTTATAGCTTTTGATTTATAAGCAAAATGTTATAACCCCATCCAAACAAGCTCTAAGCCTCCAAAAAACAACAGAAGATGAGAAGTAGAAAGACATTGCTACAGCTGTAATACAATAACACAAGCAGCATTCGCATAGAAGTTGACTCCTAGTTAGCTTTCAATAAAAATGGCTATTGAAAGAATTCTCCAACTTCAACTAGTTAACAAAAGCACCCCTATATATATGAATAGTGTTGCATTTATATTTAAATCAAAGGCAACAAATTTAGTTTGAACACTGAATACGCTCCATGTAACACGGATTATGCATATCATATGCCATAAACAACAAAAATTAACGAACTTTCTTGACGATGAAACATGACATTACACAAAAAAATCTTCACAGCCTCCATGTATTTCTATGTAAACAAATAATGTCAAATAAGTTTTAAAAAATAAAATAAAATAACGTATTTGAAATACAACTATTCTTCTGAGCATGTTAAAAAAAAAAAAAAAATCAGATACAAAAGTAGAACTAACCTCATAAATTGGGCACTTAGGTCTGTCAGAATTCAATGCAAGGTCAATATTACTAAAACTATGAGTGGATTCGAGGAAAACATAATCACAGTGCTCATGCTCGACAGGGATAATGCGACTATGTATCTTAATTAATAGATGAATAACGCGATTCAAGATGAATAACACAATTCAAGACGATTCACGTATGAACAATATGCAAAGCATATGGGAGCACGAATAGATGGGAATCAATTAAAAACTTAACACTAAACATACAAAAGTAGAGTCTCAGAATCCTGTTGAACAAAAGGAAAAAGCAAGACCAATAATGTCAAAGTGATTCAACGGTAAACTTCAACCAAAGAGTAAAAGAACAACGATTCAAAATTTGCGCAAAACCAATATCCAAAAACAAAACAAAGTTCATAAAAATTGGGGTTTATCAGTATGATAGTCTAAATGGACAACAAATAATTAAACAAACATTTCCCAAACGAAATGAATAAATTCAGAATCTCGGAATCTATCCGGAGAACACGATGAGTCAAAGTAGCAAGGATAGCAATCGAACATAATAATGCAAAAAAGGAAACACACCGGTGGCGGGTTCATGAGAATCCGCCTTAAGTTAAACTCTTCGCCGGAGTCCGTTGAGGAGAGTGGTCGTGGGTCTGTTTTGGTGGTTGGCGGTGGCTGGATGTTGAGAGGAGGGAGGAATAAAGAAGAGGGGTGATTTTCGATGTTGTACTTGTCGGTGTTGATGGTGATGCGGCGGTTGATGGTGGTGGTACATGTAGAGGTGAGAGGAGAAAAGGACCGGTAAGGGGAAAGAGTGGCGGCTGATGGGAGTTGCATTGTTTGGATGGTGGTTTCTGTGCTATGGTACGGTATAGTTAATAAAACAATAATTGTTATTATGGAAAATTTTACAATGGGAGAGTCACAATCATCCAAAGTTGTGTAATCCTCTACTAATTTTTTGATACATAAATTATGAATTCTATCTTTTTAGTTTTGTAATGAAAGTAAAGAATAAAAAAGAAAATATATTTATATAATTCATATAGGTCTTAATTGATAAATAAATTATGTTAAATAAATATAAAAAAATAGAAAAAAAAGAATTATATAGCTCTTGTATGAAAAAACATGTACGATAAAAATATAAATTTTTTCTTTATGATTTCATAAAAGTCTACGTAAACTTTTGATCATTCTTTGAGATAAAACTAAACCAAATTTATGTATAGATCCTATTTTTATTAATAGAGATATTTCATTCGTTTAAATTTATAATTTCTTTTTAAAATTTTAAAAACAACATATTTTTGTATTTAGAACAATAACATTTCCCGTGAAATATTTGACTAGGGATGGTTCTGATCATGCCCCACTTTTGTAGATGATACAACAATTTCTGCTTCTTCTAATGAATATTCTACTGAAAAAATAATGTAGGTTCTATATAAGTATAGGCCAGAAGGTAAATAAGAGTAAGAGTTTCTTTTACATGCATCAAATACTGCTAGTAGAGTGGTGCAATAGGTGAAAAACAGTACATGAATGTCAAAAGTAGATTTTCTTTGAAATATCTGGGATTCCCAATATCCCACCCAAAGAAGAGTAAAGAATATTTTATAGAGTTGTGGGAGAGAGTTAGATGGAAACCATAGGCATGGAAAGGTAGGATGTTGTCTTATGGGGGAAGAGAGGTGTTGCTGACAAGTGTGATACAAAATGTACCTATATATGTATTATCTGCAATTTTCCCCCCAAAGTGTGTAATCAAAGAACTGCATAGGATTTTTGCAAAGTTCTTTTGGAACAACAAAGAAGATGGTAGAAGAAACCACTGGTCTACATGGTACAAAGTGTGCTTACCTAAAAGAGAAAGAGGTTTAGGATTTAGATCCCTACATGATGTCTCTTAGGTAATGTATGCTAAGATATGGTAGAGGTTTAGGACACAACAATTTGTGGACTAATTTTGTGTGGAATAAGTAATGCAAGAAACAAATTCCAGCTCTGGTTCAGTGGAAAAGAGGTTCTCAAGTATGGAAATGAATGTTGGAAAATAAGGAGAAATTGGAGAATTTCATATAGTGGGAGCCTAAGAGTGGGACATCTGTAACCTGGTATAACAATTAGACTAACATTGATCCTTTATATTTGCAACCTACTACTGTACAGACCTATCATCCCATGAGTGATATTGCATAAATATTAAATGAAGAAGGATGGGATTTTGACCACATGCTTGAAGTAATTCCAGAGAACGTGATTGAACATGTGAGGACTAAGACGAATATGGTTTAATGGGAGAATGTAGGAGACAAACCTTGGTGGACAAAGAATAGCAATGGAAAGCTCACCATCACGAGTGCTTGGGAGATACTTAGACAAAGAGCTGACCCTAATGTTAATTTGCAGGCTATTTGGTGTAAATGCATCTCTTTCAAATTCTCCTTTCTTATATGGAGAATCTAGTCAGCGAAGGTGCCAATTGAAACTATCATGAATCAATGGGACACTAATATTTCTGCTAATTGTGGATGTTGTCAAAATCCAAAAAAAGAAAATAATTGAACATTTGTTTATAAGAGGGGAGGTAGCAGAAAAGATTTGGCATCACTATTGTGGTTTTACAGGTATTATTGACCAAAGATTGAATTTGACACAAACTATAAGGATGTGGAGGGAAAAGAATGGAAATACAAGAGAAAAGTAAATCTTTTAGGTGATACCACTCATTGTTCTTTGGTTTCTATGGAAAAGAAGAAACACTAGACTACATAGTGGTTCTTGTCATGACAGAAAGGTGATGTGGGAAATAAATAAGATTATTGGAAGGTCTGTTAAACTCAGATATAACATGGAGATGAAGGGAAAAGTTGGCCTTCTATTTTTAATGCTTTAAAAGTGTACAGAAACTCCTTATCAAGAGTGGTTTAATTGACTGCTATTGTTGATGCTTTAAAGAGGTACATAACCTCCTATATCTCACGAGTGGTGAGATGGATCCTTCCACCTACTGGTTGGTTGATAGCTAACACTAATGGGGCCTCAGAGGGAAATCCTATCCCCAACTCAGTTATTTTTTGTATTAGAGATGTAAATGAAGATTTAATGGTGGCTAAAGGAGAAAATTCAAGACACAAACGGCTTGGTGGTTGAGGCTATTACTATAAGGAGATGTTTAATGTTCTGTTATAATAACTCCTTACAATAGGTCATAGTAGAATCTGATTCTAGGAGTATTATTCAAGTCATTTGGGGGACTTGGGAAACCCCATGGAATGTGGCTGTGGAGATTAATATTATCAAGTGTCTAATGAGACACATATCAGTATGATTAATACATTTCCTGTGAGAAGGTGACGTTTTTGCTGAACTTTTCACTAATTTAGCTTTTGATTTTGCAGGTGAATATCAGTTGAACAACATAAAAGAGGTACGAGCTAGAGGAAGAAGCATAATTGAGTTGGAAAAACATGGAATAACCTATATCAGAAGATGTGCACAAGTCAACTAATACAGTGGGTGTAAAGGATAATACATTCTCTTAAACAGGTAAACAAAAAGCAATCACATGGAAAGGAAACAAAAATCCAACAAATCGGAATCCATTGTGCGAAAAAAGTTCAAGAAATGGGCGTACGCACACCTGATGAGAGCTTAGCGTAAGACGGGTACAAATATCCCCACAACGGTAAGTACAGTAGTTGGTGTTAATTCCTTCCCATTTGAAGAAGATTGTACCTATTACGAGAAATAATGGTTAGCTCACAAACAGTGGTATCAAGTTCTAATTATTGAGACCCGATAGTGTTATCAACCTCGATTGAAGTTCAATCCATCGATCTGAGTAAAAGGAACAAGATGAGACTCGATTAAAGGACCCATTGACTTAGCTAAACTTGAAACTGAAGAAGGTGATAGTCATCACATAGCAGCTAAAGAAGTGGAGTTTGCAACCCGGAAAACTTTAACATGGTTGAGACTCAAATAGTGTAAGTTGTCTAAGGGTGTTTATGCATCACTCATAAAGTTATGGCAGCCGCTCATTTTCATATTTTTCTCTTTTTATTATATCTTTTCAATTCTTTCATTTTTGTTCACTTTTTTTTCTTTTTCTAACAACTCCTAATTAATCATAACTAAATTCATATAAATTCAGTATTATAGTTATGGCAGCCACTCATTTTCATATTTTTCTCTTTTTATTTTATCTTTTCAATTCTTTCATTTTTGTTCACTTTTTTCTCTTTTTCTAACAACTCCTAATTAATCATAACTAAATTCAGTATTATAGTCATGACTGTCTCGTTGCTGCATATATTAGTATAATTGACATCTAGCGTTCGTTAGTTAATTTAAACTTTTTCTTATTTTTTGTTTTTTCTATTATTTAGCTACAAGTAAAAATTAATAGATAACTTCTTGAAATTATATTCAATTCGTTTCATATTAGTTAGTCTTTTTTTTACACGATGTTAAAAAATTATAAATAAAAAAGTAGGTTTACTATTTTATCCTTAACATTTTTTTTTGAAAATTTTACAAACAAGCGTGAACACTTTCACAAAGAAATAATTACAAAGGTAACATTAAAATAAATTATTAATACTTTCTCGATTTAGTAAGGTGGACACCAATATGTGACAACTATTTTTAGTTTGATCAACAACTAATATAAAACGGATGAAGTAAGATTATCAAATTAATTTTATTTTAGATCTCCTAAACTTCTAACCCACAGCATTTATGGCTTCTTTTATCTCTCTGTTTGATTTGTGTGATGAAATATTAAAAAATTAGTAAAAGTGCATAGAGTTAAATAAGGGTTAAGTTTAGATGAACCTAAAAATATAAGATTATATTGGAAAAAAAAACATGTACACATGGTCACTTAGAACGAGGGAAAATCCGACGTCGGAGTAAAATCAAAGAATGAGTTAAGAACAGGAACTTTTTTTTCAAGGGGTCATTTGAGAAGTATCTGGATCATAGACATATCTGAAAGGACAAGAAGAACCACCTCGATAAAAAATCACGCTGTATATATAAGGTAATTTTTATTATTTATGTAGCCATATAGTTTTTTTAATTACCTGACACTATATTACGAGTAGGAACAGTGATTTTGGAGGTTTAAAATTCACTTTAAAGTTCTAAATTCAAATCTCAAGCATATAATTTTTATTTTTTTAATTCTCCTAGTAAAAATCCTAGATCCTTTCATATTTGACTTTGTGAAAATATTTTTAAAAAATACAAAAAATATTTTTACTTTAAGTTATTCCTAAAAATTTAAAAATACCTTCGATTCATATTTATGATCAAACACAATTCTAATTTTTAAATATTATATTTTTATTTTCAAAATATATATTTTTTAAATATTTATACTTTTTATGGCTAAAAACCTCCTAAAAAAGAGCTAAAAGTACAAATGAGAAAAGAGGAAGATTGAAATTAAAAATAAAGAGGTAACGTTTTTTTAAAAAAAAAAAAAAAGCAAGAAAGAAAAACAAAATAGTGAAATATAAACAAGAAATTGAGGGAAATGTGAGTATAGAAAGCATTTGATGACAAAATAGATCCCACGAAAAAACTTGTCAAAAGTTAAGAGGAGCCTCGCATAACTATTGTTGGGTAAGCCTCACCCATATTAAAATTTTCCTTTGTAACCCTATCAAAACATCAATTTTGACATCAGTTTTGAACGATAAGGATCAAGGAACCCTAGAAGTTTCTTGGTTGAAGCTTTCCTAATTTGTGTGATTGTTGTTAGATTTAGTTAAACATCTATTTTGACATCAGTTTTGAAAGATAAGGATCAAGGAAGCCTAGAAGTTTCTTGGTTGAAGCTTTCCTAATTTGTGTGATTGTTGTTAGATTTAGTTGTTTGTAACGTGGGTAGCTTACGTAAATCCTTGAATAGTGATATTATATTAAATTTTGATTATTTTGTTAATTATATTTTATCTCGATTTTTGAAATGGTTATACATATGTTATAGGGTGATACATATAAAAAAATATTTGAAACTGACAAAGATTTTTATTTAAGGAAATAATAGATTCTCTTTTATTCATTGTATTCTTTTATTTAAGGAAAGATATCTAATTTTTCTCCTTTTTTTAGATTTAATTTAGGTGTTTTAATTATGTTTCTCTTTTTCTTTGTCTTTAATTATGAAAGATATGTTTTTTTTCATCTTTTTTTCTCTTTTTTCGTCTTTAATTATGAAGTCTTTTACTTGTGAATGTGATCGTTCTTTGTGTATATTAATAGGATAAATTAATATGTTTCAATTCTATTTTTAATCTTTTTTTAAAAAAAATATTATTACTTTTGTTTTCTACACTGACTACATCATTACCTTTCATTAATAACATATGAATCATCCAATAATTGAAATAAATAACTGTATCTACCATATGAATCACCATAATACCATATATATGAATCACCCAATAATTGAAATAAATAATTGTATTTACCATATGAATCACCATAATACCATATATATCACCCACTAATATTATATGAATCACTCAATAATTGAAATAAATAATTGAAGCTACCATATGAATCATCATAATACAATATGTATCAACCATTAATATCATATCGTATATTGTATCACCCACTAATATCATATGTATCACCCGTTAAAATCATACAAAATGTATCTATCGTATGAATCATCATAATACCCATATAATGATATTGTATTTATCATTCATATGAATCATCATTAAAAGAATAAATATGTATGAATAACTAAATAAATTCATATATGTATCAATAGATTTTTAAAAAAAATTATGGGAGAGATTTAGGAGAGGGAAAAAATGTTGCATGCTTTAATGGAGGAGAAATAATCACGAAGGAAGATGATTTAAGCATTAATGGAAAAGAAAAAAACAGAAAGGAAGATGATTTAATTCTTGATATTAGGGAAATATTTTAGGGAAGGAAATCTTTGAAAAAAAAATAACTTGAATGAGTTAATGGTAGAGTAAAAATAGGTTGTGGGGTTTTGTTGATATGTATCAAGAGTAAAGTTGAAAATTGAGATTTTATGTAGATTTTTAAAAAGTAAAGAATATTAGGTAACATAATCTCTTAATATGAGATTTGTGTAATTTATCCTTGTAATATGTGTGGGGCATAATCTCTTAATTATGAGATTTATGTAATTGTGGGGCATTTTGGGCCATACCACTTTTGGGCCTAGTCTGTTAAGCATCTCTTTTGTTAATAAAATGAGCATATGCCCAATTTTAGCTAAAAGAAAATGTCAAGAATTGGGTGTTTAGCATACAATCATCAAATAAATGTGAAATTTAAATTTAAGTAAAATGAAAAAAAATATTCTTTTTAGTGCTGCAAGAAATTTAAAATTGCTTGGATTTAGACATTTTGATATATGTGAATTAAATGAAATAATAAGAGGAAAAAGATATTCTATCACATTTATTGATAATTATTTTAGATATAGACATGTCTATTTAATCAAAAAAATGATGAATCCTCTCAGAAATTCAACAAATTTAAATATGATGTGCAAAATTAAAATGTTAAGATGTTATAGGTGGGAAGGATATTTCTCCAATGAATTTGATGAATTGTGTGAAGTTCATGAAATTATACATCAGAAAAATTCGTCCTACTGTACTCCACAACAGAATGATTTAGTTAAAAAAAAAAAATCACATGCGATAATTAAGGGACAGATTAGTCATAGATTTTTCAAGTAATTCTTGAGGAAAAAAATTAATAAATAGTGTTTATTATAGAATTTATCATTATTTGGAAAATATTTTTGATAAATAATTTAATTTTTTAAATATTAAAAAGAGTAGTATTTGAGCGAAATTATATGTTTTAAAAGTTTTAGAAGTTCAAATTTTACGTCAAACGTTTATCTATATTATATTAAAAGTGTGAAGAACCTTAGAAATATTATTTTAACTTTTTGACCTTTATTAAATATCTTCGATTTAGAGAAAATCGTCTTTTCACTATTTTTTAATATTTAAAAATAAAAAATTAATTAAATATTTATAGTAAAAAATTTCCTAATTAGAATTAATGACAACTAATACCTTTCCTTATTTGAATAATGTACCTAAAATTTAAGAAATAAAAGTCAATGAAATTTTTACCTCAAATAAATTATTTAAAAGAAAGTAATTGTTATAAATATATTACCATATATAGTGAATGTCTACTTTACCATATATAGTGAATATCTACTTTACCGTATATAGTGGATGACTATTTATGAAAAAGTTAGAAACCCCAAGGTTAGTTTTCCGCTATAAATAAAGGGTTTCCTTCATTGTAATTCACTCCTCAAGAATTTCCCATTAGAAAAAAAGAAGTCTTCTTTCTTCTATTTCTATTCTTCTTGTATTTACTTTATATTTCATAACACGTTATCAACACGAGACTTTACCAAACAAGGTGAAATTATAAATCTAAAGATAATTTCAAGGTTAGTAATTCCTTATGTTATTAGTCTTTTGTTATTAATGATATAATTATTGTTGAATTTGAGAAAAAATAATTGATTTGGAACCACTTATGCTTTAAATTTGTTCATGAAGAATAATGTTGTTAAAAGATATGATGATGGATTTAAATCTCATCTCATTAAGAGGGTAAGATATCGGGTTAAAAGTTTCAATGCACCATAATGATAAGATGTTGAGTTCAAGTCCCATTAATTTATGCCTAAGACGCCTTTATATGGATAAAGTATTGAGTATTTGAGTTTGAATCTCAATGCACCATACTGATGATATTATGATGACTAAGGCAAAAATAATGTGTTTTTGGTGAAAAGTCACGTGACATATCCCATTGAACTGCTCCATTCTCTGAAGTGACTGTGGTAGCATTGTATAATATGTCTGAAAGAAAACAAGTGATCGAATGCATGAATATATGCGTGGAGGGACAATATAATGATGATCATCAAAAGTGATGATATTTTCACATGAATATTATGATCATAAGATATGTTAGAAAAAAATTCTCTACATCATATGCATGCCTCAATTTTGAAAGAGATTCTAAGCTATCATAATTTGATACGTTACGCATGATTATATTCCATTTTTGGGAATGAGAATTTCGATTATTATAAATACAAATCTATACCCTAGAGGTGAATGTGACTGTATATATACTTGAACGTATTTTTTGTTGTGAAGATATCACAATCCACCTCTAAAGGAGGTAGAATAATTGGAAGATTGAATATTTCCAAGTTACTATAATAAGAAACACGAATGTGAAAAGTTACCCAAGCATGATGAAATCACATGCCATAATAAATTAAGAGTTTATGATTTATTGATACTAAATTCATGCAATAGTAAACCTGATGTTTACTAAAGAATTTTTGCACATGTTATGATAACTTGGAGTTACTAATACAAATCATTTAATCTATTAACATAAACGATTTGCCATTATGAAGATGCGCATATTGAGTATTAGACATATGTTGAAGAGATAAAAGATTCTTTAAGAATTGTTTATGTCGCTTGTTCTCATGACAAGTTGGTTGGACCAACTAATATTGGGATTAGATCCTTTAAAATCTAAAAATTATAAAAGGTGAATAAGGGTTCGTTCACCTATCATGTGATATGTTGAAAAGATGCATCAATAAGATGATCACATGTACATTCATTGTCAACCTACAGTTTAACATTCATAAAGTTGTTTGCTCAATAAAATTGAGTTAAGAACATAACTTTCAGATTGTATAATCAAGACAATTCATCTTGATGATGATGGTTTGGCATTGAATGCCTTCGATAAATAGCTAAATCATTGCTAATGAGAACAAAGCTTCATGTGTTGGTCTGAAATATGATGTGTTGCATACAATAGCACTTGTATGCATTAGACTAATAGATTATGATTATTTCTTTCCCCTCAATTGGTTCAAGGTCATAAACCAAATATTCCATCTAATTTTTTTTATGTGCGGTATACGATTAATGAATATATCTTGATGCACAAAGATGGATTCCTCAAAGAAGTAGAGGATGTATGTTAGTTTTTCTAACATAAGGGGGAGATTATAAGCAGCTATGAAATATGTTAGGACTTATTATCATATCCTCATTCAAAAGATAATTCAAGTCAAATGCCGAAAGCATCTCATATTAAGCTTCAAGTGCTCCTATTTTGTGTCTCAAAAGAACAAAGTCTATGCATACGTAAAGTGCGGTAGACCAATCGATTACAAATAAAATAATTTTTAAAACGAATAAGGAGCAAATAATCATAATAAGAAGGCAATGTGCGCTTGAAGAGCCTATGGCATAACACTTCATGAAATCTTATGAGAGGTTCTGGTACTTGAAAATAATGAAGTGATGAGTTATCAAAATGTTATGTCAACTTGTGAATCGATACGAAATAATGTATCATCAATATCATTGTTACAATATTAGCGCAATATTGTAAAAGATACGAGGATCTAAATTCTATGTTTATTTAAGCATGTTGACGTAGAAACATTTATCAATTAACATGAAAGGATGCATTTTGGTAAGCATCAAACTTATTTGATTTGCAGTCCAGACTAGAAGATGTCACATACGAAATGCTGGATATTGTCATTTGACAAAAATCTATATAAAAATCCCTAAAGGATTTAAAATGTTTGAAGCATATAAAAGTTTCTGGGAAACTTATTTATAATTCTTATATTGTATAAACTTATAGCTTGAAAATTGTTGGCACTCTTGGAGAGTTTTCAAAAGCAATAGATTATTTGCTGAAATAAGAAATATACCAATTTGGATTGGTTATGAAATACCATATCTTAGTGCAATTGGTGCACTCATGTATCTTGCAAATACTACAAGGCATGATATAGCCTTTTCAGTCAATTTGTTAGCAAGGTATATTTCTTCTTCTACTAGGAGGCATCGAAATGGGATCAAACACATAATCTTATATTATTCTAAAGATTGCAGTATCGATCTTAGTGATTATACTGATGATGAGTATTTATTTAATCCGCATAAATCTCAGTATCAAACATGCAATGTGCTAACATGTGGGGATACTATCACATCTTGGAGATATACAAGACAGTCTATCTATCCACTTTATCAAACCATGCTGAAATAATAGTTATTCATAATGCTAACGGAGAATGTGTATAGTTGAGGTCCATGATACATCTCATTCGAGAAAAATATGGTTTGAAATGTGATAAAGTACCCATGATTTTTATGAAGATAATGCAACATGCATAGCATAACTTAATAGAGGATTCATAAAATGAGATAGGATGAAGCATATTTCTTCAAAGTTTTTCTTTAGACATGAGCTACAAAAGAATGGTGATATTAACGTGCAACAAATTCGTTCTAGTGACAACGTGATTGATTTATTCACCACGTCTCCTCCAATTGCAACTTTCAAGAAGATGGTGAATAAGATCGAGATGCAAAGGTTCAAGGATGTTCTCATTAGGGGAAGTTAATACGCGTTGTACTCTTTTTTTCTTATGAGGTTTTGTCCCAATGGGATTTTCTTGTAAGGTTTGTAATGAGGCAACCTATATGCGTATTATTAGAGATGTGTACTCTTTTTCCTTCATTAGATTTTTTTCCCACTGGGTTTTTCTAGTAAGGTTTTAAGGAGGCACATTATCTATTAATTAGACATTCAAGGGGGGGGGGGGGGTGTTATAAATATATTGCCATATATAGTGAATGTCTATTTTACCATATATAGTGAATGTCTACTTTACCGTATATAGTGAATGACTATTTATGAAAAAATTAGAAACCCCAAGGTTAGTTTTTCCCTATAAATAAAAGAGGTTTCCGTCATTGTAATTCACTCCTCAAGAATTCCTCATGAGAAATAAAGAAGTCTCCTCTCTTCTCTTTCTATTCTTCTTGTATTTACTTTATATTTCATAACAGTAATGAATTGATAATATACATTGTCATACATTTTTTTTTTGGAGTGTTCGTATTCAATTAAATTTTTAACCTTAAGTAAATCTTTAAAAAATTTAATTAATTAGTAGTACCTCTTTTTCATACATTCTTTTAGATTTTGGATAAATTTTTGTTTACAATTAATTTTGTCGGCGACTTCTTTAATCTATAATTTTTTTAATTTAGGTAAGAAATTATAATATTTAACATAACTTTACCTTATATAAAACAAATTCTATAATTCTATATAAATCATGTTTAGACCAAAATTTACAAAAAAACATACATACGCTTTACTTCTACTTTTCCCCCTTACTTTGGTATTGATAATGAATACTCTCCTATAATTTCTCGTGTTTCTCTTTCAGTTGAAAATTTTCGATCAAAAAAATGAAAGAAATAAGCATGTCTCCGTCGAATGAAGTGGTAAAAAAAACTCAAAGGTTTATCTCCCTTTTTCTTTCTTTTTTTATTTAAGTGTCTTAGTTTTGATTATGTTGTTTGACGATATTTTGAAATATTATTCTTAAATTTATGGTTGAATCTTTAATTAAACTTATTTTTTGTTGAGTTTGAAATATTACATTATCATAAAGTGTTAATCTTAATATCCATTTCTTTTATTTGAATCATTAGTATTATAGTTGAATCTTTAATTAAACTTATTATTGGTTGAGTTTGAAATATTACGTTATCATAAAATGTTGAATCTTAGTATCCATAACTTTTATTTGAATGATGAATATATCAAATTTTTCATTCACATAGATAAAAGTTGTTGTGTACTACATACATGACAAAAATTTTGAGTTTTCCTCTTATCAATGTGCATCCATTGAAACGCTAAGAGATTTAACTAGGAGTTTTCCTCTAAACCTGAGAGAAGAGAAGGTTCTACGTACAACTAAATTAAAAGTGTAAAGGGCTTAAAAATATTTTTTGAACTTTTTGTCCTTCATTAAAAGTCTCTGCTTTAGATAAAATCATCTTTTCCCTATTTTTCTAATATTTAAGAGTTAAAATTAATTAAATATTTTATAGTAAAACCTTTCCTTATTAGAAGTCATCAAAATTAATGACAACTAATACCCTTTTCATTAGTTTAAGAATTATAAATCAACGAAAATTGATTTTAAGAAGATTTAAAATTTAGAAAAAAATATGAAAGCGTTAGAATAAGAAAAATATAAGAAATACCAAATTTTTAAAAGTTTTAAGTAATCAAAGATTTTTTAAGAATTTAACGTTAAAAATAAGAAAAGATTTTAAATATAGAAAAATAAAAGAAATAATCATACTACAAACATGGTTCAACTCGATGCGTCTCTCTTAGCCTCAACCAACAAGAAAAAGAGGTATTACATGACAAATACAGAAGTAACGATCTATTAACCACTTGAAACTTCTGGTGGTGAAATATATATGTGCTTATAATAAAATATATGTTATGTTTATATTATTTTATTAAAGTGTGAAGGATCTTTGAGAAGTGATTTAAACTTTTTGCACTTCATAAAAAATCTTCGCAATAGAGAAAATCATCTAATTTTTAATAATATATTGTTATACGTGCGAGGCACTTACAGTTAAACTAGTCTTTTATAAAAACACCACTATACCTTGTTACTACCTCTTTCGAAAGAGAAGAAAGAGGTGCTTCACTGATTGCCTGAAGAAGACAAATTAGGACCTCCGAGGGGATATGTAAACAAATTTTGACAAGCTTGAGAAACGCACCATGAAGGAGTCACTCAATTTATATACTATTTTTTTAATTTATGATGTGTTTTTTGCTGTTTGACTCTCAAATATATAACGATATTGTTCCATTATATTTGTTAAAAAGTAATGTGAGTAAAACTTAATGCAACGCAAATGTATTTTTATTTATGATGTTTTGCCCGTAAGTACTGCAACATATTTCTTATTTTTGATATTACAAACTTATGATTATTTTTAATAGTTTTAAAAACTTATTGTTGGTGTAATATACCACAATTTATAATAATTACAGTTGAAATAACAAAATGAACAAATATTGAAGAAAATACGATAATCTTCTTTTTGGCTGAGGAGCGGATATCTTGCTCTCTTTAAGGAGATTCAAACCCGCTGCAGCATAATCTGCACCTATCCAGTAGTATATCTCTTGACTTGTCCCCTCTAAGATACAACAACCCATCAATATTGTACAACTCAAGTAACTCCGAATTAATTGAAGAGTTCAAAGCTCCACCACAGGAACACCTTCCTTCAACATATATTTACTCTCTTTGTAGAGTGAATATATTTAAAGACTTAGAATATTTTCTTTGTCTCAACTCTTTCTTTCACTAATATAATAACTCTTTTTTGTATAGTGAATATAGTTGTAGACTTAGAATAGTTTCTTTGTCTCAACTCTCTCTTTCACTACTACACACTATAATCCTTTTCACACTTATCATATTTTCTTGTCCATACAATAACATGCAAGATCACCTCTATTTATAGGTGAGGAATTCATCCTTGTATTGAATAAGAAGAATATGGTATAGTAAAGTGGGTACATGAATAGTCTATAGGTTACAAATTTTATAAGAGTTACAAGAGTAATGAGGTAAACGAATGGTAGATGTTACAAGAACTAAATGTCACATCCTACCATAAATAATCAGTAAAATAAAGTATTAGTGGTTATAAGAGTTACGCAAAGTAAATACACACTTTTACTCTTAATAATATTTCACTAATGTTCATTGGAGAAGTGCAACCATCAACAACACACTCTGTCATTTGATATAATGCACTTTAATATAATTAAAATATTAAAATGCTCTAACATTCCCCACTCATTTTAATATTCAAATAAGAGAGTTCTTCACCAATTTAATTGAAGGAGATCATTATACATAATGAAGGTGTGCTCTGCATTGAACCTCCACATAGTAAAACAATAAACTTTACTTCAGAGTAAATAGTGGTCTCGGACTGGAACTATGACTGCTTAAGGAAAATAAAGTATAACTGCTTACTCACAACAATCAAGATATTGACATAAGTTTTAATAGCCTGCACATTATGGCCATGTGCTATCCCGATTTTTTATGAGTATTTTTGAGAATAAGCCCCATTCTCATAGGAAACGATCTACTTCCACACTCATATAGATGAAATTTGTCAAGGGTGGTCCTATAATTTTGACACCCCACTCATACGTGATACAAAGTAACTTCATTAAGAGTTCTTAGAATCAACCTTCACAAATTATTACAGGAACAAAATGCACTCACGTCATAGAAAGGATTAAATAATAATTCATCTCACACAAAGTCATTATATGATTCGTTCTTCCCATTGAGCCTGGTTATAGGATCTCTAGTCCCTAGGTTGAGTTTTCTCATATAAGACTCATGATTTTTTATAGGTTTCCTTCCTCCCCCTCGATGCGTTTCAGACCTTTTATCTTGCCAAGGCCTAGTTCATCTACAAGATTATCACAAAATTAACACAATTAATATTGGTATACCATTGATCAACATGATCTCACAATATTGCATTTTTCTCCTTATGGTCTGAATTTACCATTATAATAATGGTTTATGCTCTATCAATAAATTTTGGTGTTATCACAATAACTCAAAATTAGAGAAATTAATTTCTCAACATAAAGTGATTGATCAATTTACTTTTTTACTAGTTAAGCTAAAAAGGTTAGTTCAACCTCCATAATTGAGTTAGTAAATCATAATTTATTCTTTATTCCAGTAAATAGCACCAAGTTATTTTTTCATTTTTCCATCAAAAATACTTTCAAGTACAACAGGATTTATTTTAATAAAACAAGCCACATTTTTATTTCAAGTAAATATACCTAATTTTGCTTGTATAACCTGCTTAAGAACTTTTATATAATTTTCGGCCAAGTACAATTAGCCACATATCTCATATTTTATTAGGCTAGTAAACTCCTTTTATTTTCTCACACAACTTTCACATATTTAAATTAAAAGGAGTTGCATGGCTCATATAATCAATAAAATATATTTCACAATTTTTTTCCATCACAATGTGACATGTCAAGGAAAAGTTCATCACATGATTTATTAGGTATTTTTCATTCCTAGAATGAAATTTATCTCACCCAAATATTTAATGTCAAATGGCTACTGAATATTTTTTATCCTTTATTTGATAATATGTTAAAGCCATATTTAAAGACATTAAGTCACTTGAGAAAATTGAAGGAAAGGTGTCTTTTAAGTCTTGAATGAAGGATTGGTGACATTGACCAACAGATAGGGTCAAACATCATTAGAAAACTTGATTAAGTTAATTGTGGACTTGATTAATATTTTCAAAACTTTCTAATCTTTTCAAAAATACAAATCAACCCAACCCACACCCCTCTTCAATCCTAATCAACCACTCTCTCTCTCCAGCTTCTCCCAACCAACAATTCTGCAAAATTTCTCCCTTCAACCTCTGGCGATAAATAGTGAGCGAGTTCCTTTTCGACTTTCAACCATCAATCGACGTGAATACTTCTCCGGTGACAACAAATTTGAGTTTTTCGTCCTCCCATTTTTTTTTCACAGGTAAAAAATTATGAAGAAATAGAGGAACTTAAGTCAACCACTCTTCTGGTATTGAAATATGGACTGAATAAAACCCTAATTTCTGGTATTTCTGTATTTCTTTTTCTCATTGTTGTACTGTTGATTCAAATTTATTAGTGATTTTTTGTCACAGTTGATGTTCTTAGTGTGTATGTGTGTGTGTGTGATATATTGGTGTTGCTAGGTTGATTTATTTTTTGTATTGGTAGAAATGGTATTGCAACAGTTGAAACATCTAATGTAATAGATGAAACATATGATGCAACAGATGAAAATCTGATGCAAGAGATTAAAAATCTGATGTAACTATAAAATATGATGTAACAGTGAACAATCTAACAGAACATTCATCTGTTGCGACAGCCGACTCTTCTAAATAATATTGATCCAACAGATAACTAATTAGTGATCTATTTTTATTCTTTCTAACTATTTACTCTTCATTTTAAAATCTGATGCAACAGATTAAAAATCTGATGCAACTATGAAAATCTGATGCAACAGGTGAACAATCTAACAGATCATTCATCTGTTGCGACAGACGACTCTTCTGTTTGGAAGAAATCTAAACAATATTGATCCAACAGATAACTAATTAGTGATCTGTTTTTATTCTTTCCAACGGTTTACTCTTCATTTTACAAGAGATTAGGACTGTTTTTATTCTTTCCAACAATTTACTCATATAGGTCGGTTAGCTGTTGCAACAGATAACATACCTGGTGCAATAGATTAGTGATCCGTTTTAATTCTTTTCAACGGTTTACTCACCCATTGTAATAGGTCGGTTATATGTTGCAACAGATAAAATACCTGGTGCAACAGATTAGTGATCTATTTTTATTATTTTCAATGGGTTACTCATCTATTGCAACAGGCCAGTTATGTGTTGTATCATATAAAATATCAGGTGCAACAGATAGTTCTATTTTCACGGTTCCCACGTATTACTCATCCATTACAACAGATCAGTTATATGTTGCAACAGATAACATACATGGTGCAACAGATTAGTTATCTGTTGGAACTGTTATATTACTGTTATACATTAATCAATTATAATCTATGTTATGTTCCTGTTAATTTACGATAACATGGCTCCCAAAATAAAAGAAACCAAATCAAATCCAAGTAAAGGTATGGATAAATTACTGTGGCATGCCTGTTTGTTTTGGTTGGGAGGAGTTTGCCATAGTTACCAAACTAAAATGTTATCCTTCTTCTCTTTCTTAAGTTATACCTACTCTGACCCAAAAAAAGCACCCCGCATACCCAAAAAAGAAAAAGGCAAGTCGAGTGATCGTGATGACCTGGTGTCCATTGTTGGTCCAAGCTTCAAAAATAAAAATCTGATTGAAGCGTTGAAAGGTAAAAGACTTTAAAAGAAGTACAAGCAATCATTGTGCTTGGTTTGGTTTGTACATAATATTCTTTGTGCGAGAGACGTTAACAACAACATAAGCCTCGATTTAATAAATCTCTCCAAGGATCTTGAGGCATTTAACCGCTATCCTTGGAGTTATGAAAGCTTCAAAATGACTGTCGAATATTTGTTGACTCCGTTAACGCCAAAAATAGTCAACTTATATGGTTTTCCATGGGCCTTCATGGTAAATATTTCTTTTATCATGATATGATTCATCATTTTTTTATTCAATAATGCTTTTAATTTATTGGCGTTATGTTATAGGCTTGGGCATTTGAAGTCATTCCTTATTTGAGACAACAAGTGAACTACCAGGAAGAAGTTTCCTGTCCAAGAATTCTGAGATGGTTGTCGGCCAAAACCGATAAAAATGCAAAATTTCTTGATCTTTTCAATCCCTCCAAGGAAGCAGTAAGTCCAATTCTAATTAAGTTTTTATTTTAATTAATGATTAAATAATTTCATCATCATTCTTAATATATGTACCAATTTATTTTAGATTGTCCATCCGTGGCTTGTTCTAACCAACTGAGAGTTGAAGATGCCATTTTTTCTGTGCAAACTTTATCGGACCCTAAGGTCGTTGATGGAATAAAAAATAGAATTATTTGAAGCAATATCCATCATAAGAAAAATAATTTTAGAGGGTGGGGATAATGATGATCCTCTTACAGTATTTGAAACAATAGGCCATTATAATTATGATCATAATGGTTGTACAAATTTTTCTAGATTTTTCCGCATCTAGCGAATGTTCTTCATGCAAATGTCAAGACTGCAAGGCAAAACACGATGGAGTGATTAATGTTATTAATACATTAACTGCTTCTATAAAAGAAATGACATCTAAGAGGGGTGTTATTCCATCAAAGAGGATTTCATATCTAGACACTCCACCAGAGATCAAGGCGGCTAAGAGGAGAAGGAAAGACACTTCTAAGGTATCATCAATCATAAAAAAAAGCAAGATTGCAATGCCTCTGTCTTTGTCTTCCATCGATGTTCAGTGTGCAAAGGCCACAGAAGAGCAGCATGAGCTAAAGAAGGTGAATGTACATCATCTATTCCAAAAACAAATAAGCACATATCTGTTTCAACAGATGATACATCTGCTGAAAATTATCAAAGAGATGTATACATCTGTTACAACTGTTGTCTAACCTGTTGCATCAGATTCGTTATCTGTTTCAACAGATGAGTCTTATATTGTAGTAAATGGGTCATCTGTTTGAAATTATCGTACTGCTCTGATTTACCTGTTCGAATTTATCCCAACAGATAATCCATCTGATACAACGTGAGAATCATCTGTTGCAACCGATGGAAAATCTATTGTATATCTCTACTTAGCATTGATAATTTTGGCTTTCCAGGTAGATGTCACAACTACTTCCGAAGAGCATAATATGACAGTTAATAATCCATCAAATGCTTCCAAAGATGAAGAAAAAATGGAGCCTATTAGTTTGGAAGAACGAAAGAATTACCTGTTTGAAGGGTTAAACATATCGGACGAAGCTCCAAAAAAACTAATATAGTTGATCTACGACTATTCAAAATGGATTACCGATGGACTGTTAAAGCATCATGTCGAATGATACATAAATCAATTTTATGGATATTGGTTTATACAATTCTTGTTGTAAGAACCTAACATTAACACATATAAATCATCATGTAGAAAACAAAATGACGAGCGCTACAAAGTGAACGAATCGAGTCTTGGTTTTGATATGTTTGACTTTGTTATTGCACATCCCAAAATGAAGAATTGATTCTATTTGATGTCATAGCCCCAAACTTGTTGGAATTATGACGTTTAAAGGCCATATATATTACTATTAATTAATACTTTATTTAATTGCATCTGTGTATTGATTTTTCATCACGTAATCCAAAATATTTGATAATATGTGCAGCACATCGATGCCATTTTTTACTACCTTCGAAAGAAGTCCAAGTTACAAATACAAGAACAATATAGATACACAACAAGCAATTGTTTGTACAAAGTTTACATCAATAATGCCTATGATAGGTATTGTCAACAACAACCGGAAATTTCCCGAAATGAGGAATGCTTAATCAACATCATCAAAGGTTTTAGCATTCCGGCTGGCTTACCTTAGTATTTGGTCGACGAAGTGTACATCCCAATCAATTGTGGTATGAATTCCATTGGGTGTTGGCTGTCATCATTCTAAAAGAGAGGCGCATCCAAGTTTATGACTCGATGTCGCGAAGGAGATGTTCCGGGACGTTGTCTAAGATATAAAAGCTGGCCAAAATATTGCCTACTAACCTTGATATGAGTACTTTTTTGGATCAAAAGGTTCGTACTGATTGGTCGACGATTGAAGCATACCAGGATAAAATGACTAATCCATTTGATGTACAATATGTTAACGAAATTGTTCAACAAACCATTGGTATCCTGTAAGTTTAAGTGTCATGATTTAGTTTTATTTCACAATGCTTGCATGAACTGCAAGATATGGATTATCTATTTTTTTATAACGCAGGGATTGTGGTCCTTATGTTGCCACCTATGCCGAGTTTTTGAGCGATGGATTACAAGTACCAAATGATGGACTTGATTCCGAATTACTCTGCAAAAGATATGCTGCTCTTTTATGGAAATATGGACGTAACCGAAGTTAAATATCCATGACGACCAAAGCTGAATTCCATAGCACTAGATGAAGAACAACTTGTCCATATTGATTAGATCTTTATAGCTCGAGTCCGTCAATGTAATAACCTATCCTCATTGGTTTAACTTGTTGATTTATTTGTAGAGTAGATCGTTTGTACTCATAATGATTTTTTTTACATTTCATTTATTTGTTAAGTTATTTTATTTCATGTAATTTTCGAAGGCTTCAATTTATTTTATTCTATCTATGAATATAATTAATTCTGAGTTTTGAACATGTTAATTAAAATGGAGTACTAGATTCAAATATCGCAACAGATAATACATATGCTGTAACAGACGACATATCTTATCAGACAGATTTAGACATATGTTGCAACATGAGATGCAACACATAGGTTATCTGCTGGAAATTATATAATAGGTCTTCCTACTTTTTTTATTTGCTCCAACAGATTATCAATCAGTTGTGGCAGATAAGTTATATGTTGTAACAGATCATAATTCTGTTGCGACAGACAGATGGGGAACATCTGCATAACGCAGCAGATAACCAACCTATTCCAACAGATAATTAATATATCACAACAGGTACTATATCTGTTACAATAGATATAAAATCTGTTACATTATAAAAATTCAACTTTCCCGGACATAAAAATTATCGCCCCTATATGTATAGTGAATTGGCTTGAAATAAAAATTTGTTATCGTGTTCATCTCTGTCTTTGTACATGTTCTTTTTTATACACGGGCTCTAACCATTTAGTTAGTACCCCATATGGCCAGACCTATTGCATCTTTCCCACAACAGTGTCACACATACCCATCATTTGTGTGTTGGTCAGTAAACACTCCATGCATGCAAGCAATTACGGCCTGCACGCTGCACCGATTGTATTTTTTGAGAGCTGGATGTTCTTATTTTGACCTTCAAAAACCAATGATTCCTTCACTAAGACTTCAGCTGGCAAATGATCCATCATCTTACTCTGCGTCAACAACTTGGGCAACAACTTTAAGAGTGGCTGCATGTGGGTTAAAAACGTCTTCTCATTGAACACAGGTAAGTTGCAGTCATAAACCTTAATCTTTCATATAGTAGTATCTCAACAGTGAGAAAATGGGTGACATCCACGTTCATGATTGCAAGGATTCTCTTTTCCTTGGTCCAGCTCTTGCCGTGTGGATATGACCTCTTCCCTCTAACATATTTAATTGCTTCTTCATCCTATTGGAATGTAGAAACTAACTGATCAAATCCCAGGCCACTGGAATCAGCTAGATTATGAAGATCAACGTACCTATCTTTCAAATTATTGTAGAAGTTGAGGTCCATTATCCTATCAGCAGCATCATAAGCATCTGGGTACGCTAATTGTCTGCCCCTCATGAGGCAGAGAATTTCATCAATATACTGTGCTATAATAAGATAATTTTTAAATAGGTTAATAATTGTAAAAAATAAAAACACAATGGAAAGAATCTGATGCAAAGGGTTCTCTGAATCAGTTCACAGATTACCCAGCCAACGCAACTTATGCAATAGATGTGTATTATGTTGCAACAGAATACCAAGCTGTTGCAACAGATTACACATTTGCTGTGTAGATTCTTCTTCATGGAGTAGATTGGAAGGGTAGGTTAGCAAAAGTAAACTTACCTTGTCCGCGTACCACGCGCACATATTTGTCATATTCGAGAAGTCTTTGGAGGCAAATGAATGCATAGTGTATTCTTTTTGAACCTTCATCTTGATGAATTCTTCCAGTTCCTTCTTCTTCTACTTGCCAAGTGCCGCAACTATGTCCACCTTCTTCGATGGCTCCTGAACTTCAACAACTATTAGAGCGGGGGGAGTTGCATTTTTTGCTGATTTCAGAACGGAGAGAATTTATCTAATTTTTATTCTCTTCCTCCTAACCTCCATTGTAGGAGTGCATGGCTCCTTCACCTCATTGGATGGTATGACATCCCTCCTGGATTTCAACTCCTCCGCAGCTTTAGTAATAGCCTCTAGCTTTTCGAGGAATTTATCCTCTCTATCCTTGCACACCTTATATTTGTAATGAGAACATGGGGGTGAGGATGGGTGAGAGGGACCACTTTAAGGGTGGAAGGGACCGGTATAGGGGTGGGAGGGAGGACCTGTGCAAGGGGTGTTTTCAAACATATTTATTTTTTGCTGAGCACCAACATGCTCATAATCACGACTGGCAGCAGAAGCAGAAGCAAGATGGTTGCCACCATCACAAACAACTCCATCAGCAACACCCCTAGAAGAAGCACCCGAATCTGTTGCATTTTGAGTTAGGTCGTGAAGAGCTTCAAGATTAGACTGACCTTGCCTAACTGCTCTTTTTATGGATGTTGCTCCATCCAATTCCTTCTTTATTAACTCCACCGTTGGGTTTTCTTTTGTATCAACAAAACCAAGAGTACGAAAGAATACATCCCCAGCTCATCAATGGTAGGCACGATCCAAGGATGCACAACTTATAAAAAAACGACAGGAGGAATTTAAATCATGTAATAATAATTTACTGTTAGTTGGGTTACATGGGGATCGGTTTATGTTAACACAACCAACTTATGCAACAGACGATCTAGCTACCGCAACAACTGATATATATGTTGAAACAGATTGATAATATGTTGCATCAGAATACCCATCTGTTGCATAATTTACAGTAGATGGGTAATCTGTTGAGTAGGGTTCAGAGAATATAGCAACATATGGTTAATCTGTTGTGAAATATGGATTGTCTGTTGCAACAGATTACCCATTACACCAGTTATAGTTGACGGGTAATCTCTTGCAATAGTTGGAACATCTGTTTCAATATCTTTCTTTGAGGAAAATCATTTTAGTTGAAAGAAGACGTACTGCATCATCCGGAGGGTTAAAGAGATCAGCCTCGTTAATATTTTCTTTTCTGCTCTCTACTGCAGCCAACCACCTAAGGATCGTTAAATGAGAAACCTTATCCGGGTAATTCGTGAAATACTTTCGGAGGGGAGGAATGACTTCACATGCCCAAGCCTAAAAACTATAAACAGGAAACAAGCAAAAAAAAAGTCACAAGTATATTCAATATAAATTAATGAATGAGTAAAAATAGTGATCAATTTTACCATGAAAGCCCAAAAAAAGACGTATAATATGGTCGTCCTTGGCTTTAGCTCTTTCAGTAAATATTTGACAGTCAAGCAATAGTTGTCATAGCCCTAGGGTTTATCGTTGAATCTCCCAAAATCATCATCAAGTGCCAACAAATCACGTTCTATAACTTTCTTGACGTCTCTTGCCAATAAAATAGAATGGACAAACCAAACTAAGCACTATTTCTCCCTGTAGTGCTTTGGTATGTCTTTATTCTTGAGATCCGCTAGCAAATACTTCACTTTGTAGCTAGGTCCAACAATGCCCAACAACCCATATTTTTTTACCTTGCATTTGTTGGACCCCTTGTGGGGTGTTTTCTTGATGGCAGGTTTTTCTGGACGATCGCACCTCAAGCCCGACACAATGGCAAACTCATTCAATCCAAAACAAATTGGCATGCCATAGTAGTTGATCCAGAATTTATCCATCTTATTTCTGTTGTCCTTCGGACCTCCATCATCCCCCGCATACATGATCCTGCGCTTGAGAAGGCCATATACCATGATCATTGAGAAACGGAGAGGGCGGGTCCCAGACAGCTCAAGAAAGTGTGCAAAGCAGCTCTTCTTAAAAAGTCCATCTATGTTTTCCTTCTTCATAATACTCCTAAGTTCGTCAAAAGGTTTTCCCAACTGACATTTAAGGACAAGATCACCAAATACTGTATTAGGGTTATTTATCTGCATCGCAACTCGAAACTTGTCAATACTAATGGTTTTAACAAAATCATGCTGGAATTTCAATATTATTTCACGCCCCATTGGTGAGGAGAACTTATCACTTTCCTCGGCTTTATTTTGCCCTGACTGAGATTGTTATGGAAGTTCCTCCGAATCTATCTGTACTCTAGCCTTTTTTGTTTGGTGATCAAAAGTTGATCCACTTTCTCCACTTTCTGTTTCTTTTCTTTTGGGAGACATCTTTTCACTACAAACAAAAGAACAGCAAAAAATACATTGCATTTGATGTCTGCATAATTTTTTTAAAAAAGGTGAGACAAATTTCAATAAATTATTCTTACCACATAACCAAAAAAATACTCCAACGTACAACCCATTAGTTGGAACAGATGGGGAACCCGAATTTGTTTGAAGACCTATTTAATATCTCCCCACAAATATTCCACCTGTTGCAACAGGTGGAGAAATTTCAATAAATTATTCTCTGCCACATTACAAAAAAATACTCCAACGGATAATCCATCAGTTGGAACATATGGGAAATCTATTTGAAGACCTATTTAATATCTCCCAACAGGTCTTCCACCCGTTGTAACAGATGGACCACCACCACTACAACCAATGTCACGACCAATGCCACCAAGATCACCACCAATGCCACCAATACTAATACCAACACCAAGACCACCAACACCACCACTAAAAAATACAAATACCAACACCACCAACAATACCACAAATACCATCCAACAATACCACGACAGTCAATAAAATACTGAGAGAAAAACTAGGGTTTTCTCGGGTGCTTCCTACTTTTTTAGCATCAAAACTTAAAATTATTAACCCATTCTTGAAGATAATACAACTAAAAGTCTTCTTTTTTATCATTAACTAAAAATCCCTATTTTTTAGAATAAAGAACAAATGTAGAACTCTTCTCAAACTCTATTACATACGAAGATAGAGAAAATAATGGATACAAGTGGGAATGAAGTCAAAAAAAACAACTATATGTAGTCGTAAATGGGAAGAAAATCGACCTGTTTTGATGGGTTGAGCAATATGTTGAGTAGTTGTTGTTTGTATTATTTGTATTGTTGAGAGGAAGAGGACACCCCGAGAGAGAGAGAGAGAGAGAAGAGCGAGAACTTAAGATTTGAAATAAAAAGTTTTTCACGCAAATGGATGATTTTTATGTGTTGATTTGTAATTTTGGGAAAGAATGACAAGTTTTGAAATTGCTAACTTGGTCTGAATTGATCTTAATTAATTTTAAAAATTTTAAAAGATATAGTTTTTAAAACATTGAGTTGATGAGAACTCATTTCTAGTCAGAGTGATCAATCGATGACTCGGGTCAGGATGAATGCAATACCAGCGCCATACAATTGCAAAGACTCGATTGGATTTATAGTTGACCCTGTGAGCTCATTCATTTATCCTTAGTTCCACCTAAATCAACTTAGGTACTATTATTATCCTAACATTGAGTTGATGAGAAATCATTTCAACTCAGAGTGATCGATGGATGACTCGGGTCAGGATGAATGCAATACCAACGCCATGCAATTATAAAGACTCGATTGGATTTGTAGTTGACCCTGCGATCTCATTCATTCATCCCTTGTTCCACCTAAATCAACTTAGGTACTATCACTATCCTAACATTGAGTTGATGAGAACTCATTTTAACTCAGAGTGATTGATCGACGACTTGGGTAGGGATGAACACAATACCAATACCATGCAATTGCAAAGACTCGATTGGATTTATACTTGACCTTGCGAGCTCACTCATTTATCTATAGTTCCACCTAAATCAACTTAGGTACTATCACTATCCTAACATTGAGTTTATAAGAACTCATTTCTACTCAGAGTGATCGATCGATGACTCGTGTCGGGATGAACACAATACCAATGCCATGCAATTTCAAAGACTCGATTGGATTTGTAGTTGACCCTGCGAGCTCACTCATTCATCCTTAGTTCCACCTAAATAAACTTAGGTACTATCACTATCCTAACATTGAGTTAATGAGAACTCATTTCAATTCAGAGTGATCAATCGACGACTCGGGTCGGTATGAACGCAATACCAATGTCATGCAATTGTAAAGACTCGATTAGATTTGTAGTTGATCCTGCGAGCTCATTCATTCATCCCTAGTTGCACCTAAATCAATTGCTATGAAATATGTTGCAACAAACGACTAAGCTGTTAAAAATTTTCAAACAGGTACATATATGTTGCAACAGATGACATATCTAATTTAATTATCAAATAGATATTTGTATTTATTGTGATAGATGACTGAGCTATTGGAAATTTTCAAAAAAATATTTGTATCTGTAGTAACAGATGACATATCTAATTTTATTAATTATCAAATGAACATTTTCATCTGTTATCACAGATGACTGAGCTTTTGGGATTTTTAAACAAATATTTATATCTGTTGTAACAGATGACTGACCTGTTCAGATTTCTAAATAGATATTTATATACGTTGCAACAGATGACATATCTGTTTGAAAATCTTTTTATCTCTTTTAATTTTAGAGCAAGAAGTTTCTGGTCCGAGTAGATAATATCAAGTACTAGTACTTACTACTAAAGACGGTAAAAAATATTTCTTGGATATCTCAAAAGTGAGTTCATTGAGCAGTTTTGTCTTGTTTTTTAATGTCAGTAGTCTTAGTCTTCCTCGTACCCCTCAAATTATTAATGAAATTAATGAATATTAATTAATGAATATTAAAAACCACCACGCCTACGTACATAATACATCTATAAAAATTATTACATCTCTTCCTTTAGCTGCAGTTTATTTTATTCAACTCTCATTTTTTTCTCTCTCCTCTTTAGGGTCACAACCTTTTTCCTCTCTTTTCTCTTCTTTTCTCATAAAGATCTTTTCGAATCTAAACCCATCCATATATTTCCTCGACTTAAATTTCTATTTTGATTCCCTTTTTGATATTAAGGTATGGTTCATTATTGCTCTTTCATTCTCGTCTTCTTCTTTGCACGTTATTTACATCTACTTTTTTATTTAATTACTATTTACACATATCATATTTATTAAAAAAATTTTAAGGAACTTGTAAGTGTTGAATAAACAATCCAAGAATTTTTATTACAATATGAGAAAAAAGTCATCTGTTGGGAGAAGTTTAAAAGCCTTGTTGGCAGTTTCATTTTTTTGTATGTATTTTATTTGTTTTATTATTGTTGATGCAGTTATTGATATTGGTGGTGGGGTTGGCGTTGTTGGAACTTGTGGTGTTGTTAATGGTTTTGGCACAAAAGATGTTGTTTCTTTGCTGTTAATGATGTTGTTGGAACAAATATTGTTTCTTTTTCTTTGATGTTTATGCTGTTGTTGATGTGTAATAGATGGAGAAACTGTTGGAACAAATAAAACCACTAGAAAGGCTGGTTTGATGTATTCCATCAGACTCTACATCTGTTGTAATAGACTCCACATTTGTTGCAACAGACTCCACATATGTTGCAACAGACTCCACATCTGTTACAACAGACTCCACATCTGATGAAACAGATGGACAATGTTCTTTTTATGACATTAATTTTTTTCCTCTTCTTTGTAAATATAAGGAACTGACAGTTGATCAACTTTTGATGGACTATCTCAAGAGGCTGCAGTAAAGATGGGATCAAAGGAATAAGCTGCTTGTAGATAGAACTACTTCATATGTGGGAGGTATGTATTACTGATAATGTTATCGTGGAAACACACATAGAGTGCACTGATTTTGTGAATGATGTTTTTACTGATTAGTCATAGATCGTTCAAACAAGATATCTGTAATTTTACAGTTAAGTTTGGTAGGTCCAAATTGATAAGGCTGAGGGACCATGAATATGGTTCTGATACTGTTAAGATTTAATGTCAGTTGTTGCTCATGTTTATTTGTCAAGCATTGTGAAGGGATCTAATTTTTGTGTCATTGTAAAGAGATTCAATAGTGATTGGACTAACTTTTAGGGTGCATTGGACCCTTAGAGGGCCTTCGAAGCTTAGCATTGCATCTAATAAGAACAAAAAAATAATATATTTATTTCCCTGGCCAAAATTTATATGGCTGGGTTGCTCACTCGGGGTGATGATTTTATGCCAGAATATGTGGTAGAAGAATGCTTTCGAAGGAAAATAGGTGGTTGATAGAAGACTATATCATCTGAGAGCTAATTGAAAAAGAGACATAGGGTAGAAAGTAACTTCTAACGAATTTGGACGGTGGAATTATCTTAACAGATGTGAGATCTGAATCAAGTGCAAATATGAAAGCGTATCCGGTAATGTAATTACATCTATTATGTCTATAAAAGAAAAATAATGCAGATGGACACTTTGCTAGGGAGCTGCGTGGTCTGGATTATCACCTAGATAGAAAATAGGAGAAGACCAATTTGATAAATTAGTAAGCATGGAGTTACGTAGCATGTGATTTAAACTGGCTCTACCAAGCCTATCAAATGTTACGTAACTCCAAGCTCATTACCCTATCAAAATAATATGCCCGAGTTTTCTACCTAGGTGATAATCCCGACCATGCATCTCCCTAGCAAAGTGTCCATCTGCATTATTTTTCTTTCAGAGACACAACAGACGAAATTTCATTACTGGATACACTTTCATTTTTGTACTTGATTCAGATTTCGCATCTGTTAAGATAATTCCATTGGCCAGATTCGTTAGAAGTTACTTTCTACCCTGTGTCTCTTCTTCAATTAGCTCTCAGATAATATAGTCTTTCATCAACAACCCATTTTCCCTCGAAAGCATTCTCCTACCGCACCTTCTGGCATATAATCATCAACCTGAGCGAGAAACCCAACCATATAAATTTTGGCCAGGGCAATAACTATATTGGTTTTCTATTCTTGTTTGATGAAGTGCGAGGCTTCGAGGGCCCTCTAAGGGTCCAATGCATACTTAAAGTTAAGTCCAATCGCTATTGGTTCTCTGCAGTGACGACAAATATTGATCCCTTCTCAAAACTTGACACGCATAAACACGAGCACCAACCGTCAGTAATTCGTAACAAGGTATCTGCACCATCTCCATGAGGTCCTCGGCCTTATCAATTTTGAACCCATCAAACTTAAAGGTACAATACAAGATCTTGTTTGAATGATCAATGTCTAATCAGTTAAAAACTGCATTCACAAAAACATTGTACTTTGTGTGTGTTATCCCGATAACTTTATCAGTAACACATACTTAACTCCCACACATATGATAGTGAATCCATCTACACATACCTTTTTATTCCTAGCCCACTATGGCTTAAATTCAATAAACAGATGACACAACTGTTTATATTGTCAATCAATTAGAGATATCTGTTACGACAGTGATCAACCTGTTGCAGAAATCAAACAAATATATACATCTATTGCAAAAAAATTTCCAGTATGTTGTAAGTTATGTAACAGAAAGAATATATTTTGTAACAGATTACCCATCTGTTAGATTTATTTTAAAGCAATTTTCTTTTCTTTTCGAGATACAATAATTTAAAAATAGGTCTCACCTTAAAAATATGGATGATCCAAATTCGTACAAGAATATTCATATCGAGTCCTTGAGTTAACTTCAAAGACAGTTTGATTGATGAACTCCAGAGAGATATTTGGCTGACTTTGGAGCAAGGCTGCCGGATGAATGAAAGATGTCTGATTGACAATAATAATAGTAGTAGTAATAATAATTAGGTAATATTTTTTATTTTAGCGATTATTTTCCTCTTTTTGTATATCAAATCTACCCAAGGAATTCAAAAATCTATGAGCATTCATTTCATTTTGTTGTCGACTTTGAATTTTTAATTCTTATTTAGTATTTAATAATAATCATTTTATTTATTCCTTATTCTCCACATGTCGATGGTTGGTGGTAGGGATTGAGCAGCAATTTGTGTCAACAGTTAGAGGTTAATCTGCTACGACAGATCAATCATATGTTGCACCTGACGGTTATTAATAAAAAAGGGCTATTATTATTATTGAGAGGGTGAAAAAGAAAGACATGACTTGGAGTTCCGATTATTCAATATGAAAAATGTTTCATAAATAAATAATAAACACAATTTATAATCACAATTTTAATAACTGATCTGACTTTTCAAAGATTTTATTATTTAAATTATTTATTATATAATAAAATTATTATTATTTTATTAAGGAATTTGAAAAGGTATTTTTTTTATATATAAAATAAAAAAGTAAGCAAATTTGGATTAATGATATGATGATAAGTTATTTTTTAAAAAAAGGTAGATTATATGTTGGAATAATTAAATTATCTGATGCAACAGGTTCACTATGGTTGCAGCAGATGATATATCTGTTGTCACAGATGATTTATCTGATGCAACCTATATCGAGTCATAACTCAATAAAAGCAGTTCTTGAAAAGAACTAATTAATAATAATAATATGAAAAGTCATGACTTATCATAATATTTCTTAATTTAATTGATTCATTACTTTTCACATTAATAAAAAATATAATTAATAAATAGAGGTGAATAGTTAGATTATATGTTGCATCAGATAACATATCTGTTGCAGCATATTTTATATTTGTTGCAACAGATAATATATTTGTTGTCACAAATGTGTTATCTGATGCAGCAGCTATAGAATCTGTTGCCACAACTCAATAAAAACGGTTCTTCAAAAGACTAATTAATAATAATAATCTAAAAAGTCATAACTTATATCACAATATTTTTTTTTAATTTAATCAAAAATTTAATTAATGTATGGAGGTGAATAGTCGCGCCTTTTTACCTCTTATTCAAATTCAATCCTCTATAAATAGGTCCGTCCTTATTCAATCGTTCATTCAAATACACACTCTATTTATTTATTGCATCTCGTCTTTCATATTACACTCTAGAAGATAAGCTTATGGTTGACCCAGTGTGGGACGTTGCTTTTCTGCAAGACGCCGTGAATGAACTTCAGAATCAAGTTCGTGATCTGCAATGGGAATTGGGAGGAGTTAGATCAAGAATGCTTTGCAAATACGCAGGATGAGAAGCTGGCAATGATGATGCTGATAATAATAATAATAATAATAATAATAATAATTAGATTATTATTTTTCCTTTAGTCTATTATATGTATTTTTATTTGTTTAATAAATAAATTATGTTTGATCTTTGATGTTTTAATCCATATTTAATTTTTATTCTGTCTATTATCTTCTCAACAAATATTTCCACGATTCGACGTAAAAAGGAATAATTTAGAATCCAGTAGCAATGGCAAGATATATTTGTTGGGTTTGTGGCAGGGGTTGATTTATGTTGTTTCAAATAGATTAATTATTCGTTGCAACAGATAATTAGTCTGGTGCAACAGATAAATATTCTGATACAACAGATAATATAATGATGCAATAGATAAATAGTCTGATGCAATAGATAATATGATGATGCAACAGATAAATAGTCTGATGCAACAAATTACTTATCTGATGCAATAGATGATTGATCCTTTTAAATTGTGGGCACTTGTATTGGATTCATAATCGGGGTTCTATCCATTGTTGGAAAAACAGAAGTGTACCCAAATGACAAATACGAATAAAAATCATAATTTTACTTACCAAAGTAACCTATGAAGTAATGCCAAAGTGGAAAGTGATGTAGTAAACAAAATTTGACCTACGAAATTGGTCAGATCGCAGCAGTAGCGCTGTACCAAGAACAACAACAATAACCAAAAATGATCGACCAGAAGAAGATGAAGCAGAAGATGATGAATAAAGCAGCAGAAACAGAAACAATTAACAACAAAAATAACTAAGAGAGAGAAAACAACAATGGATGAGAAGAGAGAGAAAGCTAGCTTTTTTCCCTCCGTTTCTCGTTATTTAAGTATACATTGGGATCAAAGTATAAATTTAAAAACTTGTAGGCTATTTTAAAACTTCCCCAACTTTCTTAATACATAATAAAGTAATTGTCACCTCCAACTAATAATTAAGACTTGTGTCACCTACATCTCATTTTAAAACTCTTTTGTCACCAGTGGCCCAAACCCCCAAGTCACTTACAAATAGTAACATGTGATTTGTTCCAAGACTAATTTATGCATTTGTAACTTTTTTCAAATCTTCCTCAAAAATGCAAAAATAACATTTTTCATTGTGATTTTTTCTCATTTCATTAACTCCCACTATTTTGAGACTTTAAGAAAATAAACATTCATGAAAAGTATCATTTTATTCATGAAAAATAATAGGTAATTTTTTATATTTTCTCCACAATAAGAAGAAAAGTTTTACCTTTCTTCCGCTTGAGTAGAGAAGTAGAAAGATACTTTACGTGGTTATCTCTTGCCATTCATCTTTTGAGATCTCTCGTCATGATATTCATGATTTTTCAAACTGTAACAAAACATGAATCTCCTTAAAATTGTTGGTGTATATACCATAAATTACAATAGTTACAGTTGAAAATAAAATGAACAAAAGTTGAAAAAAATAAGATAATATTCTTTTTGGTTGAGGCGCGGATATCTTGTTTTGTTTAAGAAGATTCAAGCCCATTGTGGTATAATCTACACCGATCCAGCAGTATATCTCTTGACTTGTCCCCTCCAGGATACAATAGTCCATCAACGATGTACAACTTACGCAACTGCGGATTAGTTGAAGAGTCCAAAGCTCCACCATAAGAACACCTTCCTTCAACATATATTTACTCTCTTTGTATAGTGAATATAGTTAAAGACTTAGAATATTTTCTTTGTCTCAACTCTTTCTTTCACTAATATAATAACTCTCTTTTGTATAGTAAATATAGTTATAGACTCAGAATATTTTCTTTGTCTCAACTTTCTCTTTCACCACTGCACACTATAATCCTTTTTCACACTTAACATATTTCCTTGTCCATGCAATAATATGCAAGACCACCTCTATTTATAGGTGAGGAATTCATGCTTGTATTGAATAGGAAGAATATGATATAGTAAAGTGGGTACATGAATAGTCTATAGATTACAAATTTTACAAGAGTAATGAGGTAGACAAATGGTAGATGTTACAAGAACTAAAAGTCATATTCCACCATAAAATAATGAGTAAAATAAAGTGTTTATGGTTATAAGAGTTATACAAAGTAAATACACATTTTAACTCTTAATAATATTCCACTAATGTACATTGGAAAGTGCAACCAACAACAACACACTTTGTCATTTGATATAATGCACTTTAATATAATTAAAATATTAAAATGCACTAACACTTATGATTATAAATTATATTTTTTAGAAAATTGAAATATGTTTTTCAAATACTAGGATCAAACACATGATAAAATTTCACTCAAATCTTCATTCAAAAATAACTTATTAAAAATATATAAAAATCTATGGCAAAATGTTGGCTAAGGACGACTAGTGATTTTCCCTTAAATGCTCAATTACTTCAAGATTTGTGGGGAATCAGCTTGTCATATTTTTTATAAAGTTTCTTTTAAGAAAATTCAGACCTCTCCATATGTGTTATGGAAATGTAGAAATCTAACTTAAAGGCTTAAGTCATCGACAGATTCTCAAACTTGTTTCAAAAATTCATTTAGACCCCTCAACTAAGGCTTGTACCTATCAGACCCCTAACTCACCTGAATTTTGATCAAATCAGGCCTTTTATGCCTACGTGGCACACCGCGTGTAATGTACTCGCAGGAGGCGCGTGAAGAGTGAATTTTTTACTAAATCATGAATAGAAAAATGTCAAGTGGTACTGAGGGCCCCCAAAAAATATTAATTAAAAAGATTATATTTAAATTATTTTATTAATATAATTTTTAATTATTATAATTTCTTCTTTTTAGAAAAAGCATCCCACCCCGCGTCATCTTCATCACTGCCCCCACCCCACCCCCACTCTTGCGTTATTTTCTTCACAGCACCCCACCCTCGCATCTTCATCGTCTTCAACCCCACCCCACCCCGTGTCTTCATCGTCTTCAACCCCACCCCACCCCCGCGTCTTGAAAATATGTTGTTACAAAAGCAATCCACCATTTCTTTTGAAAAATTTTTGTTTAGCTTTGTTTTCTTCCCTCTTCCGAAGCCATTTGCGTAGGCAGAGACAAATTGCTACCAAAATTACAAAAGCAAGTGCTGCTACAATGCATGCTTGTGAGCAAACCAATTTCATATAAAACATAACACAAATTCATTTTGAGAATCTATGAAAAAGGACTGTAAATGCAAAGTATCATTGATTTTTCAATCATTAATTTTTTAATGCTAAACTTTTCAAAGTCGACATTGAAATTAAACAAATCTTTCAAATTCCTTACCATTATTGTTACCTTTCAATGTTTCCATTTCCGTTAGATTTATTTTTAAATTTGTCTCAGTGTGTGTGTGTGAAGACGACGGAGGAGGGAGGTTGAAGACAATGATTGTATGTGTGCGTGTGTGAAGACGAATGGGGGAGTGGGAGGGGGACGACGACTAGGATGGGTGGGGGTGCTTTTTTTCTTTTTTCTTAAGTAAAAATTTATTATTAAATGAGAATTAAATTGAAAATGGACAAAATCAGCATATAATTTTTTTTGCCACGTATTTTTTTTAATTGGTCAGTTTGCCACATCATCGTGTGTGTATTGCACACACTTTGGTTTTAAGCTGATTGACAAAAAAGGTCTGATTGGATCAAAATTCGGGTGGGTTAGGGACCGATAGGTACATGCTTTACTTGAGGGATCTAAGTGAATTTTTAAAACAAGTTTGAGGGGTTGTCGATGACTTAAGCCTAACTTAAATTATTTGAAAGTATGGGCATGCTTAGCCTTTTACAAAATTCTTGATCCTTAAATCAAAGTTAGATCCAAGATGTGTATTAAGAGTACATTTGTTGATTATGCACAAAGCGCAATCGCGTATAATAGTTTGAATTTACATATAAATTGCTAGTTTTGTGGGCATTTTAATATTAATATGATATACATTATTATTCCATTACCATCTCAATTAATTTATATTTATATCTATATCTATAATTTATAATATATTAAAAGTGCGAAACCCCTTAATAAAGTGATTCAAATTTTTTACCCTTCATTAAAAGTTTCTACTGTAAAAAAGATCATCTTTTAATCATTTTTTCTCAACTTATTATAATATTAAGCCTATTAAATATTGATTGGGAAAAGTTTTCTATTTACAACTAAATTCCTAATTTTATGGGTAAGTTTTTTTTGGTTGGGTACATAGTTTTCCCAAAAGAATAAAAAAGGTTGGTCACCTAAAATTTAGGAAAAAATTTGATTCTACTTGAAATTCACTTGAAATTTGCTCACTCACACACACACACATATAATTGGATTTCATTCCAAAAATACAAAGCAAATGATTATTATAAATAGAACCACAAATTCAACCAAAAAGAATAAATAAAAGAAAAACCACACGCCCTCAAAATTAATAGTTCATATATTTTCTTCCACTTTATTGTCCTCATTTTTGTTATCTTAGTTATGAGTTTTGTTGGCTTATTTGCCGTAGAAATTTTATATTTTGATTACATTATGTGTGTCTTTTTTCTATTTTTTTTCAATCTTGTTTAATGTATATTTTAAATTTTTTTCAGGTCATTATATAATGCTCAATTGAAAGGGTATAAAGTAATTTGTGTGCTTCTAAACTGTTTATCCTCTACCAGGCTAGAGAGCATCAGAGAATAGAAGAACAAGAGAGGTGGAAAAGGGAAGGAAACGGAAGTTGCTGAAGTTGAAAGGAAAAGAAAGAAGGAAGAAGAGGCGGGTGAAAGAGCTGTGAAGATGTTATACAAGTAATTATCACTTCTTGAGTAATTTATTTAAACGTGCATTAGTCTATGTCATACTTGTACAAACAAGATTGTTTTTGTTGGTTTTGAGTAAGCAATGAGAACACCTCAAAGTAAAATAGATTCCTAATATATATGGAAATGAGAATTAGATAAAAACTCCTAATATATATGAAAAAGGAGAACTAATATTTAGGTGCATGTAATTTAATTCAATTATTTCTCATACCACTACTTAAAATGAGACAAAGAGATTGTTTTCGATATATCTCTTAAATAATAAGAGGTACCAACTTAATGTATAAAGGTGATATAGTGTTTAATCACATCAGTTTATAAATATCCAAAGAGAAAAAAAATTGTTATTGATTAATTGAATTTTATTATTTTCTTTGATCAATATCTTAATCATGATATGTTAGTATTAAATTCAATCTTTGCCCTTACAAATCAAAATTAAGAGGCGGCATGGGTGCACACTTCACACCACAAAGCCATTTTCTTAAAACTTAGCATAAAGATCCAATTTACATCATCTAGGATGAGTGCATGTACACCATAAGTCTTAATATGTGTCTGTCATTATTTTAAAACTTTTAAATAATATTTAAAAGTAAAAAAATTTAAAATATACTATAAGAAAAAAATATATTTTATAATATAGGAGTTTTAAAATATACGTTAAGAGATATTAGGAGAATTTATCGCGAAAAGAGTTTTTTGTTGGTAAAAGTATTTCATATTTGGTTAATTCTTGTTGGAGAACCACATTAACTATTATAAGTCTTTTACTATAGTTTTTTTGTCATCTAATTTATCGTTAGTAAAGTTTGCAATTGTTTGTTTCAACATGATGTCATGTTATTCGATTTCAATATTTTTGCATTTTACGAGTTTTTTTGGGATAAAAGAGTATTACTCTATCTTGACTATATATTCATTCTCGCAAGAGTGCTACACTTTAAAAATCGTTTTATGTTAATTACCATTTTCTTAAAATTATAATTTAATTATTATCTTAATATTTTAGAACTTTAAAATCAATTAAAGTTATAACTATTAATTTTTTTTTATCTATTTATAAGAGTTAAAAACTCATAATATTTACTACTTTAAAATTGACATAAATTTTATATTATTTATATAAGTTACTAATTTGAATTATATAACATAATTATACTTATTTATCGCTCTTCAAAGATACAAATATAAGTTGTCAAAAATGGAGTAACTTTAATGAGACCTTTTTTTTCTTACTTTATTGTTCTTCTTTTCCTTCTTTTGGAACTTACACATATTTTATTTATTTTCTATTCTATAATTTAAAATTATTGTTTAAATAATTTATGCAATTTTCTTAAAAAAGAATGTACTCATTGACTACATATACATGTTATAACGAACTAAAGTTGGTGGACTCCGATTAAATAATCTCGATACTAATTATGTGTTCGTGTCACTTGTCGGGTTCGTAAAGTTCGAAGCTTTAGTTTGATTTATTTTATTTTGTTTGTTTTGAGTCTTTGGTTTCCCTTTGTTATGATCTAAGCATCTAATTTTTTTTTCTATGTGAATTCTTATTTATCTTTCATGTAGAACCTTTATGACACTAAGGTATTAATATGCCAAAGCGTCTTGATTACTGAATCTATTTGGTGGTTTATTTATGGTATATTAACATTATCAATAAGGGTTGTGGCAGGGTAACTATTCTTTTATCTTTAATTAGAAATTTTGAGTTTGAATACCTCTAGATACAACATCACTTTTCATAGAGAACACTTTTTTCATCCAATGCGGACTTTTCGACATGAATTCAAATTTAGTTGGGACGATTGAAGATGCAATAATTTTACTATGTCCTAAAGAATCGTGTTTTCGTGTTATTCAAATTCACTATATTTTGATGACACGTAAATCATGGTGCAACTTTAATTTGACAAAAGGAAGATACAAAATTTGAATCATTAATACTTTTGAAAGAGAAAAGATACAAAAACTTAAGAGTTCACATTAAGACGAAATATCAGAAGTCTCACAGCCCATAAAAAATCTGATCAATGCATTTTTTAATGTTGGAGTCCAAATAAAAATTGTAACAATATCTAGCTTGCAACTCTAAATTATTCAATTTGATTTACAAACAAGAGTTTTAAATTTTACTTTTAATTATTGAAATTAAGGAAAAAGAATATTATAGCATTTTTAAAGTCAGTTGTAAATTTTTAAGAGAAAATGCACTATTTCAACCCTGAACTATAAAAGAAATTGCTAAGACACACTCCAACTTAAAGGGGGTTCTATTACCTATTTAAAATCCTGGACTAATTAAAATCCTATTTTTGGCAACCTTAAGCCTACGTGGCACACTGTGTGAATCAACATACTGAACGTCCATGTAGGCACTTAAAGTTGTCAAAAATAGGTCTTAATTAGTCCAGGGGGTAATAGGATCCCCTTTAAATTGGGGTGTGTCTCAATAATTTCGTTTATAATTCAAAATGAAAATAGTACATTTACTCATTTTTTTAATAATTTATTCTCTTTTAATATATTTCATATTGATTGATGTCCTGACGCGATATACACGTGCAACACACATATTCCAAATTAGTATCTTTATAAGGATGGACGTGGTATTACTTATTAAATAATCATGGAGCATTACTTTTCTTAAGTAAATGTTGGATAAGAAGTTACATTTTTGCTGCATTGAGAACCCACATTTTCTAACTTTATTTCCCACATTATTGACGTTGTTGCTTTCTGTTATATGCAACAACCTTTCTAAGTCATTTTTTGTTCTTCTTCCATTACTTTAATTAGTTAATAGTGAAAGAATGTGGTAATAAGTTCTCTTCTAACTCTTGTAATCTTTGTAATTCTTGTAATTTCTATGTCATTTATTTACCATATTTATCTTTTATTACTTCTTCTTATTCATTGCAAGGAAGATTTCCTCTCCTACTGGTTTTGCATTTTTTGAGTACACAAGATAATATAGAGTTCACAAAAGTTAGTAAAAAGAGAGTTTATTAGTTGAATGGAGATGTTCTTTTTGTGGAGTTTTAAACTCAACTCTTGTTAGAATTGTTAAGTTGTTCTTTGTAAGAAGGCTATTATATCCTGGAGGAGACAAGTCAAGAAGACTACTGCTGGACCAATGAAAATATTTACAGCAGTGAGAATGAATCTTCTTAAAGAAAGTGAGATATTCGCATCTCAGCCAAGAATTTTTTTTTTATTTTCTTCATTTGTAATTTTATCATAATTTCTCCAATAATTGTAAGGAGATTCCATGGCAACAACTGAGAAATCTACGGATGTCAAGATGAGAGATCTTAATAAGCCATTCCGGTTCAACGTTACTCATTTCAAGAGGTGAAAGAATAAAGTATTTTTCTACTTAGATCTTCTTAATGTTTCATATGTGTTAACTGAGAAGAATCCAAATAAAGTAGATAACTCTTCCATTAATTATGAAGAGCTTATTTCTCTTCAAGAGAAAGTTAAAAAATACGATGGTTACTCCTATAAGTGTCGATAATTTTTTACTTAATTGTCTATCTGATAATTTTTATGATTATTATGATAGAACTTACTCTAGTGCATAAAAAAATTGGAAAGCATTGCAGAGTAAGTATGACACTGAGAAGGTGGGAAGAAAAAAATATGCAACTAATAAATTTTTTTGTTTTCAAATGGTGGACGGTAAATCAGTGGTCGATCAAGATCAATACTTTATAATGATTGTTGGAGAGCTTAGATCCGAGAAATCAAAATTGGAGATAACCTTACTATTTCTGGCATAATTGATAAACTTTCACCTTCTTGGAAGGAATTTCAAAAAGTTATGCACCACTAACAAAAAGAAAACTTATCTTAAGACTTTAATAATGAGAATTTGCATGGAAGAAGAGGCAAGGGGTCAAGATACACTCATGCAAACAGAAGAGAACAACATCCCACTAAGATAAATTTAACTACATTAAATAATGTTTCCCTTAAAACTAACAAAAATACTTCTTTGAAGCCGAAGAAGAAAAAATTTAAGAAAAATAATGGTAGACATCCCAAGGACAATAATTGTGAAAATAACCAAGCAAAGAAATTAACATGTTCAAGAAAAGGGACTGTGCTTTGTCTATGGAAAGAGTGGACTTATTGCTTGATTTTGCAAATTTCATAAATGTGGACCTAAACCTCAGGCAAACATTATCGAAGAATCATTTGTGGCGGTGATAACAAACATAAATATGGTGGAGAATGTTGATGGGTGGTGGGCTGACTCTAGTGCAAACCGTCATGTCTGTTATGACAAAGACTGGTTTAAAAAATATACTCCTTTTGAGGATCCTAAAATATTCATGCTTGGAGATTCTCACACAACTCAAGTGCTTGGAATGGGAGATGTCGAGTTGAGTTTTACTACTAGAAGGGTATTAATTTTAAAAAATGTACTTTATGCTCCTTCAATGAGAAAAAATTTGATGTCTAGTTTTCTTCTTAATAAAGTAGGCTTCAAATAGATTATTGAATTTGACCAATATATAATTGTTAAAAATAATATTTTTGTGAAAAAGAGGTATGCTTGTGATGGGATGTCTACTTTGAATGTTGAAATGAATAAAACATCTATTTTTATTTATATGTCTTTTTCTACTAATTTTTGACATGCTCGTTTGTGTCATATAAATGATCATTATGTGAAAATCATGGGTAGTTTAGGATTAATTTCAATGATTAAAAAATATTTTGAAAAATGTGAGGCTTGTAATAAAAATCACAAAAGACATCATTTTCAAGTTGAAAGAAAAATTATTTATAAGAATAAGTTCATACTGATATTTGTAAATTTGGAGAAATTTTAACTCGTGGAGAAAATAGATATTTTATCACTTTCATTGAATATTTTTCTAAGTTTAAATATGCTTACCTGATGAAAAATAAAAGTGATGCTTTTGAGAATTTTAAAACTTTTCTCCGTGAAGTTGAAAATCAATTTGGTGGATAAATAAAAAGAATTAGGGGTGATAGAAGCCATGAATATGAGTCAAATGAGTTCAATTCTTTTGTTAGATCACTGAGTATGATTTAAGAAACTACCCCTCCTTATTCTCTTGCATTTAATGGTGTTGCAGAAAGAAAGCATAGAAGTTTGATTGAGTTGACTAATGCCATGCTAATTGAGTCAAGTGCACCTCCAAATTTTTGGGGGTGAAATACTTTTGACTGCTTGTTATGTGTTGAATTATGTACCTCATAAAAAGATCAAATTAACACCTCTTGAGTTGTTGAGAGATTATAAGTCAAATTTGAAATATCTAAGAGTTTAGGGTTGCTTAGCCTATGTAAGGTTAATGAATCCTAAAATCTTTAAGTTGGGTAAAAATGTTACTACTTATGCTTTTCATGATTATGCTTCAAATAGTACGACATATAAATTTTTTAATCTTGAAGATAGTATTATAATAGAATCTGGTAATGCTATTTTTCATGAAAATAAAATTTTTGATTCTAAAATAGTGGGGGTTAAAGGACTAAAGAAAATATTTTGTCACCACCTACTTCTTCTACTTCTACTTTAAAAAATAAAGAAAATGATTATTTTTGAGTTAAGCAAAAGTAAACAAGGTAGAGTATAAAAAGATTTTGGTCCTGATTATTATATTTTTAATGTTGGATATAACCCTCTCACTTTAAAAGAAGTTTTGTCTTCACATGATGTTATTTCTTGGAAAGAGACTGTAAATGATGAAGTGAAATCATTAATTTCCAATAAAACTTGAAAGCTAGTTGATTTACCATCGAATTGTAAAACTATTGGATGTAAATGGGTCTTACTTAAAAATTTAAAACCGAATAGATCTGTTGATAAATACAAAGTTAGGCTAGTGGCTAAGGATTTTAAGCAACTAAAAAGTCTAAAATTTTTTGATACTTTTTCTTCGGTAACTAGAATTACATCAATTAGATTTTTAGTTGTTATTGCAATAATTTTTAATTTACAAATTCGTCAAATGAATGTAAAAACTGTTTTTAAAATGGAGACCTAAATAAGGAGATTTACGTGAAACAACCCGAGTGTTTTGTTGAAGCTGACCAAGAAAGTAAAGTGTGTAAACTTACCAAATCTCTGTATGGCTTGAAATATGTACCAAAGCAATGGCACGAAAAGCTTGATTCCTGCGTGATTGATAATTACTTTAAAATAAACGAGTGTGATAAGTGCATATATCATAAGTCTTGAAATAATTCGCATGTTATTATTTGTTTATACGTTAATGATTTATTGATCTTTGGCTCTAACATGAATTTTACTGGTAAAACTAAAAATATTCTTAGAAACTATTTTGATATGAAAGATATTGGTGAGACAAATTTTATTCTAGGAACAAAAATTACTAAAACATGTGATAAAATTTTTCTTGACCTTTCATTACCTTGAGAAAATTTTGAAAAAATATAATTTTCTTGATCGCAAGCATGTTGTAACTCCATTTGATTCTAGTGTTCACTTGTTTCCTGATGAAAGTGAAAATGATGTTACAAACAAAAAGAATATGCTAGCATAATTGAAAGTTTGAGATATGTGGTTGATTGCACTAGGACTGATATTGCATATGCAGTAGGAGTACTTAGTAGGTTTACTAGTAAGCTAGATAATGAACATTGACATGCTATAATGAGAGTAGTGAGATATTTAATTGGAACGAAAATTTGTAGTTTGTTACATAAAAAATATTATGTTGTACTAGTAGCAAAGAAGTAGTTAGTTCATCGGAATGAAAGTAAATAAGATAATAATGGCCCTTTCTTTGGTGATAGAAGATCTAATTGTAGAAAGAATCAAAAATAAAGTTGAGGATAACTTTTTTTGACCTATATTCTTGATTACGAATCAAGAAGCCTTTATCACCAAGAGTGAGTTCTTCCTTTCGTGAAATTAGGAAAATAAAATGAATTTCTTCTTGTCTTAGGTATATAATTTAAAATTGAAATATAGATAATAGAGGTTTGTATCTTTCTCTATCTCCCTTGTGATGCGGATTGAAATACTTTATAGGTGATTCTTTATCTACTACTGGTTATGTATTTACTTTGGGTGGTGGTGCTATATGTTGGAAATAAAAAAAAAAAACAATAATTGTTAGCTCTACCATGAAAGTTGAACTAATTGCTTTAGCTTCAGCTAGTGAGAAAGCCAATTGGTTAAGAGATTTATTATTTCAAATACCTTATTTTAAAAAATCAATTACTCCTATTTTAATTCATTGTGATAACACCACTGTAATTGATAGAGTTCAAAACCATTATTACAATGGTAAATCTAGACCTATAAGGAGAAAACACAGTAATGTGAGATTATTTGATAAATGGTACAATTAATGTTGATTATGTCAAATCTTGTAATAGTCTTGCAGATCCATTGACTAAGGCCTTAACAAGAGAAAAAGTCTAGAACACATCGAGGGGGATGAGATTGAAGCCTATAAAATTCTAAGTCATATGTGAGGAAACCCAACTTGGAGACTAGAGATCCTATAACCAGATTCAATGAAAAAAATGAATCGCATGATGACTTGCTGTGAAAAAATGCACTATTTTTTATCCCTCCTTATGATGTAAGTGCATTTGTTCCATTAATGGTTGTGGAGTTTGAGTTTTAAAAAAACCTTAATGAAAATTTGTAGCTCGTATGAGTGAGGTGCTAAATTACAGGAGCACTCTCAACAGATTTTACCTATATGAGTATGGAAGTAGGCCGTTTCCTATGAAGACTAATCTCATTCTCAAAGACACTCATGAAATCGAGATAACACAAGGCCGTAACGTGCTGACTATAAAGCCCATGTCAACACCTTGACTATTATGTATAATTCAGTGATATTTTATTTCCCTTAAGCAGTTATAGTTCAAGTCTGAGACCAGTACGACTCTGGAGTAAAAATTACTGATTTATTAAGTGAAGGTTCAATACATAACACATCTTCATTATGCATGATAGTCTTCTTACAGTTAGTAGACTCTCTTATTAATATAAAAATGGGTGGAGGACCTTTAGTTTTATGGACATTTTAATATTAATATGATATATATTATTACCTTATTACTATCTCAGTTAATACCTTTATAAGGGTGGACGTGGTATTGCTTATTAAGTAATCATGAAGCATTACTTTTCTGAAGTAAATGATGGATAAGAAGTTACATTTTTGCTGCCTTGAAAACCCAAGTTTTCTAACTTTACTTCCCACGTTATTGACATTGTTGCATGCTATTATGTGCAGCAAACTAAGTCATTTTTTGCTCTTCTTTCATTATTTTAATTAGTTAATAGTGAAAGAATGTGGTAACAAGTTCTCTTGTAACTTTTGTAATTTTTGTAACTTTTATGTTATTTATCTATCACATTTATCTTTCATTATTTATCTTTATTCATTGCATGGAAGACTTCCTCTTCTATAAATAGAGTAGATCTTGTAATTTTTTTAGTACAAGGGATGATATAGAGTTCACAAAAATTAGTAAAAAAAGAGTTTAATAATTAAAGAAAGTGTTCTTTTTGTGGAGTTTTGAACTCAACTCTCGTCCATAGTTGTTGAGTTGTTCTTTGTGAGAAGCTGTTGTATCCTGGAGAGGAGAAGTCTAGAAGATTACTACTGGATCGGTGAAAATATTTGTTGCAATGGACTTGAATCTCCTTAAAGAGATCGAGATATCCGTGCCTCAACCAAGAAAAAGATTTTTATATATTTTTCATTTGTATTTTTTCAGTTATAATTTTATTGTAATTTCACCAACATAAATATTAATGTAGAATCAATTCATGAAAGTTTTTTAAAATCTAAAAATGGACAAGTGTTGGGCTAGTTAGTTTTTGCCAAAAATATTTAAAAATTACAACCAATTTCATTTAAAATATCTTTGAAGTTGGTCTAATAATCGTTCTATAAAATTTAAAGTCCTGGAAATTGAAGGGAAGGTGTCTTTAAAGTCTTAAATGAAGGATTGGTGACATTAACCAACAGATAGGGTCAAACATTATTAGAAAACTTGATCAAGTTAATTGTTGACTTGATTAATATTTTCAAAACTTTCTAATCTTTTCAAAAATATAAATCAACCCAACCCACACCCTCTTTAATTCAAATCAACCACTCTTTCCTCTCTCTCAACTCTCTCCCAACCAACAGTTCTACAAAATTTCTCCCTTCAACCCCCGACGACTTCTACCTCCGACGATAAATAGTTGGGCTTAGAGTTTCCCTCTTTAATTCAGTCAACCTGTCTCTCATCCCTCTCTCGACAACTTCTCTCAACTCTCTCCCAACCAACTGTTCTACAAATTTCTCATTTCAATCCTCGGAGACTTCAACATCCAACTATAAATAGTTAGGCTTCGAGTTCTTTTTTAACTTCAATCGACGTGACAGCCTTACTCTCCAGCCACAACAGCTTCGAATTCTTTATCAATTCTTTTCTTCTTTCACAGGTAAAAATTTATGGCTTTTTTAGTTTTGAAGAAAACGAGGAACTTGAGCCAACTTATCTTATAGTATTGGTTAAAAATTTCAATATTTGTTGCACTAATTTGAAATGCGGACTGAATAAAACCCTAATTTTTGGTATTTCTTCTCTTCTCTTCTCTTCTCTTTTTGAAGTGAATTATGATATTTTGTTGTTTGTTGTATTTTTTTAAAGTTTAATTTTTATTGTTTGTGTTTATAAAATCAAAAGAAAAATTTGGTTTGATTTGTTTTGTTCTTGTTCTTGATAAAAATGATGAAATTATTGTTTTTTGTTTAACAAAATCGTGCTACTGTTTCGTCCGACAGATTACCCATCTGGTGCAACATATTAACCATCTGATGCAATAGATTTATCATATGATGTAACAGATAACCATTTGACGCACCTGAGGAACCATCAGATTACAATTCTGATGCAACAAATTGATAATCTGATGCAATAGATTAAATATTTGATGCAACAGCTTTACCATATGTTGTAACATATTAAGCATTGAATAAAAAATCTGATGCAACTAATTAACCATCTGGTGCAATGGAAGAACCATCGGATTAATGATCTGATGTAACAGATGAACCTCTTATTGGATAAAATCCTACCAACTCTTCCTACAGGAAAAGTCCAAGAGTTAATTTTTCCAACTGATCATTCATCTACCACGATAGATGACCCTATGTTGGAAGAAATCTAAATAATATTGAACGTTGATAACTGTTCTAATAGATCACTCATGTGTTGCAATAGATGTGTGACCTGTTTCACAGACCATTCATCTTTCTCAACAGATGAGTGATATGTTTTGTATTGTCGCAATAGATTACTAAGTCCCTGCTATGAATTATTTAACTGTTCCAATAGATCACTCATATGTTGCAACACATGATGTCACAACAGTTGTGTGATCTGTTGAACAAACCATTCATTTGTCTTAAAAGTTGAGTGATATGTTTTGTATTGTTGCAACATATTACTCATCTGCTGCAACAGTTTGGTTATATGCTGCAACAGATATACTACCTGGTGCAACATATTAGTGATCTGTTGCAACTATTATTTTCCTTTTTTGCTTGTTTGATTTACTGTTATCCTTTTTTAACGATGTATTAATCAACAATAATGTATTATTTTATCTTCCTATTAATTTTAGATAACATGGTTTCCAAAAGAACAGAAATCAAATCAAGTCCAAGTAAAGGAACAGGTGAAGCAACTAGGCTACATCCACCACTCTATGAGCTTGCTTTACAAGGGTTATCTTAATTGGGAGTAGATTATGATGAACACGGGAAGGAGGAATGTTTCAAAAGAGATGATGCAGATGCTAATAGCCCTTCCACCGAAGATGTGGTCAAAGCCTTCAGCATTGATCGTTATCCTGTGAGAATGCAGTGCGATGGTGCCGCAGATTTAACAGGTGATTTTGTGGTTAAGTCAGCCATGGGAAAATATTTCGACGCCTTCAAAAAAATACTTTGAGAATAAAAATTGGATGCTTATTTCAGGTACAGTTGCTTTGGGAAATATCTTGATTTGCCGGAGGACAATAATGCTCGTTTTCAACTGAAAATGGTATATGAACTTCTCAAGCGTAGGTTTATGTATGAAAACAAAGATAAGATGGATGAGGTGTGGATAAATTACTGTGGCATGCCTGTTTGTTTTGGTTGGAAGGAGTTTGTCATAGTTACTGAACTAAAATGTTATCCTTCTTCTCAAGTTATACCTATTCTAACCCCAAAAAAAGCACCCCGCATACCCAAAAAAAAGCAAAGGTAAGTCGTGTAATCATGATGACCTGGTGTCCATTGTTGGTCCAAGCTTCAAAAATAAAAATTTGATAAAAGCGTTGAAAGGTAAAGGACTTTCAAAGAAGCACAAGTAGTCATTGTGCTTGGTTTGGTTTGTACATAATATTTTTGGGGCGATAGACATTAACAACAACATAAGACTCAATTTAATAAAGCTCTCTGAGGATCTTGAGGCATTTAACAGCTATCTATGGGGGTATGAAAGCTTCAAAATGACTTGTCAAATATTTGTTGACCCCGTTTGTGCCAAAGACAGTTAACTTCTATGGCTTCCCATGGGCTTTCATGGTAAATGTTTCTTTCTTCTATTATGATATCATTTATTTTTTTCCTCAATAATGATTTTGATTTATTGGTGTTATTTTATAGGCTTGGGTGTTTGAAGTCATTCCTTATTTGAGACAACAAGTGAACTACCAGGAAGAAATTTTCTGTCCAAGAATCTTAAGATGGTTGTCGGTCAAAACTGATAAAAATACAAAATTTCTTGATCTCTTCAACCCCCCAAAGGATGCAGTAAGTATAATTATAATTAATTTTTCCTTTTAATTAATGTTTTTTTAATTATCTAATCATCATTCTAATATATGTAATGATTTATGTTAGAATGTGCATCCGTATCTAGTTTCGACCAATCGAGAGTTGAAGATGCCATTTTTTCTTACTTCACGGTCTGTGCAAACTTTATCAGACCTTAAGGTCATCGACAGAATAAAAATGGAATTGTTTGGAGCAACAGCCATTACAAGAAAAATAATTTTGGAGGGTGGGTTTGTTGTTGTTGATGGAGCTGTTGGTGGTGGTAGTGGTGCTGCTGTTGGTGCTAATGATATTCCTCGTACAATATTTAAAGCAAACCATTATAAGTATTATCATACTGGTTATACCGATTTTGCCTCTCCCAGCGAATGTTCTGCATGCAAATATCAAGACTACAGGGCAAAACATGATGTAATGATTAATGCTATTAATGCATTAACTGCTTCTGTAAAGAAATTGACATCTAAGAGGGGTCTCATTTCATCAAAGGGGATTTTATTTCCATTCGCTCCATTAGAGATTAGGGCTAAGATGAGAAGGATAGTGATTTCCTAGGCATTATCAGGCATCCAAAAAAATAAAATTACAACTCCTCTGTCTGTGAGTTGCACTAAGCAACGTACAATGTCCAAAGAAGAGCAGCACGAGCTGAAGAAAGTAAATATATTATATGTCTTCCAACTTACAAAACAAACAGACACATATCTATTTAAACAGAGGACACATCTGCTGAAAATAATCAAACAGATATATACATCTGTTGTAATAGTTGACTAACCTGTTACACCAGACACTTTGTCTGGTGCTACATATGTCTCGTCTATTTTATAAAATCAAACAGCTCTTTGTACCGCTTTTATTTGTACCAACAGATGACCTATCTACTGCAACAGATGATTCATATATTGCAACGGATGGTTCATCTATTGGAAATTATCACACAGGGTCTTCCTCGTGTAAAAATTTATCCCAACAGTTGATTCATTATTGTAAAAGAAATATAATATGTTTGGGACAATTTAAAATGGGAGGAAGACCTGTTTGATTTGCTAGAAGAGATGATTTATCCTTTTCTATTTGGTTGTATCTCCGTGATTAGCATTGACCAATTCTGGTTTTCCAGGTGGATGTAGAAAAAGCTACTGCTGAAAAGCATTGACAATATGCTACTCTTTTTATGGAAATACGAAGAACAATAAGTGCAGAAACTATACGCAAGCGACAATAAAGATCCACAACGCGCAAAGACGAATTTCATAGCATCGGATGAAGAACAACTTGTCCATACTGAGTAGATATTTATAGCTTGAGCCTGTCAAAGCAATCCTTGGCAGTATACTTAAATTGTTTTTGATGTATTTGTTGAGATTTGTACCCATAACAATATTTTACATTTCATTTATTCATTGACTTATTTCAGCTAATTTATGAAGGCTTCGATTTATTTTATTTTATCTATGAATTTTATTTATTCCTTAGATTTGAACTTATTAATTGAAAAGGAATACTAGATTCAAATATTACAACAGATAATGTACCTGTTGCAACCGACGACACATCTATTGGAAAAATCAAACGGATTTAGACATATGTTGCAATAGGTAGGTAATTTATTAGAATTTATCAAACAGGTCTTCCCACTGTTGCAACAGATGGACTTTAGATAAAAACATCGAGATAATGCAACAGATGACACATCTATTGGGAAAAAAATAGATTTAGACATATGTTGCAACAGATGGACTTTATCTGTTACAACAAACGACACATCTATTGGAATAATCAAACAGATTTATACATATGTTGCAACGGGTAGGTTATCTGTTGGAATTTATCAAACAGGTCTTTTCACTATTACAACAGATAGACTTTAGATAAAAACATCGAGATAATGCAACAGATGACCAACCTATTGCAACAAATAAACTATATGTCAGAACAGGTAGGATAACTATTACAAAGGATGGAGAATCTGTTGCATTATAAAAATTCAACTTTCGTTGGACATAAAAACTTGTCACTACGTGTAAAAAGGTTAAAGTGAATTGAATTAAAATAAAAAAGGCACAACCCATCGACGGTGTTAAGTTCAAACACCTAAAATAAAATAGGCATCAAATAGACATGTTCATTTTAAATACGTAAAATAAAATAGGCATCAAATGTGTCAATGTCAATCTGGCACATTTTGCTGACTTGCCGTCACTTGGCCCCCAACGGTCATTTTTTCCTCCCCATTGTCTTAAATATTCATCTTCCTCCTAAAATTTAAACCTAAATTTTCAAATCTTCTTCTTCATCGTCATCTTCTTATATCTATCCAAATTCTTCAAACTATTACATTCATTTTTTCCAACTGACCTTGACAATGTCGAGCGCATCTTCCACTGTTTTTTCTGATAAAGATTTTCAATATTTTAAGTACGGTTATAAAGCTCTGTTAAAGACTTCTTGGACTCAACAAAATCCGGGTCGTAGGTTTTTTACTTGTAAGATTTTAAAGGTAATATTTTTTTATTTAATTAGTTGATTAATTATTGACTTGTAATTATTTTGTAATTGTGTTCTCTTTTTTATAGAAATTGGGTGGATACGATTACTTTGATTGGTATGAAGAACGACACTCTTCACAAGCAAATCATATAATTTGGAGTTTGTTGAACAAAGTCAAGGCTTCTGAAGATAAATAAAATCGAGCAAGAAGATACTACATTGTTGCCGTTATTGCTAATGTTTTGGTGTTGTTGGGAACATGAATATTGAAGCCTAATTACTGAAATTTTCATGGTGGTGTGTGTATTTGCTACTGGTTTATTATCGACGAGCACATGGATATTCAAGTGTAATTGTTGGAAAACATCAAAAAGATTTAGGCATATGTTGTAAAAATTAGGTCATCTGTTAGAAATTATCAAACAGGTCTTCCACTATTGCAACAGATTAGACTTAGATTATTAGATTATTCATAGAAATAACACCGGCGTAATGCAATAGATGACCAACCTATTCCAACAGATAAACTATCTGCCAAAACGAATTAAAGATATTTTACAACAGATTGACAATCTAATCTATTGCATTATAAAAAACTCAACTTTCATTAGAAAAAAATTATTGCCACTACATGTACATTTAATAAAGTGAAGGGTGACTTGAAATTAAAAATTTCTATTTCACAGGCTCTTCTATAAACACAGGCTTCAAGCGTCCAGTTAGTACCCCATAAGCTTATACCTCTTGCAAGTTTTCCACATCGTTGTCGCACAGAAAAGTCATTGGCTCGGCCATTTCTGTGCCGGTCAGCAAACATTCGATGTGTGCAAGAGCGTACGAGCCGCTCGCTTTAGCGGCATCATCTTTTGAAAGGATCATTCCCCTGTTTCGACCTTCAAAATACCATGATTTCTTCATTAACACTTTCTTTGGCAAATGATTCATCAGTTTACTCTCCCTCAATAAGATGGGAAACAACACCATCAGTGGCTCCACAAGGAGAAAAAGATTGAAATCACCGACGAGAGGTACGTTGGAGTTATAAACATTGATCTTTCCCTTCTTGAGTAGTATCTCAATAGCCCGATAATGCATGTCATTCGCGCTAATGACTGCAAAAATCTTTTTTGCCTCGGTCCATCTCTTGCAGTATGGATTTAGCCTGTCCCCTATAACATATCTTAACATTTCTTCTTCATCCAAGACCAACGTAGGAACTAGAAAATCAAGTCCCATGCCAAGGGCTGATGCCTCTCCATTGAGTTTATCGTATCTATTCTTGAGCTTCTTGCAGAAGTTGAGGTCCATTATCCTATCGGTAGTGTCATAAGCTTCCCGGTATGTTAATTACCTTTTCCTCATGAGGCAGAGAATTATGTCAACATGATGTGAGATAAGAATTCTATTTTTAAATAGGTTAGTAATTGTAAAGATGTAATGTATGGTCCATCAGTTGCATAGGGTTCTCTGAATCAATAATCCAACGCAACTTATGCAATAGATGGATAATAAGTTGCAACAGAACCACAACCAGTTGCACCAGTATACCTAGCTGTTGCAACAGATGTGAAATCTATTACGTAGCTTCTTTTTCATGGGGTAGATTAGAAGGGCTAAGTTAGGAAAAGTAAACTTGTGTTATCCTTGTACGGCATACGCATATCAGTCATAGTCTGGAAGTTTTGGGGGGAAAGGGAGGCCTGGGGTAATCTAGTGCGCTTGACTTGGCATTCTTGGCCTATCACAGATTCTTCTTCTCTTCGGCGCCAAGTTTCGCATATATGTCCACCTTCTTTACTGTCCCCTAAACTTTAACAGATTTTGGAGAGGGAAGAATTGCAATTTCTTTTAATTTTTTAGCGGAGAGTACGTCTCTAATTGCTCTTTTCTTTCTCCTAACCAATGTTGTAGGAGTGTGTGGCTCCCTCACCTTCTTGGATGGTATGAAAAAACTCTTGGATTTTAATTCCTTGATAGATTTAGAGATAGCCTCTACTTTTTTAAAAAGTTTATCCTGTCTGTCCTTGCACTCATCGCATTCGCAATGAAAAACGAGGGTGAAGAGGGGTGAGAGGGACCTGTGTAAGGGCGAAAAAGGGGTGTTTTCAAACATATTTATTATTTATTGAGAATCAACATGCTCATCATTATGAGTGGTAGCAGCATCAGCATGCCTGCCACCAACACCAACAATTCTACCAGAAGAAGCACCCGGATCTGTCTTAGTAAAAGGTTGGTCATGAAGAGCCTCAACATTAGGCTGACCTTGCCTAACTGCTCTTCTTATGGCTGTTGCTCCAGCCAATTCCTTCTTTATTAACTCCACCGTTGGATCTTCAATAGTATCAACATGACCTAGAGTAATATAAGAAGTCATCACCGACTCCTCCTCAGTAGGCACGATCCATGGATGCACAACCTATAAAAAAGAAAAAAAAGACAGATGCATTTAAATCATATAACATAATAATTTTCACAATTGGGCTACATTTTAAAAAAAAAACATCTGTTGTATATTTTGAAGTATATGATTAAAAGTTGTTTGAGTCTGGTTCAGAGAAACAGAGAACACATGGATAATCTGATACAAAATATCAATCATCTGTTACAACAACTGCATAAGACGGGTAATCTGTTATGCAACAGATGATCTATACGTCACAATAGATGAATGATATATTATCAGATTAAACATCTATTGCATAATTTGCAGTAGATGGTTAATCTTTTAGGAGTCGGGTTCAGAGAACCAAATCAACAGATGGATAATCTGATGCAAGATATACCCTGTCACAATAGATGTCCCATCTGGTGCATCAGATATAATATCCGTTGCACCAGATATAACATCTGTTCAATATCTTTCTTATCTTTGAGTAGAATTATTTTACTTGAAGAAGACGTACTGCATCATCTGGAGGGTTAAAGAGACCAGCCTCTTTAATATTGGTGTTGCTCTTTGCAGCCAACCACCTAAACATCCTTGGATGAGAAATCTCATCTGGGTAATTCATTAACTGCTTTCGGAGGGGAGGAATGGTTTCAAATGCCCAAGCCTAAAAAATGTAGATAGGAAGCAAGCAAAAAAAATCATAATAACTATATTCAATATAAATTAATGGATGAGTAAAATTAGTGATTAATTTTACCATGAAACCCCAAGGAAAGTCATATAATGTGGTCGTCCCTGAGGATAGCTTTGTCAGTAAATACTGGACAGTCAAGTAGAAGTTGTCATATCCCTAGGGATAATTTTTGAATTTATCAAAATCCTCAGCACGCGCCAACAAATTATCTACTATGACCTTGTTGACGTCTCTTGCCAATATAACCGAATGGGCAAACTAAACTAAGCACAATTGCTCCCTGTACTGCTCTGGTATGGTTTTATCCTCGAGATCTGTCAACCAATCCGATGCATTGTAGCCACGTGAGCAATGTCAAACAACCATCTATTTTTCCCTTGCATTTTCTTGCCTTCGATCTTTTGCGGGGTGGTGGTCCTTCTGGACGATGGCATCTCAGGCCCGTCACTATGGCAAACTCTTGCAAGCCAAAACAAATAGGCATGCCACAATAGTTGATCCAGATTTTATCCATCTTTTTTTGCCCCCTCCTCCGGATCTTTACATCCCTCGTGTACTTGATCCTGCGCTTGAGAAGACTATATACCATCGTCATAGGGAAACAATACGGGCATAGGGGTCCTCAGGCAGCTCAAGAAAGCGTCCAAAGCAGCTCTTCTTAAAAAGTTCGCCTATGTTTTCGTTCTTCATAATTTTCATAAAATGTTCAAAATTTTTCCCCATCTGACATTTAAGTACAATTTAACCAGTTAGTTGTTTTCCTTCTGGCTCATTTATCGGCATCACAACTTGAAACTTGTCAATACTAAAAGTTTTGACAGGATCATGCTGGGATGTCGATATAAACTTCCACCCCGTTGGTGATCCATTATCATCATGTTGATGATCATCCTTTTTCTCTTTCTGACTCTTCAATTTCTCCTCTTTATCACTTTCATTTTCTTTATCACCATCTATGGACCCTTGTCCACCTCCCTCAATGTTGTTTTCATATCTCTCTTCAGCTTTACTTTTTCCTGACTGAGATTGTTTAGGAAGCTCCTCTGAATCTCTCTATACTGTAGCCTTTTTTTTAGTGGTGAGACGTTGATCCACTTTCACTTTCTTTTCTTTTGGGAGACATGTTTTACCTACAGACAAAGAAAAACAAAAATTACATTACAGTTGATGTATGCATAGATTTTAAAAAATACGTTACAAACACCACGAATACCGACACACTAACAGCCACTACCACAAACACACCAACCAATGCCAACAAACAAACAATCACCACGAATACTGACACCACCACAAACACCACCAACCAATGCCACCATCAGTGCCACCATGACAACCACAAACACCACCAACACCACCAACACCATCCAACTATACCATGACAGTCAACGGAACACTACGATAGAAACTAAGGATTTCTCAAGTTCTTCCTATAATTTTACCATCAAAACTAAAAATTGTAAACTCATTCTCGAAGATAATACAACTAAAAGTTTTATTTTTCATCATTAACTTAAAAGCCCTTATTTTATAGAAAAAAAATGTAGAGCTCTTCTCGAACTCTGTTGCCTATGAAGACCAAGAAAATGGCTGATACAAGCAATAATGATGTCGAAAATAACACCTATGTGGTTGGAAATAAGAAGAAAAGTGATCTGTTGTGGAGGGTTAAGCAAATTTGTTGAGTAGTTGTTATCTGTGCTGTATTATTAAGTGAGAATGAGAGAGAAAGAGCCAGACCTCAAGATTTGAAATGATGAAACGTTTTGTATGCGTTGATTTGTATTTTGGAAAAGAATGACAAGTAGTTTTGAAAATATTAATTTGGTCTGAAATGATCTTAATTATTTTTAAAATCATAAAATATATGTGTAATTTTTAAAATCATATAAAAACAATTGAAGTTGTAGCTGACCGAGTACTCTAGGAGGACCCTATGAAAACTCACCCCTGGTCCTAGATTAATCAATTTAGGTACTATTAGTCTAACATATGAACTTCATTGAACTTGTACAAAACAAATGTTCAACATATTGTGTTAGATTTCTCATCTGTTGTAAATTATCAATCAGATTAGGTAACAACAGATTACAAATCTGATGTAAATTATCAAACAGATTAAGTCATTTGTTGCAATAGATTACCCATATGTTTTAAATTATCAAATAGGCGTTGCCATCTGTTGTGGCTGATCCTATAAGAACACACCCCTAGTCCTAGATTAATCGATAGTTTACCCTATGAGAACTCACCCCTTGTCCTAGATTATTCAATTAAGGTATTATTACCCTAGTCCTAGATTAATCAATTAAGGTATTAGTCTAACATATGAGGTAGTAAGAATTGGTTCGGCTTAGAGTGATCGATCGCCGACTCTAGTCGGGAGAAATGCATTACCGTTTCATCATGCAATTGACAAAAGACTCAATTGAAGTTATAGTTGACCCTATAAGAACTTATATTCAATTAAGGTATTAGTCAAACATATGAACTCAATTGAATTATATATAAACAAATGTTCAACCTGTTGCAACAAATGTTTTTTCTGTTGGATTAAATCAAACAAATTATGTAATCTGTTGCAACATATTATGCATCTGTTGTAAACTATCAAACAGATTAAGCCATTTGTTGCGAAACATCACGAATCTATTGTAAACTATCAAAAAGATTAAGTCATTTATTATAACAGATTACCCATCTATTGTAAATTATCAAATGGATTGAGTCATATGTTGCAATAGATTACCCATCTGTTATAAATTATCAAATAGGCGTTGTTATCTATTGTAGTTGACATTATGAGAACTTACCCCTAGTCCTAGATCAATCAATTAAGGTATTAGTTGAACATATGAGGTAGTAAGAATCGGTTCAGCTCAGAGTAATCGATCGACAACTCTTGTTGGGAGGAATGCAGTACTGTCTCATCATGCAATTGATAAAAGACTCAATTGAAGTTATAGTTGACCCTATATTCAATTAGGGTATTATCACCCTAGCCCTAGATTAATCAATTAAGGTATTAGTCTAACATATGAGGTAGTAAGAATTGGTTCGACTCAGATTTATCGATCGACGACTCTAGTCGGGAGGAATGTAGTATCGTCTTATCATGCAATTGCCAAAACACTCAATTGAAGTTGTAGTTGACCCTATGAGAACTCACCTCTACTCCCAGATTATTCAATCAAGGAACTACTACCCTAGTCCTAGATTAATCAATTAAGGTATTAGTTTAACATATGAGGTAATAAGAATTAGCTCGGCTCAGAGTGATTGATCGATGACTCTGGTCGGAGGAACGCAGTACCGTCTCATCATGAAATTGCCAAAAGACTCAATTAAAGTTGTATTTGACCCTATGAGAACTCACATTCAATTAAGGTTTTAGTCTAACATATGAACACAATTGAAATTATATATAAACAAATGTTCAACCTGTTGCAACAGATGTCTTTTTTGTTGGATCAAATCAAACAGATTAGGTAATATGTTGCAACATATTATGCATCTGTTGTAAACTATCAAACAGATTACGTCATTTGCTGCGATAGATCATGAATCTGTTGTAAACTATCAAACAGATTAAGTCATCTGTTGCACTTAAATATTTTTAGATCCTTTTTTTTATAAAGCAATTTAGGTATTTCCTGTATGAGATAAAATAGTTAAAATACTAAAGCGGTAAAAAATACTACTCGGTACTACTTGAATAACTCAAAAATCTCCTGAGTGAGTAGTCTTATTTGGTCTTTTCAATGTCACCGTCTCCTCGTTCCCCTCAAAAGTTATTAATGAATATTTGACAAAACTCATATCTAGAACTCTCTCTCCTTCAGCCATAAAGTAGTTTAGACTCAACTCATAATTCTTTTTATTTTTTATTCTCAATTATCTTGTTGTTTCCTTTTTTCCTCTCTTTTCTCTCTTTTTTTGGATGAGGATCCTTTCGGATCTCAACCAATCAATATATTTTCTCGACTAAACTAGATGTTCTGATTCATTTTCTTTTTTGACATTATAGGTATGGTTCAAAGTTGCTCTTTTCATCTCGTCTTCTTCTTTGTATGTCATTTAAATTAGATATTTATATTTGTTCCTATTAATGATTTACCCATTACCAGTTTGCTATTTATTGAGAATATTGAAGGAAAGGTGACTTTTAAATCTTGAATGAACGAACCATTGTTTTTATTAAAATATGCCAAAAAAATCATCTGTTGGGAGAACTTAAAAAGCCTTACTATCAGCATAGTTTTTTTTATGTCTTTTGTTTGGTACTTTGGTGGGGCTGTTGTTGGGGTGGTGTTTGTGTTGGAACATGTGATGTTTGTGTTGTGGATGGTGTTGGAACATATAGTGTTATTTTTTTTGTTTCTTTGTTGTTGATGCTGTTGGTGATGGTGTTGCAACAGTTTCCTCAACTGTTGCAACTGATGAATCAGCTGTTGGAACATACGGAGCAACTTTTTGAAGAAATCAAACCAGTAGCAAGGATGGTTTGATTTATTCCAATAGATGGCCCATCTATTGCAACATGTCATCCATTTTTTGCAAGCGATGCCTCATCGGTTGAACAGATGGGTAATCTATTATATCATATTGGTCATCTATTGATTCACTCAATTTTGTATTACCCTTTTGTAATGTTCTTTTTGTTCTTTTCTTGTTTGATATCAAATGTATTTCTTTTGTTTGCAGACAAAAGGAAGTGAAATTGGATCCACTTTTGCCCGATCAGCATTAAAGGCTAGAGTAAAGATGGGTTCGGAGGAATAAGTTGCTTGCAGATTGAACCGCTTCATATGTGGGAGGTATGTATTACTGATCAACCTATCATGAAAACACACATCCAGTACAATGATTTTGTGAATGTTTGTTCTTTACCTATTAGGCATTAATTCTTCAAACAAGACATGACATTTTACAGTTAAGATTGTTAGGTTCGAACTGGTAAGGCTGAGGGACCAAGACGGTTGTGTCGATATCCCATTACAATTTAATAATGTTTATGCTCATGTTTTTGTGTCAAGTTTGGGAAATGGTTTAAGTTTTTGGCGGTAGTGTAAATATCCAATAGTGATTGGACCGATTTTAATGGCCTAATGGACTTGTTGAAAGGCCTTCAAAGCCTCGCACTACAACAAACAACGATGGATGGGTTATTTATATGGTCCAAATTTATATGGATGGGTTATTAGAGGAGACTATTATACAGCAGAAGGTGTTTAGGAGAAAACCTGTGCGGGAAGAGGGAGGTTGAGAATGTCATATATCATCTTAGTACTTGCTTAAGAGGATACATAGGGTCGGAAGGAAAGTATAGCAAAATTAGCTTATGAAATTGACATGAAAAATGAAAAACTGGATGAGATGTAAATGTGAAAGTTTATCCAAAAATGAAAATCCATCAGTCGTTGAAAAAAAAAGAATGGTCAAGAAGAATTGAGTTGGTCACTTTGCTAGAGACTGCAACTAGCGAGCGCGGTCTCAACGAAGACCCATAAAATGCTGGACTAGAACTCTAAGGAAGCAGTTTCGCGAGCATGGAAGGTGGTAAGATTGTCCGTCTGAATTGACATGTAGGTTTCAATTTTGATCGACAATCTTACCACCTTCCGTGCTCGAGAAACTTTTTCCTTGGAGTTCTTGTCCTACATTTTGTGAGAGTCTTCATTGAGGCCACGCTCGCTAGTTTCATTCTCGAGCAAAGTGCTTTGTCCAGTTTTAGTCCTGCCGACTATTCTTTTTTTTTATCGACTGACAAATTTTTATATTTTGATACATTTCCACATTTGAAGCTCATCCAGTTTTTTCGTTTCTAATGTGAATTTCATTGGCCAATTTTGCTACACTTTCCTTTCTACCCTATGTTTCCTCTTAAACAAGGTCTGAAATGATATATGACCTTCTCCACCTCCCCCTTCGTGCATAGGTATTCTTCCAAGAACCTTCTGCTGTAAAAAAAGTTTCCTCCACCAATCCATCCATATAAATTTAGACCAGGGGAATTTCTATTGGATCTATCATTGTTTGCTGCATTGCGAGGTTTTGAAGGCCTTTCAAGAATCCATTGTGCCATTAAAACTGGTCCAATCACTATTGGATATTTACACTGCCGCCAAAAATTTAAACCCTTTCCCAAACTTGACACAAAAACATGTGCATGAATTGTGTCATTAAATTGTAACGAGGTATCGACACCACCGTCTTGGAAATCTTTATCCTTATCAATTCGCACCTATCAAACTAAACAGTATAATTCAGGATCTTGTTTAATGGATCAGTGTCTAATCATCGGTAAAAAACTACATTCACAAAATCATTGCACTTTATGTGTGTCTTCACGGTAACCTGATCAATAATATACATAACTCACATGCATGAAAATGGAATCCATTGCACACATCTTATTCTTCCTACCCCATCAAGACATGTCAGTGTTGTTTATTCATCTGCACGAATGTGATGACTATTAAAATGGAGATGTGAAGAGTCATGACTTTTTTTCTTAACACATTCAAAACAGTTGATGAATCAAAATCTCCATCTATTGTAACTGACGAATCAGCTGTTGGAAGAAATCAAAATATCTCCTCCAACATATGGTCCATCTATCGCAACAGATTATCTATATGTTGCAACAGATGGTAAATCTGTTGCGATAGACCTGACTTTTTTTTAATTAATCTGCACGCATGTGATTACTTCCTTCTAAAAATATTTATTTTAATTTAGTTTACCTATTTATAAAATTAAGAGAATTTTATCATGTTCTTTCAAGATTACCCCTATTATTAAATGACTACATAAAGTAAATTATTCACATTTATACTTTCTAATCATAATTAATAAGGCCAATTTGGTAAAATAATCACCTAATTTATATTTTTATTAATTGGTGTGCCAAGCCCATAGGGCCCGACTAATACGTAATGGAGGGACTATTAAAAAGAGGTGAAGACTTTTTATCTAACACATTCAAAACAGCTAATGAACCGAATACTCCATCTATTGAAATTAAAACTGATGAATCAGCTGTAAGAAGATATCAAAACATCTTCTTTATACATACTGTCCATCTGTTGCAACGGATAATACATAAATTGCATCAGATGTCTTTTTTATTGCATATACAAACCATCTATTGCAACAGATGGTAAATCTGTTTTGACAATCGTCTGTTGCACATTCAATCCATCCATCTGTTGCAACAGATGCTAAATCTGTTAGAAATGCTGGATGATCTATTGCAACAGCTCAATAATAATGGCTTTTATCGAGTCTCAAACCGCTATGTAAAGGTAAGAAGTAATTAGTGTAAAAGAAAAAGTTGTGACTTTTCATAGAAAATAAAATGCCACCAGTTTGAATGTAATTAATACAATTGAGCTGAACAATCCTGTCTTTTGGCCTGACACATCCAGATTATATTATAGGTCACTCCTTAATCTTCATTCAACTCTATTTATTTCTTGCATTTTTTCCTTTCGTGTGACATCTTCAACCACTTCTCTTCAAAGAGCATATTCCTTTCTCGTTGAGGTAAGTTTTTTTCTGGCGTAAATTTACCAGTTAGTCGTATACGTTGTATTACATTGTGAATATTTTTCTTTATATTTGTCAATTCATGCGTGTTCTAGATATGGCTGATCTTTTTTCGGACATTGCTATTCTACGCGACACAGTGCGGGAACTTCAAAGGCAGGTTAATGACCTGCAGAGCAAGTTAGTCGCTGTGAGAGCGATACTGGTCAGAGAGATGCAGAGGCTGATGAGAGCCCTTTTGTTGCGAGTTGATTGGTCGGCTGTCATTAATGATGATGATGATAATAATAATAATTAGAATGTGTTTTTTCTTTTAGCGTGTGTATTTTAATTTTTCTATATTGGATCTATACCCAATGTATTTTATTTTTCATTTAATGAAAATTTTATTTTTAGTCAGACTTTGGCGTTTTAATTCTTATTCAATTTTCATTCTGTCTATTTCTTCTAATCTAATACATGTTAACATGTCGACGGTTGGAGGCAATGTTAAATCCAGTAGCACTAGAAATTTTGGCTTTTGAGTTCTTTCAACAGATGGACCATGTGTTGGAACTGATTGGCCATCTGTTGGGTTTCAACAGATTATCCATCTGTTTCGACAGATTTTCATCTGTTGGAGGAAATCATTCCAGTTGTTTGTGCAATTGTTGAGAATAATTGCGGTCTGTTGTATTATTTAGTTCATGTTTTACCTCATTTTATTGATGCACAAGTTATTTAAGAAAAAAAAAGACATTTTATATATAATAAATGATAACATTAGGTTCACAACAATGAGTTAAATATATAAAACTCCACAACAAACGAACAAACAACAACACAAGTTTCTGTAATTACAACGATCCTGGTGGATTATGATTCGGACATGTAGTTCTTTTGTGGCCAGCGCACTTACATATGGAGTACTTATTTTTTCTTGATGAAAATGATTCTCCAACTCCACGCCTCCTTTTATATGGCTTTCTTCCCGGTTTGATAGTGCTCGGGTCAATATATGGAGGAGGTATTAATCTCTCCATAAGCTCTACTGGAACAATCCAAGATTTTTTGGGAGGCACCGGAGTAATATGCCCACTATATGTTATTTCATATTTTTCAACCGAATAATATTGAGAGGAGTGCTCGTAAACTTCAGGTCCATATTTACGATCGTATTGAGTTCGAAGGGCTACCATAGCATGTGGACAAGGTATTTTGTCCAAGTCAAAAACTCTACACGTACAAGATCTTATTTAAAGATCGACCGTGGCAGCATCACCATGACCGGTGATACGAAATTTGTAATCTGCTATTTTATGAGAGAATAACCTATTCCCCAAACTGATGTTCGTTGATATTTTCTTTTCGATTTCGAGAACAAATTGGGGTTTTTTTCTGGGCACTTGAACTGCACACGCCTTTTGTTAAAAAAATCGCTAAATTTCTCGCTTATTTTTTCAAACATAGCCTTAATGGGAAATTCTCTTTCATCGCCAAACAATAATTCAGTGATTCAGCTATGTTTGATGTCATAATATTGTACCTATAGAAAAGAATCACTTAGTACGACATTAAACTAAACTTGTAAATCAAACAAGATATTAAATTCATAAGAATGTACCTATTTGCTGGACAAAATGCCCCACTCCATCTCTCGAAACTGACACGTGCAATAAATTCTGCTACCTTGGGATTCATATCCACTATTTGATTGAAATGGTCTAAAACCTTCTCTCTACTATATGCTTTAGCTGCTCTATAAAAAAGGGTGATGACCCTTTCGTTGTGATAGTTGTTTTGAATGTTCTCTCCAAGATGCCTGATGCAACAATCAAAGTAAGCTGAAGTGAAGAAAAGTGAACCAATCTTTGGAATACTTGGATGCCTATCCGATACAAAAAACTCTTCGGTATCTTCGACACAGCGTCGCAGTTGTTCAAAAAAAAATCCATAAGAAGCATTACATTCCTTGTCCACTACACAAAAAGCAACAGAAAAGATATGATTCTCCGCATCCTGCGCCACCGCCGCTAGCAGAACTCTATTATACCTGCTTCTCAAGAAGGTACCGTCGACGGCTATGCCTTTTCTCAAATGTCGAAAACCTTGAATTCAAGCACCAAAGGATACAAAAAAGTACTTGAACCTTCCATTTTCATCTAGATGCAATGTCATCTTACTTCCGAGATTTGTGGACTCAATCATGTAACGGTAAGCATCCAAGACTTCATACCCATGCTCGAGTGTCCCCCGAACCAGGTCCTTGGCAATCCCCATGGATGTATATACCTTCCAATAACTGACCAGGACACCCAAATCCGTAAGGAGTTGATTGGCCATAATCCTTGTTGAAGGGCTTTTGCCATCGGGGAAACTACTCCTAAAATATTCACCGAGGACCTTTGTTGTGGCGTGAGGATTTTGGCCCGAGATGTGCTCTGAACCACATGTGTGATGCTTTTCATGTTTATGAATGACGAATCTGTCAGAACTTGCGTACTTCACCGCTCTCAACCACCACTTACAGTTTAAATTAGCACATTTAAAGCAAAAGACACTGCTCGAATTAATTACCTGCTTTATTCTGAAATCTTTTTTCACGCAAGAAATAAACAAAGTGTTAGATAGTTCATTCTTGTCCTTGAATGACATTTCAATAAAAAAGTCGGTCCCGTCGTCTTGAAGATTTCCAGATTGTGTCGATTGAGAAATATTTCACATCATATTGGTCACATCAACGGGCGTAGGTGTTTGATCATCATCTGAAATATTCATGTCTAGATCATCTAACCTATCATCAAAGAAGTCTTCTTTTTCTTGTTCTTCTTCTACGTTCTGGTTCTCATTCTCTCTCGTCTTTTCAACCATGTATACCTTTAATACCGGCCTGATTGAATCACTTAGATAAGAATGCAACCGAACCTGATCGGTTATCTTGAAAGGCAGTACCCTCTAATTTTTAAAGGAGCTGTGCATGTAGCTGATGGCGAATTCTTTTGGTTGACAATTCAGTCCGCAAAAACTGATGATTAAGTTCACAAAATCATCATACGAAACATCACTTTGGACTGTCATAGCTATCGTCTCTAGCATTTCACCCTCCTTCCAACGCCATACATATCTATTGGTCTTCTCGACCCATTGACCATGACAATCCACCCCTATTATTATTAATTCCTCCATTAGTGGTACCTAAATAAAGTCATTTTTTAAAAAAAAATTGATAGTGATTTCATAGTGCCGTGAATGAATCTCAATAGATGTGTTATCTGTTGTAACAGGTAAGTGATGAGTCGCAATAGATTCTTACCTGTTGGGATTCATGTTATAGGTCTGAATATCTGTTGCAATAGATGAATCGCCTGTTGGAATTGATGGTATAACTAAATCACCGTTGAAGCTGATTCCAACAGATGAGTGGCAGTTGCAACAGATAATTAACCTGTTGCGACAGATGACTTACCTGTTGCAACAGGTTATTAATCTGTTGTAATCTATGCTGGAATCGTGTTCAGGTTCTGTTGCAACAGGTAACTAATCTGTTGCAACATATATGTCAAATGTTGCAACAGATGACCCATTTATTTAAACATGAATCCAACATATCAGTCTTCCTTTGAAACAGATGTCTCATCTGTCGCAACAGATGATTTATCTGTTTAAATAGATGGATTTTATGTTGGATTCATGATTGGGTTCTATCCATTGTTGATAAACAACAACACAATGCAGTTACCCAGATGACAAATTCAACTAAAAATCATAATTTGACTTACCAACGTCTCCTATGAAGTAATGTCAAAGTGGAAAGTGATGTTAGAAACAAAATTTGACCTAAGAAATTGGTCAAATAGCAACAGTAGCGGTAACAACAACAACAACAAATGATCAATAAGAACAAGATAAAGATGATAATAAAGTAGAAGATGATGATAATGAAGTAGCAGCAACAATGAACAACAAAAATCGCTAAGAGAGAGAAAACAACAATGGGTGAGAAGAGAGAGAAAGACGCCTTTTTTTCCTCCGTTTTTCGTTATATAGGCTAACATTTGGATCAAAGTGTAAATTTAAAAACTTATGGGTTATTTTCAAACTTTTCCAACTTTCTTAATCCATAATAAAGTAATTGTCACCTCCACCTAATAATTAAGACTTGTGTCACCTACACCTCATTTTAAAACTCTTTTGTAACCTGTGGCCCAAACCCCCCATTCACTACTAAAAAACACGAAAAAACCGACCACATGTAGTCGGTTTTCCTGCATTTGTGACCCAAAAACCAACCAAAATGCGTGATTGAAAAAAGAGTGATAGCTTTTTTAAAACCGATCACGTGTGGTTGATTTTTTTTAAATATATATATATATATATAATTCAATATTATTTTTCTAAAAATAAAATTAAATAAAAATACATTTTCAAAAAAAAACGACCACAAGTGTTCGTTTTTTAGTTAAATTAAATAATTAATTTATAAAAAACCAATCACATGTTGTCGGTTTTATGCGGTCGATTTTTTTTAAATTAATTAAGTAATTTATAAAAAAACTGACCACATGTGATCGATTTTTTATTTAAATTAAATAACTATTAAATAAAAAAATCTACCACAAGTGGTTGGTTTTTTATTTAAATTAAATAATTAATTTATAAAAAAAACAACCACATGTGGTTGATTTTTTTATAAATTAATTAATTTAAATAAAAAATCGACCACTTGTAGTCTGTTTTAAAAAAGAATTACCATAAAAAACTACCATATGTGGTCGGTTTTCTGAAATTTTTTACAAAAAACCGACCACAAGTGGTCGGTTTTTCTGATAATTTTGTAAAAAAAATATTAAAAATTTCCAGGATACAAACATTAAAAATCAAATTATTTACAATACAGCCCACAAATCATTTAATATACAATCAACCACCATAAGAATACAAACATTAAAAATTAAATTATTTACAAAATTTATCGAGGTTCCAAATCCAAACTACAAAACATACAAAAGACTAAAAACTACAACTCATCACCCGCATCCTCATTCTTAACCTTACCCATTCTATTATCAATATTTCGTTGATATATCCAGCTATAATCAGGTTCCATCTACACAATTAATCTCATTCAAGTAATTAGTTCAAATTACAAAAGTTCACATTTCAAGTACCTACACTTAAAACATTTTTAAGTCACTAATTCACTTCTCAAGTGACCACACTTTACTAAAATGAAAATGCAAGTTCACATTTCAAGTTCCTAAATTCAAAACAAAAGTCACTAATTCATAATTCAAGTAACTACACTTAAACATTTCAAGTCTCTAAGTCACTTCACAGGTTACCTAACTCTACTAAATTCAAAATGAAAAGTTCTCATTTCAGGTACCTACACCTAAACATTTTCAAGTCACTAATTCACTTCATAAGTTACCAAACTAAACTTAATTCAAAATGAAAAGTTCACATTTCAAGTACCTACACCTAAACATTTCAAGTTACTAATTCATTTCACAAGTTACCAAACTAAACTAAATTCAAAATGAAAAGTTCACATTTCAAGTACCTACACCTAAACATTTTCAAGTCAGTAAGTCACTTCACAAGTTACCAAACTAAACTAAATTCAAAATGAAAAGTTCACATTTCAAGTACCTACACTTAAACATTTTCAAGTCACTAACTCACTTCTCAAATGACCACACTTAACTGTATTCAAAACACAAGTCCACCTTTCAAGTAACTACACTTAAACATTTTCGACTCACTAATTAACTTCTCAAATGACGACTTTTAACTAAATTCAAAACACAAGTCCACATTTCAAGTACCTACAATAAACATTTTCAAGTCACTTATTCACTTCTCAAGAGACCACACTTAACTAAATTCAAAACACAAGACCCCATTTCAAGTACCTACACTTAAACATTTTCAAGTCACTAACTCACTTCTCAAGAGACCACACTTAACTAAATTCAAAACACAAGTCCACATTTCAAGTACGTACACTTAAACATTTTCAAGTCACTAACTCACTTCTCAAGTGACCACACTTAACTAAATTCAAAATACAAGTCAACATTTCAAGTACCTACACTTAAAAATTTTCGACTCACTAACTCACTTCTCTAGTGGCCACGCATAACTATATTCAAAACACAAGTTCATATTTCAAATACCTACACCTAAACATTTTCAAGCCACTGAATCACTTCACAAGTTACCAAACTAAACTAAATTCAAAATGAAAAGTTCACATTCCAAGTACCTACACTTAAACATTTTCAAGTCACTAACTCACTTCTCAAATGACTACAACTGTATTCAAAACGCAAGTCCACCTTTCAAGTAACTACACTTAAATATTTTCGACTGACTAATGCACTTCTCAAAAGACCACACTTAACTAAATTCAAAACACAAGTCCACATTTCCAGTACCTACACATAAACATTTTCAAATCAGTTATTCACTTCTCAAGAGACCACACTTAAATAAATTCAAAACACAAGTCCCCGTTTCAAGTACCTACAGTTAAACATTTTCGACTCACTAATTCACTTCTCAAATGACCACACTTAACTAAATTCAAAACACAAGTCCACATTTCAAATACCTATATTTAAAGAGCAACTGGTGTATTTGGTTAATTTTCAAGAAAATAGCAGAGGGGAATAGGGATCTGGAAATAATGCTACAGTAACATTTTCTCAGCAAGTGTTTAAGCTTTTAGTCTTGCCATAAATCAGGACGTTATGTTATTTCATAGTCGTTCTCTTTTACTTATTCCATATGTACAGAATTATGTTTCACTCACTTCCTTATGAATTGATGGATAAATGTTTTTTATTTCTTGTAATATATAACATAATTTTACATTTTACATTACTAATTTCTATATAATGAATAGCTCTGAGTGACCAAACTTTCGGTACCTAAAAAGAAAGTAGTATAGCTCAAAATTGTGTTTTGCATCAACTGTGCCAGTCTCTTCGAAAATAAATTGGCTGCTATAATAATAATAATAATAATAATAATAATAATAATAATAATAATAATAATAATAGATAATGTATTTTGTAAAATAATTGTGAGTGTTCATGTTTACCCAAAAAATAATAAAATATTATATTTGAATTGATAAATCATAAAAAATAGTAATAAAATAATTTATTTATATTTTCGATTGGATTATCGGTTAATTAGATTAAGTTACCTAACTATTGATTACTGCATACGTCACTACACGAGATATATACATATATTCAATTGGCATGTACATATATAGGTCAAAAATTGGAATTTGATTTCATGGCCAAATTGATGTTAATTTTGATCATAATTGACACAAATTGTGTACAATAATGACTAGAAATTAAACTACATAGGGGAGTACATTGAAATTGACTGCTATTTTAATAAATATAACAACAACAACAACAACAACAACAATAACAATAATAATAATAGGCAATGTATTTATAAATTGTGAATGTGCACATATACTTGAAAAAATAATTTAATAAATATTAATAAAATTATGTAAAATTTCATATTTGAATTAATAAATTTATAAAAATGATACTAAAAATAATAAAATACTTTATACATTTTTTAAATCATAACTGTAGCTTGTTGAAAATTATTTGATACCAAAATAATGCGTAAAAATATTAATATTAAAGGTTAAATAATTTTGACAAAATAGCAGCCTAAGAGAGCATTGAGAGGTCAAAATTGGGTGTCAACACTTTCAAATACGTCATATATATATATATATCAATCACATACACCATTTTATTACCCCATAATATACATCGGTTAGTTTATCTTATGTTATTATACCTTCAACAGTATACTATATATCACCTTGATCAATCGCATGATATCAGTATATTCAATATATAACTTGATATATTTTGTTAGCTTTAATTTTAACTACGTATTGCGTACATCACTACACAAGAGATATACATACATATATATAAATGTAAGTTTCGAACTACGCACTAAGTACATCATATATATATAATATACACACACCTATACATATACACACATATACACACTATCGACTATCAAGTTTTAAATATGTACTATATACATCACATACGTACACAAGTATATTATCCCGTAATATAATGCGATGTATTTCATATACATAATTTGACGAGTTATCGATTAATTTGATTATTAGCTTACATTAATATAACTTCAACGTACAGTATATTGTTACTTCGATCATTTTAAATCAAGGTATTCAATATGTTTGGATAGATTTTGCTAGTTTTTGACTACATAGTTCATCGATCACTACATTATATATATATATATATATATATATATATATATATATATATATATATATATATATATATATATGTATATCAACACTTGAATACATACTATATACATCACATGCACAATTTTACTACCTCATATATATATATATATAATATTGTATTTGAATTGATGAATCATAAAAAATGGCAACAAAAAGTAATAAATAATTTATTTATATTTTCGGTTGGATTATCGGTTAATTAGATTCAGTTATCTAACTTTTGATTACTGCATACGTCACTACACAAGATATACAGATATATACACGATATCAGTATATTCAATATACATCACTACACAAGAGATATACATACATATATATAAATGTAAGCTTCGAACTGCGCACTACGGTACATCACTGCTATATATATATATATATATATATATATATATATATATATATATATATATATATATATATATATATATATATATATATATATATATCAACACTTGAATACGTACTATATACATAACATACACGATTTTACTACCCCGTAATAATATATAACGTATTTCATATATACTCAAATGAATTATCGGCTCGTTTATCATATGTTATTATACCTTCACTACATAATATATATATATATATATATATATATATATACCTATACATATACATACATACACACTATCGACTATATCACGTTCTAAATCCGTACTATATACATCATATGTACACGAGTATATTATCCAATAAGATAATGCGACGTATTTCATATACATACTTTGATGAGTTATCGATTAATTTGATTAGCTTACATTAATATAATTTCAACGTACAATATATTATTACTTCTATCGTTTCAAATCAAGGTATTCAATATAACATAAGTAAAACATAAAAGATTTTTTAAAATATTTTATTATTTTAATACAAAAGCGACCACAAGTGGCCGATTTTTTAAAATTATTTTATTTTTTATTTTATTTTAATTTCAAAACCTACCATTTGTGGTCGGTTTTATTTTAAAAATTAAATTTAAAATATTTTATAAAAGCGACCACAAGTGATCGCTTTTTATAAATACTTTTTAATTATATTTTTTTAAACTAATAAAAATTATTTTCTTTTTTCTTTTTTTAAAATTTCAAAACTAACCACTTGTGGTCGCTTTTATAAAATATTTTAAATTTAATTTTTAAAATAAAACCGACCACGTGTGGTCGTTTTTAAAAATACTTTTTAATTATATTTTTTAAATAAAACCAACCACTAATGGTCGATTTTTAATTTTTTTTTTTTAAATAAAACCGACCACAAGTGGTCATTTTTTTAAAATTATTTTATTTTAATTTTTTAATTAAAAATAGACCACTTGTGGTCGGTTTTATTTACAAATATAATTAAAAACTAATTTTAAAAATCGACCACATGTGGTCGGTTTTTAAAAATATTTTTTAATTATATTTTTTAAATAAAACCGACCACAAGTGGTTGGTTTTTTAAATTATTTTCACGTCCAATTTTTAAATGTGGTCGTTTTTTTTATTTTTAAATAAATAATAATTAATATAAAAATTATTGAAATAATTATTTTGAAATTTTAAAATATAAAAGAGACCACATGTGGTCGTTTTTTTAAAAAAAAAAAAAAAAAAAAATCGACCACATGTGGTCAATTTTTTCCGACCACAAGCTGTGGTCAGTTTTTGTGGTGGGTTTTCCTACTTTTTTTTTAGTAGTGATTATTGCATAGAACATCGGACGGGTACCTCTATTTTATCCACTCGCCCTTCAATACAATGTGTGACATTTTGGTTGATCTTTCTATTTTCTTGAATAATTGACTCTTTATATTTGAAGCTTTCTTTCATGGAGATGTCTTTTATATCTATTTTTATTTTTATATTCTCTACATGTGTTGTGTTATTGAACTTGCATTCCATATACTGTGTTTAAATCTTGCTCTAACCTAAAGTCATTAATCTCAAGGTTATACCTCTAAGCCTCTGGTCTATCGTAAATTTCGTGGCATATCTTGTTAATTAATATTATGTCAACAAATTCATGCCATTAATTAGCATAATTTTTTGAAATAATTAAAGGTCTCCTGAGTTATTGAGAGAAAAGAATGAATTTTTTTTCTTGTTTTCATTTCAATCTATATGACACTTTTTAGTTTCTGATGGTCAATTTAGTAAATATTTGAGGCTAAATCAGATAAGTTAATTTATTATTTTAAAATTATAACTCTTAATTTATAAAGTATGCAAAAATAATATAAATTATATTTTCGTTTCATATTAATATGATAAAAAATATATACTTTTACTAGCATGAGCTCTGATGCAGTTGTGAGACTGTTTTAACGTTTAATCAGAGATATCAAATTCGAGTCTTCGATATGAAAAAAATCATGTTTAAAACGTCAATCCTAAAATGAATCATGCAATGCGTGATCCCAAATTAATCAAAATTAAAAATTAAAAATTAACAAACTAACTAACTACATATATATGTTAATGAAAATTTACAAAATTCAAATGTCAAAGTTGTGTAAAATACCACAATGGAGGTAATTCAAAAACTTTCTTTAGATAGTAAGCAATGCGAGGAACAAGTTTATACCTTTCTTGGAGTGCAATTGAGAGTGCAAAAGTATTGGGAAATTGGAAAAAGCAAAAAGTAAGAAATTAAAGTGGGGATAAAGAACCGATGAGCCGACAAGTAGCGGTTTGCAAGCCGCCGTTGACCGTCAGCTGATGTATAACCCTGTCAAAACGTTCATTTTTCACATGACCACAAGATTAAAAAAAACATTTGATACATATTTATAATTTAAAATTATAAGATTTAAATTGTTCTTTTTACTTATTTTTATTTATAAAATTATAGAATTAAAAGATATTTTAATTAAATCACAAAATTTAAAAAATTTCTTTACTTTCTTAACTTTATGTCAAGTCATAAAGGTCAATCAATTTGAAACTGTAGACATCTAAAATTTGTGAATTCTTCAACAAAAATTCAAATTTTGTTAAAGTTTTAGAAGACTACTTTATTCTAAATCTCGCCTATTTAATGGGTAACATGTTCCCTGAAATAGGCATCTTGAATATCTCATAAGCTGATGCGTATTCATAAAAAGATCGGGATCTCTAATATCCCACAAACAATCATGAAATATTCATAAAAAGATCATCCTATATTCGAGAATAAGCCACTAACGGCCCTCGAATTACAGATAAAATCAAGAGAGAAAAATCAAGGAGGAAAGATTTGTAACCACAATCGTTTATCAATAAAAAATTCTTGTTTCTTCATATTTTTGTTTGTGGTTAAAATTTATTTTTCATGAATTTAAATTATGCTACAAACAAATTGGCACGCCCATGTGGACCAAATCTACCCTTCATCTCTTCTCTCATAAATCAAATATGCAAAACTGTAGCCGCATGATCATAAAAATGGAAGCGGTACTTCAAGACTCGTTTTTGAGTTTCATCAAGTCTACACTCTAACAAGTCTTGAAGCAGGGGGCATTTGTAGACATTGAAATTTTTTGGACTCTAAAAAAAAAAGTTCAATTTTAGTTAGAGTTCTTGGGGTCTACTTTACCCTATCTAGATTGATGGCTACTCAACCTAAATCCTAAATTACACCTTTATAAAAGGGGAAAATATCCATTTAAAAAGGCATCTCCAGTATCCAACAAATTCACGGGATATTCACAAAGAGATCAACGATCTGAAAAGTCCCAATAAATTCAGGTGATATTCAAAAAGATCAAAACCCTCTCTTCTTGATAATCAAATACATCAAGAAGACAACCCCTCCTTTCATGTAGATCAAATTCAAATGTTCCTACATTCGAGAAATACGCCACTAACAACCCTCGAATTACGGATAAATTCATATCCAAATATCCATACATTTGAGAAATATGTTACTGACAGCCCTCGAATTATGAAGAAAATCATGAGAGAAGAATCATGGAAGGAACAGATTTGTTCCCCCATCGTTTATCAGTAAAACTGTTGTTTCTTCATATTTTTATTTGTGGTTGAAGTTTATTTTCCATGAATTAAATTATGTTGGAAATAAATTGGCACGCCTAGTGGGACCAAATCTGCCCTTCATCTCTTCTCTCATAAATCAGATCTGCAAATCTGTAGCCACCGCATAAAGATGGAAGCTCTATTGGTACTTCAAGACTCGTCATCAAATCTACACTTCGACAAGCCTTGAAGTGGAGGGCATTTGTAGATATCTAAAATTTGTGGGCGTGCCAATTTGTTTGCAACATAATTTTGAATTCATGAAAAATAAATTCTAACCACAAACAAAAATATGAAGAAACAAGAATTTTTTTATTGATAAACGATTGTGGTTACAAATCTGTTCCTCTCTTGATTTTCTTCGTAATTCGAGGGCCGTTAGTGGCTTATTCTCTAACATAGAAAGATCTCTTTATGAATGAATATCCCATGATTTTGTGGGATATTGGAGATCTCGATCTTTTTACGAATACCCATCAGCTTATGGGATATTCAAGATGCCTGTTTCAGGGAACATGTTACCCTTTAAATAGGCGATATTTAGGATAAAGTAACCTTCTAGAACTCTAACAGAATTTGAATTCTTATTGAAGAACCACAAATTTTAGATGTCTACAGAAACACAAGGAAGTATTGAGTATTGAAAAATAATTTGGAAATTGAGTAATTAATATTAAAGATAAAAAATTTATTTTTTTCTTGATACATCAAAAAGGACAACTAAAATGAAAATCTATTTTGGAAATAAGTGACAAGTTAAAATAAAAGGAGGGAATATAAGATATGAATAAATAGAATATTTCATAAACTAATCTTATTTTGAATTTTTAAAGTGACACTAATTTAGGATAGCTATTTTAAAAAGATAGTAACACTTATTTTAGATTTTTTTTTTAAAAAAAACACTAGTTTGTGTGAAACATTGGGTACAAATTGCAGAGAGGCACAGCCAAAGCGTGACTTTGAAAAGCAGTGAAAATGTTGTTATCTCATCGTATCTGCATGAGCCCTTTCTTCTCTTAACCTAAGCTACCTACTTTTCCTTTTTCACTTTTGGTGTTCTAACACTTCTACTCCCCATGCATGCTTCCCCTACATTTTTCTAAGCCTTTATATGTTGCTTTCTCCGTTTCATAATAAATGAATTGTTGAATTTTAACACATATATTAAGAAAAAAATATTAAAGATATAAATTTAATACAACTTTTCATTTTTACCCCCAAAAAAGAAAAAGTTGACCTTGTAATACCTTTTCAAAAGTTAATTGGTTGTCAAATCATAAGGACAAATTTGAAAAAAATTCAATGATATACTTATTTTGAAACACCAATAAATACCCCAATAATTTACTTATTTCGAAATGGAGGGAGTATTGATTTTTAGCCCGTATTTTAGGCCCCGTTTTGTCATGGAAATTATATTTCTTTTGGAATTGGAGTTGGAGTTGTGTTTGACTATGAATATAAATTAAAATAATTTTTAAAATTTTCTGAGAGAAGTATGAGTGAAAAAAGTAAAAAAACAAGTAAAACTTATTTTTATTTTTCCAAATAAAATTCCAAATTCTCATGGCCAAACACATACAATTTTCACTTTTTTTACTAAAGTGAAATAATTTTTTGAAAAAAAGTAAAAACTTTTCATGGCCAAACGATTACTTAGTGTTCTCACTTTCACCTTTTTCAGTACTTTCGTTCCATTCATTTTCATGCTTACGACTTGAAATATTTTTATTTGTCGGAATACATCGCCAGCCCCTCAACTTGGAATCATTTTTCACTTAGGCACCTTAAATGGACGTTGTTCACTTTTGGCACCTCAAGTAGCATACGGGTGTGTCATCTTGACACCTTTTGCAGAGTTGGCATAGTGCGTGAAAGCCTTTTTTCAGCTGATGTGGAGTCCAAATTGGCTCACAAACAATATATTAACTCATCTCCATTAATTTATACCTTTTTCCTTATTTTTATCCACCATTTTTATCAATCTTAAGCTTGTTAATGATAAAAATTATTGAGAGATATTTAAAAATTGAATATGTTTAGGAATTCTAGAAGATTAAGTAGTCGTTTGGCCATGAAAACTAAAATTTTTCGGAGTTGGAGTTGAAGTTCGAGTTGAAATTGGAGTTGGAGTAGTGTTTGGCCATGTCTTTTTTGAATTTTTTTTTGACTTTTGAAAATACTTTTTTAAATATAATTTTATACCCCAACTTTTACAAACTATCAAAATCACCCAACTAAAATTTACCTACTAACGGAAAAAGAACACAATTAGCCACTTTTATAAAAATAATTACATATACATGATCATATTTAATGAATTTCAATTATGACATATATAATATTTACATTAATAGTCGTTTTCTCATATTTGAAAATTTTAAATATGGATGTTATATTAACAGATCACTACTTCCTATTTTTTAGGTAACAAATATTATCTTTCAAAACAAATTTATTTTTTTAGGAATTTATTTCCTTTATTTTCCATTCCTAAAAAATAGAAAATGATGAGTTGTTATTAAATTTTAGGGTGCCGCTAATTTATTTCTTTAATTTTCTTATACATGAAAGATTTTACTGTGTGTGAATAAATTATTTCTATGTAAAACATACTTTTCATATTAATGGTATATTATATCATATACCATAAATTTATAAATATGCTTAATATGTTTCTTTATACTTTGTATATTTATATATGTGTGTATACGGTATATACATGGTATAAACTTCAGATATAACATACTTTGTATATTTATTTATAAATATGCTTAGTATGTTTCTTAATACTTTGTCTATTTATATGTGTGTATATGGTATATACATAATATAAACTTTATATATAACATACTTTGTATATTTCTGGTATAAATATAATACTTTATATATTTATGGGTATAAATATAATACTTTGTATACAGATACCAAGTATTATGATATATAAAGGTAGCAGTTGCAGTTTAAGGTATAAATTTGTTAAATTAGATATATTTTTTTATGAAAAATATGTATCACAGATTTATATTTTTAGCATATATATGGTATAAACTATTTATATTTGAATAGTATAATAAAGATGTACACAATATAATATATAAAATCAAATTAAAAATGAGAATAATTTGTGGCAGCGGTAAACTAATCTTCTATAACTTTATTAATTTCATAAATATAGAAAACGATTATCCATTATTAATTACACGACTATAATTTCTTAAACGTCTGTATCACAACAGAAAAATTATTATTATTATTATTATATTATAGTAATTAGGATCATTAGTAGTAAAATAATGTCTTAAATAAGGGATAAAAATAATGATGAGAGAAAAAAATATATATATTAATTAGGATAACATTAAGTTTGAAATTATAATTATCTTATTCATTAAAACTGATATATACGTACTATTGAAAAAGTAATGTTATAAGGAAAGTTTTATGTAAAAATTTAAAATATTGGGGTTATATGTAATAGGTGCTTTCCTCTGTTTTCTTTTATTTATGGCTGCCGTATTTATGTTATGTAATCTTGTAATCTTGTTCGGTGTTTTACTTTGTATTTGTGTGGTATCTTGTGTCTTGAGCCGGGGGTCTATCGGAAACAACCTTTCTACTTCTTTAGAGGTAGAGGTATGGACTGCGTACATCTTACCCCCCAGACCCCACCAGGTGGAAATACACTGAGTTTGTTGTTGTTGTTGTTGGGATTATATGTAATAATAATAAAATTTGGAAAATTTTGAAAACACCAAAAAAATCTATTTTCCCTTTTCAGAAAAAAATTTTAAAATTATTTTCTGAATTTTTATAGTCAAACACCACAATTTTTAACTCCGAAAAAATTTTCTGAAAAAAAAAAAATTTTCATGGCCAAATAGACCCTAAATAATAAAAACCACATTTTTTTAATAATTTCTTTTCTTTTGAAGCATTAAAAATGGACATGTTTTCTTCGAGAAAGGGTTCAATTGGATAAAAAAAAGTCAAAAATAGATAAAATTTATTGTTGGGGTGGATCAAAATTTTTATTTTTCATCATCACTGTTGCACCATCTTATTTTTTTCTCCCATTGAATATGTTTGTTCTTCTTGAATATGGCAATGTCTTAATTTTTGTTCCCATTGGAGAAGATAACATTGAAAGAAAGACAAGAAAGAAGAGTAAAATTGTCTGAAAATGTGATGAAAATACTGTGCCAAAGAAAGAGAAATAGTGCCATAAAATTGTTGCGCCTCGCTCAAATCTTCTTCTGCTGAATTCTATTTAATTGAAGAAAATTAACGGTTCGGGGTACGGGTAGGGGAGTTTGGAGAAGACAGTTCACAGGGGTGAGGGGTATGGGGTGTTTGTAGAAAGAGGGAGAGGTGTTTGAAGAAGATGATTGGGTCATCGAGGGTTAGGGTGGGGGGTTGGGGCAGGGCGAGGTGTTTGGAGAAGACGATTGGCATCGGGGTGGGCGGTGGGGCTGGGGTATTTGCATAAGGGGGATGGGTGTTTGAAGAATTAAGATGATTGGGGCTTGGGCGCGGGGGGGGGGGGGGGGGGGGGAGGGGCCAGATGTTTGGAGAAGACTAGTGAGGGGTTGGGGGCAGTTTTATTTATTTAAATTAGTTATTTAAAAACTATGTGGATAAAAAATGACAAATGTCCTATTATTATTGGTCACTTTATACGTTATACTAATCACTTTACACGTCATAGCGCGTGCAATACACTCATACCATATATTTTTGCGGATTGTGCAAAAGGTGTCAAAATAACATATTCGTACGCTATTTGAGGTGCCAAAAGTGAACAACGTTCACTTGGGGTGTCTAAGTGAAAGATTACGCAAGTTGAGGGGCCGATCGATGTATTCCGCCTTTTTATTGTATGGGGTAGTGTTTGATTATTTGAAGTTCAGTGATGTTTGATGTTTTGGGTTCGATTGTAGTATTATTTTGTGGTATTCTTATTTCAGTTGCTATTTGTTGTTCTGTTTTTATATTATGTCTTTTTCTAGACTGTTTTTAGCTTGAGTCGGAGTCTTATCAGAAACAACTTCTTCACCTTACTTCTAAGGTAGTATATGGATTGTCCATACTCTAAGGGATCGTTTGGTTTGAGGTAAAAAAAATCCAAGGGATAGGTTATCCCGAGATAAAATAAAAGATCACTTAATCCCTTATTTGGTTAGAGGGATTAATCCAATCCGGGATAACTTATCCCACCATTTTTTTCTTAGTGATGGGATAACTTATCCCATATACATGATGGGATAAGTTATCCCGGGATAATTAATCCCGGTATTAATTATCTCGGGATAACAATTTCCCAACCAAAGAGAGGTAATCCCAGGATAAATTTTTAGTACTTTGTTATCCTTTGTTTGGTTACAAAGCATGGGATAACTCATTCCAAAATTAATTAATTAATCCTCGAATAAGTTATCCCTACATCCGAGCTGGATAGTAATACTGAGATAATTTATCTCCGAATAAAAGGATTAAATTGACAAAGATACCCCTCAATCCCTTTTTATAAATTACTTTTCACATTCTTAACCAAATTTATCCATCAATAAAATAGTTAAATTAATAAAAATAGTATATGCACTCTTTTATATATTAAGCGGCTAGGCATATACTTGATGCTTATGCAATTACAAATCCTATTTTCACGAAAAATATTTTTTTAAAATAAAGATAATAATACTTGTATAAAATTTCTACATAACAAAGTATTGCAAAGTGTGAACTATTAAATTCAATACTTATATAAAATAATGAAAATAATTTACTCTAAAAATCATCTTCCATTGAAAGTTGAAGTGGTTTCTATTACATGAAAGAAATCATTCTATGTATTTTTCTCAATTTGAAGGAATATAATTTGCACGTTAGTGCTTGTTATCCGATGTTTTCTTTTGATTTATATATATAATCTCTATCTATAATCTCTATTTATAATATATTAAAAGTGTGAAGATTCTTAGAACAGTGAATTAAAATTTTTGCCCTTCATTAAAAGTCTACGCAACAGACAAAATTATCTTTTCACCTATTTCCTTAAATTATTATAATATTAAATATTATATTTAGAAATAAAATTCCTAAATATATGAAAACTTATACGGTCAAGGTTTTCTAATTCTTTGTTTCTTTAATTAAAATGTATAATTGGAAAGAAGTTGGTCCTTATTATATTATTATATTAGAAGTACTCTTCAAATAATTGCACACTTTGATTTCCTTTTTTAAAAATAATCCGAAAAAAGTAAAAAAAAAACATCATAACACTAATAATTTTTTTGTAGGAAAATGTATAATTGAAAAAAAAATATTCCTTATTAGAAGTAATCTTCAATCAATTACCCACGTTAATTTTTTTTTTTTTAAAAGTTCCGAGAAAAGGAAAAAAAAACATAAAACACTATTGTAAATATATTTGATGTATTATAATGAATGTCTATTTTGCTTTTTTGGAGAAAAATCAGGATTAGTTACTTTAAGATCAAGTTAGTTTCATCTATAAATAAAGGGATTGTTATTCATGGTAGAATACTTATGGATTTAATTATTGTATTGGTCAAATCTAATTGACTTTTTTGTTTTGCTTTGTTTTTACAACATCTAAACATCTCATACGAGTATGATTTTCCGATAAATTTTGGTTAGATTGTCCTTTGATTTGAATACTATTTCAATGTCCTAGATTTAATGATTTGCTTTGCTTTGATTATTACTAATATGAATCTCGTTTACCGATTATCAAAAGAAAATAAGTATAATGAACACACTTTTTTAGATTTTATATAAGGATTTGATCCGCATAAGAAACCTTAAATCAGCACTAATTAATTTAACAGCAAACAGATTGCTCCTTTTTTCTCCTCTCACAATCGTTATTTCTCATTTTATCTCAATCATCATGGATATTTGCTTCTAGTTACATTTTTATTTTTAATTTTCGTAATATCTAGATCAACTTGCATATATCTCATCTAATTTTACTGATACCTTTTATCTCCTGTCAAACACAGGCACAGAGTAATTTGCTTCTAGATACATTGTCATATGCTTCATGTTTCTTGGATTCTGCAATGTTCACTTAAATAAAAGTAATTTCTTGTAACCTTGGAGGGAGTCTTTTTCTGTTTAATGGATCCACGCGTCATGAATCTGAAATAATTGGGCTTGTAGGTTGCGAATACTTAATGGTTAAAGTAAACAAAAGTAGCAAATTGCACTATTCCAGGTTACATGGTCTCTTAGCTTTCTGTTAAACACTATTATAATTTGTAACAGTTAAAATTCTTGAACACATACAATTAGCATTAATTCGTTGGGGAATATCTTCTGCATTGTCCTCTAATGTGTTATTGATGATATACCTAAATTAGCATTTCCCTGAAACTAGAACCAGTTAATGAACCTTATAAGTATACATGAGACATTAAATTCTTGTGTCAAAAATGATTAGAATAGACCTTTTCTAAGACCGATAGGTTATGATAATTTCTTTTGAGGTTTAATTTACCTAGGTTATGAGTTATAGCACCGCCAAAAGATGATGTGGGATGGTTGTGACCTCTCAACTCCTTAACCTGTCTTGGTTTAGAGCTGGAGACTGGAGAAACCCCTAGTATAGAGAATTTCCCTCTTTAATGAGTCATGTGCAACATGAATCAGAATTAGTTGGGCCAGTGGACTTTAGATTATTTAAAGGCATGGTATTTGGCTTTTCTATTGGATTGTGACAGGTGAAGATCTCAACCTGTGGTTCTTTAAGTCCTCTGCTGGAAGCCTGGAACATGCATTCTCTAAAGAAATACTTTTGTTTGAAGAAAGCTAGACATCTGCTTGAGACCTATGACACTCTTGCTTTTGAGACTTCTTGTGAGTTAAGAATGCGACTTGGGCCTCCCTAAATCTGAATTAATGTTAAATAATGTTGTTATTTTGATGTCCTTAAGATATTTTTCCTTGTTCTTGCCCCTTTTATATTTGACCCACTGAAAGGTCTGCAATGGTCTAGGTACTTCACCAATTGGATAATTTGAATATTCAGTCGGAAGTTTTTTTCGTTCAGTAGTGTCTAGTATATTCATGAAAAAAGAACAGGATATATATCCTCAACAACATCCTTTTCAAGCATGGTTAACTATAGAAACAAAATGAAAACCAACTTTAAATTCTAGAAGTAAAGCATCTAGTAACCCTGAATTATGATCAAATTTGTCATGACACACTTCAACTTCACCGGAGTCCTATTACCCCTGAACTCAATTTTAATGTATTTTTGTCATCCTTTTAGTCGATGTGGCACCTTTTTAGCTGACGTGACACCTTTGACGTAGACCCCATTTTTATGTAATAAAGGTGTCATGTCAAAACAAAAGGCTGACAAAAATACGCTAAAATTGAGTTCGGGAGGATAATAGACCCATGTGAAGTTGGAGTGTGTCGTAGCAACTTTAGCCATAGTTTGAGGGGGTACTGGATGCTTCTCTAAATTCGATATTGAACAGTAATGCCTTGTTATTTAAAGCATTTATGTTGTATTTGCAATGCATCCAGAAACCTTAAATCCTACCTCTAAGTAACTGTGTATTTTAATTATTCTAGCTGATGAGAGATATCTCCTTGATTTTGTGATCTTCCAGCAAAATATTGAATATAATGGAGAATATGTTGATATCTATGTTCTTACTACTATCTATTAAGTACTTGTTTAAAGGTGAAATTCAACATCTTAGAGTGCTTTGATGTTCTTTTGCAGTTACTCTGAATGATATGGAGGCTTTGTATTTTCTGTACAAGAGACTAAGCAGCTCCATAATTGATGACGGTCTTATTCACAAGGTATTTTTATCATAAAAAGTAAGTTAAGAACTTGAGTATAGAAAGAGATGTTGAAAGTGGAGGGCACTAATCTAGTTGAACACGTCGGAATAAGCCATCATATGTGATTGCAAAACGTTATATCTAACTCATTTAAGAAATAGTTGCGTATGTATAAGCTTTAACACAAAGAAGCAATGAGACAAAGAAAATTGAATTACTTGGCCATTGAAACAATGCATAAACACAAAGTAATGCTGAAAGCTATGGTATATGCTTCTATGAGGTATTACAGCTGTAAACTACGGATAAACAACATAGTTATTTTTCTCTGAAGTTTTTTGTCCATTTCCTTTCCTACATCCTTTTGTCCTTCAGAAAAGGCCATCGATATATAGTATTCCCACACGTAGGCCTAGAATCTGTGATCTTGTCATACTCCAAAACATACCATCTTGTTGACTGTTTTGCTAAGATTGAATGTCAAAAGAAATAGAATGCTTTGCCTTGGAAATTTTTCTTAAGATTCAAATAGTTCTGTGAAGCAACTCCATTTCACTCTAGATAGAAGTTAATGACTTTAAGCTTTTTGTGTATGACATTGTGGATGTTTTCTAATCTTCAACACAGAAAGAGTTTCTCCAAGCTAATTCCAATTGCAGCGATAGGCAAAATCTTTTTGCAGCCAGAGTAAGTAATTCATCCTTTCTCATATAATTCATTAAAATATTTGATCTCTCCTTATATATATGAATATGATTGACTGTTGTCTGTTTTGTATGAGACATTTGTTGGAAAATATATTCCATGAACATATAAAAATATACGAAGAAGAATACAAAGATGAAGTCTTGGCAATATGAACATTGAACACAAAATTATGAGGCCTGAAACACGCACGAAACGCTTTGCTAAAAATGATATTTGCTCCCTCTCCTCTGCGAGATTGCTATGGGATTTAATGTAAATAGTTTTAGTGGATATGACAAGCCTATGAATTTATTTACCAAGCAAATGGTGAAGATAATCCTATTGGAAAATAATAAATCAAAAACTTAATCTTGTAATAACTCTTTGGGGAATGTTGTAAGAAAAGTAATACTGTGAAAAGTTTCTCTAAACTTTTTGTAACATCCATTGAAATCTCAAGAGGTAGGATATATATAGAAGTGATGAAAATCAAATACTGAAAGGATACAACCATTCATCTAATAGACACCTCTTCATCTAAAAGATACCTCTTTACTAAAAAGACTTCTCTTTTCATAAAAGACACAACCCTTTACTAAAGGCATCTTTTCATAAAAAAGTTTTAAATTAATTTATTATAAACAAAAATCCAACAATCCCCCACTTGTTTAAATATAAATTAGGACATAAAGATCAAGTCATGTTCATACATAGAGCAATGTATCTATCGTTTTGAGCATCACCTTAGCACAATACCACAAGATGAAATTGAAATTCCACGTAGCATAATAGCTTTGAACGTATTATTCCTTGTGATAACATTGGTGACACTACACGCAGAAATATTTCATTCCTGCTTTCCACTCAACATCCTTATCACTTTTATCGCCATGTGCTATCCAAGGTTCATGAACATTTATGAGAGCAACTCAATCTCCTAATCGAAGCAACACCACTTCTATGTTCATATAGGTGAAGTTCTTTCAGTGTCTTTGTTATTTTTAAGACACTTGTTCCACGAACTGAACCTCATTAAGAGTATTAGAACTCAACCCTCCAAACTATGACAACCAGTACTAGTATACATCTTACTTAAGTACTGAAACATCCACGTATCAATAACTTGTTGTTACTCTTTAAACCCATAACTATTCATTTCATAGTGCTAGGCAGGGTTGCTATTATTGGTGGACCTAATTAAGGAGTTTTTATATAATCATACTTGAAGATGTATTTAACAACTTCCTTTTAACAAGTTTAGTAAATAGATTAGTCAAATTCATTTGACTCCACCAATGTAATAAAAGTTATTCCATCTTGAATTAACTTTCTAACACAATCCTGTCAAGAATTTATGCGTTTTGACTTCTTATTATATAATCTCTATGCTCGAGCTAGAGTGTCTTGATATAAAAAACTGAGTTCATATTTTACAAAATCAATGGATTATCTTAGTAATCCTCAACCACTCAACTTCTTAGTTTGCTTGTTTTTCCTATGCCAAAGTTTTCTTGATTTCAAGAAATTGTACCTCCTAGCAAGGTAAACATTCATCATGTGGCAAATTTATTTCTCAAACATTTTCAATTCCAACTTGTATCGATATATTTTTATAATAGTATAAAACTTAGTTTCATAACTCATTAGTTTTCTAAAGAAAATCAAAACTCAACTACTGGCTCTTCCAATAGCACTTGTTTACACAAGTTAATTAACCACAATTATTTCATCATCATGGACTAACTCGATCTAGGATCAAATAGGGTATTGAGCACTTTTGTATTTAAGTGATTAGATTTACTTAACACTTTTCATGAAACGAGATTAACTCAATACATTACCCCACTATTTTGTATAATCTTGATACCCATCATAGTACTAATTTCTTCAAGAACCTCCATTTTAAATGTGAAAATTAAAAATCTTCTTATTTCTTTTATGATTTTGTATCTTTTTTTTTGATCAACATATTGATAACTATTACTTACAATATCACATATTCATTAATATAGAGAATCAGGTTCATACTAAATGATAAGCCTAGTATTGACTTCTAATCGCGTGTCAAACACGTACCTCACACTTTAGACATATTAAGTGTCTTTTCATATCACATATTGAGAAAACTCAATCCACTAATTCATATTCTCTAGATCTCATATTCATTTATAACAACTTTCAGGTACAGACACACACTTGTAATATTTTATGTCAATTTATTAAACTCCACATATGATCTTTTATGGAAGAATAACGATCCGCAGTGATCATACAAGAAAATATTATTCTTAATTATCATGCATTTTAAGATCATCATAAAAATATCTTCCACCCAACTATTTATGAAAATAAATTCACAAAATCACAAAGAGTAAAATTTTATAAATAAATAATAAGTAGAGTTAAAAAAGTAGAACCCAAATTTGTCACTTTCTCCGTGCTTCCTACTTTGATGTTGTCTCCAAGTCTTGTTGAGACTTCTTCTGGTCTCGTAGACAGTATTACCATTATTGATGTTCAATAGTTTGCACAAGTTGAAGCTGCACAATTTATGCAATTTAAAATTGCGTTTCTTCTCAAACACACATTGTGAAGAAACCACTGAAAATAAAGAAAATTAATGTTGAACCATCTTATGGTTTATGTCCCTTCCTGTAATGGTATATCCTATTCAATTTTGTCTTTGACATTTATTTTTCTTCAATACCCATCACAGTAGCAAAACTTTGGTCTTTCTTGGAAATAATCTATCTCAACACGGTCTTGTATTCTATAGTCTTCTTCTTATACAATAAGCCATTTGTAGCATATTTCTAAATTTCAAACTTGTTGATTTTGCCAATATGCCAGTATCCTTCCGAATATGGTGTTTTTGGATTGTTTAATGGATTTGCATAATACCACAATATGTTCCACCGAATAAAACAATTAAATCATTTGTGAAGTAAAGATAAAACTCAACAGAGATCTAATTTTCTACTTAAAAATAAATACCAATTAACTTCAACCGAAATAGTGGAATACTCAAACCAAAATAAACCACCACAACTCTTTTATATCTTTAAAAACACTACTAACTGTCATCACATATTAATTCTTCAATCTCTACATATATTGCTGGTGTGTTCTTGCAACAATTTGGGTGTTCTTTGACTATTATAAGAAAAGTTACTTCATAAATAGAAAACAAGATCCAAAAACTTCTCGATATATTTTTCTTGATGATCTTGTTCGACAACAATTGTGGAAAGGCACAATTTCCTATCAATTTTTGTTAGGTTCAAGGTGTGTGTGTGAATAAAAAATGGAGGAAAATAGTAGAGGAAAAATGAGTCCACACTAAAATGAAAAGTGTACTAAAAAATGGAAATTCCACCAATTCTCCCACATTGGTGGTAGAAGGGAAATTTCAAGTATTTATAATAAGGAACACTTACTCCACATGGTAAGTGAGGCAAGAACCAAGAGGTACCTTGCGCCGTCGTCGTTGCTCGCTCATCTCAGCTTCGGCTTTGGATTTGTCAAATGACAATTTCCTATCAATTTATGTTGGTTCAAGGTGTGTGTGTGAATGGAAAATAGTGAAAGAAAAATGAGTCCACACTAAAATGGAAAGTATACTAAAAAAAAGAAAGTGCAGTAATTCTCCCACATTGGTGGGAGAAGGAAACTTTCAAGTATTTATAATAAGGAACACTTACTCCACATGGCAAGTTAGGTAAGAACCAAGAGGTGCCTCATTCCGTTGTCGTCGCTCGCTCGCTTGGCTCGGCTTCGGATTTGGATTTGTCAAATGTAACACCCCGTATTTCCCTAGAATAATCTAAGTTTCAATACGTGAGTATTTATATATATAATTTTCAAAATACTCATTAATTTTTTAGTTTAGAGTATGCCATTATGTAGGAAATTTAATTAGCTTGCTAACGATATAAAATTCGCCTAAATTCGATAACCGAATAAGAAGTTATGGTGATTTTAAGTTTCAGTCATTAAACACCGTTATTTTGATCCTTAGCGCATTGCAGAGTTAGTGTAAATAGAAATTATCAATTCCAGTGTTGCTCCGTGATAGTGGCGCATTTTGCTGTAGGCCTAGTTCATAATTGTCCAATTTCAGTGAGGTAGCGCGATCATGGCGTGCCGCGCCAATGGTGAAAATCAGAATCATAGGGGCACCACAATTTCTTCACATCGCGCCATCAGCCCGGTTCCTAATGACACGTGCGATAGCACCACGTTGCGCTAGGTGCCCACTTCAAAAAAATTTGATGAAAATTAAAAGTTTTGCCCAAAGGTAAAACAGTCCTTTCCCTTAATTTTAATCTGCCCAGTGTGCTTTTAAGCCCTAAAAATATTTTTAAACTTATTGTTTTAATTATTTTTCCCCAAATCAAGAATCTTTCTCTCCCAAATCAAGAACCCTAGCTCTCCAATTTCAAGGCCAATCCTCAAGAACTCACCTAGAACTTCAAGAAATTCACTATTCCAGGTATGTTAGATGTTCATCCATAGATCCCTTTCATCCATGGAGCCCAAGTAACCTATTTTAATCATGAAGTTATAATCTTTCAAGTTATTATGTTTTAAATTATGATTTCACCCATGAATCTCAATGAACTTTGATTTTATACCTTGTTTCAATGAAATTATTGTTGTTATTCAATTCTCAATATTTTAATGTTATCATTCCTTGAATTAAATCATGATTTAGTATTATTCATGTTGAATTCATGCATTTACTACAAGTTCCATGACATTCCTATGATTTGATCCAACCATGAACTCCAAGTGTTTGATAAAATGACTACAAGAGTGATTGATTTAATAAAATCCTTCATGCTTTGTCTTCCAAGCTTTAGTGTCATTTTACTATTACTGTTTTCGAGTCCTAGGGGTATTGAATACCCAAAAACCATAGCTGTTTACTTATTCTTGTCTCAGTACATTACAGAATAGTCTTCAGAACATACTATGAGCATTATTAGGATAGTCAGATATCAGTCAGTTAAACTCAAAACAATTTAGTATTTCAGTGTCTTCAGTTGGGAGTAGGATTTAGCATCGAGCGAGTGTAGGGATGACAGATTCCCCATCAGATAGACAGAGTCATTAGTAGCAGTCCCTATACTCCATAACTACGTAGCTAGCATAGGGTATGAGAAGTCACCCATCAGATTAGGCTTGACTATCTCGCAGGGGTCACCCGTCAGTTCAGACTTGACTCCCTTAGTCATTTGGACATTATATCAGTATTAGTAAGATCCATACAACCATTGTTAGTACTCGTGGCACGGTATTAACATCTTTCCAATTAGGGTTATAGGTTGGACCCCGATTAGCTTAAATTGGGAAATATCAGTTAGATGATACCTCCTACAGTCTCAGATATAGTCTCAGTTACAATCTCAGTTCAGTTATGCAATCTTAGAGTTGCTTGACAAAAGCATACAAATATCAGTATTTTACAGTATTTTAGTTTACAGAATTTACTCAGTTCATATTATATGCTTGGTCATGCATCCTCAGTATTTACATATTTTCATGCATTTTTAGTATCTACAGATTCTATATTCTCTACTCAGTACTCCATATTTTACATGCATATTCAGTTAATTATTAGTTCTATTCATGAAACCATGTCTATCATCCTACCTTATTTAGCATACCAGTACATTCAAAGTACTGATCACATACCTTTCTTTTGCGCTATGATGTATTATATTATAGGTGATAATTATCAGTTCTTTAATCACACTTAGACTTCACTTCACAGGCTATCAGCAGTACAGTAGTGGTGGTGAGTCCTCGTCATTTGAGGACAAATTATTTTACTTTATATCTCTATTTTAGTAGTTAGCAGAGTTAGTTGGGGGCCTGTCCCATCAACTCATATTTAGTCAGTTAGTTTTAGAGGCTTTTCAGGCATTAGAGTCAGTTATTCAATATTCAGATATTACAGTTAGTTATCCAGTTTATCATTATTTTGACAGATTCAGTCAGTTATTTCTATAAACTCATATTTCAATTTAAATTTAGTTACTAAAATCTTATGGTATGTCAGTATTCTTCCACATTTATGATCATGTTATCCAATGCTCACAGCAGGTACCAGCTCATGGGTTAGCTTGTGGTCCCTCGGGACTGTAAGCACCGTGTGACAACTAGGGGGTAGTCTCAAGTCATTTCAAACTTGGTATCTGAGCCTAAGGTTTTAAAGTATCCTAGGAATTCTGAAGGCCATGTTGAGTATAGTCTTGTGCGTGGGTGTATAGCGCCCCACACTTATAGATGAGAGGCTACAAGGTATTTAGGAAAAAGTTTCCTTTTTTTCAGTATTCATGTCATGCGAGTGAGCATGAGCTTAAGTTGGTGCTTTAGAGATGGGAGATAGGTTAAATAGTAGGGGGATTGGGAGAGTAGAGAAGACATGTCTAGTATGTAGAAGAAGACTGCCAGTTGCATTAGGGAGATTGCTAGAGAGGTGTTGGGTGTCTCCAGAGGTCGATATGACAAGTATAGAGGGGACTGGTGGTGGAAAGAAGAGGTTAAGAGAAAGATGGAGTCTAAAAAGGTAGCTTATGCTAAGTTGGTTATGATAAAAGATGATTAGGAGAGGCAGACAAATAAAGAGGAGTATAAGGTAGCTAGAAGAGAGGCTAAGTTAGTGGTTTTATCGGCTAAGATAACAACTTTTGAGATCTTGTATGCTGCTTTAGAGGAGAAAGACAGGGTAAGAAGTTGTATAGGCTTGCCAACATTAGAGAACAAATGGCTAATGACCTTGATAATGTAAAGTGCATCAAGGGACAGGTTAGTACAATGTTGGTTGTGGATTCCCTCATTAGGAAGAGATTACAGTCCTATTTTTATAAATTCTTGAACAACGAGGGGGATAAAGTTTTTTTATTGGAGGACTTGGATAAATGTAAAAAGCGCCATAATTATGGTTATTGTAGGTGTATCAAGGTTGAGAAGGTCAAGGAGGCTATTTGCAGGATGCGTTGGGGTAGGTCGATGGGGCCAAAAGATATTCTAGTAGATTTTTGGAAGAGCACAAGTGGGGCAGGTTTAGAGTGGTTGACAAGGTTGTTTGACACCATTTTTAGGGTAACAAAGATTCCTGAAGCATAGAGGTGGAGTATGATGATTCCATTATATAAGAACAATGGAGACATCCCGAGTTACAACAACTATAGAGGTATTAAGTTGTTGAGTCATACTATAAAGATTTGGCAAAGGGTGGTGGAGTTGAGGCTAATAAGGATTATGACTATCTTTGAGAATTAGTTCAATTTAATGCCAAGTTAGTTGATTACTGAGGACTTTCACCTTGTGAGGAGATTAGTGGAACAGTTTTAAGAGAGAAAGAAGGACTTGGACATGTTGTTTATTAATCTTGAGAAGGCATATGATAGAGTTCCCAGGGAGATTTTATGGAGGTTCTTGGAAGCTAGAGGGGTGCCCATGGCGTACACTAGATCGATTCATGACATGTATGATGGCATGAAGACTCATGTGAGAACAGTAGGTGGATATTTGGAGAACTTTATAGTTTTGATAGGGTTGCATCAAGGATTGACTCTTAGCCCTTTTGTTTGCCTTGGTGATGGATGTTTGACATGACATATTCAAGAAAAAGTGCCTTGGTGTATGTTATTTGCTGATGATATGGTATTGATTGACGAGAATCAGAGAGTTATTAATGATAAGTTGGATATTTGGAGGCAGACACTTGAGTCTAAAGGATTTTAGTTGAGCAGGACCAATACAGAGTATATGGAGTGTTAGTTTAGTGATTTGTCTCAGGAGGCTGATGTGGTCGTGAAGTTGAACTCTCAGGCCATTCAGAAGAGGGAGAGTTTCAAGTATTTGGGATCTATGATTTAGAGAAATGGTGAGATTGATGAGGATGTTAGTCATTGTATTGGGGAGGGTAATTAAAATAGAGGCTTTCTTCAGGAGTTTTATGTGATAAGAAGGTTCCCCCAAAGTTTAAAGGTAAGTTCTATAGAGTGACAGTTGATGATAGGCGAATTTACGCGCCTATATCAATATATTTTGCCCATATTTTAGCCTAGTTTTGAGAACTAATTATCTATTTCATGCACTTTTAGTCCTTTTTCCTGTAAATGAGCTAACAAATGTGATTAGGAAAGTTTCAGGTATAAATGATGCAAAATACAGCAATTTATGGCTTACTTGACGCAAAAGAAAGCTCACAAACGAGATGGAAAGGAGCTGGACGCATAAAGGACTAAATATGCTGCATGGAAAATCTGTCCCGGGCTAAAACAGCATTTCTGAAGACTTTGGGACTTACAGACACAAAGCTGGATTTTTGCCATAATACATTAACCTAGTGCAATTAGGTTATGTGTTTCATCATTCTATTTGGATTATAATTTTGTAACCTTACCCTAGTACATTTGGGTCAAGGATTTCATTAGTATATTAGGATTTGGTTATTTATTTCATTAGCTTAGTAGGAGTAGGATAGGAGTATTATAAATACCCTATCATGCTAGAGATTTAGGGACATTCCGCATTCAATACATTCTTCACTTAATTTTCTTCCATCCCTCTCATCTTCCACCACAAACATTCAACTCTTAAATTCCACAACAAGAGAATCGTTACTTGCTAAGGAATCACCAAAACCACACGCCAAACACCTACTATTCACGCCAACCACCATGCAAAACGTGATATCCTTCGCATTCATGGGTAACTAAACCTCTTAGTTGGGGTTATGGAAGCCGAATGAGTTACTATCTATTACTATGAGCTTGTGAGTTCAAGACACGTATATTGCTTATATCATTATTCTCTTCATCTTAAACTACATTCTTTGCGGTTCAAACACAAGAACACGCCATTCTAACATCTAACCTGTTCGAGAGAAAGGTTATTTGTCTAGAAAAGAAGACGCATAGACCAACGCCAGGCTAACATTTAACTTGTTCGAGAGAAAAGTTATTTGTCTGGAAAAGAGATAATGTCAAGGTAGTAGGACACCCTTTCCTATTAAAAAGCTAGTGCCGTACCTGGACTAACCTCTTGGAGAATTCGTACCGTTAGTCACGCTTTAAGCTCGAGAGAGTTAAAGTGAAATAGTCCTTGTTTAGGTCGAGAGACGCTTGGATTTACCATCGACTACAATTCTCTATAAGCAATTGCATGTCAAGACTCTACACACTCATAGCCAATAGAGACGTATACCTCAGAAGGTGGACATAACCCCAACGCCTCAATTCTCATTGTTTACAACCAACGTGACAATCTTTCTCTTTTACTTTGCTATTTTTCAGCTTTTATTTTATTACTTTGGTTACTTATTACAATCCCCCCATTCTTACGAGACTTGCATCAAAAGTCTAATAATTTCACTTACTTGTTGACCAAGCTATTCTCTGTGGGATCGATACCCAACCCAGGTTGGGTTCTATATTTGCTAACGACCGCTTTACACTCCTACGAGAGCTGTAGATTGAGCGTTATCAAAAATTGGCGCCGTTGCCGGGGAATACGAGTGTCAATCAAGTTCGTGATAATTACTAGACCCTTTGGTCAAAGATTCTCGTACTTTTACGTTTAGTTTTTGTTTTTGTTTATTGCAGGTTTTTCTTTTAGTGCATGCCCCATACAAGAAGTTCTGGTCAACCGTTATTACCAATCAATCCTGAACCGCAACGAATTAGAAGAATGGAAGCACAAGCTGAAATCGACAGGATGGCTGCTCAACACGAGCAAGCAAGATTAGCTGCTCTTGCCGCTGCTCAAGTCCAACAACAAAACATTGATAATCCTGGACGAGCAACAAATCCTGACGATGAAGATTTAGGTGATGACGAGTTGATCAACCCAAGGCATGGCGCTGAAATGGCAACACCTGCCAACAGACGAGGTCGACAAGCTCGGTACAGATATGATCGCCAACCTTTGCAACCAGCTTTCGACGATGATGATGATGATCTTGATGGTGCCGGAGCCACTGGAGCTATAATTCCACCACCATTAGCGACCGGAGCCAAGTTCAACATCACTAGCACCATGATTCAGTTATTGCAACTCAAGGGATTATTTGGTGGACTAGCAGGCGATGATCCGAATATGCATCTCATCAACTTTATTTCTACATGCAAGTCTTTTGACAATCCTGGAGTTGGTCAGAATGCTATTCGATTACGTCTATTTCCATTGTCTCTGTCTGGGGAGGCAACATTATGGTTGAATGGGCTGACTCCTGATTCTATTACAAATTGGAGGCAATTGAGAGACGCTTTCCTAGAAAGATTCTTTCCGCCATCCAAGAGGGCTCAATTGAGAGATGAAATCAGCAACTTTCGTCAGCTTCCCTCTGAAGCTCTTCACGAAACATGGGAGAGGTTCAAGACAAAGCTAGCGAGATGCCCAAACCATCACATGACTAACGTTCACCTCATGGAGATCTTATATAGAGCCTTGAATTCAGTAACTAAACCAGTGGTGGACAACGCAGCTGGAGGTTCTTTTATGGACCTCACCTTTGGTCAAGCAAGCAACATGCTAGATCGTATGACGAAACAAAGTAGAGCTTGGCATACCAGGGATTCTGAGGTAGCAAGCCCCACTTTATCTATTGGCATGTCTGCAGATCAAAGAAGAAGAGAAGAAGAACGTGATCAAGACATGGCGCACATGAAAACCCAAATGGACCTTCTTACAAAGCATCTATTAGGGAAGACTGAAAAAGTGAAAGCAATTGCGTCAAAAGGAAGAGACGAATCTGATTCGGAAGAGGAGGCCAACTACTTGAACAATCAGGGGGGTTTCCGTGGGAATGCCCAAGGAAACCAAGGTCGGAACTATTATGATAAATCTGGAGGTAAAGACCAAGGTATTTGGAAGAAAAATAATGAAAATGGTGGTTTGTACGTTCCCCCTGGTAGACGTGATACCACCACATCTAATTCTATGGAAGACATGATGGCTAAGTTATTGAAAGGAGTAGAAGCAACGAGCGCGGGAGTTAAGGAGGTAATCGAAGATTTAGCTTCCATGAAGCAATTAGTTGATTCTCATTCCACTTCTATCAGACAACTAGAGCAGCAATTCAGTCAACTTTCAGCAGCACTCAACCAAAGAAAAGCCGGCACCTTACCTAGCGATACTGTGCAAAACCCAAGGAATGATGGGTCATGCATGGCCATCACTACCAGAAGTGGTAAGGCACTGGAAACTTCAGCAAAAGGCAAGAAAGTGATTGACGAAGTTGTGGACATAGATGACAACGCAAAAAGAGAAGATGCCCCAGCTACTACTCCTGACGTTAAAGACGCCACATCCAGCACTGTGCAGCCTGAAAAAGTGGAAAAACGGAAGCACGAGGAGAAGAAAACCGTGGAGAGAACACTTCCATACCCACCACCACCTTTTCCCCAAAGATTGAAGAAGGTGGCGGATGACACAAAGTTCAGCAAATTCATGAATATGTTAAAGCAACTCACCATTAATGTTCCATTGGTGGAGGCACTTGAACAAATGCCTGGGTATGCAAAATTTATGAAGGATCTCTTGACAAAGAAGCGGGCAGCAAGTTATGACTTGGCGGAGAATGTTCATCATTGTAGTGCAATCGCTACAAGGTCGCTAGTTCAAAAGAAGGCAGATCCTGGAGCTTTCACTATTCCTTGCACAATTGGATCGTTGGATTTTGCTAAGGCATTGTGCGATTTGGGAGCTAGCATCAATTTGATGCCACTATCTATCTACAGAAAGTTGGGGTTGGGAGACCCTACACCAACCAATATGAGGCTCGTGATGGCTGATAGGTCGGTAAAACGACCTGTGGGTATCTTGAATGATGTGTTGGTGAAGGTTTCTTCATTCATATTTCCTGCCGACTTCGTTATTCTGGATTGTAAGGAGGATTCTGAAGTTCCCATCATCTTGGGACGTCCCTTCCTTGCAACTGGAAGTGTGCTTATTGACATGAAAGATAATGAGCTTTTGTTTCGAATTAATGATGAAGTGGTACGGTTTGATATACGCAAAACAATGAAGCAGCCCAGCGATATGAATGAGTCATCCATAGATGATGTTCATTATGAGGATACGAAAGCATTATCTATAGAGAAACAACCTACTGTTGAGCCATTGTCTGTTGCGCCACTGAATGTTGAGCATGAAAACAATGAAGATTATGAAGAACTTATGGGTGATCTAACAGAAATAGAGTCTTATACTCCTAAGCAACCGGGATGTGATCTCAAGAATCAACCAACAGCAAAGACTCCCATTGATGAGCCACCAGTGCTAGAATCGCAAGAGCTCCCCGATTATCTAAGGTATGTGTTCTTGGAAACTAGAAATATACTTCCGGAGAGCGCAGATGATTTAAGTGAACAGCACGTAGAAGCTCTTATCTCTGCTCTGAAGAGATACAAGAGAGCTATGGGTTGGACTATTGATGATATAATTGGAGACTCTCCGGGGAAACGTATGAACCATCTTGAAGAAGATCGCATGCCCACAGGTAAGCCTCATTGTCGTCTAAATCCTTTCAGAAAACGATCCATCACTTACCTCGATGAAGTCTGAGTACTCGAGGTAACTACGTCGAGCCACGACAATAAATAAGGCGCTAGATGGGAGGCAACCCATCGTTTTATCATTATATCGTTTTATCATTTTATCGTTTTGTCTTTCTTTCACTCTAGTACTTGTTTTTGCTTTTGATAAATGAAAATCCAAAAATAAGAGTCGTGCCACGACCAAAACTAAGGCGCTTGGTGGGAGGCAACCCATCGTACTAATCGTCTTCATTTGTTTGAGCAAATATAGGTGCAAGAAAGATGCAACGAGGAGATTGATTTCAATTGGTGATTTGGTCGCATTGTATGGTAAAGTCGGTAAGTTAGGAATGGTGATGCATAAGGCTATGGATTGAGCCTTTCTCACGTCATAATAGGCTTTGAGAAAGGCTAGGCCTTGGTAAAAATAGGCCACGAACGATGCACAACCTATTCTATCGCCTAAGGACTCGGAATCTAGTGTGCAATACACTATGCGCCGCCTATTCCTAGGTGTGCTTTTGACTATGCGCCGCCTATGCTATGGCATTTGAGATACTGAGACCAAATGCCATACCATATGCGCCGCATATGCCTAGATATGCCATACCATGTGCGGCGCATATGTCCCATTATGCCATGGACAATGCGCCGCATATACATGTGTTATGCCGAGGGATATGCGCCGCATATAGGGTGATTTTGTCCCCAAATCCGATTGTAAATGGGTCATAACCCGACCCATACTCTTCCTATATAAAGGGGACATAGTTTTACAACACAACCACATTAGAAAACACCCTAAAGGCGCCACATAACCTTCCAAATCTTCTCAAAATTTTCTTCCTTTGTTCTTCCAATCCACAACAACTTCTCCACAATCTTCAAGCAAGTAAGTGCTCTCTTATTCTCCACCTATTTATCGTAAGTACTACGTTGCTATGCTTATTATAAATTGCTAAATCATATAAGATTGTTGGTGATGTTCATGTGTTCGAATTGTTGTTGCATAATCATGTGAGTGAACATATACGTAGGGAATTCTTGACCTATTTCCGACTTGAATTTGGTTTCAATAGCATTGTTATGATATTTGCTGAATTGATATGGCTATGAATATTGCTTAAGAGTGTTGTTTGGATGCTTACATGTTAGACTATCCCGGCCATCGGGATAAGATTATAGTGCCTATCGACTTAGGAGGTTGTGCTTGTTGTAAGAATAACGATTCCATGTGGTAACCCCTATGTCATAGTGTTGCTATATCTACCATGAAAGTAGTCCAATGGCTGCAAATAAGTGATACAATGCTGATTTCCTTGCTGGAATACAAGCCTAAAACGTATGTCGACGAAATCTGAGTAAATCGACTACGTTCACCGCGCTGATTTGTGCAACAAAACTAAGTGTGGGGTGGTACCCCTAGTACTTGCTTATAGATTGTATCAAGTGAGACTGTGCTGCAACTAACACTATTTCTAGTCTCAGGTACAATGGCACCTAAAGCGAGACAAGGCAAGGAGAAGGCTACCACCTCCCAAAAGGGCAAAAAGAAAAGTTGCAAGGACCAAGGAGAACCCTCCTCACTGCAAATACCCCGACTCACGCTTGGAATTAAGTGGGATACTTATGAGGAACTTCTAAGGATGACGACTATGATGCTGATTCCAATGCAAGGGGTATGACCCCAGACATAGAGGATGAGTCCGACTAACCAGGTTCTTCGTATTTATTTTCCACTGAGGACAGTGTCCCGTCTAAGTGTGGGGTGGCATTGCATGCTATACTTCTCTGTTTGCACCTATGTTTGTTTGTTTACTTTGTTTATTTGAGTTCGTTTTTTTTTTTTGTTTGACGTTTTTTTTTAGTTTTTTTAGGAGTAAAATTTTTCTAGCTACGCATGAAATTATCTTGATAGGCAGCATGAGATTATAACAAGAGTATGTGCTACAATTGTGACTATTGAGACGTTTAGGCTCTAGTTGTGACTCATTATGTGATATTGTGTGATTCAATTCCTTCACTTGTTGGGTCAAGAGTCTATATTACTTCCAATCAAGTCGACCATGTGCCTTGTGTGTGTGAGATAATAGTATATTCTATGTATGTGGCTGATGCTAGAACTTGCCTGGTATGTATGCAAAGCGAAAATAAGGAGTGTAAGTTAGGATATGATTTAGGCATTTCTTTGGCAACCTATATTTGTTTACCTTCAGTTTTTCCTACCCATGTAAATCATCCTAGTTAAACCCTTTTGAGCCTTTAGCCTATTTCTTTGACAACCTTGTATGTAAGCCTAATCCATTTTTTTCAAGACCGTAATTTGATCCAAATTCCTAAGTGCTTTAAAGTGAAAAAGTCATGTGACAACATAAGAGAAAATTGGGCGAGTATGATGCTTTAAATTGTAATGGTGCTTGAATGCGTTATGAAAAAGGAAGCAAGTGCTATCATAAGAGGTATGTTGTGAAAAGAAAAAGAAAAAGAAAGCTGAAAAGTGAGTTGTGCTTAAAATTGAAAAACAAAAGAGGAGAACAAGGGTGGTAGAATAAAAGAAATAAAGAAAGGTTGAAAGAAAAAAGTGTCAATGATACAATGTGATGTATTAAAGTGCTTAGGAACCTAGTCACTATTCTTGGCCAAAATAGTCCTACCCGTCCCTTAGCTTACGTTACAACCATCAAAAGACCTACTTGATCCTAATCTTAACATTCCGACATTTAGTGGAGTACTACATTAAGGGCAAGCCTATGGTCATCAGTTGCTACATATGAATTCTTTGTGAGAGTGAGTGCAAGGATATTTTGATACCCATGTTTGAAAATATGCTATACTTGTGAGTGATTATGGGTACTATATTGTGAGACACACATGGTTGATGAGTCTTGGATAGTTGTATATGATTCTATGCACCTTAACGTTTGCATGCGAGTTGATCACCATCACGAGTCTATGCTTGAGGTTAAATTGTTTCTACTTATAATCGGAAAGCTACTCTTCGTTGATAATTGTTGTGCTTGTCTTGAAGAATGTTTTGTGTTGTTGCTGTAAAACCCTAAGTTGATGTTTAGAAGGACATGATATTTTGTTCGAGGACGAACAAAGCTTCAAGTGTGGGGTGTTGATGATAGGCGAATTTACACGCCTATATCAATATATTTTGCCCATATTTTAGCCTAGTTTTGAGAACTAATTATCTATTTCATGCACTTTTAGTCCTTTTTCCTGTAAATGAGCTAACAAATGTGATTAGGAAAGTTTCAGGTATAAATGATGCAAAATACAGCAATTTATGGCTTACTTGACGCAAAAGAAAGCTCACAAACGAGATGGAAAGGAGCTGGACGCATAAAGGACTAAATATGCTGCATGGAAAATCTGTCCCGGGCTAAAACAGCATTTCTGAAGACTTTGGGACTTACAGACACAAAGCTGGATTTTTGCCATAATACATTAACCTAGTGCAATTAGGTTATGTGTTTCATCATTCTATTTGGATTATAATTTTGTAACCTTACCCTAGTACATTTGGGTCAAGGATTTCATTAGTATATTAGGATTTGGTTATTTATTTCATTAGCTTAGTAGGAGTAGGATAGGAGTATTATAAATACCCTATCATGCTAGAGATTTAGGGACATTCCGCATTCAATACATTCTTCACTTAATTTTCTTCCATCCCTCTCATCTTCCACCACAAACATTCAACTCTTAAATTCCACAACAAGAGAATCGTTACTTGCTAAGGAATCACCAAAACCACACGCCAAACACCTACTATTCACGCCAACCACCATGCAAAACGTGATATCCTTCGCATTCATGGGTAACTAAACCTCTTAGTTGGGGTTATGGAAGCCGAATGAGTTACTATCTATTGCTATGAGCTTGTGAGTTCAAGACACGTATATTGCTTATATCATTATTCTCTTCATCTTAAACTACATTCTTTGCGGTTCAAACACAAGAACACGCCATTCTAACATCTAACCTGTTCGAGAGAAAGGTTATTTGTCTAGAAAAGAAGACGCATAGACCAACGCCAGGCTAACATTTAACTTGTTCGAGAGAAAAGTTATTTGTCTGGAAAAGAGATAATGTCAAGGTAGTAGGACACCCTTTCCTATTAAAAAGCTAGTGCCGTACCTGGACTAACCTCTTGGAGAATTCGTACCGTTAGTCACGCTTTAAGCTCGAGAGAGTTAAAGTGAAATAGTCCTTGTTTAGGTCGAGAGACGCTTGGATTTACCATCGACTACAATTCTCTATAAGCAATTGCATGTCAAGACTCTACACACTCATAGCCAATAGAGACGTATACCTCAGAAGGTGGACATAACCCCAACGCCTCAATTCTCATTGTTTACAACCAACGTGACAATCTTTCTCTTTTACTTTGCTATTTTTCAGCTTTTATTTTATTACTTTGGTTACTTATTACAATCCCCCCATTCTTACGAGACTTGCATCAAAAGTCTAATAATTTCACTTACTTGTTGACCAAGCTATTCTCTGTGGGATCGATACCCAACCCAGGTTGGGTTCTATATTTGCTAACGACCGCTTTACACTCCTACGAGAGCTGTAGATTGAGCGTTATCAACAGTCTGACCAGCTATATTGTATGGAGTAGAGTATTAGCCAGTTAAAAAATCCCAAATCCAAACTTTTAAGGTGGCAGTGATGAGGATATTGCGATGGATATATGGCCATACCAGGAAAGATAGAGTGAGGTATGAGATTATTTGGGAGAAGGTGGGAGTGGATTTAGTATATTTGTTCAGATTACTTCTTCTATTATACTATATTATGTTCTTATTAACTAGGCAAAAGGGGTGGTCTTCGATCCTTGGTAGACTTGAGATACCCGTCACGACTAGGCCTTGGTTTAGGTTGTCATAAGCTTGGTATTAGAGCATAGGTTCAGGGTTATTCGGTGTCCACAAATTGTGTCAAGTAAATTCTCTTTTATGGTTGTGTAGCATGCCATACTTTTAAAGGAGAGGCTATAAGTTATTTATGAATGTTTTCCTTTCTTGTGATTTTTTTTGGCTATAGTGTCTAAGGTCTTGTAAATTCTCTAATTTCTATTTGTTCACATTTTAGATCATGCCTCGAAGATCTGATGGTTTTAGAAACTATTTTGTTCCACTCGAGGACAATGTGGATGGAAATCTTTCTGTCTATGGAGTGAAGACTTGGTCTAGGGCCTCTTCTCCTGAATGTACTGCCTCACGTGGAGTTTTGTCGGTCCCTACCAATCCTTCTCGTGCTTCTCAGGCTGATGATATTCTAGCCCCACCACCCCAAAGAGATATTTGCCATGCCAAGTTTCATTGATCTATTATTTACTGACTCAGTTAGTGACTTCTTAGTCTTGTTGAGTTTCGTTGATCTATTCATTTGCTGGCTCAGTTAGTGACTTCTCATCTCACCAGTCTGAGTGTTGGTTCTATTTTTCCTTCTTCTGAGGTCACGAGAGTTGTCCAGTTCATGAGGTTGAATCCTATAACTTTTTTAGGCTCCAAGGTTGAGGAGGATTGTCAAGGGTTTGTTGATGAAATGGATAGGATATTCAGAATGATGCTTGCTTCTAATTCCAAGGGTGTGGAGTTTGATTTATATCAGTTAAAGGATGTGGCATATCAGTGGTATGAGGAGTGGGAGTAGTTGAGAGGTGAGGAGGACGAGACAGTAGTGTGGGATGAATTTTTGATTGCCTTTCTTGCTCATTTCTTTCTTAAGATGTTGAGGGAGGCTAAGAAAGAGAATTTTGTGAATCTGAAGCAAGAGAAATTGAGTGTAAAGGATTATACTTGGAAATTATACCAGTTGTATTGTTATGCTCCAGTGATTGTGTCTAGTATGAGGGATAGAATGAGGAAGTTTGCTTCAGGTTTGTCTCAAGACTTGGTTTTAGAGTGTAAGGCGATAATGTTGAACAGTGACATAGCTATCTTGCGGCTTGTAGTATGTATGTAGCAAGTTGAGGATAAGAAGAAGAGACAGACAGAGATAAGGGATAGGCAAAATAAGAAGTTCAGATATTTAAAGTAGGTTACAGGCCAAAAAAATAGTGGTAGCGATGATAGACAGTGAAGCAAGAAGAAGGCTTGGGGAAATTTTGGTTCATATTCTTTGGCTAGTGCTCCATATCCTAAGTCATTTGGCGATCATCGATTGAAAGCTAGTAATAGTCCTAAGGAATAGGGTGCTTAGTATTTGGCTAGTGGAGCTTAATTAGCTCCATAATATATTTCTTGTAGATTTTATGGTCAGATTCACCAGTGTACTTATGATGAGGGGAGAACCGGTGCTTTAATTGTCCATCTGGGGCATATGCAGTGACACTGTCCTTTAGATGGGATTTCTACGGAAGCTTATAAGGTCTCGATTGTTACTTCATCAGCTCTTGCACCAAAGGGTGGTATCTCAGGTACTAACACTGGTCAAAATTGACTCTATGCTCTTGCCATCCATCAGTAATCTGATGTATCTCCTAAAGTTGTTACTGGTATGTTACAACTTTTCTCTCATGATGTCTATTATTTACTTGATCTGGGATATACCTTTTCTTATGTGACCCCTTATGTGGCTGTTTATTTCAATTGTAGTCTCAAAAGTATATTAGACCACTTTTTTGTGTCTACACCAATGGGTGATTCTATTATGGCTAAAAGGTCTATAGGGGTTGTGTAAGACCTTGCAAAGTTCCCTTGTAGTTTGAGCCTTGAGCATTTCAAGTGAAGTGTAATTTCGGCCCTTAAAGATAGAGAAGAGATTTCCCAAGTGATTAGTGTTTTAATATTATTGAATTTTCCTGAAAATGATTTCCTATAGTGTAGATAATTGAATTAGCTTTCCAATAATACCAATTTCATCCAAATCCGACATCGGAGTGGAAAGTTTTGGCCGTTTTACCGAAATTTGTCGGAACTGCCTAGGTGTGACGGACAGGTTGACGGACCATCAAGTATGTGATGGACCATCGCTCAGACTATCGCAACCAAGGCAGTAACTCCCTTTTCTAGCCCAAATGCGATGGCCAGGACGATGGACCGTTAAGGCTGTGATGGAGCATCGCCGCTGAGGTAGTATGGCCTCATCTTGGCCAACATACGATGGACGATCCGACGGACCATCAAGTTTGTGACAGACCATTGCTGAGACCGTCACATCGAGTCAGTGTGTTCTTTTTCTGACCGATGTGCGACGGATGATCCGACGGACTGTCAGGCTAGCGACGGACCATCGCTTCGACCGTCGCAGCACCCATTCAGTATTTTAAGTCATTTTTTTAAAGGGATTTTTTGGTCTTTCCTCTCTTTTATCAATCCGATATATTCCAAATGAAGCAAATGACTTCATTCATCATCCAAACACAAGAGAGCTAGGGTTTTTCCCTCAGGATCAAATCTAAAACCCTTTTCCAAGAAATCCAAAAACTTACCATAGATTCTAAAAATTGAGTTGAGATTTAAGTTCCCCAAGTTCAAGGGTTGCAAGAACCCTCTCAAGAGTATAAAGAAGAGTTTGAAGCAAGCTTGTTCATCCAATTTCATAATCTAAGGTATGTGGGGTTTTGAACAAGGGTAATCCTTTCACCCTTGTGCCCAAAGGCTTATTTAAACTATAATTTTCTGCAATCTATGAGATTTTACATGATATCGAATAAGGGGTTTTCACCCATTGTTATTGATTGAATATATTGATGTTTCCCATGAATTAAAAATCAAATAGCATGATTTTGCATGTTTTCTTAAGAAATTGAAGCTGGGTTTATACCCTATGTTGTTACTTCTTCAGAATTTAAGAGTTTCAATGTTCTAGAAATTGAAGTATATAAGTATGTTGATATTTTGAGACAGATTGCTATAACTTCCAGATTTCTACATGAATTATGAATCTATATGCTATATATTATGCATTATGATAAGTTTTAACTTGAGATTGAATTATGGGTCATTAAGCCCTACTTGAGACTTGCAATTTTATGAACTATTGTGCTATAAGCACCCTTGATTTGAGTGTTTTAAGATTTTTGAGAAATGTTTTGACCTAATAGTCATACAGTTTTGAAATTCACTCCACCACATGAGATTACAGATTTGATTGTTGGGTTCTTATGAACCATGAGATTATTTTGAAAGTGTATTTCCATGAGATGAGCAAGATAAACTAAAGAGCATAGTATTTAGCACCGAGTTGGGTAAGTTACCATAGTTTCTTACCCCAGAACTACGTGCCACCGTAGGTTTGAGATTTTGGGCCTAAGGCCGAGATGATTAGGCCCGAGGCTGAGATAAGTGATCACTGAGTTGAGGTTATATTCCTTGGCTGGAGTATGGTACCTCTCCCCAATGTGAGGTTTCTTCCTTAGGAGGACAAGACATTGGACTCCATGTAGCTCGCATGGTTTATGTCGGTTAAGAGAACCTCCCTAAACTAAAGTATTTTCCATCGAGATAGAATATTTTCCCTAAAGCTTTGAGATGATATATTTTCTAAAGTGAACGAATTGCTTTTGAGTATTTTCCAAAGAATATATCAGTTTTCTCTACTAATAAGAGTTGATCATCAGTTTTTAAACCAAAGTCATATGATTCCGAGTTCCAAGTGTTTGAGTTCAAAAGAGTTGTAAGTTCTTGAGTAATAAAGAAGTTTTACTCTCCATGAGACATATGCATGAGTTGAAAGTATTGTTTATAGCTTTCTCCATCCTATAAGTAATGAGAATAAGAGGAGAGCACACATTTTAAAGCCAAAGTATAATGACTCACGAGATTTATGTTACATGCTTCATTCTACATGATTTATGAGATTTACATTTTAGACTTATTCGAGCCATGTGAGTCATTCCTATTTGCATGCATGATTTGATTAAAGAGTATTGATATTGTTTTATGTAAATGCATACACCCCCATATACTCAGTACATTCCCAAGTCCTGATCCATATATACGTCTATGTGATACATTGTCTTATAATGTAGGTTTAGGTGCTCAGTTCCAGCCTCGTCAGTAATTCTCGAGTATCTTCGTCTATAATTCTATAGTGGTAAGTCCTCATGGTTCGAGGATCTATCTTCTGATATTTCAGTATTCGAGTGTTTATGTTATTACTTTCAGTTCAGTTTGAGTCAGTTGGGGACCTATCCCAACGGCTCTCGAGTTCATGAAATAGTAAAGGCTTTGTCAGACTAGTTATTAGACTGTGGTTGTGTTAAGATTTCCAGTATTATGGTCTTTTGGACCGTGTATTACCTTCGTATTCCCTTTTATTTGATATGATACTGGCAGTGTTTTGTATATTTCTTCTTGAATAAACTATTTTGAGAAGTGATAGGCTTAAAGGGTTAGCTTGGGGCTACTTGTAGCCCGAACCATCGTGTGACATCCCAGGAGGTGATTTTGGGTCCTTACAAAGTTGGTATCAAAGCCTAAGGTTTTATAGGAGTCCTAGGAAGTCTGGTAAGCCACGTTGAGTAGAGTCTTGATCATCGGTGTGTAGCGCGCCATATCTATGAGCAAGAGTCTACAATACATTTTAGGAAAAAGTTGTTTCTTTCTTTTAGATTCTATCGTTCCTACAGTTATCCCTCTTATTTAATAATTCATGCTCTCCTATTTCAGAAAATGCCTTTCTGAATAGCGAATGCTCATGGAAACAATGATAAGAAACCTATTGATCCTTTGAATGAGACTATGTCTCATGCTAAGTTTCGGGCAGCCTTTCAGGCGTTAGCCCAAGAAGTCACCGCTAATGTTCGGGCCAATAACCAGGACACAATTGTAAATCAGCAAGTAGGTGATATAGCTGCTTCTAGGATCCATAATTTCATATAGATGAATCCGCCAGAGTTTTTTGGGTCCAAGGCAGAGGAGGACCCATAGTTGCACCTTGAGGAGGTAAGAAAGATCATGCAGGTGATGCATTTTTCTGAGGATAAAATCATTGAGTTGGCATCTGATGATAGGCGATATTACGCTCGTATATCAATATATTTTGCCCATATTTGTGCCATGTTGTGAGAACAAACTATATATTTTATGCACTTTTAGTCCCTTTTCCTGTAAGTGAGCTAACAAACATGATTAGCAAAGTTTAGCATTTTATGGCTTACTTGACGCCAAAGAAAGCTCACGAAGGAAGGAACGTAAGATTGGACGCCTAAAGGACCAAAAGTGATGCATGGGAAATCTGTCCCAGGCTAAAGCAGCGTTTCTGAAGACTTTGGGGACTTGCAGTAACTTATTTGGATTAGGATAATGATACATTAACCTAGTACAATTGGGTTAAGTATTTCATTATCTTATTAGGATTAGGATAATGATACATTAACCTAGTACAATTGGGTTAAGTATTTCATTAGCTTAGTAGGATTTGGTTAAGTATTTCATTAGCTTAGTAGGAATAGGATATGGGTATTATAAATACCCTATCATGCTAGAGATTTTTATTCATTCCTCCCTTAGTGGAGAGATACATTCTACTTCTCAATTACAACTCTTCATTAATTCTATTTTTCTTCTTCTATTCATCTATTCAATTCTTAATTTCCGCAACAAGAGAAATTTACTAAGGAATTCACACCTCACACCTACCACTTGTGCTACAAGAAAATCATCAATCTTGTGGTATAATAACAACAATGCAAATTGTGATTTCCTTCGCATTCATGGGTAACTAAACTTCTCTGTTGGGGTTATGGAAGCCGTATGAGATACTATCTATTGCTGTGAGATTATGAGTTCGTGACACGGATGCTGCTTATATCATTATTCTCTTCATCTTAATGCAAATTCTTGTGGCTGCAGATGCATAGAATAACGCCAGTATAACATTTAACTTGTTCGAAAGAAAGGTTATCTGTCTGGAAAAGAGATAATGTCAAGGTAGTAGGACACCCTTTCCTATTAAAAAGCTAGTGTCGTAACTGGACTAACCTCTTGGAGAATTCGTACCGTTAGACACTCTTTAAGCTCGAAAGAGTTAAAGTGAAATAATCCTCGAATAGGTAGAAAGACGCCTGGATTTACCATCGAATACAATTCTCTATAAGCACATGCATGTCACAATTCTTCACACTCATAGCCAATAGAGACGTATAACTCAGAAGGTGGACATAACCCCAACGCTTCAATTCTCATTGTTTACAACTCACGTAACATTCTTTCTTTTTATTTTCAGCTTTTATTTTGATACTTTATTTAAATTACTTGCACGACAAGAATCCCCCCTCTTACGAGACTTGCACCAAAAGTTTAGTAATTTTGCTTACTTGATTGGCCATGCTATTCCCTGTGGGATCGACACCCAACCCAAGTTGGGTTCTATATTTGCTAACGACCGCTTTACACTCCTACGAGAGCTGTAGATTGAGCATTATCAAAAATTGGCGCCGTTGCCGGGGAATACGAGTGTCAATCAAGTTTGCGATAATTACTAGACCCTTTGGTTAAAGATTCTCGTACTTTTACTTTTAGTTTTTGTTTTTGTTTAGTGCAGGTTTTTATTCAGTGCATGCCCCATACTAGAAGTTCTGGTCAACCGTTATTACCTATCAATCCTGAACCACAACGCATTGGAAGAATGGAAGCACAAGCAGAAATCGAAAGGATGGCTGCTCAACAGGAACAAGCAAGATTGGCTGCCCTTGCCGCTGCCCAAGTACACCAACAAAACATTGATAACCCTGGGCGAGCAACAAATCCTGACAATGAGGATTTAGGTGATGACGAGTTACTAAACCCAAGGCGTGATGCTGAAATCATAACGCCTGCCAACAGAAGAGGTCATCAAGCTCGGTTTAGGTATGATCGCCAACCCATGCAACCAGCTTTTGACGACGATGATGATGATCTTGATGGTGCCAGAGCCACTGGGTCCATAATTCCACCACCATTAGCGCCCGGAGCCAAGTTCAACATCACAAGCACCATGATTCCGTTATTGCAACTCAAGGGATTATTTGGTGGACTAGCAGGCGAAGATCCGAATATGCATCTCATCAACTTTATTTCTACATGCAAGTCGTTTGACAATCCTGGTGTTGGTCAGAATGCAATTCGATTACGTCTATTTCCATTGTCTCTGTCTGGGGAGGCAACACTATGGTTGAATGGGCTGACTCCTGATTCTATTACAAATTGGAGGCAATTGAGAGATGCTTTCCTAGAAAGATTCTTTTCGCCATCCAAGAGGGCGCAATTGAGAGATGAAATCAGCAACTTTCGTCAGCTTCCCACTGAAGCTCTTCATGAAACATGGGAGAGGTTCAAGACAAAGCTAGCGAGGTGCCCAAACCATCACATGACCAATGTTCACCTAATGGAGATCTTGTATAGAGCCTTGAATTCAATAACTAAACCAGTGGTGGATAATGCAGCTGGAGGATCTTTCATGGACCTCACCTTTGGTCAAGTAAGCAATATGCTAGATCGTATGACGAAATAAAGTAGAGCTTGGCATACCAGGGATTCTGAGGTAGCAAGCCCCACTTTATCTATTGGCATGACTGCAGACCAAAGAAGAAGAGAAGAAGAACGTGATCAAGATATGGCGAATTTGAAAACACAAATGGATCTTCTTACAAAGCATTTATTATCTGGGAAAACCGAAAAAGTGAAAGATATTGCATCAAAAGGAAGAGACCAATCTAATTCGGAAGATGAGGCCAACTACTTGAACAATCAGGGGGGTTTCCGCGGGAATGCCCAAGGAAACCAAGGTCGGAACTATTATGATAAATCTGGAAACAAGGACCAAGGTAGTTGGAAGAACAAGAATGAAAAGAGTGGTTTGTACGTTCCCCCTGGTAGACGTGACACCACCACATCTAATTCTGGAAGTATGAAAGACATGATGGCTAAATTATTGAAAGGAGTGAAAGCAACGAGCGCGGGAGTAACAGAGGTAATCAATGATTTGTCCTCCATAAAACAATTAGTTGATTAACATTCCACTTCTATCAAGCAAATAGAGCAGCAATTGAGCCAACTTTCAGCAGCACTCAATCAAAGAAAGGCCGGCACTTTACCTAGCGATACTGTGCCAAACCCAAGGAATGACAGGTCATGCATGGCCATTACTATTAGAAGTGGTAAGGTACTGGAAACTTCAGCAAAAGGCAAGCAAGTGGTTGACGAAGTTGCGGACATGGATGACAACACAAAAGGAGAAGATGCCGCAGCACCCACTCCTGACGTCAAGGACGCCACATCCAGCACTGTACAACCTGAAAAAGTGGAAAAACGTAAGCAAGAGGAGAAGAAAACCGTGGAAAGAAAACTTCCATACCCACCACCACCTTTTCCCCAAAGATTAAAGAAGGTGGCGGATGATACAAAGTTCAACAAATTCATAAATATGTTAAAGCAGCTGACCATTAATGTTCCATTGGTGGAGGCACTTGAACAAACGCCTGGATATGCAAAATTTATGAAGGACCTGTTGACAAAGAAGCGGGCATCAAGTTATGAGTTAGCGGATAATGTTCATCATTGTAGTGCAGTTGCTACCCGATCGATAGTTCAGAAGAAGGCCGACCCCGGAGCTTTCACTATTCCTTACACTATTGGATCGTTGGATTTTGCCAAAGCATTGTACGATCTAGGTTCTAGCATAAATTTGATGCCACTATCCATCTACAAGAAGTTGGGGCTAGGCGATCTGACACCAACCAATATGAGGCTCGTGATGGCTGATAGGTCGATAAAAAGACCTGTGGGTATCTTGAATGATGTGTTGGTGAAAGTTTCTTCATTCATCTTTCCTGCAGACTTTGTTATTCTGGATTGTAAGGAGGATTCTGAAGTTCCCATAATCTTGGGACGTCCTTTCCTTGCAACCGGAAGTGTGCTTATTGACATGAAAGATAATGAGCTTTTGTTTCGAATTAATGACGAAGTAGTACGGTTTGATATATGCAAAGACATGAAGCAGCCCAGCGATATGAATAAGTTATCTGTAGCTGATGTTCATCAAGAGGATATGAAAGCATTATCTATAGAGAAACAGCCTACTGTTGAGCCATTGTCTGCTGCGCCACTGAATGTTGAGCATGAGGATAATGAAGATTATGAAGAACTTATGGGTGATCTAACAGAAATAGAGTCTTATACTCCTAAGCAACCGGATTGTGATCTCAAGAATCAACCAACAACGAAGACTCCCATTGACGAGCCACCAATGCTAGAATCGCAAGAGCTCCTCGATTATCTAAGGTATGTATTCTTGGAAAGTAGAAATATACTTCCAGAGAGTGCAGATGATTTAAGTGAATAGAACGTAGAGGCTCTCATCTCTGATCTGAAGAGATACAAGAGAGATATGGGTTGGACTATTGATGATATAATTGGTGACTCTCCCGAGAAACGTATGAGCCATCTCGAAAAAGATCGCATGCCCACAGGTAAGCCTCATTGTCATCTAAATCCTTTCAGAAAACGATCCACCATTTACCTCGATGAAGTCTGAGTACTCGAGGTAACTATGTCGTGCCACGACAATAAATAAGGCGCTAGATGGGAGGCAACCCGTCGTTTATCATTTTTCATTTATTGTTTGTCGTTTTGTCTTTCTTGCGTTCTAGTACTTGTTTTGTTTTTGATAAATGAAAATCCAAAAATAAGAGTCGTGCCACGACCAAAACTAAGGCGCTTGGTGGGAGGCAACCCATCATACTAATGGTTTTCATTGGTTTTGAGCAAATATAGGTGCGAGAAGTATTCAACGAGGAGATTGGTTTCACATGACGATTTGGACATATTGTATGGAAAAGGTGGTAAGTTAGGTATAAGGATGCATAAGGTTATGGATTCTAGTGTGCTATACACTATGCGCCACCCATTCTTATGTGTGCTTTTGACTATGTGCCGCCTATGCTATGGCATTAGGTCTCAGGATCTCATATGCCATAGACTATGCGGCGCATATGTCTCAAAATGCCATAGACTATGCGGCGCATATGTCATGACTATGCCGAGCATTATGCGCTGCATATGTGGTATTTTTGTCTCCAAAACCGTTTGGAAATGGGTCAAAACCCGACCCATTCTCCTCCTATATAAAGGGGACTTATTCTTAAAACATAACCACATTAGAAATTGACCCAAAGGCGCCGCACATCCATCCAAATCATCTCAAAATTTCTCTTTTTGCTCTTCCAATTCACAAGAACATCTCCAAAGGCTTCAATCACGTAAGTACTCTTTTGTTCTTCATCCATTTTTCATAAGTACTATGTTGCTATGCCTATTATGAATTGCTATATCTTGAAGAAGCATTGGTGATATTCATGTGTTTGAATTGCTGATACACAACCAAGTGAGTGAACATATACGTTAGGATGATCTTAACTTGTTTCCAACTTGAATTTGATTTTGATGTATTGTCATACTCTTGCGGAATTGCTATAGTCATTAACATTGCATAATCTTGTCACTTGAATACTTACATGTTGGAATGAATTGTTCATCGAAATAAGACTTATAGTGGCCTACCGATATAGGCGGTTGTGATTATTGATAGATACTATACCTTGATGTAATCCCTATGTAGTAGTCTTGATATAATCTTACATGCAAGTATTTCCAAGAGTACAAGAAGTATGACTCACTGATTTTATTGTTGGAATAGAGCACCTAAAACGTATGTCGATGAAGTCTGAGTAATCGACCACTTTCACTTCACTAGTTGGTGCCAACAACCTAAGTGTGGGGTGGTACCTCCACTGCTTGTTCATAGATTGTATCCATTGAGATGATGCTAACATGACTCTATTGAGATCTCAGGTATAATGGCACCAAAAGGCAAGGCAAAGATAAGGCTACCACTTCACAAAAAGAGCAAGGAGAACCCTCCTCGATGCAAACACTTCGACTCACTCTTGGAATTAAGTGGGATACTTATGAGTAACTTCTAAGGATGACGACTCTGATGATGATTCCGATGCAAAGGGGTATGACCCCAGACATAGAGAATGAGTCTGACTAACCAGGTTCTTCGTATTTAATTTCCACTGAGGGCAGTGTCCCGTTTAAGTGTGGGGTGGCGGTATTGCATGCTATAATTCTCTATTTGAATCTATGTTTGTTTACTTTGTTTTTGTTTGTGTTTATTTTTAAAGTTTTTTTAGTAGTAAAATTTTTTTTAGCTTTGCATGAAATTATTCTAATAGGCAGCATGAGATTATAACAAGAGTATGTGCTACAATTATGACTGTTGAGACGTTTAGGCTCTAGTTGTGACTCATTATGTGATATTGTGTGGTTCAATTCCTTCACTTGTTGGGTCGAGAGTCTATATTACTTCCAATCAAGTTGACCATGTGCCTTGTGTGTGTGAGATAATAGTATATTCTATGTTTGTGGCTGATGCTAGAACTTGCCTGGTATGTATGCAAAGCGAAAATAAGGAGTGTAAGTTTAGGAGATGATTTAGGCATTTCTTTGGCAACCTATACATGTTTACCTTTCTTTTACCTACCCATGGACATCATCCTAGTTAACCCCTTTTGAACCTTTAGCCTATTTTCTTTGACAACCTCATATGTAAGCCTAATCCATTTTTTTTTCAAGACCATAATTTGATCCAAATTCCTAAGTACTTTAAAGTATAAAGTCATGTGACAAAATAAGAGGAAATTGGGTGAGTATGATGCTTTAGAATGTATTGGTGCTTGAATTTGTTATGAAAAAGAAAGTGCTATCATAAGAGGTATGTTATGAAAAGAAAAAGGAAAAGAAAGCTGAAAAGTTAGTTGTGCTTAAAATTGAAAAAATAAAAGAGGAGAACAAGGGTGGTAGAATAAATGAAAGAATAAGTGTCAATGATACAATGTGATGTATTAAAGTGCTTAGGAACTTAGTCACTATTTCTGGCCAAAATAACTGATCCTACCCGTCCCTTAGCCTACATTACAACCATCTAAAGACCTACTTGATCCTAATCTTAACATTCTGACATTTAGTGGAGTATTACACTAAGGGCAAGCCTATGGTCATCAGTTGCTGCATATGAATTCTTTGTGAGAGCGAGAGCAAGGATATTTTGATATCCATGTTTGAAAAATATGCTACACTTGTGAGTGACTATGGGTAATATATTGTGAGACACACATGGTTGATGAGTTTTGGATAGTTGTGTATGATTCTTTGTGACGTAACTATTGAATATAAGTTGACCACCATCACGAGTCTATGCTAGAAGTTAAATGGTTTCTACTAATGATCGGAAAACTACTCTTTGTTGATAATTGTTGTGCTTGTCTTGACGAATGTTTTGTGTTGTTGCTGTGAAACCCTAAGTTGATGTTTAGAGGGACATGATATTTTGTTCGAGGACGAACAAAGCTGCAAGTGTGGGGTGTTGATGATAGGCGATATTACGCGCCTATATCAATATATTTTGCCCATATTTGTGCCATGTTGTGAGAACAAACTATATATTTTATGCACTTTTAGTCCTTTTTCCTGTAAGTGAGCTAACAAACATGATTAGCAAAGTTTCAGGTATAAATGATGCAGAAATCAGCATTTTATCGCTTACTTGACGCCAAAGAAAACTCACGAAGGAAGGAACGTAAGATTGGACGCCTAAAGGACCAAAAGTGATGCATGAGAAATCTGTCCCAGGCTAAAACAACATTTCTGAAGACTTTGGGGACTTACAGTAACTTATTTGGATTAGGATAATGATACATTAACCTAGTACAATTGGGTTAAGTATTTCATTAGCTTATTAGGATTAGGATAATGATACATTAACCTAGTACAATTGGGTTAAGTATTTCATTAGCTTAGTAGGATTTGGTTAAGTATTTCATTAGCTTAGTAGGAATAGGATATGGGTATTATAAATACCCTATTATGCTAGAGATTTTTATTCATTCCTCCCTTAGTGGAGAGATACAATCCTCCCTTAGTGGAGAGATACATTCTACTTCTCAATTACAACTCTTCATTAATTCTATTTTTCTTCTTCTATTCATCTATTCAATTCTTAATTTCCGCAACAAGAGAAATTTGCTAAGGAATTCACGCCTCACGCCTACCACTTTTGCTACATGAAAATCATCAATCTTGTGGTATAATAACAACAATGCAAATTGTGATTTCCTTCGCATTCATGGGTAACTAAACTTCTCTGTTGGGGTTATGGAAGCCATATGAGATACTATCTATTGCTGTGAGATTATGAGTTCGTGACACGGATGCTGCTTATATCATTATTCTCTTCATCTTAATGCAAATTCTTGTGGCTGCAGATGCATAGAATAACGCCAGTATAACATTTAACTTGTTCGAAAGAAAGGTTATCTGTCTGGAAAAGAGATAATGTCAAAGTAGTAGGACACCCTTTCCTATTAAAAAGCTAGTGCCGTAACTGGACTAACCTCTTAGAGAATTCGTACCGTTAGACAACTCACGTAACATTTTTTCTTTTTATTTTCAGCTTTTATTTTGATACTTTATTTAAATTACTTGCACGACAAGAATTCCCCCTCTTACGAGACTTGCACCAAAAGTTTAGTAATTTTGCTTACTTGATTGGCCAAGCTATTCCCTGTGGGATTGACACCCAACCCAAGTTGGGTTCTATATTTTCTAACGACCGCTTTACACTCCTACGAGAGCTGTAGATTGAGCGTTATCAGCATCTTATAGGTTGAAGGACATAGCATATGACTTGGTTGTATCATAGAGGAAGGGTAGAGGTGAGTATGCTGCTCCTATGACTTGGCAGGTATTCCAAGATGCATTCTTGGACAAGTTCTTTCGGCTTGAGATGAGGGAAACAAAGATTGAGGAGTTTATGAACTTGAGGTAGGGCTCCATGACTGTTAAGGAGTACTGCTTGAAGTTTAACCAGTTGGCCAAGTATGCTCCTAATTTGATTTCTGACACCCGAGATAGTATGAGCAAGTTCGTGACTGGTGTTCCTGGTTTGGTGCTGAAAGAGTGTAGGACTATGATGCTGCATAGGGATATATATCTGTCTAGGTTGATGACGCTTGCACAACAGATAAAGGTGGATAGTATTAGGGAGAGAGACATAGTGAGGGGTAACAAGAGGGCTAGATCTGAGTAGATTGAGTATAGTCAGACTAGGTTCCATAGAGGAAACTGCCCTTAGTTTAAGAGACGTTCATCTATTCGAGCGCCTTTATCATCTAGTTCTCCCGCACCTAGAGGCAGGAAGGAGAAAGAGAGTAGGTTTTTTATGTATATGTTGTAGAACCGTATTGGTAACAGGCCCCGTTATCCTCCTTGTGCTAAGTATGGTAGGGATTATCCCGGTGAGTGTTTTGCAGATTTGAGGGGTTGTTTTGGTTGTGCCAAGCAGGGCCACAGACTTTGAGATTGTCTGCATGCTAGGCAGGGGACCAGAGATGCCCGACCTCTGGCACAGACTATGAGTACACTAGCTTCTGTCCCTCGTCCCACCTCTATTCAGGGAGCTTCATCTAGCAATGTTGGCGGTTAGTGCCAGAACAGATTCTATGCCTTACCATCCCGTCAGGAGCAGGAGGACTCTCCCAATATTGTTACTGGTATGCTCTGCATCTTTTATTTTAAGGTTTATATGTTGTTGGACCCTGGTTCAAGTCTCTCCTATGTGACTCCACTTGTGGCTGTGAATTTCAAAATGAGTCCCAAAAATATTTTTGAGCCTTTCCTAGTCTCCACACCAGTAGGGGAGTTAGTTTTTGCTAAACAAATGTATAGAGATTGTCCTGTTACTGTTCTTCATAGAGTCAAACTTGCTGCTTTGATAGAGTTAGACATGGTGGATTTTGACCTTATTCTGGTTATGGATTGGCTTTATTCTTGTTATACATCTATAGACTGTTGTACCCATGTGGTCAAGTTTCAGTTTCCCGATGAGCCAGTTTTTGAGTAGTCCAGGAGTTCGGTATCTCCGAATAGTCATTTTATCTCCTATCTCAAAGCCAAAAAGTTAATATCCAAGGGTTGCATCTATCACCTAGTTAGAGTCAAGACACTAAGTCCAAGGATCCAACTATTCAGTCAGTCAATATTGTTAATGATTTTCCAGATGTTTTTCGGAAGATCTCCCAGGGAAACCTCCCGATAGAGAGATAAAATTCTGGATTGACCTTCTTCCCGATACTCGTCCTATTTCTATTCCTCCATCCCGTATGGCACCTGCTGAGCTTAAGGAGTTGAAAGAGGAACTTAAAGATCTTTTAGACAAAGGTTTCATAAGGCCCAATATTTCTCCTTGGGGCACACCTATTCTATTCGTGCAGAAAAAAGATGGTTCTTTACATATGTGCATTGACTATCGTTAGCTTAACAAGGTCACAGTAAAAAATAAGTATCCTCTTTCGAGAATTGATGACCCGTTTGATCAGTTGCAAGGTGCAAGTTATTTTTCCAAGATAGATCTTTGATCCGGCTATCAACAACTTTAAGTGAGGGAATGTGATATTCCAAAGACAGCCTTCCGAACCCGCTATGGTCACTTTGAGTTTCTAGTCATGTCTTTTGGGCTAACCAATGCCCTAATAGCTTTTATGGACCTCATGAATCGAGTGTTCAAGCAATATCTTGATATGTTTGTCATAGTGTTCATAGATGATATCCTTGTGTACTCCCGTACTAAGAATGACCATGTAGATCACCTTAGAATTATCTCGGAAACTCTTAGAGGTCACCAGTTGTTCGCTAAATTCAGTAAGTGTGAATTTTGGCTAAGGTCTGTAGCCTTTCTAGGTTATCTTGTTTCAGCCGAAGGTATTAGAGTTGATCCCCAGAAGACAGAAGCTATAACAAATTGGCCTAGACCTATCTCTCTATCTGATATTACAAGTTTCTTGGGTCTAGCGGGCTATTACCACCATTTTGTTGAAGATTTCTCTTCTATTGCATCTCTCATGACCTGGTTGACCCAAAAGAAAGTTAAGTTCCAGTGGTCAGATTCCTGTGAGAAGAGTTTTTAGGAGTTGAAGACTCGACTTACTTCAGCCCTGTGTTGACTTTGCCTAATGGTACAGATAGTTTTGTGGTATATTGTGATGCCTCTAGAATTGGTTTGGATTGTGTGTTGATACAATGAGGTAAGGTTATAGCCTATTCCTCTAGGTAGTTAAATCTGCATGAGAAGAATTACCCATGGGTAGTGTTGCTCATGCAGAGGAAGGTAAGAAAGAGTTAGCTTGTGATATGTATTATCTGGATATCTTGGGTGTTAGGTTGCTTGATTCAGCTGAGAGAAGTACTTTGGTGCAAAGTAGTTCTGAATCCTTTTTATTTCGGAAGTGAAGGAGAAACAAGATAGAGATCCCAGTTTGGTCAGACTGAAGGAGGTAGTTAAGGACCAAAAGGTAGAGGTTTTCTCCCATGGGGGAGATGGAGTATGGAGATTGCAGGGTAGATCGTGCGTTCCATATGTTGATGATCTGAGGGAGAGGATTATGGATGAAGCGCATGGCACGCGGTATTCTATTCATCCCGGCACTACCAAGATGTATCGCAACTTACGAGAAATCTATTGGTGGAATGGTATAAAGAAGGGTATAGCTTAGTTTGTAGAAAAGTGTGCAACGTGGCAACAGGTTAAGGTAGAGTATTGTAAAACCCTGCAAAATTCCCTCAAAGTTTGAGCCTTAAAGCATGTTGAGTGAAGTGTTATACCTGTCACGCCCCAAATCCTATTAAGGCGGACTGGCACCCGTTGCCGGTAAGGCTCGGGAGAACCAACCTGTAGCAATACATTACCTATGAACATTATAAGTTACTTTTATACTAAACATGCCCTCAAAAGATAAATAGGACTAGCAAGCCAAAAGATGTTGTATGACTAGGCCGTTGGAGCCACAATGTCTACGATACGATACATGACCATACTATACTTTACATAGTCTACGAAGCCTCTAGACAAGAAACATTATCTTATAAGGGTCGGGACAGGCCCCGCCTCATGATAAGATACTATACAATGCAAAAAGATATGATAAGACTCAAAGCCCCGAAGCAACCTAGAGCTCAGTGACTGCAGTTGATATCCTGTACTCTTACTGGGGAGGTTTATTAGCTTCTGCACCTGCAGCATGGAATGCAGGTCCCCCAACAGGGACGTCAGTACGAAATAATGTACTGAATATGTAAGGCAACATGTACTATATATGAGATAAAAGCTCAAATGAAACCATACACTGCTGTAGGGTAAAAGACCACCTTTATGAATATTGTGGAGTCATGCATCTTATAACAATTATGTTACTTTACTCTTATTACTTGTATAATCTGTGCACATCATGTAATACAAATGACCAGCTGATCAGTGGTAAATCTATATCAGGATCGACCCATGCTAGGCTTTCCTTTCACCCCTGGGATACCCCCTGTAATATTGGGATTGACCCATGCTAGGTGATTCTTTCACCCCTGGGATACCACCCAACAGAAACAACTGTATACATATATCTTCTTATTACTTTTGAGATGAATCTTTGGTGATCGTAACATTTGAGCTATAAGACTATAAGCATGACAAATGACAAGTATGTGACCATGTAACATCATATCACAATGAAAAGAGTGGGTTATACAATTAGTGAAACATGTAGGACATAAACAACGTATGAACTTTATTTAGCTAAAAAGAAGACTCATATGTCATGGTATCCAATGTATGTATCAGCAGTGACAATGCTCGAATCTGGACACACAAATACATGTGAAAGAGTGGAGTGGTTATATCGAAGTTTGTAAAGATCTCTATGTGCCAATAAAGACTTTGGATTCCATGCCAAATAATAAGAGATCGAATAGCCTTACATACCTCGACATATCAACTTGTTTTTACCTCGAAATGAATTCTTTTCTTCCAACTATTTATCTACAATATCATGTTTTAAATCTAGTATTAGCAGCTAATCAATGCATCTGGACAGCCCAATCTCACAAAACACAACACTTTGGCAACAAACGTATAACCATCGACTCAATGGTGTTATTCCGACTTTCTCAATTCTAACTGTCTTCAACCAGTACACATTATCATATACATGATGTACACAGCCTATATCAGCTCTATAACATGCTGGCAACAGTCCATAACTACAACACAGAACCGTTTTACAAAACGCTCAACTAAGAAGCACAACATCTCGTCGTCTCCCTACATTTCGTCGTTAACAATTCATACTTGTCCCAACTTTGAACCAGATTCTCCCAACATATATATACATCAAATAAACCTTGACATAGTCACAAAATAGCTCAAAACACAGGGGGGAAACGTGAAACATCAGCCCCCTCACCAAAACAGTCCAATACCATTTTGGAAGCACATAAGATCATATAAGGATACTTGTTTCCAAAGAACTAGAAAAACAGTCCAGCAACCTTGGCAACCATATACACACTATAACATATTAATAACCTCAACTTTATATCATATCAAAGTCAAAAATCAGGGTAAGAATCGTTCCAAAGCCAAGAAAATCAAACAACAACTTTCAGGACACAAGCTGTCCCGAAATTCCTGCACAGTACACCAGCCAACTTATCTTGTTTTCCGTGGAAAATTCATATCAAGTATATGGTTATTTTTACATACCTTAACTCCCAAGGTGTAGGTCTAATTCAAGAACTCAAAAAAGTAGCCTTTGGTTGCCTTCCAGGGTGAAGAAATGCCAAGAGAAACTTAGAGAGAAAAGCTGAAATTTTTGGTCTTCTACTAGTTAACCTAAGGAGCTCGGTTTTGGTCCCTTTTTAAGGAGGCCTTAGACCGACTTTCTCCTGATATTTGTAACTGATTAACTCAAGTTGGTCAATGACCAATTTTCCCCTTTCACTTGGGCCTTTTGGATCTCTAAATCAATGGGCTTTAGTGGCCCATTTTCCTTAGTCTTTCTTGCACTTTGTTTGGGCCCAATTTTGTTAGTAGTGAATGAATGTAGTTGGGCATATTATATAAAAATCTTGGGCTGAACATCTTGGCCCAATATAATGCTAAACCATTGGCTTTAATAGCCTCCCTAACTTGGGCTTCGTTTGTCACAAGACTTGGAAAGTTTCGGCGTTAAGCCTTGTCTTCGTTCCCCTTTCTTTTTACTAACGTCTAGACTTCAAGTGAGTTCACTTATGAATGAATTATTCTCCCTCATGTATATATACATTTCTTTTTAAGCCAACCACACAGGTGACTCACCTGCTAGCTTCCTAAGTTCCATAAGCACGTCAATGATTTTCTCCGTTTAAGGCCACAATCTCTAAATAGACTTCCATATAGTGCCCCAATCTAACACTTGAACACTTGAAAAAAAATTTTGGTAGTAATTAAATCAAGTCGTATGTCATTTTATGTGAACATTACTAGTACATGTAAAATGTGGGGTGTTACAATACCGGCCTTAAAAGTTTGAGAGCTGTCTTCCCAAGTGTGAAATATGTTAAATCATATGGAATTTCCCTAATATCGACTTTTTGTCAAGTAGAGAATTGAGTTAGCTTTCCAAAGATACCAATTTCATTAAAATCCGACATCAAATGAGAAAGTTATGGCCGTTTTACTGAACGTTGTCGGAATCGCCCAGGTTTGATGGACGATTCGATGGACCGTCAACTCTACGATGAACCATCAATCATCTCATCGAAACCAAGGCAGAGACCCCTTTTTCTGGCCATCGTGCGACAGCCAAAATTATGGACCACCAACTTTTCAATGGACCATCACTTTGACCGTCGCTCTGAGGCAGTGTGGCCCCATCCTAGCCATCGTGCGATGGCCAAAATGGCAGACCACCAAAATTTTGATGGACCATCACTGAGACCGTTGCAGCGAGGCAGTATGTCCCTTCTTCTTGCCAGCTTGCGACGGACGATCCGACAGACCGTTGAACTTTTGGTAGATCATCGATTCGATCGTCGCAGTTTCTATTCGGTATTTTAAACCCATTTGAAGGAATATTTTGGTCTTTTCCCCTCTTTTAAACCCTCCTATATATTCTATACGAAGTAGCTGCCTCATTTTTCCATCTCTAATACTAATAAACTAGGGTTTTCTCCTCCAAATCAAATCAAAATAAAATTCTTCTCCAAGGAATCTAAGAACTCACCATGGATTCTTCAAATTGAGTTGAGATTCAAGTACCCTAAGTCAAGTGTGGAAAGAACCCTCTCTTTCAAGGATAAGAAGAAGAGTTTAGAGAAAACTTGTTCATCCAATGTCATAATCTAAGGAATGTGGGGTTTTGAACAAGGATAACCCTTTCACCCTTGTGCCAAAAAGGCTTATTTACATCATGATTTTCCTGAAATCTATGAGGTTTTACATGAAATTGAATTGGGGTTTTTGACCAATTATTATTGAATGTATTATCTTGATATTCCCCATGAATTAAGAGTCAAATAGCATGATTTTTGCATGCTTTCTTGAGAGATTACAGCTGGGTATAAACCCCATGATTTTACTCCATGAGAAGTTAATGTTTATAAATGTTTGAGATATTGAAGCATATGACTAAATTGAGAGTTGAGATAAATTGCTGAAATTCATAGATTTTCATAAGATTTATGAATCTATATGCTATATATTATGCTTTTGATGAGCTTTAACTTGATATTGAACTATGAGCTAGAAAGACCTATTTGAGAGTTATGAATTTATGAACTCTTGTGCTATAAGCCCCTATGATTTGAGTATTTTGAGATGATTGAGAAATGAATTGAGCTAATGGTCCTTGAACTTTAAAATCCACTTCACTATTTGAGATTATCGATTTGATCATTGGGTTCGTGATGAACTATGAGATTATTCTAAAAGTGGATTTTTATGAGATGAACACAGACAATCTAAAAGGAGTAGTATTTATCATTGAGTGGGTAAGTCACTATGGTTTTTTACCCCAAAACTACGTGCCACTGTAGGTTGGGTCCGAGGCCGAGTTTATGATGTTTATGATTGGGCCCGAGGCTGAATTTCATTTAGTGATCACTAGACCCAGGTTATACTCTCTGGCAAGAGTATGATGCTCCTCCCTAACATGGGGTCTCTTCCTTAGGAGGACAAAACGTTGGACTCTATGTAGCTCGCATGGTTTATGTCAGTTACGAGAACCTTCCTTGCCTTTCAAACTTGAGATTAGCTACTTTCTCAAAAACTAAAGTATTTTCCCTCCTATGAGCTATTTTCCTACTAATGAGATTATAAAATGGTTTCCTAGCTAAAGTATTTTCTTGATATAAATTATCTCTTCAAAAGTAAGTGTTTTTCCTTGATTTGGTATTTTCCCATGTAACCTTGAGATGAGTTATTTTCACTAAACTAGAGTATTTTCCTTTTGAGATTGAATGATTTTCCTAAAGCTTGAAATGAGATATTTTTCTAAAGTGAATGAAAAGCCTTCAAGTATGTTTCAAAGTGATATAATTCTGAATTTCAAGTATTTGAGTTCAAAAAGAGTTATAAGATCTTGAGCACTAATGATGTTTTACTCTCCTTGAGGCATATGCATGAGTTGATTGTATTGTATAAAGCCCCTTTGGTCTTGAGTATTGAGAATTGGAGACGATTTATGATTTTAAGATTAAAGAATAATGACTCACGAGATTTGTGTTATGTGCCTCATCTTACATGATTTATGAGCTTTACATTTGATACTTGTTCAAGCTATGTGAGTCATCCCATATTGCATCCATAATTTAATAGAATAAGATTGATACTATTTTATACATGTGCATTCACCCTCATATACTCAGTACATTCCCAAGTGCTGATCTACATATACATCTATGTTCTACATTGTCTCATAATATAGGTATAAATTGTAGCATATGTTCCATGTCCTATCAGTTCGTAGCTTCCAATTGGCAGGTGATAAGTCTTTTTAATTCAAGGTTTTGAGTCAGTGATACGTTTGAGACAAGTGGTATTTCGTTGTTCAGTTGTATTGAGTCGGGGTGCTTGGGAGTCATAACCCAACTACCCAAGGTCAATACTAGTAGAGGCCTCATAGATAGTGGGTAGAAATTGATATATTGGGTTTTAATTTCTTTGTAAAAAGTTGAGTTGTAACCTTGTGACTCCAGTTTTGGTATTGAGCAAATTCATATTAGAGTTATATTCTGCCTTATAATTTCAGTTTTATGCTTTTTATTCAGTTATTTATGTGTGATACCAAGTGAAGGGCTAGCTTGGGGTTACTTATGACCTTAGGCACTATGTAGTGTCCCGATGGGTGATTTAGGGTCATTACAAATAGTATCAAAGCACAAGGTTCAAGTGTCCTAGAGTGTCTATAAAGTCGTGTCTAGTAGAGTCTTGCAAAATGGTACAGAGACATCTGTATTTTTATTCAAGAGGCTACAAGGCATTTAGGAAATGTCTCTGTTCTTTTGAGTCTTAGATCATGCTATAGAGATATTCTCTATGCGCTTACGTAGATTCTCAACAACCTCTATTTAGGCCATCTCTGCCTTATTTTCAAGGTATAAAAAATAGTCAAGATTGAATCTTTACAGATAGTAGTGGGATTGTAATTGAGTTAGAGGTACCCCATCAATGTTTTTGAGTTCCAATGATTGAAGCGCTTTATTTGTGATTCATAAAAGCCGGACACTAAGCCTAAGTCAGAGGTGTTTTTAGATTTCTCCTCAGAATTCATGATGTGAAGCTATGCTTCCTTACCCATGTATTACTCTTAAGATATCATTATTTCAATGTTTCAATTCCTTCCTAGATAATATTCTCAGATTGGCTATTAAGAAGCTTCAGAAGTTTCTCAAAGCGGCTTGATAAGAGCCTTGTGATGTGTCAGGAGTTCCTCGTGATAGAAGTTATTACCTCACTCTTATGAGTCTTTCAAGTGAAATAGAATGAGATTTGTATTCTTAAATCATTGAATATTGTGTGTCAAGTTTCTATCTTTTGCAATATGTAGTCTTGCTATCATTGTCTTTTTGAAAAGAAAAAGAATCAAGTCTAGTGAAGCCGTGTGGGAATCTTTTGATTCACTAGCATAGTTGCTTTATTATTCATTTTATTTTCTTATTAAAAACATAAAACCAAAGTCTAGTGATGCAGTGGGAGGCCTATTTGGATTCACTAGTAACTTGTTGTGAATCCTGTTATTCTTGTGTTAGTTGGAACTGGTGGTTTAAAGTGGTGGTGACAAGAGAAACGGTAAGGGCCATTTGTTGAACTTATATGTAAATATGTATAGCTGAATTTTGTTGCACATATGTGGGCTATTAATGAAGTGTTGTGTCCTTGCTTGTTTATTTGTGTGAGGTAGAGATGGAGTCATTAGTTAAGGGGAAATATTGTTTGTTGATGTATGGAGAGAGTTGTTGCTAGTAACTGTTGCATTGGAAGGTACAGGTTATTGATGAAAGTACTTGGTAAATGGGTGTTTTGATTTAGGCATCCTTGAGATTGTAGGTTAGAGTTTAGTTGAGACTTATAGGGCTATGAGCTATGTTGGGGCTATATAAATATGTGGAGAGTAATAATGTGTAGAAGGAGGGTGTGTTGATGAATTGAAATAAGATGGGCCATGTGATTGTGATTGATTATTATCGGTTATAAAGTTCGAGTGGGCATGTAAATTTGATCTTTTATTTCATGACGTCCGAGTGAGATTAGCGCTAGACACTAAGCTTGAATGATTGGTGGTCATGAAAGTAGAGGCGGCGATTTCTTATTTAATGGTACTAGTTATAGGGAAGTGATCTAATAGGCTTGAACAGTGTGTGCAAAGGCCTAATTTTGTTTGATTAGTAATCTAGTTTGATGTTGTAAGTATGATGTAGAAGTACACCCAAGGTGCCATGGGGATACTATGTTCTCAAGGATTATTGCATGTTGTCTGGTTAGTAGTAAAACTTTGTTTCTAGGTGGGACTAGAAAGATTATGAATGAAGGTGTTGTGCGTGATTTTGATTCTCATGGTTTAGAAACATAAGTTATAGGCGATGTAGTGGTAGGCTATGGCAGGAGTAGTGTGGTCCGTCAGAGAATGGGAGATACTCATTCTAAGCATTAAGTAGTAAATGAAGACTATTGGGGTTATAGACGGATGATGTGTATCTCAGGAGGTAGTTTTATGAGTTGGCATCACGCTTTGGGGAGTGATGTGATAGAGTGTCACGTGGGGCAGTTACAGCTGACTGAGGATATAACCCTGGATCGGAAGATTTTAAGGGAAAACATTAGGATAGAGGGCTAAGGGTGTGGATGCTTCGTAGTTGGTAATTAGGTGGACTTTGATGTCCTCGGTTTAGCAATGTGCAATTTATTGTAAATGTCATACCTATGTTGTTTTATGATGTCCTATAAGTTGAATGATTTTGTATGCTGCCTTTTTGTCTTTTGACGGAGGTCTATTGGAAACAAACTCTCTACTCCTTTAAGGGTAGTGGTATGGACTGCATACAATCTACCCTCCCCAGACTCCTCTTATGTGGGAATATATTGGGTTTGTAGTGTTGCTGTTTTATGCTTTGAAGTGCAGTCATTCGGGTGAAGTTCTTTTATTTATGTGCATTATTATATCTCCGACTCTAGATCAAGGTGATGACAGTCGGACCAGAGTTTATGTAGTGGTTTATCGCCTTGGAGCGATGGCTTAAGTCTAAGGGCGAGATGATAGGACCGATAACTGGGTCGAACCTTAAGACTTTAGTAGATGTACCAATGAGCCATAGAATAGCTTCGAGAAGGATTGATGCTTGACCTTAATCTCATTTTAGTGCTTTCTGTTGTCCCAGTACCTGCTCAGGTTTTACATTTCTGTTCCATTATCCTAATTCATGTTCATGCATATAATAGAGAATTATGTACTCTCCTAGTCCTGAAATGAGGGGTTCTGGTGCATTCGGCAGTTGGGATCACATCCCGTAAGTTTTGAACTCCAAATTCGGATCATACAACTCATGACTTAAGTACTCGAGCAATGCTTTTAGTGATTTGCGAAACCCAGATTTGTATCATGCATGTTCTTGGGCTAAACCGCTTTGATAAGTTTGTGATGTTAAAGGACTGAAGAGTTAGTTGAGTGCCAAGTAGGTGCAATGTCCCTTCATACTCCAGGTCCTCATGTTTTAACTTTTCAGCAACCTCTTCCTTTGGTTGCAATAGAGATAATGGATAGTTTTGCCGATAAGAGAGAGTAGATGTGTCGTGTTGGGAAAGATAGTCGTATGTATAGGTTGACTCTTGAGTCCCTCTTGTCCAAGAAACTCTAGAACCCTTTTCTGAAGTTCAAAGATTCTTATGTTTATGAGTTTTCATGATTCATGTGAGTTGAAATTGATGTTCATGCTATGATTGAGTTGTGACTCGTGTTTGTTTACAAGGTTATCAAGCTTTGACCCTAATATGTGATATTCATGTGATGTCCATGATAAATCCTTTTCACTTTGCTTGTTATATGATGTGTTCATGCCAATTGAATGAAGCAATTGTTAAATAAGCAACACATGATCCCCATATGTTTGATGAAATGCTTATGTGAAGGAATTAGAGCCAATACGGCATGTTTACTAGGAATCCCCCCATTTGTGTGCAAGCTCAAGCATGCCAAATGTTTGTTGAAAAGCCTCTATGAATGAATTGTGACACGATAGTTTTGGAATTCCCCCAATTATGTGCTCTTTGATACATGCTAAGCCTTTGATACATGCTAGGTGTTTGATGGATGAGCTGTGACATGACATGAAGTTTCCCCAATTATGTGTTCTCCAATACATGCTAAGACCCCAAATACGTGCTAAGTGCTTGATGCAAGACCTTGTTGAATGAAGTGTGACCCAATAGCATCCCCCCTAAGTTATCGCATACTTATAATCTCTAAATGCTTGAAGTGATGCCTTAGTGATTGTGATGGTGAATGAATGCCCATGGTTATGAATGGTTATGTTTTACCTTTCTATTATCGAGTCCTGGGGGTATATGTACCCGATAATTTAGCTGCTGTCTAGAGTCCATGTCCGTTTTTGCAATGATCTCAGTCGAGCCATGATTCTCAGAACTCTGTGAGTTTTACAACTCTGGACTCTCAGAAAGTTATAGAACTTGAGTAATCTCGATATCGTTAGCACCCTATCCTCGGTTGTATACATTGATCAGATCTAGTAGTATACATGTGTTCAATGTAAACCTCTGTATTATTTGAGTACTCTTTTCAGAGTTCAATAACATTCCGTCAGATAGCGAAACCAAGCGAATTTGACTATTCATATGAGTAGACTTAATTAATAAGCTTCAGTACCATCAGTTCCCGAGGTCACTCACTGGAGATGACTGACCTCAACCTTGGTACTCAGTTATCTATATTGAGAGGTCTAGTTATTCAGTATCAGTGTTATCGGAGCCCGAGATCATCCGCCAGATAGGCTTGATCTTAGATTCAGTTTAGTATCCTTATTATTCCAAGATCACCCGCTAGATGTACTTGATCCCTGTAGCATATTCAATTGAGTATTCTTGTTACCAGCTCCAGAGGTCACCCGTTAGATAGGCTTTATCTCAATTTCGGGTTTAGTTGATTATCTTCTTTGGCAGATTCAGAGATTTCCCCGCTAAATAGGACTGGTCTCAGACGTAATTATTTTTCATCATTGAAAGTAGGTTCAGGGATCATCTGTTAGGGAGGTTTGATCCAAGATTTATTCAATCAAAAATTGCAAGCGCTGAATACATCATGAGCTAAATCTTCATTATAAGACTAAGGCAAGTTAGCCTAAATTCAGATGAAGGTAACACCCTTCCTGTATTCAGTTCCTCTCTAATCTGCGATTCAGTATAAAGTTGTTCCTATCATAAATTAATGCATTCTTCGAGTGTGCCGGGTTTGAAAAGGTATAGATTCAGTGTGACAAGTATTTCAGATGTGCACCCTAAGTTCTCTCTATTTTTTCTAGCCTTACTATCGACATTCAAGAAAGAATGTTCCAAAGGGGGAGATATTGTAAAACCCCACAAAATCCCCTCATAGTTTAAACCTTAGAGCATGTTAAGTGAAGTATCATTCCGTCCTTAAAAGTTTGAGAGGTGTCTTCCCAAGTGTGAAATATTTTGAACCATGTGGAATTTCCCTAATATTGACATTTTGGCATGTAGAGCATTGAGTTAGCTTTCCAACGATACCAATTTCATCAAAATCTGACATCGAACGAGAAAGTTATGGCCATTTTACTGAACGTTGTTGGAATCGCCCAGGTTTGACAAATGATTCAATGGACCGTCAAGTTTGAGATGGACCATCAATCGTCCTATCGAAATCAAGGCAGTGACCCCTTTTTTAGCCATCATGCGACGGTCAAAATGACGGACCTCCAACTTTTTGATGGACCGTTAAGTCTGAGATGGACTGTCAATCGTCTTGTCAAAATTAAGGCAGTGACCCCTTTTTTTGGACATCGTGCGATAGCCAAAATGATGGACCGCCAACTTTTTGATAGATCGTCACTTTAGCCGTCACTCTGAGGCAGTGGGGCCTCATCCTGGCCATCGTGCGTGGCTAAAATGGTGGACCTCCAAACTTTCAACGGACCATCGCTGTGAGGTAGTATGTCTCTTCTTCTGGACAGCTTACGACGAACGATCCGACGGACCGTCGAACTTTTGGCGGACCGTTGATTCGATCGTCGCAGTCCCCGTTCAGTATTTTTAACCTATTTTTGAAGGGATTTTTTTGGTCTTTCCCCTCTTTTAAACCCTCCTATATATTCTATGTGAAGCAGCTGCCTCATTTTTCCATCTCTAACACTAATGAGCTAGGGTTTTCTCCTCTAAATCAAATCCAAATAAAATTCTTCTCTAAGGAATCCAAGAACTCACCATGGATTCTTCAAATTGGGTTGAGATTCAAGTTCCCTAAGCCAAGTGTGGTAATAACCCTCTCTTTCAAGGATAAGAAGAAGAGTTTAGGGAAAGCTTGTTCATCCAATGTCATAATCTAAGGTATGTGGGGTTTTGAACAAGGGTAACCTTTTCACCCTTGTGCCGAAAAGGCTTATTTACATCATGATTTTCCTGAAATCTATGAGGTTTTACATGAAATTGAATTGGGGGTTTTCACCAATTATTATTGAATGCATTATCTTGATATTACCCTTGAATTAAGAGTAAAATGACATGATTTTTGCATGTTTTCTTGAGAAATTATAGCTGGGTATAAACCCTATGATTTTACTCCATGAGAAGTTAATGTTTCCAAATGTTTGAGATATTGAAGCATATGACTAAATTGAGACTTGACATAAATTGCTGAAATTTCTTGATTTCCATATGATTTATGAATCTATATGCTATATTTTATGCTTTTAATGAGCTTTAACTTGATATTGAACTATGGTTTAGAAAGCCCTATTTGAGACTTGTGAATTTATGAACTCTTGAGCTACAAGCCCCCATGATTTGAGTATTTTGAGATGATTGAGAAATAAATTGACCTAATAGTCCTTGAGCTTTGAAATCCACTTCACTATATGAGATTATCGATTTGATCATTGGGTTCATGGTGAACCATGAGATTATTCTAAAAGTGAATTTTTTTGAGATGAGCGCAGATAATCTAAAGAGAGTAGTATTTAGCACCGAGTGGGTAAGTCACTATGGTTTATTACCCCAAAATTATGTGCCACCATAGGTTGGGACTGAGGCTAAGTTTATGATGATTCTGATTGGGCCCGAGGCTGAGTTTCGTTTAGTAATCACTAGACCTAGGTTAGACTTCTTGGCAAAAGTATGACGCTCCTCCCCAACATGGGGTCTCTTCCTTTCGAGGACAAAATGTTGGACTCCATGTAGCTCACATGGTTTATGTTGGTTACGAGAACCTTCCTTGCCTTTCAAACTTGAGATCAGCTACTTCCTCAGAAACTAAAGTATTTTCTCTCCTATGAGCTATTTTCCTACTGATGAGGTTGTAAAATGGTTTCCTAGCTAAAGTATTCCCTTGATATGAATTGTCTCTTCAAAAGAAAGTATTTTCCTTTGATTTGGTATTTTCCCATGAAACCTTGAGATGAGTTATTTTCACTAAACTAGAGTATCTTTCTTTTGAGATTGAATGATTTCCTTAAAGCTTGAAATGAGATAATTTCCTAAAGTGAATGAAATTTCTTCAAGTATGTTTCAAAGTAATATGATTCCGAATTCCAAGTATTTGAGTTCAAAAAGAGTTATGAGATCTTAAGCACTAATGAAGTTTTACTCTCCTTGAGGCATATGCATGAGTTGATAGTATTATTTAAAGCCCCTTTGGTCTTGAGTATTGAGAATAGTAAAAGATTTATGATTTTAAGGTTAAAGAATGATGACTCACGAGATTTGTGTTATGTGCCTCATCTTACATGAATTGTGAGCGTTATATTTGATAATTGTTCAAGCTATGTGAGTCATCCCATATTGCATCCATGATTTGACTGAAGAAGGGTGATACTGTTTTATACATGTGCATTCACCCTCATATACTCAGTACATTCCCAAGTGCTGATCCATATATACATCTATGTGCTACATTATCTCATAATGTAGGTACAAATTGTAGCATATTTACCATGTCCGATCAGTTTGCATCTTCCTGTTGGCAACTGATGAGTCCTTTTGATTCAAGGGCTCAAGTCAGTAATATGGTTGAGATGAGTGGTATTTTCTTTTTCAGTCGTATTGAGTCTGGGTTCTTGGGAGTCATGACCCAACTACCCATGGTCAGTACTAGTAGAGGCTTCATAGATAGTGGGTAGAAGTTGATATATTGGGTTTCGATTTTGTTATAAAAAGTTGAGTTGTTGCATTGTGACTCTAGTTTTGGTATTGAGCAAATTCATATTAGAGTTATATTCCGCCTTATTCTTTCGGTTTTATGCATTTTATTTAGTTATTTATATGTAATTCCAAGTGAAGGGTTAGCTTGGGGTCACTTATGACCCTAGGCACCGTGTAGTGTCCCGAGGGGTGATTTTAGGTCGTTACAAGCACTAAAGTCCTGGTGGTGTGATGCAAGAGTTTGGTATACCTACTTGGAAGTCGGAGGTGGTGAATATGGACTTCGTGATTGGGTTACCTCTTTCGCGTCATTATCATGATTCTATTTGGGTTGTTTTATACAGGCTGACTAAGTTCGCGTACTTCTTTCCCGTGCAAATATCTTATACAGTGTAGGATTATGATAGATTTCATATTCGGGAGTTTGTCTCGCTACGCAGAGTTCCCTCGTCTATCATTTTAAATAGGGGTACTCAATTTACTTCTTAGTTGTGGAGGGCGTTTCAGCAGGATCTTGGTACCTAAGTTCTTTTGAGTTCCACTTTTCATCCATAGAAAGATGGTCATGATGATAGGATCATTCAGACCCTAGAAGATATGTTGAGGGCGTGTGATTTTGATTTCAAAGGTAATTGGGATGAGCATTTACCATTGATAAAGTTTGCCTATAACAATAGTTACTATGCTATCATCGGGATGGCACCATTTGAGGCCTTGTATGGTAGAAGATGTAGATCACCCATAGGTTGGTTTGAAGTAGGTGAAGCTACCGGGATTGGTCCTGATGCAGTATTTGAATCTATGGAGAAAGTTAAGCTGATTAAAGAGAGGTTAAAAATAGCTCAAAGTCGTCAAAAGTCATATGCCGATGTGAGGAGAAGAGATCTTGAGTTTGAAGTGGGTGATTTGGTGTACTTGAAGATTTCACCCATGAAAAGGGTGAAGAGGTTTGGTAAAAAGGGAAAGCTTCATCACCGTTATGTTGGCCCATATAGAGTTTTAAGTCATGTTGGTAAAGTAGCCTATGAGGTTGAGTTTCCTGCTGAGTTATCAACTGTTCATCCTATTTTTGATGTCTGCATGCTTAAGAAACATATTGGTGATTCCGTGTGGTAGATCCTTCAGAGAGTGCTGATATTAAGAACAACCTTTCATTCGATGAGATTCCCGTTGAGATCCTAGATTTTTAGATCCGTAGACTGAGGAACAAAGAGGTTCTCTTGGTTAAACTGTTGTGGCAGAACTTGTCAATTGAGGGCACTACTCTGGAGGTAGAAGCAGGCATGCGAGCCAAGTACCCGCACCTCTTTTCCGTGAGTTCAGATCGATTCGAAGGTGTTATTCTTCTTCAATTCAGCCCTTCTAATCTAAAGTTTGGCTATATATCTATTCTTGCATGAGTTCTTGCAATTTCCGAGGTATTCAAGAGTTTAGTGAGATTTTAAGCCCGTTTAGCAATTTGCTTCAGCTATGTGTACGCTGTTTTGAAGGAGGAGATATTGTAAGATCCCACAAAGTTCTCTTATAGTTTAAGCCTTAAGCATGTCAAGTGAAGTGAAATTTCGGCCTTAAAAGATTGAGAAGAGACTTCCCAAGTGATTAGTGTTTTCATCTTGTTGAATTTTCTTGAAAATAACTTCCTATAGTGTAGAGAATTGAATTAGCTTTCCAAAGATACCAATTTCGTCCAAATCCGGCATAGGGGTGGGATGTTATGGCCGTTTTACCGAGAGTTTTTGGAACCGCCTAGGTGCAACGAACAGGTTGACAGACCATCGAGTGTGCGACGGACAGTCGCAACCAAGCTAGTAACTCCCTTTTCTGGCCAAAGTGCGACGGCCAGGACGATGGACCGTCAACACGACGACGGACCATCACTGAGACTGTCGCCGCTGAGGCAATGTGGCCTCATCCTGGCCAATGTGCGATGAACAATTCGAATAATCATCGAGTTTACAATGGACCATCAGTGAGATCTTTATATTGAGGCAGTGTATTCTTTTTATGACTGACGTGCGATGGACGATTCGACGGACCGTCAGGCTAGCGATGGACCGTCGTAGCCCCTGTTCAGTATTTTAAGTCTTTTCTTTTAAAAGGGACTTTTCAATCTTTCCACTCTTTTATCAACCAGATATATTCTAAAGGAAGCAAATGACTTCATTCATCATCCAAAACACAAGAGATTAGGGTTTCTCCCTCAAGATCAAATCTAAAACCCTTCTCCAAGAAATCCAAGAACTCACCATAGATTCTACAAATTGAGTTGAGATTTAAGTTTTCCAAGTTCAAAGGTTGCAAGAACCCCTTCTCAAGAGTAGGAAGTAGAGTTTAAAGCAAGCTTGTTCTTCCAATTTCATAATCTAAGGTATGTGGGGTTTTGAACAAGGGTAATCCTTTCACCCTTGTGCCCAACACTTATTTAAACTATAATTTTCTGTAATCTATGAGATTTTACATGATATTGAATTAGGATTTTCCACCCATTGTTATTGAATGCAATATCTTGATGTTTCCTATGAATTAAAAGTCAAATAACATGATTTTGCATGTTTTCTTAAGAAATCGAAGCTAGGTTTATACCCTATGTTATTACTCCTTGAGAATTAAGAGTTTTAATGTTCTAGAAATTAAAGTATATGAGTATGTTGATATTTTGAGACAGATTGCTGTAACTTCCAGATTTCTACATGAATTATGAATTTATATGCTATCTATTATGCATTATGATGTGTTTTAACTTGAGATTGAATTATGAGTTACTAAACCCTACTTGAGACTTGCAATTTTATGAACTATTGTCCTATAAGCACCCATGATTTGAGTATTTTGAGATTTTTGAGAAATTTTTCAACCTTATGGCCATAGAGTTTTGAAATTCACTCTACCACATGAGATTACAAATTTGATTGTTGGGTTCTTATGAACCATGAGATTATTTTGAAAGCGGATTTCCACGAGATGAGCAGATAAACTAAAGGGAGTAGTATTTAGCACCGAGTTGGGTAAGTTACTATGGTTTCTTACTCCAAAACTACGTACCATCGTAGGTTTGAGATTTTGGGCTTGAGGTCGAGATGATTGGGCCCAAGGTCGATATAAGTGATCATTGAGTTGAGGTTATACTACTTGGCAAGGGTATGACGCCTCTCCCCCACGTGAGGTTTCTTTCTTAAGAGGACAAGACGTTGGACTCCATGTAGCTCGCATGGATATTTTCCATTGAGATAGAATTTTTTTTCCTAAAGCTTTGAGATGAGATATTTTTTAAAGTGAACGAATTGATTTTGAGTATTTTCCAAAGAAGGAAGTATTTTCTCTACTAATAAGAGTTGATTATCAGTTTTTAAACCAATGTCATATGATTCTGAGTTCCAAGTGTTTGAGTTCAAAAGAGTTATAAGTTCTTGAGCAATAAGGAAGTTTTACTCTCCATGAGACATATGCATGGGTTAAAAGTATTGTTTAAAGCTTTCTTCATCCTATGAGTAATGAGAATAAGAGGAGAGCGCAGATTTTAAAGCCAAAGTATAATGACTCACGAGATTTGTATTACATGCTTCATTCTACATGATTTATGAGCTTTACATTTTAGACTTATTCGAGCCATGTGAGTCATTCCTATTTGCATGCATGATTTGATTAAAGAGTATTGATATTGTTTTATGTAAATGCATACACCCCCATATACTTAGTACATCCCCAAGTGATGATCTATATATACATCTATGTGCTACATTGTCTTATAATGTAGGTTCAGGTGCTCAGTCCCAGCCTCATCAGTGATTCTCGAGTACCTTCATCTATATTTCTATAGTGGTGAGTCCTCATGGTTCGAGGACCTATCTTCAGACATTTTAGTATTTGAGTGTTTATATTATTACTTTTAGTTCAGTCTGAGTCAGTTGGGGACCTATCCCAACGGTTCTCGAGTTTATGAAATAGTAGAGGCTTTGTCAGACTAGTTATCAGACTGTGGTTGTGTTGAGATTTCTAGTATTATGGTCGTTTGGACTGAGTATTACCTTTGTATTCCCTTTCATTTGATATGAAACTGCCAGTGTTTTGTATATTTCTTTTTGAATGAGCTATTATGAGAAGTGATAGGCTCAAAGGGTTAGCTTAGGGCTACTTGTATCCCTAAGCACCGTGTGATATCCTAGGAGGTAATTTTGGGTCGTTACAGGTTGTGTGGTGCATCTCTTTCATAAAGAGACATTGATGAATATAATTGAGTTAGATATGGTAGACTTCAATGTAATCTTGGGGATAGATTGGCTTCACTCGTGCTATGCTTTCTTGAATTGTAGGACCCAAAAGATCAGTTTCCAATTCCCAAATGAACCAGTGATTGAGTGGACGGGGAGGTCCTTAGTGTGTAAGTAACGATTTATTTCCTTTCTTAGAGCCCAGAAGTTGATTTCCAAGGAGTGTCTTTATCATCTAGTTTGGGTTATGAATTCTAGTTCTGGCTTTCCCTCTTTGGAATCTATCCCTGTTGTTAATGAGTTTCCTGAGGTATTTCTCGATTATATATTTGGTATCCTCCTGATAGGGAAATAGACTTTAGGATCGATCTCTCTCCGGATACTCATCATATTTTCAGTCCCCCCCTTATAGAATGGCTTCAACTAAGATAAAGGAGTAGTTAAAGGATCATCTTTATAAGGGTTTCATTCATCCTAGTATTTCGCCGTGGGGTGCTCTGATGCTTTTTGTGTGTAAGAAGGATGGGTCCCTTTAGATGTGTATAGATTACTGTCAGTTAAATAAGGCTATGGTGAAGAATAAGTACCCTCTAGTAACACCCTAAATTTTGGTCCTTGGAAAATTCCTTGATTTTGAGCTTACTGCCCAACCTACGACCTACCTTACGAGTCTTAAGGTCACCTTACGGGTCCTAAGACCCCAATCATAGCCTGACCAGTGTGTTAGCCTAAAATTTTTGTTGTGATTATGACTAGGGGTCACAAGTCATAGAGTCTCATCCGTAACATAACCAATGTAGTTGGCTAAGTTCCTATCCTAACCACGACCATGAACCTACGTGTCTTAATGACAACTCAAGAGTCATAGTATGTGACTTGTAGGGTTAGCAGTGAGGGGTCCTAGAGCTACTTCTTAGACTATGAGTCACGGAGATGACTTATAGCCAGACGTCACAAGCCGTAAGGTGACCAGTGATGACTTGGTACCTTTTTCTACACTTTTAAGTGAGGGAATTCTTGTTATTTCTCTCCTTCCCCTCTTAGACCCCACGCCCATAAAACACCCAAAGAGAGTTATTTCCATCACTTTAACAATCAAATACATGTTTTTTTCTCTCTCTAATCCCTAAGTCAAGCACGTAGGGTTTCAAAGTAATTGGTAAGTAGAGCTTCCAAGGGTTGGTTTCTTTCCATAATTCTTGATATTTCAGGCATGTTAATATTTCCCAAAGTTAATTTTGTTAAAAGAATGTATTTATAATTATTATTCATGTAATTAATTTATGGTTTATGAAGGTGGGTTGAGGGTTTTTAGCCTTAACGAATGAATTTTTTTCCTCGTGTCTTTTATGAATAATTCATTATTTGAATTGATGGTTTTGAACTATTCGGGGTGCATAGTTTTGGTTAACTATAATGGGGATCATGGATTCCCTAAATTATTGGTATTGAATATTGTAATTGGTATGACCTCAACCCAATCTTGTGAAGTTGGATTTTAATATGAGTAGATGCAAATTAAACAACTCTTGAATTATGGAAATTGTATAAAAAGGATATGAAACATGAATGATTTGAAAGGCCTTTATGGCCATGGATTTATTTTGAAATGGAACCTTGGAGTTCATATGTCTAAACGGTTTTGAGTCCTAATTGGCTAAATATTTTAAAGTCTTATTGGCTGATGGGTTAGAGTCCCCATTTGCTAAATAGGTTGGATTCTTATTAGTTAGTGGGTTTGAGTCCTATTGGCTATTTGATTTGGCATGATGATATTTGCTTGCAAGCTATAGTCGGTATGACCAGACCACTTGATATTTCTGTAATGAATGACTCCTCGATTAAATAAATGGGTTATGTGCTTAATGTTTTAATGGGGCTTAAAGAGGGTTGTGTAGTTTTACATGAAAGTGGAGGTCCCAAGAGAAATAATACTAGAAACTACATTTACAAGCGTGAGGGTCTAGATGTTCGGGTAGTCGAGTCACCTTTGTTTTATAATCGGGTGTTTATGTCACTCTTGACATATGACTGGGAGGTTTGAGACCCCTGTGCATGTATGCTATGATTATTCTCTAGTTCGTCGGGCTATATGCACTGGGGCCGACCAAGGGTGAGAGAAATAGGGCCCATATAAACCATGAGTACTATTATGACGGTGAAGCTACACAACTCAGGCTAATGTTTTACTTGCATGCTAAGCCTGTTCCCTATCCCGACATGATATTTTTATATGTGTAAGCATATATGAATATGTGCACTAGTTTTGAACTACTGATAATGGCATTACTTTATCCCTTCTCTCAGTTACATGCTAGCGCTCACCCACTATTTCTCTTCGGATGTTGTATCCCCACACGATACAATAACCAGAGACACTTCTACTTTTCCTGCATAGTGCTAGGATTTTTGGGTTGTCAACAATCAGCTTTGAAGTGGTGAGCTTCCATCCTCCGGAAGGGCTATTATTTTGAAGTCTTATTTCATTTATGTCTTATACTAATTCTATTAGACTCTTTGGCTATCATTAGGGCATATACCGCCATAGATTGGTTTTGGACTAGTTAGAGGCTTTGTGGACTATTATGGATTGGGATGTTGTTGAAATCCTTAAATTCCCTCCCAAGTTGCCTATCTTTCTATATGTTCGGAATTCATCTTATATTATTGTATGTTTGGAATTCATCTATTTCTAGCTTTATTATGTTCTATTTGGCTAGCAAAATGGGATGGTCTCTGATCCTCGTCGGACTTGAGATACCCGTCATGGCCTGGACCTAGTTCAGGTCGTTACACCTCTTTCTAGGATTGATAATATTTTTAACCAACTTTAGGGATCTAGGTGTTTCTATAAGAGTGATCTTTGATCGGGTTATCATCAGTTGAAGATCGGGTTATCATCACTATGAGTTCTCGGTTGTGTCGTTTAGGTTGACTAATGCTCCGATGGCACTAATGAATATTATGAATAAGGTGTTCAAGCAGTTTTTAGATTTGTTTGTAATAGTGTTTATTGATAAAAAATTTTATGCTAAATTTTGACATCTCTTAATTGTGTTACAGACTTTTAAGGGTAAAAAATTGTAGTTAAATTTTCAAAGTATGAATTTTGGTTGAATGATATGACATTTTTTGGGCATGTTTTTCTAGTAAGGGAATCATGGTGGATCCACAAAAGATTAAAAGGTTAATAAATGGCCTAGACTCGCAACTCCAACCGATATTCGGAGCTTGGTCAGGTATTATAGGAGGTTTATGGAGAGCTTCTCTTCGATTAATGCTCCATTGACTAAGTTGACTCAGAAGAAGGTTATGTTTTTGGGGTCCAATGCTTGTGAAGGTAGCTTTGAGAAGTTGAAGGATAAGTTGACTTTTGTGCCATCTTAACTTAAGCCGAGGGCACTGATGGTTTTGCTATATATTGTGATGCGTCCCGTGTGGGGCTAGGTTGTGTTTTGATATAGTATGGTAGGGTTGTGGCATATACTTCTAGACAACTTAATGTTTATGAAAGGAATTATCTAACTCATCACTTGGAGTTAGTGGCGGTGGAATTTGCTTTGAAGATTTAGCATCACTATTTGTATGGGGTACATGTTGACATCTATTCGGATTATAAAATCTTGCATTATGTGTTTACTCAAAAGGAATTAATCTCAGACAGAGGAGGTGGATTGATTTTCTCAAAGATTATGATATGAGTCTTTACTACTATCTAGGTAAAGGTAATGTGGTTGTTGATGCTCTTAGCAGGTTTTATATGGATATATTATCACTTGTGGATGAGGAAAAATGAGGTTTTGTAAAGGATATTCACCGTCTATCTAATCTGGGAGTTCATTTTTTGGACTCTGAGGATGGAGGGGTAATTGTGTAAGAAGTGGTTAAATTATCTCTTAGTGCTGAGGTGAACAAGAAACAAGCTTTAGATCCCATTCTTATGCAGATTAAGGATGATGTGGGTCTACAAAAGGTTATGACCATTGAGATTGGTAGTGATGGTATCAAGGTAGGTTTTGTGTTCCTAATGTTGATGGGCTGGGAGTAAGGATTTTCATTGAGGATCATGAGTCGAGGTATACAGTTCACCCAGGTTCGACAAATATGTATCATGATTTGAAGAAGATCTATTTGTGGAATAACATGAACAGGTATGTGGTTAACTTTGTGGGTAAGTCAATGATGTGTTAGCAAGTGAAGGTTGAGCAGTTGAGGCCTGGTGGCACGTCTCAAGAGATTGAGTTGCCCACGTGGATCTTTCGTGGTCTCACAATCAGTATGATTTGATTTGGGTCATTATGGATTGGATGACTAAGTCTACTCACCTCTTACCAGTGGGGACTAGCTTCTCTAGGGTGGATTATGTTAAGTTGTTTATAAGGAGATTGTCAAGCTGCGTGGTGCGACTGTTTCCATTATTTCAGACCGAGGTACGTAGTTTACTTCCCATTTTTGGCATTCGTTTCAGAAAGGCATGGGTACACAAGTGAACCTTAGCACCTTTTTCTACCCTCAGATAGATGGACAAGTGGATAAGACTATTTAGACCTTAGAGGATATGCTAAGGGCTTCTGTGATTGATTTTGGAGGTAATTTTCCTCTCATTGAGTTTGCATACAATAATAGTTATCACTCGAGTATCCAGATGGCTCCATTCGAGGCACTCTATGGTAGGAGGTGTAGGTATCCTATTGGGTGGTTTGAGGTTGGTAAGACCAGACTGTTTAGTACTGATTTGGTTCATCAGGCCATGAAAAAGGTAAAGACAATTAGGGATAGCTTAAGACTTCTCAGAGTCGCCAAAACTCCTAGCAGATGTGAGCAAAGAGAGCTTGAGTTTGAGGCTGGAGATTGGGTGTTCTTCAAGGTGTCTCTTATGAAGGGAGTGATGAGGTTTGATAACAAGGAAAAGCTCATTCCCAGATATGTGTGTACTTACTTGAAAAATTCTGTGGGTGATCCTTCTTTTGTTGGGCCCATTAAGAGTGCTGGTATTTCAGATTCCTTGACTTATGAGGAGGTTCCAATAGTGATTTTGGATAGGCAAGTCCATCATTTGAGGACTAAGGATGTAACTTCGATGAAATTCCTTTAGAGGAACCAAAAGATGGAGGAAGCTACTTGGGCACCTGAAGAGGGTATGAAATCTAATTTTCTTCTCTTGTTCCCTGGGTTGGATAATCGTTCTTAAGGTATGTGTTTTTCTTATTGTTTTTTTTGATTTTGTTCATGGTCTTGTTGTTGCATTTTTGTCTTATAATCGTGCTCCTTATTTGGGGATGAATGATCTTTTGTGTGTGTGTGGGAGGGGGAAATATAACCCCCTAAGTTTCGGAATCTAATATTTTTTGAGTTTAGAGCTCACTGTTCAGGGTACGACTTAGGTAACAAGTCGTGAAGACTCTTCACGAGTTATATAGTGTCAATCGTAGCCTGACTAGTAAGTTGACCAATATTCCATTCCTGAGTACGACTGGACCCTCACGAGTCATAATGTATGGTCTCGAGTCTTAGGATATGAATCATGACCAAACCAGTGAAGGGGGTCCAAGAGTTTGCCTCGACATGAGTCTAGGCTAGGAATCGTAGCCAGTCATTACGAGTTATCACATGACCCATAACGACTGAGTAACATTTTCCTGCACTTTAAAGTAAGAGCACTATGGTCATTTACCTCCTTCACCAATTTTAATCCACGACATAAAACACCATAAGGGACTCCATAACTCTTTATTACCTAATCAAATACACTCCTCTTCTCTCTTAAATTCTCCAAGAAAGAACAATTAGGGTTTTCAAGGGATTGAACATCTAGGGCTTAATTTGTGGTTTCTCCTTTAAATTCTTGGTATCCGAAGCATGTATCTCTTCCCAAAATTTGTATTTTATTCCAGACATGGTTTGATACTCTTAGGGTTTAAATGCTTGGTTTTGTAATTTTGGCTGAGGGTTTTGGATGGTTGTTATTTAAATAATAGTCCTATGATTTTACATTCCTTTTTATGTTTTATTAATGGGTTTTGGAACTCATGGGGTGAATGGGCATGGTGAATGGAATGGGGGTCATGAATTCCCCCAAATAAATGGATTTTTGTATTGCGATTGACAATAACCTCAACCAACCTTATGAAATTGGCTTTGAAACATGGATTTATGCATATTGAAACCAATTTTGGAACCTTGCATTTTATAAAAGGTTAATGGAACATGCTTTGATCTTAAACTAGAACTTGGGGGTCGTGGATTCCCCCAAGTGAATAAATATGTTGAATTTGGGGGTCGTAGAATCCCCTGAGTAATGGATAACCGAAATGGCATAATTCTATAAGTTTGCAAGCATAATTGATAATTCCTAGTAATAAAAAAATGACTCATTGGTTTAATTGATGGGAATGTGCGAATATTTTTAATTGGGGTTGTGTAGTTCAACGTGAAGGTGTAAGTCTAGGAAGGACGAACATTGGAAACCACGTTTTCCGGCGTGGGAGTCTTTATGACTACGTGCAAAGTTCACACTTAATACATTTATACCTTGGATTGGTGTGGGGTCGTAGATTCCTTGACCTTGTTTGGATTCCCTAGCTTATGCAGCTACACCCATTGGGGCCCTTTTGGTTGGGGGAGCCGAACCTATATAGTCCATGGGTGCCTTTAGGACGGTTTGAGCTATTATTCTTTCGGTTGGTCTAGTATAATGTTTTAAACCTTATGCTAATCCCTGTTCCCTATCCTAGCATTATATATATATATATAGATGTATATACATGTATGTGACATGTACATTGAGTATGGACTTGATTTTGAAATGACATTACTTTTTCCCTATCCCGAGTTACATGCTAGTGCTCACCCCACTAACTGTAATACCCCATAAAATTTTAAGCTCGGTTTAGTTGTAGTTGCATGATTAAGGGGTCCAAGGTTTGAAAATTTCATCAGGTGTTGAGGACTTAGTCATTTTCAAGACCCCAAAACTATATGGATTTTTGCTTTGGCCTTCCCAACCCCGAAATGTTGTTTTTTGAGTTGATTCATTTTTATGGAGGTTAAAAGTATGTCTCGGGAGAGTTTTGAGATTTTTGGATGGTGTTTGGGATTTTTTTGGATAGCGAAGATCGAATGCCTCTCCGATAAGCCCTTGGCGTGTTGGTCTCTCCCATGGTAATGGGGTCCATGGCGCATTGGTTTCTTCTCAGGAGAGAGTGGTGTGGTGCGTTGGTTACGACCCCGGAGTAAGGGATGCGACACGTTGGTACCACAAACTTAGTTCTTGATTAAGGAATTCAAGGGGCAATTAAGTCTATTTTCCTCAACCCAAGTCATCCATAACATGACTAGGGATATCCAAAGGGGAATTATTTGCCCCTTTCTCTCAAAATTACTCATTAGAAACACTTTCTCTCCAAAGAGGAATTATTTTTCCCTTCCAAGTTCAAGTAATATTTAGGAATCTAGCTATTAGGGTATGTGGGGTATTCATCAATGGGTACCTTTCACCCATTGAGCCCCAAAACCCACTCTTTGATTAAAATATGGGTTTTTCCTTCATTATGGTATTTTATATGTTTAAGATGAGTTTAATTTATGTTTTCTTTGGTAATTTGAATTCAATCCATGTCCACATATGACCCCATGAGAAATTAGGTTATTTAGTGTTTTTAAATTTCTATTTCCCATGTCATATTCAAGTGAGTCTATGTACAATATCAAATATTGTATTAAACTATGTAAATATGTTGTTCTCTCTTGTTTAACACATTCCCGTATCTAGATTCATGCTTCTCACCTATTTGTTGAAATGTCTAATGTTTTGGGTCTTTGAACTATGTTTCCATATTACTATTTTAAGCTTTGTTATCACATTCTTGTAATCATTGTTGGAGGGTTATGAACACCTGATGTCTATTTGTTAATACATGTCTTTATTTTCAAGTTGCAAGTCTGTCAGATCATGTTTTCATTATTATACTCAGATTTCTAGGTTCATGTTGAGCACTTATCAGTACAATATCATGTCATATTAGACCCATAATAATACTACCTAAATCATTCAATTGGGAGTAGGATTTAACACCAAGCAAACCTAGGGATGGGGGCTCACCTGCCAATTAGAATTGGGTGCTTAGTAGCAGTCCCTAAGTTCCAGAACTACATATCAAGCGTAGGATTATGAGATGTCACCCGCTTGTATAGGAATGACACTTATTTAGGGGTCACCCGCTAGTTTATAACTGACTCATAGTTCTTTGGGACATCATATTAGTGGATCCACATAACCAGTGTTAGTACCCGTAGCACAGTACAGATACCCTTCTAATTGGGTTACAGGTTGGATCACAATTAGCTCAGATTGAGGCATGTCAGTTACATGATACCTCCTACAATCTCAGTATAGTATTTTATGTATCTCAGTTTAGGTTTGCTTGACCAAGTGTACAGATTTTCAGTTATTCAGTTATAAAAAATTCTATCTTTCAGATTACAGATTATATCAGAAACATGTTTATGCTTGGTCTTACATTCTCAGATATTACATGTTCATGTATTCATGCTCAGTATCTCATGCATTTATATCAGTCCTTATGTCATATACCAGTACATTCAAAGTACTGACCACATACTTTTCCCTTGCGCTATGTTGTCTTATAACACAGGTTCGGATGCTCAGTTTCTCGACTGTTCTTCGACAGCTTAGAGTTCATTAATAGAAGTAGTGGTGAGTCCTCTTCCATTGAGGACATGATGTGCTTTTATAGTTATTTCAGTATTCCTTTATGTTTAATCAGTCAGAGTTAGTTTGGGGTTTGTCCCATCAACTCCTCATGCTGTTTAGAGACTTTCAGATAGCCAGCAAGTCAGACAGTTAGACAGTCATTCAATTTTTAGTATTATCAGTTGTTTCATACAGACAGTTTAGTTTCTTATACTTATCGTATATTTTAAATAGGTCATTTATACAAGCATTTTATTATTTCAGTTGACAATATCTTATTAGTTTATCTCTCGCATATGTTGTGTTATTATCATTTTACTCAGTGCTCACAATAGGTACTAGCTCATTGGTTAGCATGTGGTCACTTGTTCCGTAAGCACTGTGTTCATAACTAGGGGTAGTCTCGGGTTGTGACACTAACTATCCTAGGACTACATTGTTTCATAATGTAGGGTCTTTGGATACATCTTTACCTTTGTGCAGCGTTATGTGATCTGGGCTTGTAGATTGGTTCGCGAAGAAGTGGTGAGCTTCCATCCTTCAGAAATATTAGTCATCACATCCATTGTTTCCATATTTTATAATTGAAAAGTTCACTGTAACATTATTATTGTCATTTTCACTGTCATAGTCGGGGGCATGTCCCGACCTAGTTTGATATTCCGTTGTCTTAGAGGCTTTTGTGGACAACTGTGGATTGGGGTATATGTTTGGAATCTTAGAACCTTTTTCTTGATTTATTTATCTTTCATATGTTTGTTTGGGTTGCTTCTGCAATTATACTATATTGTGTTCTGATTGGGTAGGCCAATGGGGTGGTCTAAGGTCCTTGACGGACTTGGGATACCATTCATGACTAGGCCTTGATTCGGATCACGACACTTAATCAATAGATACTAAATCATCAATCGAGTCGTAAAAACCCACTCTTACCTAACATAAAGCTCAATCTAGGATAAAAGTAAGCCTAGCCTACCTAAGCATCATCGAAAGATTGCAAGGTTCTCTACTATGGAGCTTTTGCCTTCTGATAAGCCTTTAAATGTTGCCACACTATCAAAAGAATAATCTACATATTAAAACATGAATATTGATGCTTATATTATCCTATGTAGGGCTTACTTGTGGAATAACAAAATTGAAGCTATCAATGTGTCCCTCTAAACTTAAGAATCACTTACCCTACAAAATCAGTGGAGTTCGAGCTCAAATCATCTCCAAAATAGCCTACAAGGTAATATAGGTATTTATAGTTAACTTGGAGAATTAAGCTAGAATTCAAGCAGAAACTTACGAAAATAAAAATGAAGGAATGGCCACAATGAAGTTTCCAACTCACTCCCGACACCTAGTAAATAATCTACCATAATTTTTAAGCTTTATAGGGTTTTTGATGGTGTTTGGAATCTAAATAAATGAGATGAAATTGGGATTTTCCATATTTAATACTGCAAGGGTCCCTTTACGTGAATGTGAAAGCCATGCTGTGAGCACAGAGACTGACCCAAACTCACCTGAACGCAGTTAATCCATCGCAATCGTGAAGAAAGGCTTGGAACGGTCAGCCAGTTGACCCTTCGTGAATGCGAAGGTAGGCTCGCAAATGTGGAGGTCAGGAATCCTTAAAATTCATGAATGAAACCAAGGCTTTGTAAAAGTAAATGCCATTTATGGCCTGCACCATATGCACCAACATCAACAACTTGGTTGTGTTGCCAAGTTTTCGATCGGGTCCTCAAGGTTTATTTGAAATTCCGTGAATGCAAATGAACTATGCTACCCCACCACATTTGGAATTTCTAATTTAATGACACCATCAAAATTTTTATCTGAGGTTGTTTCGATCAATCCCTTCCCAGACCCAGCTATGTAGGAATATACTGGTTTTTTTTTGTTGTTGGTTGTTTCGATCAAATGTGGGCCCCATACCCAAAAACGACATTTTATCCAAAATTCATCTAATAGCCAAAATTAAGTCCAAAAGCCTCAAGACTTGAACCAAGGATTTCCCTAACCTAAATTGACATTTGGAGATAACATAAATGTCTGAATTGGAATACGAGTTCATTTTCCTAAAGTTCAGGCTTCATACCCTTTTTTAAGTGACATCTCCAAAATAGGGAATGAGCTCCAAAAATAAAATAAATTGCTCGATCACCAAAGTTTTTGTCCCAATAAGTCATAAATGACTGGGCAGCTATGGGAAATCTCTAAACATAAAAAAGTCACGAAAATTCAAGAATTGACCTAAAAGGTCATTACAATACCACTACTAAAAGGACTTTCATCCATAAAAATAAAGAATAAAAAACTACCTGAAGACTTAAACAAGTGGGGGTACTGGGCTCGTATCTCATGTTCCATATCCCAGGTAGTATCCTTGGTTGGATGGTGTATTTAATAAGCATTTAACACTACAATATATCTAAAACGCATTTGCCTAACATTAGTAGCAAAAATGGCATTTGGCTCTTCCAAAAAGGTCAACCTCTCATCTAACTGAACTGAATCCCAATAAAGCACGTGAGATGTATATGGGATATAGTATCATACCATTGATATGTAACAAATAGATCGACGATTGAAAAGTCTGGAGGAAAGGCCAACTCATAAGCTACCTCCCAACTGTATGAAGTATCCCAAATGGACCAATATACCTAGGGCTGAGCTTGCCCCCTTTTTTTGAACCCCATCACACCCTTTATGAAAAATACTCAAAGGAAAACTTGGTCACCAACTCCAAACTTCAAAGCATGAAGTCTACTATTAGCATAACACTTTTGCTTACTCTAAGCTGCCCATAACCTCTCCTGAATCAGCTGAACTTTGTCTAAAGTCTCACGAGGCAAATTGGTACCATGAGGCCTAACCTATGAAGCTTCAAACCAACCAATTGGAGATCAGTAATGCCTAAAATTTAATACCTCAACTGGTGCCATCAAAATACTCAAATGATAGCTATTATTATAACCAAACTCTGCTAAAGCTAATTTTTGCTCCAACTAATATCCAAAGTCCATAACATATACATGGATCATACCCTCCAAAACCTGATAGTCCACTCTGAGTATCCATTATTCTAGGTTTGAAAAGTGATGATTAGGTCAACTGGAGTACCAAAATCATCTTAAAAAGTCCTCTAGAAGCAAGAAGTGAAATGAGAGCCTCTAGTTGAAATAAAGACATGGGTACCCTATGAAGGTGAACTACTTCTTGAATATAGATACCAGATAATCTCTTATCACTGATAGCCTAAAAAGGGATGTAATAAGAAGATTTGGTCAATTGATCTACGATGACTCAAATGGTATTAGAACCACGAGAAGAGTGCAACAAATGATTGAAAAGGTTAATAGTTATTCGCTCCCACTTTTAATCAGGAATGGATAGTTTCTGAATCAGCCTTCAAGTCTTATATACTCATCCTGTACCTACTGATAATACAAATATCAGGATACAAATTCTACTACATCCTTATCCATACCACTCCACCAATAATGATGTCTGAAATCTCTATACATCTTAGCTGTCTTAGGGTGAATAAAATATTTATAACTATTAGCTTTTTAGTATAAACTGAATCCAATCTCCAACCCTCAAAAAACAAATACAATCATTAAATCTTAAAATGTCCTAAGAAGCTAAGGCATCCCTCCTAGACTCACCTCTCAACACTTAATAAGAAATGTAACAAAATCTACTATCCTTATACTGTCAGCCCCCAATCTTCTCCATGAAGGTAGTTCTAGTATTAACACTAGAAAAAATCTTCCCAGGGTCAGAAATATAAAGACAAATCATCATGTTGGCTAAGGACTAAATGTCCACGGCCAATGGTTACTCTGAAACTATAATAAAGGCCACGCTACCCTTACTCACTCTTTCCGACTTAAGGCATCAACTACAATATTTGCCTTGCCTGAATGGTGTACAATCGATATATCATAGTCCTTTAGTACCTCAATCTACCTATGCCATTTTGAATTAAATCTTTCTCTGAGTTGCAATGTAATAAAGATTACGATAGTAAGTTAATATGTCACCTTAACACAACACAAGTAATGCCTCCATCTTACGAAAAAAACTACCACTTCTAAATCCAAGTCATAATTAGGGTAGTTGCGCTCATGCATCTTCATCTGTCTTGGTGTAGATTCTATAAATTGACTTTGTTGCGTCAAAACACACCCTAAACCAACACCATAAGCATCATAATAAATATAAACCCATCATCCTCAAATGAAAACATCAAAATGAGAGCTTAAGTGAGAAAGTACTTGAGCTTCAGAAAGCTTGACTCATACTCATTAGACCACTACAACTGAACCTCCTTCCTAGTCAATCTGGTCATAGGCTGCTGCAGTTCTAATAAATCTTTAGACAAACTGCCTATAGTAGCCTGCCAAACTAATAAAACAGTGGACCTTAATAAGTGATGTCAGTTTGGACTAGTCATGAATAGGTTCAATCTATGCCGTATCCACCATAATGCCATCCTTAGCACTATGTGTCCTAAAAATGCCAGACTATATACAAAACTTACACTTTAAGAATTTGGCAAAAAGACTATGATATCTTAAAGTGTGGAGCACAGTCTTCATACGTTGCTCATGCTTCTCCCTAATCCCTAAATAGACAAAGATATCATCAATGATAATAATCACAGAGACTCTAGATAATGCTTAAAAATGTAGTTCACAAGTCCATAAATTCTGTTGGGGCATTGGTTAGCACAAAAGACATCACTAAGAACTAATAATGGCCATAGTGAGTCTTGAAGGGTGTCTTAGGGATGTCCTCTGCTTGAATCCTTAACTGATGGTAACTAGATTTCACATTAATGTTAGAAAATAATATCGCACCTTGAAACTGGTCAAATAAATCACTAATATAAGGCATATGTTTCTATTCTTCATTGTCACCTTATTCAACTACATGTAGTTGATACGCATGAGCATAGAACCACTCTTTCTCTTCACGAATAGAATGAGAGAACCCTAATATAGTATACCTCGATCTGATAAAACCCTTACCTAGAAGATCCTGAAACTAAGAATTTAGCTTCTTTAGTTTAGTAGAAAAAATATGGTAAGGTTCCATGGATATAGTTTGGCTTTTTTGATCGAGGTTAATCACAAACTCAATATCATGCTTAGGAGAAAGGCTAGGTAGGTTGGTAGGGAAAACATCAAAATACTCACAGACCAAAGAAATAGAGTCAAAAGAACTCTCTGCACTAATATCAGAAACATAAGTAAGGTATGACTCACAATCCCTTGCTATCAATCCACTAACTCGAAGATACAAAATAATCTCCATTAGTGTGTGTCGAAAAGAAATCTACAACATAGTTGGGGTATGACATGCATGACTAAGGTAATGGTCTTGGAAAAATAATTCAAGACTGCATGGTAAGGGAATAACTAGTCCATTCCTAGAATCATATCAAAATCCACCATATCTGACATAATAAGAGTAGCCCGAGTATTAAAATCTCCAACAGACACTACAAATGATTTATAAATCCAATCCATTACTAAAGAATCACCCATAGTAGTACCTACACACTATGGCACTATTAAAGGATCCTAAGAAAAGTCTAACAGTGGTGCATAATAAATAGAAACATATGACTAAGCGGATGCCAAATCAAATAAAATAGCATCCGGATAATAGCGTACTAAAATTATATATGTAATAACAGCATTTGAAGACTCCACCTTCGACCAACTAGGTATAACATAAAAGTGACTCCATCCACTCGCAACCTGGGTACCGATAAAACTGCCTATGTTGGTGGCCTGTATGCCTCCTTAAGAACCATGTAACCACCCTTGTAACCTTGAGCACCACCCCTAGCTGGAGCTAGCTGATATGATTAGCTATATATTTATGCTACAGGATTAACCATCCCATATTGAGGCACTCTCTAGAGAAATAAGCGATGCTCATAATTATAACATGACCCAAGTACTTTACTTTATCTTGAAGGTTTGACTAACTTGGGATGGACAACTCAGCTTGAGACCCTGACTGTGCACCTTTTAAGGACTAGCCACTACTTAAACCATTATAGTTACCATAAATGAGTTGAACCCTATCAGTAATTTGAAATGCTACGTGAGTGGGCCCACTAGATTGACCTTGGTGCTGATAAGACTGGCATTAAGGTTACCTACCCTAAAAAACTTTACCTCTAAACCCTGACCCACTGTGGATCCCATTGTAACTGCCCTACTGATATATCCTCTTATCGCTACCACTTAAGGCCTCATGATGCATCTCATTCATAGTTTGAGTACACTCATAGATATCTAAGAAATTCCTACCACCAACAAATAGACTCTGAGTAGCCCTATGAAGAGAAAGTCTTAGGCCTCAGATAAAACGTCAAATTTGGTCATACTGGATATGTAGGATCATACTATCATGCCTATACAACTCATGGAACTTCTCCTCATACTCAAAAACTATTTTAGAGACTTGATGCAAACTAATAAACTGATCCCTCAGGCACGAGCATAGGCTACGAGGCATATACTTATCTTAGAATGCCTCAAAGAACTGAGTCCATGTCATAGGTGGAGATCTAATTGGATAAGAATCCATGTAACCTCTCCACTACTGTCTAGCTACTCGATCAAACTATAATGTTGTGTAGTCCACACTACAAGCCTATACCAAACCTAATTTATTGATCCTTTCCTCGCAAGTAATAAGTAACTCAAATGCATCCTTACCCAGGGCCCTTACAAACCTAGGTAGAGTCTATCTCAGATGTTTTCCCAATATTTTCTACTCCTCGACAGTCACAACTATCTAATCTACTACTGATTATAGAACTTTCAATTCTGGGGAAACCTCTACTCTAGGTTCTATAACTGTAGGCTTTGCCCATAAATCACCACCAATCTAGGATGCTGTATTATCCTCATAGTAGGGTGTACCATCTAATAATCCCAATAATTAAAGAAACTTATCTCTAAGAATGGAGGAATATAGAAAACCTAGTGAGGCTTGGGCCCCTTAGACCACAGTAACTAGGGTGGTTGGACATCTTGTAATGACCCTCCATATTATATTCTATATTTCTACTCATTTTCTCTATTTAGATCTTTCCTATAGATACCTAAAGTTATTTATAACTTGAAAGAACTGACAGTTGAATAACCAAGCAGTTCATTCGATTTTTAGAGCCAATTTTCTATTTTGAAGCCTTCGTTGGTTCAAATTGGCTACCGGGTAAGAACTTCAGTCAAACAACTTTGCATTTTAATTATAACTATTACAACAGCTTTGAAATGCCAATTTTAGGCTAAGTGGACCCTTGGTTTGGGTTCTGAGGCACCTAGACTCATTTCAAGATATTCGCCAAAAGTAAATAAAAATGGCACATGGGTGTGGGACCTAAGTTTTGTTGAAACAACCTCGGATGGAAATTTTTAATGCGCCATTAAGTTGAGAACATTGAATTTAATAGGGTAGAATAGTTTTTTTCATATACGGGATTCCAAATGAATTTTGATGAGTTGGCAGAGACTCAAAAATAGTCTAAGTCCCCGGCTAATTCAAGAAAATATGGTATGACTGCTAAATAGGACTTTGGTACTTTAGTGGAGGGTGCTTTAGCAGCTATGACCAAATTGGAAAGTACCACTTTAGCAGATAGTTGGCCACTAAAGCACTAGTATCTTTAGCACCAATTGACCGACCTAGAAACCAATCATGTAGGTGAGGTACCACTTTAGTGATCAGCTGGTCGCTTTAGCCCCTGCCACTAAAGCAGTCCAGTTTCTGCTTAAGTGGTATTCACATACCCGAGAAGCGTATAAATACCCCACTTATCTCGATTCACCATTCTTAAACCTTTCTTTAGAAAATTGAGCCTGAAAAAGTTAAAATTCTTGAGAGAATCTATTGTGAGTGATTGTGGGGCTTTTGTATAGTTGAATTTATCCAATTTTCATTGAATTTGTTGTAATATTCCATTAATTTCATGGTTTATTCCTCCATCTTTTTCTAAAATCCCTAAAGTATTGGTGGCTTGATTGTAGCATCGTTAGATCTCAAAATTCACCTATTTTTTAGGGTAAATATTCCTTGAAGCATTGAGGGATGTTGTGTTTGTTTTAAAAGTGTGATTTCGCAAATAGGACCTATATGAAGTTTTTACATAATTTTGGACCCAAAGCATAATAGTGCAAAATGGGTATCTTTATTCTCATTTTGAAGAGTAGATTGTAATTTTGATAGCGTGGTATCTTGCAAATGCTTCTCAAAGATGGAAACTGGTGGTTTAGCAGATTCTTTAGGCTTTTGTTTGGTGTTCAAGTAGGCTAGGTTTTCTCTATTTATAGATTGAGCTCTTTTGTAGTAAGATTATAATGTTATGCTAGATATGAGGTGGGTTTTGGGTGTTGGAGGTGAGATTGAAAATATTTAGCGTTAGTTGGACTGTTTAGGATATCTTGAAATTGTAATTTAGGCGTAATTGATTTTGTCACTCATGTTTTAGGGATAATTTCTACCTTGGGGCTAGTTATGGCATATTTCACATCTAGAAACTTATTTAGATATCATAGCCTAGTTTGGGATAAAATTTCCCGAAAAATGGATTTTGAATATTAGAAGTGGGCTCCTCTGTCCCATCTTAGGACAAGACTTTTGTTAACTTTTGTAGACTTAATTATGCATGATATACCCTTTATTGATGCTTATTTTGAGACTTTGAAGATATTAGATTCTTATTGATCATGCTGGTTTGGTAGTTCAATGTTAGTGCTAATTTTGGGTATGTTTTGGTGGATAATTATTGTGATTTAGTGATATGGCTTATGATTATGGTTTATTTACATGGTCTTTTGATATGGTATAATGATATATGAGTTTTGGTTTGAGTTAAGTCAATTAATAACGACAATGACATATATATATATATATTAGTTCTGGTTTAGGTCCTACATTTGATGATGATGTTTATGCTATGAGTTTCGGTTCAAGTTTGACAAATGATGGTAATAATGATGACACTATAGAGTTTTGATTCAAGTACAACATTTCAGAATTATTTATGATATGATATTGTTTGGATGAATTCTTGGTTATGGCATTATAGTTGGTAATTTATGGTTATTAGGTCATTTACTCTCCTTGATTGTACCCTCCTGTCTTATGATGGGCTGTGTTGGGTTATTTATTTTTCTGCACTTATTGACTTATGGGGGCCAATTTTGTAGTTATAGCTTTGTCATCTTTATGTTACTATTCTAGATTTATTTATTTATTCATTTACAACAGTGTTGGGACTTATTTCTAGGTTTTCCTTATTACTTCTACATAGTTTACTTTATCTTGTATCATATTGTATTTATATCAGGTTTAAGCTCAGTCGACCGATGATGCCTATTGAGCACACATGGTTTTGGTACTCATACTAAACCTCTATACCTTTTTGGTGCAGATTTAAGTTCTAGTTGCCGCCATTGATGTGACGCTCATGCAGGGTTGATTTTGGAGATTAGGTGTGATCTTAGAGTCGGAGATACCCTTTTTCCTTCTTCTTATCTATTCTATTCTTTTATTTTCAAGACAAATTATTTTTGACTATTCAGTACTTATGGTTCATTTGTAGTAGCTATTGTACCGATGTCACTGTGTCTTGGGATTGTTCTTTCTCCTTTATCTATCTATTAGACTATTATGACTGCTTATTGTTGTTTTACCTCTTTAAATATTGATTTTTGACTTTTAGGCCATTTTCATCAAGTTAGACCATTTCTTATAGCTCCGAGATATGATTTGGCTTACCTTCTGGCGGGGTAAAGTAGGTGCCACTATGACTCGTAAATCGAGTCATGACACATCTAGAGCTACCTCTGGCTTAGGAGCTATAATAGGGTCAAGTGAAGGCTCCCTGTCTTGACCCCTAGTTGGTGCCGCATCTCTATCCTACCCTCGACATCTAGGTTGACTTTGACCTCTAACTAGTGTTGTATCTTCAGGATCAGGGTGTCCGCCCCTGACCATCATAGCCCACATCCTAGTCATCTGTAAATGAGTGAAACAAATAAGAATTTAGGAACCAATATAGACTAAACGCACAAAAATGAACAAAAAAGGTATGATTTTCCTAAGAATATCCTATAGCCTCCCAAAGATAGGATATGAACGTCATCGTATGGATTTGTGGGATTCTACTAGACACTCATTGTTACACCAAAAATATAAGTGAACCTAAGTTCTTATATCAATTTATCACGACCCAATTTCTTGGGTCATGGTGGCATCTACTTTAACACACCAGTAGGTAAGCCAAACCATAGTCTAAAATAACAAGTAATGGGATAAACAACAAAAGATAGGATAATAAATAATATAGGCTTGCAATAGAAGTAATAAGCAATGATATATATATATAAATGCGATCATACTGAACAATAGAGGAAAAAGAGTAAAATATACAAAAGAGTATACCTATAAACTAGTAATGTAGGTTGAAGAGACACTAGGTCAAAAATAGAGTACTAGACAGTCTAAAATATATAAGTAATCTCAAAATATATAAAAAGACTATGAAAAACAACAGAAGGAGAAAGGATCAGCCTCGAGCTCTTAAATCCCACCTTATCTTTGAAGAAGCAACAAGCTTGGAGATAATATCAATGAAGGTGTCTCATACTCATATCTGAATTAGAGAAAAGATTCAAAAGTGAATTTAAGTACCAAAAATATGGGCAATTATTAAGCATCATACGCCGATTGACCTAAATTACAGTAAGACTATAGTAAAATGCGAGAATGTAAACTAAAGTCAGAAACAAGAGGCATAGATTGAAATAATTCTCCGAATTGGGCGATTATCATAAATATTTAAAATAAGTAACTCAACAGTTAAAGAAGTCTAACTACAATCTAATTGGGCCCCCATAAACCCATAAGGCACAAACAAGAGAGGAATAACCCAACTGAGCCCTTTAACAATCAACAGATACAAACAAGGGATACTCTAATACAAAGATGGATTTATCTATAATAATAGCATAAAGTGAACCATCGGTACAATGTACCTAAAACTCCTCCCTGAATATAAATGCTGGACTTGAATAAGGCTTAGCGAATAGGATAATGATAGAAAAATATCGCGTTTAAATCATAATTGGCAGACATGAATTAAAGCTAGTAAGTAATTCAAAAATAGTGACAATCCAAGGTTATGGCTTCTCTTAAGTATAATTAGTGCTAAATTCCCAATTCGGGTGATCAAATCTAAAATTTCTGCGGGTTTTAATCATTATGTCTAAGGATAAGATTTTATGGGTCACATACTATTCTACCTTGAGTATCAAAGCTAACGAAAGCTCATTAATTGACTAAGTCATCCTAAGGCTCAATGTTTAGCTTAAGGTGATGAATGAAGGACTCTAAGGCCTACCAGGAATTAATTTAGACAGTCGACCTAAAGAAAAGGGCTGGCGGAGACTGCTAGTAGTCCCAAAATCTCATACTAAGTCAAGTACCTACCCAAACCTAGACTAAAACTTACAATTCCATCCCAAGGTACTAAATAAATCCTAACTAATCCTAAGGTATGAAGAAATACCAATGAGAAGAAAGACAAGGCCAAATCTACAAAAGGGCCCCTAATAGTTTAACTTAATCCTAAATACTAAATCATTAACCAAGTCGTCAATACCTACTCATAGCTTGCATAATACTAAACTAATACCGTAATAAAGCTCAGCCAAGAAGAAAAGTAAGCCTAACCTACCTGGACGTTATTACAAGTTCGCAAGAACCTCTACTCCAGAGCTTTTCCTTCTAAGAAGACTCCAAATAATGACACTCTATCAAAATAATAATCTACACATTAGGGTGAGATTATTCATAACCAAAATATGCATAAATACTCAAGGTCAAAAACTAAACTAAATATCCCATATGGGGATCACTTGTGAAATCACAAAATTGAAGCTGTCAATATATCCCTCTGTGCTCAAGGATTATTTACCTTAAAAATGGATGGAATCCAAGAACAATTCATCCACAAAATAGTTTGCAAACTAATCCAGGGACTTAAATTTAAATCGAAGGATTAAACTACAAGTCCATGGAAAATTAAGAAAATAAAGATGAGTAAATAAACACAATGGAGTTTCCAACTCACTCTCAACACCTAATAATTAATCTCCCATGATTTCAAAGCTTCCCAGGGTTTTAATGGTGTTTGGACTTGGAATAAGTAAGCTCAAATCAATATCTTATGCATTTAATATGGCCAAGGGTCCCTCTTTGGGAATGCGGGACCCCTTCCAGAAATGCCCCTGCCACAAATGCAGAGACTGACCTAGATAGACTTTTGCAAATGCGGATGGTCTACTATAATCGCAAAGAAGAGGCTTGGACTAGTCGGGTAGCTGATCCTTCACCAATGTGAAGGATGGATTATGAATGCAAAAATCAAGAATCCTTGATGTTCACAAATTCAACCAAAGCCTCAGAAACGCTTAGGCCATTTATGGCATACACCAGTATTAATACTTTGGCTACTAGTCAAGTTTTTGATTCGACTCTCGAGATTTTGTTGAAATTTAGTGAATGCCAATAAGCTATGCTACCATACAAAAATTTTCATTTTTGATTCGACGACACCATTAAAATTTCCATCAGAGGTCGTAAGTGGGTCCTACAACCAAAGGACCATTTTAGCAAAAATCCACCAAATAGCCCAAAATGAGTCTGAAAGCCTTGGGACACAAAACCAGGGTCTATTTATTCTAAAATTGACATTTTGAATCAAACAAAACAATTGGAAGTGTCATCCAAGACCATTGATTTATACTTCAAGACCGATACTTTTTTCTTAATAGTGGGATCTCCAAAATAGAGAATTGACTCTAAAAATCAAATGAACTGTCAGTCCCAATAAGTCATAAATGACTTGAGACAGCTATGGAAACACTCTAAATGCAGAAAAAGCATGAAAATGCAGGAAAGAATAGAGAGGGCCATTACAAATTTCTGTGAAAATTTAAACTTACATTTTAAAGGAATATTTACTACTTATATAATTTTTTCCTAAGTTATTATATCGAGAATTTTGGTATAAGATAATGAGCTCGAAACTATATTTGTTGATGTTGGTTAAGAATTTTACCATTGGCTTGGGTCACTCCTCTTTGTAGCGGTAGGGAAGATTTTTATGTATTTTCACAAAATTATACAATCCCAGCATAGACTAAAAGATGGGGTAGGTAGCTCCTCAGCTCAGGAACCTATTCCCAGATAGACGAACACACAAAAACCAGGAGATGTAGGAACTACGATGTGCCAGATTAAAGTAAATAGTGGACACAAGGTTTTTACTTGAAAAATCCTTGCTCAAGGGAGAAAAACCACAACTTGCCTCCAGGATTTCTAAGATCCATTATACTAAAGTAAAGTTATTGAATATATACTCCCAGGATTAACCTCCTAATCCTTTTATCCCTAGAAACACCTCTATTACAAGGAAACTCAAGCAGTACCTCTACTGTTTCAGCCTCTAGCTAACTCTGGCTGGACTTCACAAGCTAACTCTATCTTGAAAAATTACTTGATTCTAGATGATTACAATGGAAAGGAGTTACACCCAACACCTATAATAATCATAAGAAAGTGTAGGCAAAATTTTAAAAATAATACACAAAGACTCAACTACAATAAGGAAATAAAAAACAACTCAATGAACAACCAATTTCCTGCCATAGTGTATAGACTTTGCCTTCAGCTTTAGAGGATTTTTACTTTTGGGAATATGGAAGCATTGGTTTTCTTGTTAAGAAAGATGAGAAACATATCTTGTGATATAAGAAAGCCTAGGAGAAATCACATTGGTTGCAGCAGAATAATGGAAGCAGCTTTTCCCACCAACTTTGTGCTTTGTGTCATATGTAACTGTTGACCGTGACAGTAATAGGTGAACCCAATCTATTCCTTAATTCTTAATAACTTTGACACAAAAAACTCTAGGAAATAGGCCCCAACATACAATCTATAATTGTCAGTTATCAAAACTAAGGACTTAACAATTTCCCCCTTTTGATGATGACAAACCTATGCAGACATTCAACAATTTCAACACATCCATACACAACACAATCTACACCTCAACAACACAATCAACAACCTTTACTCGCTACCTGAACCAATTTCCCCCTTATCACTGATGCCTATAAGTATATAAGCATCCTACTCTTTATTCCCCCTATTAATAAGCATTAAGTTCCCGCTGAGTGAGAGAACCTATCCTAATCGACATAACATAGACCATAGGCCTCCTAAATACATAACCCCACATATACTCATCAGACACATATCCCACAGACAACCTCATTAAATAGTCCCCCTAACTAGCTACATCAATGCACGCTGCCTCAGCTACCTCAACTTTCTCCCTTTTTGGCATCATCAAAGAGAATAGGCAGTAAACCAACCATAAGCTGTCATGCCATCTCTTGGTTTTATCCTTTTATATTTTTGCATTATCATAAGAATGGAGGCGAAACTCATCAAGTTCAATAAGCTGCAACAATCTCTTATCTCCCGCGGCCTTTATCTCAAGATTCAACTTTTTAATGGCCCAATAAGCTTGATGTTCCAGCTCTACAGGCAAATGACAGGATTTCCCATAAAACTAAATGATATGGAGAGGTACCATTGGGTGTCTTATAATCTATCTAGTACGCCTACAATGCATTATCTAACTTTTTAGCCCAATCCTTTCTTTACCCATTAACAATCTTCTATAGTATCTGCTTAATCTCTCAGTTGGATATGTCAACTTAACCACTCATTTGAGGATGATACATAGTGTCCACCTTGTGCCTAGCACCATATTTAGCTAAAAGATTCTTAAACCAAGTGTTAATAAAGTGCGTACCTCCATTACTGATTATAGCTCTTGGAGTGACAAATCGGGAAAATATGTGCTTCTTCATGAACTTCAGCGCCACTCTCGCATCATTAGTAGGACAAGCTCCATTTTTCACCCATTTGGATACATAATCCACTGCCACTAGAATGTATAAGTTTCCATTGGACGGTGGGAATAGTCCCATAAAATCAATCCCCCACATATCAAATACTTCAACTTCAAGAATATTATTTAGCAACATCTCATGACGCCTTGATATGGTCCCTAATCCCTGACACTAACCACAACTCTTCAAGAAAGCCATTGCATCTCCAAACAAGGTAGGCCAAAAGAAATTGGATTCCAAAACTTTCATGGCTGTTCTTTCACCCTCATTATGGCCACCATAAGGAGATGAATGACACTTTTATAGCACTTGTGTAAATTTAACTTCTGGAACATATCTGTGTATAATTCAATCAGGAACCTACTTGAATAGATTTGGCTCATCCCATATGTATGCATGAGAATAATGTAGCAATTTCCTTCTTTGTTGAATAGTAGCATCAGGAGGGTAAAAGTCACTTGCCAATAAAATAACAATATTCGCATAACAATAAACTTTACAAACCTCTATAGACAATAAGTTTTCTTCCAGGAACTTTTCCCGAATGTAGAGAAAGTCATCAACCATATGATCATGAGTTTCCAACCTTGACAAATGGTCTGCAGCTTGATTTTCTGCTTCCTTTCAATCATGAACCTCTAGGTCATATTCTTACAGTAAAAGAATCCACCTAATTAATCATGGCTTTGCATATTTTTTGTTGAAGAGATACTTAATGACGGCATGATCTGTACGAACAATAACTTTGGTGCCCATCAAATATGCTCTAGATTTATCGAATGCATAAACCACCACTAACATTTCCTTTTTAGTGACTGTATAATTTATTTGGGCTTCATTTAAGACTTTAGTAGCATAATAAATAGAGCGAAATACCTTGTCTTTTCTTTGCCCTAAAATTGCTCCAAAACCACGTTACTGGCATTACACATCAATTCAAATGGCAACTCCAAATCTAGCAAAATCAAAATAGGAGCTTCTATCAGTTTCTTTTCCAGCTTCTCAAAGGCTCTTGACAATCTGCCCCAAAATCAAACTTGGCCTCTTTTTCTAACAATTTACACATCGGGCTTGCAATTTTCAAAAAATTCTAAATAAAATGCCTGTAGAACCCTGCATGCTGCAAGAAACTTCACAATCCTTTGACTGTTACTGGATGTGGCATCTTTTCGATCACTTTAATTTTAGCTCTATCTACTTCCAGTCCTTTACATGATACTTTATGGCGAAAGACTACTCCTTTCTTCACCAAAGTGGCACTTTTTCAATTCAGCACCAAATTTGTCTCTTCACATCGAGCTCGGACTCGATCTAGATTTTGCAAGCATTGATCAAAAGAATTACCGTAAATAGAGAAATTATCCATAAATACCTCAACAAATTCTTCAACCATGTCATAGAATATTGCCATCATGAATTTTTAAAATATTGCACGTACATTACAGAGGCCAAAAGGCATGCATCTGAATGCATATATGCCATACGAATAAGTAAACGTAGTCTTCTCTTGATTCTTGGGTACAATGGTGATCTGAATATAACCCGAGTAACCACCAAGAAAATAGTAGTACTCCTACTCTGCCAACCTATCCAACCTTTGATCAATGTAATGAATAGGATAGTGGTCCTTTCTTGTGGCTTCATTTAGTATCTGGTAGTCAATACATATTCTCCATCCAGTCACCATACAAGTGATAATTATCTCATTTTTTTATTTGTAACCATGGTCATACCACTTTTCTTTGGGACGCAATGTATCAGGCTTACCCACTTGCTATTTGAAATTAAATAAACAATTCCATTATCGAGCCACTTGATGACCTCTTTTTGCACAATGTCTTTCATCACTAGATTTAACTTATGTTGTTGCTGCACCCTTAGTTTTAAAAATTCTTCCATGTGTATCTTGTGCATGCAAAAAGCAAGATCTTTTCCTGTAATGTCAGACATCTACCCCCTAATCTCTTTCTTCCTTATTTTTAGGATTGTCCTTGCTTTTTTTACTTGCATATCAGATAAACCTGTAGACAAAATAATAGGCAAAGTATCATTGTCACCAAGGTAAACATATTTCAAGTGAGGAGGAAGAATCTTAAGCTCTAATTTTGGAGCTTCATTAATTAAAGTTTTGTGGGATGGACCGATTGGCCTATTCAATGGCTCAAAAGGAAATTTTCTTATTTCAATGACCGTCGAATTCATGACTTGAACTAATTACAATGCCTCCACATCTCCATAAATATCACAACCCACCAAGGCTCACTCTAATGGATCATATGATAATAACAACCTTTGATTAAACTCAAGATCTATAACAGATATAGCAAATAACTCCTTATATATAGCTGATAATTTCAGCGCCTTACACATATCAAAAACCTCTACTTTTTCATGCGCTCTCATTGTCATCTTCCCTGCTACTAAATCAATTAATGACTGTCCTATTGCTAGGAAGGGCTATTCTAAAATAAATGGGACAATCGGATCAGCTTCAAAGTCAAGAATCACAAAGCCCACCGGAAAGATTAGTGATCCCACTTGCACCAAGACATCTTTAATAATACCATCCAGCTTAGCAGGGGACCTATATGCCAATTACAAAACAATAGTAGTGGGTTTGGGACTCACAAGTCCCATCTTTCGATACCAAGATGTAGGCACAAGATTTATGCTAGCCCCCAAGTCACACAATCTATGAGCACTGATGATCTTCTCAATAGTGATTTACAAAGTAAAACTACCTAGATCCTTCAGTTTCATGGGCAATTTATTTTGAATATTAGATGTGCACTCCTCAGTAAGTGCAACTGTAGCATACTCGGTCAATCGGTTTTTGTTTTGCCACTATATCCTATATATATTTTGCCTATTTTGGAACACTCTGTAGAATATCAACAATACGAAGATTTACTTGAACTTGCTTTAGAAGATTCAAACTTTTTTGTAACTGGCCTCCTCTTGATACTTCCTTTGTCTTTGAGGGAATGGTAGAGGTAGAGTCTTTTCCTTATAAGTATGAACACTTGCAGCTTTTTCTTTGCCCCCTTCTCTTCATTGGTCTTAGGATCATCATTAGTAGTTGTGGGACTAACCTACTCAAGTACCACCTCCTTTAACTACAACCCACTCTTTGTTGTAACTGTATTTACCTATTTTGGATTTGCCTCTGTATCGCTAGGTAAGTCTCCTTGAGGTCTTGTATTTTGTTCTCTTGCAATCTGTCTGATTTAAACTCCAAATTTCTAGTAATCAACTATTAACTCTTCAACTCTGCTGCAAACTGTGATTGTTGACTCTTCACTTTTGCTGCAAACTGTGCTTGTTGGCTCTTTACTTCTACTGCAAACTGCACTTGTTGAGCTAAAGGTTGCTTGATGATCTCTTCCATATTACTTGCTCGAGTAGTAGCCTAATTATTCTGAACCTGCTGTTGATTCTGTTATATTGGCCCCTTATACTGATTAGTTTTCTATGCCTGATTTCCACCCCATGAGAAATAGGGATGGTTCCTCCAGTTTGGATTATACGTGTTAGTGAAATTCTGTTGTGCCTAACGATTTGCATTCCTTAAATAGTTAACAAAATTTGGATTAGCCGTACAAGCATCTGTTGCATGCTTACTACTTCCACAAACCTCACACCAAGAACTTGCCTGTTGGACTGCATTCGCTGTAGATACTACTTGTGGAACCCCTAAATTTATGTTATTAAGCCGAGTAAGCATTTGATTTTGCATTGCTGCAATCTGCGCTTGTAATGCAGTAATCTGGTCTGCCTGTAATACCCCTGCAACCTTTTTCGAAGAACTCTTCGAATCAACATTCCAATTAGGATTCCCTTAAGAAATCCTATTCAACTTCATATATAGTGTATCATATGTCTTCTCGAGAGCTTGTCCACCTGCTGCTGAATCCAAGAGAATATTTGTATTTGACTCCAACACTTTAATAAAAGTATGAACAAGAACATCATTAGACTGATGATGGTGAGGGAAATTTCTGAGCATACTCTTAAATCACTCCCAAGCATGGTAGAGATTCTCTCATTCTTTCTGTCTAAAACTCAGAATCTCACTTCTCAAATTGCAGTCTTTCCTGATGGAAAGAATCGAATAAGGAAATTTCAAGCTAGATCATCCCATGAAGTAATAAAGAGTGGTGGTTCAATATGTAACCATCTTTTTGCTTCCCCAATTAAAGAAAAAGGGAAGAGTGTTAATCTGACATAATCAGTATTCATTCTTGTAGGAATGTAAGTATCGCTTATTTCCAAAAAGGTCTGTATATGCTTCTGTGGGTCTTCATGTGAAAGGACAGAGAACTGCCTCATAGAATTCAATAATTGCACCGTATTCTTCTTCAATTCAAATAGACCACCTGGATCGGGCTTACAAATACTATTAGTCACATGGTTCGTGAGTGGGATTGACACCTCACAAATAGGTCTAGCAGCTGGTTGAGTAGGAACAGCTAGAATAATAGGAGTTGGTATAACCAAAGCTGGAATATTTTTGACATTTAGATCAACTGGATCATTTATTTGTTCAGCCATTTGAACCTACTGAATTGTGTATGAGCTCTTTGCTTTTGTTGAAATATCTGTTTTGGTTCTGCAAAAGGCTCTACCAACTCTTAATCTCTCGCCAGTCCTGTAATCAGCTAATCCTGCAAAAATTCAGCCGCTAAGATCAAGTCATTAACACTTAAACTTATTATCAAAAATAAAACTTTTAGCAATTTACAAATTATACTAGTCCCCGGCAACGGCGCCAAAAACTTGCTGCGAGTCAAATACACACGCAAGTGAACACAATTGTACAAGTAACATAGTGACTTAGATAGTCAGATATCATTTCCACGAGGACTAAGCAACTAGAAATTCAACCAACTTTTAGTTTTAGACATGAGGTATTAAGTGTTGCAAAGTATCAAGATGATTTGGAATTAAAGAATAAAAATATAAATTAATAAATAAGAAATAACAATTTGTGAAAATCGCAAAGCAAGCACGGTTGTAAATAGTAATGATGAGAATTCCAAGGTTGAGGCATTTCAAACAATCATATAAATATCTATTCTTATCGAAGTCTAATTGGTTATCGGGTTATTGATTCACAAGGTTTATGCTACGATCTTGTTCTCCCGACCTCAAATCTTCTATCTATGGAATATTGCAACTACAACTCCCGCAGAGATGCAACCATTTATCTAGATTCATAAAGTTATCTTCTTTTAATTAAACCAAGCAAGGCTTCTAGATATATCCCTATACTAGATGCTAATTCAAACCCCTTATTTCATAAAAGGGTAAGAACTTTGCTTCTTAATTTCTTCGTTCTATCCTACGATTCTCCACCCATATTCACATAGAAATATAAATTTATTTCAATGGTGGGCACTCATCAAAATAGTAAGCTCAAAAAATTAAGAACAACCCAGATGATAATCCAAAAAGAAACTACAATAAAGAATAGCAAAGAGTAATCATGTTCTTGCCTCAAGCCCAGAACAAGGGTGTTTAGCAACTCATGTTTGAATTCAACATCCAAAATAAATAATTAATCATACCAAGATGAAATCTTGAAGTAAAGAAGTTCACAAGAATGTTTAAGAACCCTAAAAGAGAAAATTTTATGCTTTTCCGCCGCTGCTTTGTTTGCCAAGAGTCCTTGAAATTGTATTTATGTTTTCCTTTTATACAGGGCCAAAATTTTCCTGGGTGAAGTCAACCATGCATCGCATGCTTTATCTTGGAGTACTAGAGCGTGCGTCGTACGACGCAGTTTATAGTAGTGGGGTGTGCGCCACATGTAAAATTCATGCACACATTGGAATTTAGCTCTTTAAATTATTCTATGTTAATGAACCCCTGAAGTAGAGCATGCGACACACGGAAATCGTATGCTCCCACTGGAATTTTTCTCTGAAAATTTGGCAGGCACAGAACCCCTGTACCGGAGCATGCGACGCACACAAATTGCTTGCTCGCATTGGAATTTGTCTTCAAGAATTAGGTTAAGTCCTGGAACCCTTGAAATAAGGCATCCGACGCATGCTAATCGCATGCCCCCACTAGAAATTGTCTTCACATATTTTTCTAAGGCAAAAATTCCATTCTTTTCAGCTCGTTACTCCACTTCCAAATCCAACTCTCGGAATATGCTTTTTGACTCCTTCCAGTGTTCGTAATACTCCAACTAATCAACTCACAATGTAAATCATCATGTGCTTCCCATTGTGCATCCAATTTAGCAAAAATGCATCAATAATTGATCCTGCATCACTAATCAAGTCCATTAGCTCATATTATGCAATTGTACACTAAACACAATAAAAATACACATTTTAGCTGACAAAACATGGACTATTATGGGTGAATATTATCCCACTAGAATTTGTCTTCAATAATTACGCTAAGTCCTGGAACCCCTGAAATTGGGCATGAGATGCACGCTAATCACATGCCCCCACTGGAAATTGTCTTTACCGAATTTTGTAAGGCAAAAATTCCATTCTTTTCAGATCGTTGCTCCGATACCAAATCCAACTCTCCAAACATGCTTTTCGACTCCTTCCAATGTTCGCAATACTCTAACTAATCAACTCACAACATCAATCATCATGTGCTTCCATTGTACATCCAATTTAGTAAAAACACATCAATAATTTATCCTGCATCACTAATCATGTCCATTACCTCATATCATGCAATTGTACACTAAACACAATAAAAATACATATTTTAGCTCATAAAACTAGGACTATTGTGGATGAATATTGGTGCCCGGACATATAAATATGCCCAAGATCATAGGGTCAAAATCTGAAAGAGTGTCTCCATTCTATTTATCTACTGAATCTTCATCTTCTGTTCCTGAGTCTGGACCTTGAGACATAACATCAACATTTCCCACAGGAGGTTGTTCAAGAACAATTAAATTATTTTCTAATTCATCATAATCATCAATGTGTGAACTTCCTTTGCTGATATTTCCTGTTTCATCAATTATGACATGAACATTTTTTTCCACACATCTTGTCCTCTTGTTGTAGATCCTGTAAGCTTTGCTGGTAGATGAGTAACCAAAAAATATTCCTTTATCACTTCTTAGATTAGATTTTCTGAGATCCTCCTTACCATTATTTAGGATATAAAACTTGTAACCAAAAGATTTGAAGTATGTTATCTTGGGTTTCCTTTTGGTTAGAAGTTCATAGGGAGTTTTGTATAGAATAGATCTGATAAGACACCTATTGGTCACATAATCTGCTGTATTGATGGCTTCTTCCCAGCAGTTGTGAGCAAGTCCAGAATTTATTAGCAAGTCCTTCCAATATCTATAAGAGTTCTATTTTTCCTTCCCATAACTTCATTTTGCTAGGGTGTTCTGGGAGCTAAAAAATTATGACTGATTTCCAGTTCAGTGCAACACTGGTTGAATTTTGCATTCTCAAACTGTGTACAATGATATGATCTAATTGCTACAATCTTCTCATCAAACTTTACTTGCACTTGCTTTGTAAAATCCTCAAACATATAAAATATTTCATCTTTTGACTTTAGAAAAAGGTGCAGGTGAATCTGGAGTAATCATCAACAATGACTAAGATATACTTCTTTCCCCCTCTACTTGAAATCTGTACAGTTCAAACACATCCATGTGGAAAAGTTGCAAGGGCCTGGAAGTACTGACTTCTCTTTTGGGCTTGAAGGAAGATTTAGTCTACTTCCCTTTTGCACATGCATCACATACCTTGGAACTGACAAACTTTATACTTGGAAGCCCTTGAACCAGGTCCTTCTTGACTAATTTATTGAGTAGTTTTTAGCTCATATGCCTAAGTCTTCTATGCCAAGTATCAACAACATCCTCTTGTACATTGAGACAGGCTATGTTTTTAGACTCACAAGAGGTTAAATCAATAAAATACATATTTTTATTCCTCCATGCTATTAATACTTCTTTATTATCACTGATCCTAATGACAGTGCATTTGTTTGATCTAAATTTGACTTTATTTACCTAATCACAGATCTGAGCAACACTCAATAAACCGAACTTGAGTCCATCAATGACGTGTACCATTAATTACCTCACCCAAACTGTTCTCGATCTTTCCAATATCAATAATGTATCCTTTGTTACCATCACTAAAGGAAACACTACCTTCTTCATGGTTTTTAAGCGAGAGAAAATCTTCAATTCTCCCCATCATATGCCTTGAAAAACCACTATCCATGATCCATAGGTGGCTGCTTTCTCTAGATTTTCCCTGCAATGATAGTTAGTGATTAGTTTTGGGAACATATTTTAGTTTGAGATCTCATTGAGTGTTAGGGGAAATATTAAGTTCTTTCTTGTCCAGCTAGGTAGATTTTCACTTCTTTCTCTTTTTGAAAGAGATTCTTTCATATCCTTTAGAGCAGCAGCCCTTGCAGGACATGAATACTTTATGTGTCTATTTTTCCATAGTGAAAGCACAACAAATTACTCCTCACAGATACATACTTGCTAAAAGGATTGTAGGCAGCATAAATATTATGGAAAACCGATCCTTCTCTTTCCATTTGACCCTTGATTGACAAGACTTGATAGGGTATCTGATGAGGTGCTCCACTTTATAATTTTGTCAAGTTTAGCCTATACTGCAATCAGATACCTTTCCAGTTCAGCACGCCTTTCGAGTGTGGAGATTATTTTATCATTAGTTCGATCAATTTTTCTTCTAGATCAAGTTGAATTTGAGACTTTTCACTTTTCTGTTTTGACTTGACTCTAGACACTTCATTTAGTTTTTTATTAAGGGACTCATTTTCAATAGATAGAGATTGAATAGTGGACTGAAGTTCAGTTACTATTACATTCAACTCAACATCTTCTTCTTCACATTTTTCAAGATTTATCTTATAAAATTCCTTATCTTTAGTAAGATCATTTATATTGTCAATCAATACAGCATCAAGAGATTTTAACTCTGTAAGAGAATAATTTTTAAGGTTCTCTTTGATGTCTTGAAATGTTACCTTATCATCTTCATCTACATCTGAGTTGGCCATCAAGATAAATAGAGTCATACACTAGTGCATCATACCCCATCACCATCATAGAGACATATTCATGTTGTTCAAATTAGTCAGGATTTAAATGGAGGTCACCCAAGGCAGTTATACTTGCATAGCCACTCTATCAGCTTAAGCTTTTCATCCATACCTTTCTTGAACCTATTTCCTACCTCTTTTCATTTAACTATTCAGCTTGACATGTTTTTTGTATTCTATCCTATGGATCAAATAGTCCCTTATGTAGTACCCAAGCTTTCCACACTTATGACATGTATCATTTTTTTTGTATCTGTGATATATCTACTAGATTCTCCTTTCTTGGGGAAGACTCTAGATTTCTTCAAGGCCTTAATAACTCACTTAGCAATGTAATCGGTCTCTTTATCCTTAAAGCTTAGAGTTTCTTTGGTAACTTTCAGAACCAGAGTCTTCTCATCCTTGGGATCATTTTTAGGTTTCCAAGTTTCTTCAGCATCTCATATGTTTTAAGATTACCAATAAGCGCTCATCTATATCCATCTTATTTAGATCTTTGGCCTTAGTAACTGCATTCACTTTCATATCCCATCTCTTAGGAAGTATGCTCACGAGCTTTCTCGCTTGCTTGTGGGTTGGGATAACTTCAACCAGACAGTACAACTCATTGGTTATTATAGTGAACCTAGTGTGTATCTCCTAAATGGATTTATATTCTCTTATAGTGAAGGTCTCATATTGATTTGTCAGCATATCCACTTTAGACTGCTTCACCTGAGTGGTTCCTTCATGGGCTATCTGAACGCAATCCCAGATCTCTTTAGCAGTCTGAGAGATCATGTTGTACTCATTAGGACCAATATCACACACACAAATTTTCTTGTCATTATAGTTTTTCTCTAACCTTTTCTTATTCGCATCATCAAACTCCTTTATTTTAGGAATCTGGGAGGTCACATCACTAAATTTAATTGCCCATATAGGAACAAAAGGGCCATCATCTATGACATTCCATAGCTCACAATCTTCAGCCATGATGAAGTCATACATTCTTGTCTTCCACCGCACATAGCATTCTTTATTGAATTTTGGGGGTCTGGTGGTTGACTGACCTTCTTCTAGATTATGAGGAGCTGCCATTTCTCAGGATCCTTCCTAGGTGTTAGCCTTTATAGGAAAGACCTACTTTGATACAAATGAAAGATTGGGGTAGGTAGCTCGATAGCTCAGAAACTTGTTCCCAGACACACACATACACAAGAACTAGGAGATATAAGAACTACGATGTGCAATAATAAAGTAAATAGTGGACACAAGGTTTTTACATGGAAACTCCTTTCTCAAGAAAAATAAATCACAACCTTCCTCCAGGATTTCTAAGGTCCACTACAGTCAAGCAAAATTCTTGAATACAGAATCCAAGGATTAACCTCCTAATCCTTTCTTTCCTAGTAATATCTCTATTACAAGGAAACTCAAGCAGTACCTCTACTACTTCAACCTCTAGCTAACTCTAACTAGACTTCACAAGCTAACTCTAGCTTGAAAAATCACCTTACTCTACATGATTGCAATGGAAATGAGTTACACTACAACACCTACGGTAATCATAAGCACGCATAGGCAAAAGTTTAAGAATAATACACAAAAACTCAACTACAACAAGGAAATAAAAATACAACTCAAATGAACAATTTTTTTCCTGCAGTAGTGTATAGTCTTTGCCTACAGCTTTAGAGGATTTTTAGTTGTGAGAATATGAAAGCGTTGATTTTCTTGTTGAAGAATATGGGCAATATATATTGTGATACAAGAAAACCTACGAGAGATCCCATTGGTTGAAGCAAAATAGTGGCAACAATTTTACCACCAACTTTGAACTTTGTGCCAGTTGTAACTATTGACCGTGATAGCGACAGGTGGGCTCAACCTGTTTTCTAATTTGTAGTAACTTTGTAATCAAAATAACCCCAGGAAACAGTTTCCAATATACAATCTACATATTGTCACTCATCAAAATTAAGGACTTAATACGAACAATCTTTAGCTGCTCATTTCATAAGATAAAAATGACCACAACACAAATGATTTCCATGTGCTCGATCCTTACTCCTCTGATCTCATGCTAATGTTTGTGCTTGATATAATATCAACAAAATAAAGAATGATGATGCATCTCATTTCAATTAAATATGGGGTGTGACATATATTCACTCCAACTATCACAAATATACTAGTTCAGCACAAAAAAACAACCAAGTCAACAATTATCACAATTCATGGGATACTATCAACCGATAATCAATTCCATGGGCACTATTACCCACATAAATTCTAGTTATCTCGTCTCTAGGGGACCCTTGACCCCCTATTACCAATCACCCTTAAATTCATTTATCAAATCAAAACTACCACTTCAAAAAAAAATCATGAAATTTCGAATTGCCTCAAACCAAAGTCAAAACGTTCAAATTACAAACTTGTCCTTCCTTAATATTTTCAATCGATCAAAATGTGTTCAAAATAATTTGAAAGTAAGATATTCTTCTTTCTCAATAGCTGGTTTAATGATCCTTTTTTTTAAATGGCAGGAGTTTTTCTTGGCATAACCTTTAGGTATATGAAACACCCAGGTAATTGTTTTCCACAAGTGCTAACCTCTTAAAAGAATGTAGCATCCATATCAATTTAAGAGTTTTACTTTTTAAAAAAAACAAAAATTACAATAATTGATTTCTAAGACAAAAAAATAACACACACTCCGTATTAATTCATGCATCTTACTTTTCCAAAGTTGGTGGAATTTTTTTATCCAATAGGGTCGAAGGGTCGTGGGTTGTGGAAAGAAGCGCTTTTTTTGGGTGGCTTAGCGTTAGTATTAATTTTAACGATCGAATTCATATGTCATCGTTAAACGTCACTTTTATTGTAGTACTAAACATAACTTGGAATTTTATTCATAATTCAACCATACATAACATAAATTACCACCAGAAAACAAACACAAAAAACACTGAAAAACAACTAATATATTATCACAATTAGTGATGTAAGCTAGTCATAATATCTATATCTATATCTATATATAATACTTCCTCTGTTTCAAAACAATAACCTACTTTGCTTTTTAGTATGTTTAAAAAATAATGATCTCTTTTCCTTTTTGGCAATACTTTAATTTCAACTTTCCACATGACATGTTTAGGACAATAAGATTAAAGGACATTTTGGTACATTTGACACTACTTTAATTTAAATCCACAAGATTCAAAAGTCTTCTTTATTTTATTAAGTTTTGTGCCAAGTCAAAGTAGGTCATTCTTTTTAAAATGGAGGAACTAAATAGCAAGAAAGTCATACCTAAGATGTTGTGAAGTGGCAGCCTATAATTAGGTCATGTGTTTATTTTTATGACATCTTAGTTAAATTAGGTAATGGTTAGTTAGTAGTTATTATTTTTTAAATTTAAATTTAAATTAATAAAAATACTTATACTTTTTAATACAACATTTTATTATATATCTACTACAACTCACGAAAAATTTGTTACAATACGCCACTTTTTTCAAATTTTAAGATTTAAAATTCGAAATGAAAAAAGTTTTGACTCACACAAAAGTAAAATTAACTACACAACTTCCTTAAAACTATAATCTATGAAAATACAAAATGACAGAACCAAAAAATTGTAAACTCAAACAAAATTTGTTTTTGGAATATTGTTTGAATAAATATGTAATCAAATTTATACACTTTTCATAGATTAAAAAAACGATTTTTGATGCGTCTATAGTCATATAAATTTTATTAAAATTAAATTTGAAATATATTAGTTCAAATAAATATGATGGATTAATATTATAGGATGAATTATGTAAATCCAAATAAATATGATTTTGATTAAAGTTCAATTTCTATTGGGCTAGTCCATTATTTTGGGCCACAAATGATGAGCTTGATTTGTTAAGCCCAATATGTCATTATATTTTAGAGGCCCAAATTAACGTCATGTGTCAAATGATGTGGCATGCCAAGTCAAGTAAAAGATTCAATAGGATCATGCAACATATCAAAATGATACAGGCATATGATATCAAAAGCCCATAAAATGTGTCATATCACTTAAATCCGATTGGACAGAAGAAACCCATTTTCACCATAACTCTTTCCTCCATACAACTATAAATAAGGATCTCATAATTTAGAAAAAAGACCAACAACTCTAACAAGAATCAACAAAGAGCTCGTGGATCAAACGCAATAATTTCTCTATAAAGTTCATGCATTCAAATCCAGCTGATCAAAATTCAAGATCAAGACCACAAGATTCTTGAACAAGATAAAAAACCCTTGAATTCAAGTATAAGTCAAACTCAAACCCATCAAATTCACAAATCTAGTTCAAATTCAAGATCAAGCTCGAAATCCTTGAATATATATATGAAAAGGCGAATCAGAGAGTTCATAGAGATGGCAATACTCACATATTTCAATAGAACGATTATTGCAATATTTTTCTTGTCCCTATTATTAATTTTGTTAGCCTCAAATTTTATTGTCCAACAAATTCTGACATGCCCTGTGGGACGATCTTTACCTCTTATCTCAACTTTTCCAATTTTAAAGTTTAAGGACACTGAAATGACTTCCAAGAATGTGAATTCTCGATTAACTGCCTCCAAGGCTACTAATTCTAGATTCTCTGCTGAGGTACAAAACATCCTTGGTATTATATTTGGAAGCTTTGGAGCTGTCACAAAGAGAAAGACCAGTATGCTAGGACAATAAACACATCAAGTGTCGTCCTCACCAACTCTAATTTTGAATCTTCAATTTCAAAAGGAGAGAGGTCCCATGCAAGTGCTTCAATAGAAGGAAACAATATGATAGAGACACTTAAGGAGAATCTAGATCTACTTGAGCACTTTGATTCAAAATACTCTAGCACAAAGTGATAACGTTAAGATTTTGATGAATAACCATTAAACTTTTATTTGATTGCAAAATATTTCAGTTGAACAATACTAAAAAAAAGAAGCATTTCACTAGAAGGAAAAGAAGATTGCTACAGATTTCTACAGAGTAAATTAAGGAGATTGCCAAAAAGAAAAAGATATGCTACTCTAAATAGGTTGAAGAAATCCTAGTAGAAGATTCTATTGAGTAACAAAAGGCATGACAAGAAAGGAATAAATCTTCAGCATTGATCAATTACTAATATCATGGGATTATTGCATCTTGTGTACTTGGTTAGATTTTCCTTTTAGTCTTTCCTTATTCTTGAAAATTGATTATTTCTTATTCAATTTTCTAAGAAGAAAAATACTTTGGGTTTTATTCAAAATTCAAATGGCTAGTGAGTAGTCCAATCATTACTATATAAGCATTGAAAGTTAAAGAAAGAGTTATACACTTGTCTCAACCTTCTCTAGTTCTTTGCTCTACTTTACTCAAGCATTTTATTCTCTTAAGAAGTATACTATGTACTTAAATAGAAAGGAGATAAATAAATAGTTGGTGAGGCTTTGCATCAAAGTGTGATAGAAAGAAGAGAGTGTGGGTCAAAGTAAAAAAGTTTGACTCAAACTTGTATTTTTATTTTAATTCACAAAAGATCTAGTAGAATCTTTTGCAACCTAAGAATACTGAAGTAATACCTATCACAGGTCCCAAATAGTATAAAACATCTGGAGTAATTTGCCTTCAACATTTTATTTTCTTAAGTTTTCATTACTGCAATCAATAGTCGACTGTCAGTCGAAGAAAATCGACTATCTAGTTGAAAAAAAGGAATTCACCCCCTTTTACTACTTTAAATTTGTATTAGAGCAAGGACTCACAAGTTTTCCCCTAATTGTAAGTGAAGAAAGTTCATGGATCAAACTATTGCTGGATCATTATTTTTTGAAGGGACATCTCAAAGTAGACCTCCTTATTTCAACGAAAAACACTTTTCTCATTGGAAAATAAGTATGGAGACCTTCATCAAATCTTATTATGTCAAATTTTGGAGAATAATCAAACTTGGTTATCTTTCACTCAACTCTACCAATAACGATAAAATGGAAAGACACCAAAAAATTATAAGAAATCTACTGATAGCATTCTATCCTTAAAAGATTACATAGATGAACAAATGAAGATCATTTAGATCAACTCTAAGGCTAAAAATATTCTATATAATACAATCATTGGTAAAGAATATGAGAAGACTTGCTACTGTAAAACTGCCAAAGAAATGTGAGATTAATTGTAAGTAATATATGAGGGAATTGAGAAGGTCAAGCAAAATCTTGTAAGCTTATTAGTCTATGACTGTGAACTTTTTAAGATGAAGGATGGTGAATCCATTGAAGAAACATTTTCCTAGTTTGGGAAAATTGTTGAGGAACTAAAAGCTACAGGAAAAACCTATCCTGTAGTAGATCATATTATAAAGATTCTTAGAAGTTTACCTCCTCAGCGTCTTTATATGGTTGTGGATTTTGAAATCATGAACTTGAATAACATGACCTATGATGAAGTCAGAGGAAACCTCATTGCCTTTGAAAAGGCTCACTTGAATAAAAAGGACCAAGGATGATGATGACCTCATATGAACTTTCTCTTACTATAAGAACAGTTGTTGAAAACTACAAAAGATCCAAAAATCAAAGAAGGTAAAGACAAAATTACTAACAGGAAAAACAACACACTGATTAGAACAAGAATGAAAAAAAGTATTATAATTGTGGTAGATATGGTCATAATTCTTATGATTGTCCAGAAACTAAAACTGGACCCACCAAAGAAAATCAAAAGGCGTGCAATTAGTGATGGGATAAGGAACAATTAGACCAAAAGAATGATAAATTTAGAGACTATTGCTTCATGGAAATTGGAGAATCTAGTCAGGTAAGAGTTAACTCCCATAATGAGTGCTCAAAGCTTTAGAATTTGTTGGACCTTGCCATTGCCGATTTAAATAAAGTCCATGAAGAATAAAAGCTTTATTAAGAGAAAGAAGAGGTTGGGAGGTTAAAATTGAAGTTTGTGAAATTGAAAAGGTTACCTACAACAAGAACTTGATGATTTGAAAATTAAGATTAACAGTTTTGAAAAATCTCCTAATCATAGTATTGTCAGGTCATCATTTGACTAACTCAACTGATAAGTCTGATAGTAATAGATATTATAGCCGTGAAGGATCTCAATGGTTAACTAATTTGAGTAAGTCAACCAAAGGGAGCAATCATAGCCTAATACCTATGATAAAAGGCACTATATCTATGAGAGATCTCAAAGGTCAACTAAATCAAGCCAGTTGACTGGGAGATATAGTCACATCACCAATACTTATTATACAACCACCGATCAATAATATACTTTTTGTTATTATTGTGGAATTCCTGGTCATAAATATTATAATTGTAGATTTCCTTCTAAAAATCCTGGTAAATGGATTTGGAGACCCAAAACTGAGTCAATAAATCCAAAGACTAATTTAAAAGGACGCAAGAATGCTTAGGTACCTAGAAATAAGTGATACATATATTTTGTAGGAACTCCACTCATATACTAAAGGGAAATAGAATCTCGATAGTGGATGTTCAAATAACATGATTGGAAGCAAGAATTTATTTAAAACTATAACTGATTTTGATGGAGGTGACATCAGCTTTGGAAATAACTCTAACGTCAAAGTAATAGGTATTGCTTTTATCTCCATTAATAATTTATGTGATATTACTAATGTTTAGTTGGTCAGAAACTTAAGGTACTACCTTCTAAGCATCAGTAGACTGTGGATGCTTAATTGGAGGTAAGATTTAAAAAAGAAGGATGCATAATTGAAAAACATAGAAGGCTAACCCTTGCTAGAAATAGACACAAAAATGTGTATGTTATAGACTCCATCAAAAGGACAGAAGGACATATATGTCTTATCTTCATCTCTGATGATCCCTAGATTTGGCACATAAAACTTGGTCATACAAGCATGAGGCATATTGAAAAGTTAGTCAAGAATGAACTTATGACTGGATTGCCAAATCTTAATTTCAAAAAGATCCATATTTGTGATGCCTGTTAGCTTGATAAGAAAACTAGAAATTTACAAATGTTGTGTCCACTGCTAAACCCTTCCAACTATTTTATATGGACTTATTTGGTCTAACTAGAACTACTAGTATTGGTGGTAAACTCTATGCTTTTGTGATATTGATGATTACTCTTATTTTAATTGGCTTATATTTTTATCTAGCAAAGATGATACTTTAATGAATTTGAAGTCCTCTTTGAAAAGGTTCAAAGAGACAAGGGTTACTACATCTCTACCATTAGAAGTGATCATGGGGAAGAATTTGAGAATATTGATTTCAAAATCTTTTGTGATACTTATGGATACACTCAAAACTTTTCAGCTCCAAGATCCCCTCAACAAAATGGTGTGGTTAAAAAAAATAGAACACTTCATACATGGCTCAAACCATGATTTGTGAACACTTTTGACCTCATAAATTTTTGGAAGAAGTTATCAGTACTGCATGTCATGTTTTAAACAAGTGTCTCATTAAATCTATTCTAAATAAAAACCCATATGAACTTTGAAATAATAAAAGACCCAACATTGGGTACTTTTATGCATATGGCTAAAAAAATTTTGTTCATAATAATTGCAAAGACAATATTGGTAATTTTGATCCACAAAGATATGAAGGTATCTTTATGTGCTACTCTAACTCTAGTAGATCATATAAATTTTTTAATAAATATACTGTTTGTATTAAGAAATCTATACGTGTTGTATTTGATAATACTAATCTCTGTGTAAAGAATGTTAGCTCTGTTGATGATGATATTAAATAGTTACAAACTAACAAATCTCCTTCCACTAAGGGTGACTTCTCCAAACCAAATAGTACTAAAAATGACGAGTCTGCTACTGCCTCAAATGATCAAGTTAAACAAGAAGCAACTCCAAACAAATGGAGAAGCAAGCTTGATTATCCAATGAAATTCATCATTAAAGATCCAAAAGAGGGAATGCAAAAAAGGACTTCCAGTAGAAGAAATGTGAACATAGCCCTCATATCTCAATTGGAACCTAAAAAGGTCAGTGAAGCCTTAAAAGATGATAACTAGGTAAATGCAATAAAATAAGAGCATGAGTAGTTTGACAGAAACAATATATGGACTCACATCGTAAACCAGAGAATACCTTTATCATTGAAACCAAATAGGTATTCAGGAATAAAATGGATGAATCAGGTAAAATTGTGCAAAATAAATCTCATCTAGTTGCTCAAGGCTACTTACAACAAAAAAAGTTGATTATGATAAGACCTTCACACCTATAGAAAGGTTAGAATCCATTAAAATTTTGCTTGGCTATGCATCTTATAAAGGATTCAAATTATTTCAAATGGATGTGAAAAGTGATTTTTATAATGGTTTTATTGATGAACAAGTCTTTGTGAGACAAACCCGGTTTTTGGAAATCCAAACTTTCCATATCATAGCTTTAAACTCTTCAAAGCTCCCGATAGTTTAAAGTAAGCTCCTCGATCTTAGTATGATAGACTGAGTAGCTTTCTAATTAAACATGATTTTCAAGAGAAAAAATTGATACTACTTTATTTATCAAATGAACCCTCTCTGGAAATTTGATTATTCAAATTTCTATTGATGATACTATCTTTGGAAGTAGTAATGCTATTTTATGGAAGGAATTCTCTGAGTTAATGCAAAGTGAATTCAAAATAAGCATGATGTGAGAATTAATGATCTTTTTAGGATTAAAAATCCATCAGTATACTAAGGGAACATTCATCTCCCAAGGTAACTACAAAAAGATCTCATTCAATGATCAGGGATAGAATATGACAAACCATCAAATGCTCCAATGAGCTCTACTTGTTTTATGGATTCATGTGAAGATAATAAAAGTGTTGACAAAATAAACTATCGTGGAATCATTGGATTACTCTTATATCTTACAGTCACACCTAACATTCTTTTCAGAATACGCAAGTATGCCAGGTTTCAGTCATCTCCTAAAGAAGCTCATCCAACTGCCATAAAATGTATTATTAAAGACCTTATTTTGCAAAGCTCCTATGGATAATGGTATCCTAAGTCTACTAATATTATTTTAAAGATTTCTTAAATGCAGATTACGAAGGTGATAAAGCGGATAGAAAAAGTACTAGTGGTACTTGCCAATTCATGGGACAATCCCTTGTGCATGGAATAGCAAGAAACAAAATTTTATATTTCTATCCACCACTGAATCTGAGCAATTTCTATTGGATTGTGTTGCACCTAAATTTTTTTGATGTCCCACAACTCAGTAATTATGATCTATGTTTTAAACGTATGAAAATATTTTGTGATAACTCTAGTTCTATTTTCTTGTCTAACAATCTTGTGCATTATTCTAGAGCAAAACATATTGATGTTAAGTATCATTTTATTACAGATCATGTTTCAAAAGAAGATGTTGAGTTATCTTTTGGGAGTACTGATTTTAAATTATCTGATATTTTTACCAAACCTCAATTTGAAGAAAAGATTTTATTATCTCATAAAATCTCTTGGCATAATTGCAAAACCTTTTTGAGCCAAGGGTCACTAAATTAAGGTTCCCCGCTTGCTTTTACTTAGTTTGTATCGTATGCCTTTTTTCTTTTTGATTAAGCTAAAGGGGGAGAAATGTTGTATTAATGTACTCAAACCTTGAAGGAAAAGTCATTCAAAGGGAAAGTCACTCCTTCAAGGGGAGAACTTGAACAGTAATTCAATGAAGTCATTTAATTTGTTTTATCTAATTTATTTTTAGTATCCATCAACAAAGAGGAGATTGATAACGTTAAAGTTTGATGAATGACCATTAAGTTTGATTTGATTGAAGGAAATTCCATTTGAATAATACTCAAAAAAGAAAGAAGCATCTCACATGAAGGAAGAAAAGATTGCTTCAGATTTCAAGAGAGTAAATTAAAGAAATTGGCAAAAAGAAAAAGATACGCTACTCTAAATAGACTGAAGAAATCCTATCAAAAGATTTGATAGAGTAACAAATGTCACGACAAGAAAGGAACATGATCTGCTGCATTGAATGAATTACTAATATCATGGGATTTCCGCACCTTGTGTATTTTGTTATATTTTCCTTTTTAGTCTTTATTTATTCTTGAAAATTGAATATACCTTATTTGATTTCCTAAGACGAAAAATCCTTTGGGCTGCCTTCAAATTTCCACCGTCTAGTGAGTAGTCCAATCACTATTACATAAGCATTGGAAGTTAAAGAAAGAGATATACACTTGTGTAAAACTTCTCTAGTTCTTTGCTCTACTTTAGTCAATCATTGTATTCTCTTAAAAATTTTATTGTATACTTAAAAGAGAGGAGAGAAACACATAGTTGGTGAGGCTTTGTATAAAATTATGATAAAAAGAAGAGAGTGTGAGCGATAGACAAAAATCTTGACTCAATCTTGTATTAAAATTTTAATTTACAAAAGAACTAGTAGATACCCTTGCAACCCAAGGGGACTGGAGTAAAACCTAACAGATGTCCCAACTAGTATAAAATATCTGGTGTTATTTACTTTCAGCACTTTATTTTCAAAAAATTTTATTACTGCAATCAATAATCAACTTCTGTTAAAGGAAGTTGACTTTGTAGTTGGGAAAATAAGTAATTCACCCCCTTACTACTTTCACAAATAATGATGATCATTCAACTAAGCATTATCTCCACTTACCCCACATAATCTGAGCACTTTGAAGATTAACTTGTGCAACAATCCATGTTACTCTCCAATGTCTCCAATGATCATGCAAGTAATGGTAACTAATGCCTCATCTATGAAGGAGCAACTTGCAAACCTGACAAAGGCAATTGAGGGTCTGACCAAATATGTGAAAAATTAAGATGCTTAGATTGAAAAGTTGGTGGATAGAATAAATGGCTTAATAGATAGAGAGTCTAGCCATACAACTAGATTAGCTCAAGAGGTTCATGAGATAGAACATCCTATAAAACAAACACCACCAGCTAAAGAGGTATAAGTCTCTTCTGAGGGAATGATCCTAATTGATCAATTGAAGTAGTTCATTGATGAGACCCTCAAGGACAACTATAATGTTGTCACCAAGTTTTCCCTTACATACTCCATCACTTACAATGCAAGATAGATAGCCTCAAAATGCCCGTCGGCTATCAACCCTCCTAAATTTTAATAATTTGAGGGCAAAAGGAATCCAAAGCAACATATCACACACTTTATTATACATGTAATAATACTAGAAACTACAGTAACTATCTTGTCAAATAATTTATCCATTCCCTAAAGAGAAACACCTTTAATTTATATACAAACCTTGAGCCTAATTCAATCAGTAGTTGGAAGCAGTTGGAGCATGAGTTCCTAAATCGCTTCTATAGCATAAGGCGTATAGTGAGCATAGTAGAGCTCATAAATACTCGGTAAAAAAAGGATTAACCAGTCATTGACTTTATCAATCGATGGAGAAATATAAGCCTAAATTGCAAAGATAGTCTTAGTAATACTTCTGTAATAGAGATGTATATCCAAGGAATGCACTAGGAACTTTTATATATCTTGCATGGAATTAAACCAATATCCTTTGAGGAGTTATGTAATCATGCTCACGACATGAAGTTAAGCTTATCTTTCATCTAAAAAAGAGTAGCTCTTATCCATGACCCTCAAAGGGGAAAATATAAAAAGGAACCCAGAAGATGGAGTATATTTGACCCCTAAGACGAAAATAAGGAATCCATGAATATCGATGTGTCTTCTCTAAAGTTCACCACAAAGGTGAGAAAATATCAATGTGAAGATAACTTCTCGAGGATGTCCAAATAAGAAGTTGACCTTGAAGGAGATGAAAGAAAAAGAATACCCCTTTTCTGATTTTGATGTTACATAAGCTTATTGATATACCAGAGATAAAGAAGCCTGACGAGGCTAGAAGGAATAATGACCCAAACAATTACAAGTATCATAGGTTTGTGGTTCACCATCTGGATAAATGTTTCATCTTTAAGGACAAAACCATACAACCGAAAACTGAGAAGAAAATCTTCTTTGATGATAAGAAGGCTAGTTCTCATCAAATTTCTATAATTTTTGTGCTTGATCCAGTTTAAATACAATTCAAGGAGCATAAGGAGGAACCATCAAATCATAACAAGTCTTCAGTTAATGAAGGTGATGATGAAAGTTAGACTCTAGTGACTAGGCACAGATGTAAAAAGATAAGTCCACTAAAAGAGTCATCCGAGCAGCCAACTAGAGGAGGATTATAAAGAAACCAAGGAAACAAAGTCTGGTTTAGATTCCAAAGAGTGAGAGGGTAGTAGAGCATCACCATTAAAATCCATGATGTCTTGTTACATTGGAAAAATTATTGCCAAGTTGGTTCTATGAAAATACAAATCAAGTCAATCTTGAGGTATATTGCTTTAATACTGACAAAGAAGGAGCAAAGGGTGAAAACCTATCAATGAAAGTTTCTTAAAATTCAAAAAAAACCTACTGAAACTCTTATCCATGAGGAACATATATGTGATACAAAAATCAAATTTACAAATGATGATTTTATTCTTGGCAAAACTCTACACAACTATCTTTTTTATATGGTAGGTCATGTTCTTGCAAAGAAGATAAATAGAATCTTGATAGACAAGGGATCCAGAGTTATCATTCTGCCTATTCGCACAATTAAGTAACTTGGAATCACTACTCATGCACTTGGTAAAATCCATTTGATGATCTAGGAATTCAACCAAGGGGGTTAGAGGGCCATATAATCTATCAAGTTAGGGATTGATGTAGAAATTTTTTTATCAAATGGATTGATGCATGTGATCGATGCCAATACTTCATACAAAATATTTCTTAATAGGCCTTGGATACATGAGAACAAAATTATCTCAGCATCTTACTACCAATGTTTAAAATACCTCAAAGGCAGGGTGGAAAGAAAGATAATAGCTAATAATAAGCTTTTTACTAAGGTTGAGTGACACATTGTTGATGCAAAATTCTACTTGAATTATTATGGTGTGAATGATAAAAGGGTTGATGATGTCAGAACAACCAAGTGTGATGATATTACTGCTACGATGTTCCTGGTGGCTGTCAAAGAAGTTTTCACTAATAAGCCCCCCTCAACTTTAAATAAGGGAAATGTTGCATACATAAAGAAAAACCCAACTCATGTACTCTGATACATACCAAAGGTAAAGAAAGAGAAAGATCATTTGCCCAATGCCCAAGATATTGTATTGGGGGGATAGTTCTACCTGTCAAGTGGAGACGCAATAAACCAATTCTTAGGCTACTAGTAGAATTTGTGTCTCAATCCACCATAATATATAACACTTCCTAAAAAGTGTAAAAAATAAGGCTTTGATCCAAATTCATACAAGCTATTTACAAAGGCTGGACATAACCCTAATGAGCCATCAAAGTTAGGGAAACTCCTATCAGGGGCTTCAGGTTTCCACCAGGCAATCGCATGAAGGCCTAGGGTATATACCACCACCTGTACTTCACATATCCATAAGAAGGATAGTTATTAACTATATCACTCTAGAATAGGAGGCTACTACTTCTAACAAAAAACCTTTTGTCTTTGATCGACTTAGATAATCAACTACAAAAAACTTCTGTGTTTAAAAGATTGGGTGCACAAGATATAAAAAAAATTAGAAAGTGCCATAGAAATTGTCTAAACACAACAATACACTCCTCACCTAGGATCCATAAGGGTTTCTAAAGTTTGATTCATTCTAGAATAAAGCAATAGACAAAACTTGTGGTTTCATGCAAGGAGGTGTTAAAAGAAATGACTCATATTATGGTTTATACCCAGAAACATGTGGAAGATGATGATACTGAAGTCTTATCATATCATATTACAACCAAAAGTGATGATGATGCCTCATCTCAGATGGAGGTTGATGAATTGCTGGAAGATATTTCCTAATGTTATCATATATTTATCAATAATGATGATCCTATATAATAAGTAGATGATGGAGATTCTCCAGCATAACTTGAAGAAGGAGTGAAGACCATAAAAAATCCCTTTAAGGAAGTTAATCTTGTACTGATGAAGACCCAAGACCAACTTACCTGAGCACTTTTCTAAAAATGGATAAAGAAATCGCTTATATGGACATACTCAAAGAATAAAAGCATATCTTCGCTTGGTGTTTTAAGGTGGTGTTTGACTTAGATCAGAAAGTAAAAATTCATCAATTGGCGGTCAATAATGATGCTTTTTCTATTAAGCAAGCCCAAAGACATTTTAGGCAGGAGTGGTGTGCGCGCAATTGCTAACACATTTAAGGCCTTTAACCTAGAATAATTACGAGGCCTTAAGCAAATTTTGTCATTTTTTTGATGTGTTTATGTAAATTTTATAGATTAAGCTAATGGGATAGACAAAAAACAAAAATAGAGGCAAATAATTTGAAATCTAGAGAAATCTGAAGAAAGGTGTGGCTGACGACATCTATGATAAGTCGCCAGCCCCGTGATAGGATATCACAGTCGCCGTCAAACATAACTAGGGAGTTGTCATGGAGTGAATGCTGTGACGACATCTGCTGATAAGATGTCAAAAGTGTGATAAGCCGTCAGGGATACCATTAACCTTAATTAGAGAGTGGGAATTATTTAAAGTTGTGACGGTGTATCATGATAAGGCATTAGAGTTATGACAAGCTTTCATAACCACCGTCAACCTTAGATATAAATTATCAGAATAGAAGAGGAGCTAACGATATCCATGACATGCCGTCAGACTCCTGATAGGCTATCATGATAGTCGTCGGCCTGAGATAGCCAAAGCCAAACATAAAGAGAATTTAATGACGTCTATGACAGACCGTCAAGATCATGATAGGCTGTCACGGGCGCCGTCATCTAATCCGAAGAAAATCAAAAAATTTAATTTTATTTCCTTATTTAGGGTTAACTATTTAAAACCTTGATTTAGGGTTTTCAAGGGGATTTTTATCCATCATCCATTGGCATATTGACAATATATAACTTTTGTCTCTCTCTCTCTCTCTAAACCAATATTTCAGTGTTTGCTTTGTGATTCAATTACAAGTTTACTTTTGATTTCCTTTATTATTGTAAGTTAATTTTTTTCAATTATGAATTCAAATTGTGTGCTTATTTCTTGCTTCATAAGTAACTAAACACTCTTAACCTGGATTATGGAATCTAGGGTTAGGTCATGATAAGGTGGCAATTAATTACTCAAGGTTTAATAGGTGTTAGGATTTCTTAGTAATTATGAGATTATAATTTATGCCTATTGGTTACAAATAATAGGCGTACATACTTTGGTTTGCTTGAGAAAGAAATCATAAATAGTAGGAAGTGAATTATCAATAGGGACTCGGAAAGGCTTCGTTTAATAATCAGCGTTGTAACAAGGTTGATTAACCTGAGGTAAAATCTAGACAGTGAGTTGCGATTCCTTAAGTCCGAGAGGATTATTAAATTAGATGCTTGAATAGGTCCAGAAATATTTGAGCATATCATCGATATAGATAGCTTGCTATCCTAACTGTCATGAGAATCTTGAGTTAATTTTAGCATCTATCATGTACCGTAAGCATTAGTGAACATAATCCTGGTTATCTCATAAAATCTTGCTTACAAACATTAAATTCAAAGTGTTAAACAATTATCTGCAAAATTTAAACCCCCATTTTAGGGAATAGTAAACTATCAGTAAATTATATCGTAAATAAATTGAGTTCACACCTTATTCCCTGTGGAATTCGACCCCAACCTAGTTGGGTTTTATATTGACAACGATCGCTTACACCCATTTAAGAGTGTAATTTCAGCGCTATCAAAAATGGCGCCGTTTTTAGGGAATATGATTGTAAAGTGAAAGTTTGTGCGCGCTAAAGATTTACGTTTGTTTGTTGTTTTCGTTTATTTGTAGGATCTTTATAGGGTATGCCAAGCACCACTCAATCCAGAACTCTACCGTTTAAGTAGAATGGCAGAACAACCGTTGCAGTATGAGTTTGATGATGGTGATATGGACGGAGCAGGTGCAATGGGTGCAATCCTTCCTCCACCGTTGGCACCTAGAGCAAAGTTTAATATTACAAGCATGATGATCCAAATCCTGAATCTGAAGGGGTTGTTTGGATTCCTTTCTGGGGATGACCCTCACCTAAATTTGGTGAATTTTGACACCATTTGCACATCTTTTGATAACCCAGGAGTGATCCAGAATGCTATCCGGTTGAGGCTATTCCCGTTGTCTTTGTTTGGGGAGGCAACATTATGGCTAAATGAGCTAGCGCTCTATTCTATAACCAACTAGAGTCAGTTGAAAGGAGCTTTCCTAGAAAGGTTCTTTTCGCCTTTTAGGAGGGTACAGTTGAGGGATGAGATCAACAATTTTAGGCAGCTCCCGACTGAGGCCTTGAATGAAATGTGGGAGAAGCTTAAGAAGAAGATGACACAGTGTCCAAACCACAACATGAATGACATAAATTTTATGGAGACTTTATACAGGGCTCTTAACTCTATAACAAAGCCAATTGTAGATAACGTCGCTGGTGGTTTATTTATTGATATCTTCTTTAAAGATGCTGTAGATATGCTCAATAGAATGACCAAACAAAGTCAGGCTTGGTACACTAGGGATTTTGTGGTGACAAGCCCTACTATTCCTGCGGAAATAACTACTGAACAACATAGGAGATATGAGGAAAGGGATCAAGATATGGCCCATCTAAAGATTCAGATGGACTTGCTCACCAAGAACTTATTATCGAGGAAGATGAAGAAAGTAAAGACCGTGATTTCTCAGGACCGAGTTGATGTGGATCCTGAAGAAGAGGCTGCTTATGTTAATAATCAGGGGGTTTCTGAGGCAATAGCTACGGAAATCAAGGTTGGAATATTTATGACAAGCCTGGTTACAAAGACAGAGAGCAAGGAAATTAGAGAAGCAACAATGACGGGAGTAGGCTATATGTTCCTCCTGAAAATGGGAAAGCAGCTGTAAGTAGCTCAGGAAAGATATCTGTGGAGGATATGATGAAAAAAATTGTTGAAGGGAGTTGAGGCTACCAACTCAGGGGTACTTACTATGAAGAGTGAATTTTCTACTTTAAGTCAGTTGGTTAGTTCACACTCAACTTCTATCAAGCAGTTGGAGCAGTAGATGAGCTAACTTTTCACAACACGAAACTAGGGAATAAGTGGAAATCTACCTAGTGAAATAGTTCAGAGTTAGCAGACTGATGGCTCATGTCTGGCGATTACCAGTAGGAGTGGTAATATCTTATCTGGCACTTCTGTGGGCAAGTCTGTGAAAAATGAGGTAGTTATGGATAAACCAAAATAAAAAACCCAGTGAAGTCTGAGATGCCGAATAACTTTGCTAATGCGTCAGACAAAAGAAAGGATAAAGAAGAGGAAGTGGTGTTGAAAACCATTCCTAGACCACCACCTCCCTTTCCTTAGCGATTAAGGAAGAAGACTGATGATGCCAAGTTCATCAAGTTCATGGCAATGCTTAAGCAATTGATAATAAATGTGCCTTTGATTGAGACACTTAAGAAAATGCCAGGATATGTAAAATACATGAAGGACCTTACTACCAAGAAATGAGTAGTGAGTTGCTAATTGGAGGCAGATCTTTACCTTTGCAGTGCTATTTCTATAAGGACCTTAATGCAGAATAGGCTGGATCCAGGTGTAGTCACTATTTCCTGTACAATTAGAACTATGGAATTCACTAAAGCACTGTGTGATCGGAGCAAATGTTAATTTGATGCCATTGACTATTTATAAAAAGTTGGGTCTGGAGAATCCCACACCCACTAACATGAGACTGGTGATGGTAGACAGGTCAGTAAAATAACCTATTGGCATTCTGTATAATGTGTTGGTAAAGGTTTCAAATTTTATATTCCCTGCAGACTTTGTTATTTTGGACTGCAAGGTGGACTTTAAGGTGCCCATAATCTTGGGTTGACCTTTCCTCACAACCGAAAGTGTGTTGATCGATTTGAGAGTGAATGAGCTCTTATTCAGGGTGAATGATGAAGTGGTACAGTTTGATGTGGGCAAATCAATGAAACATCATAAGGAAATAAGTGTGTTATCAGTAGTTGATATGTATTTTGAGGTCGAACAGGATATTCCCTTAACTGAACAACTTGTTATTGAACCTTTGGCTGTGATCATGATGAACTATGAAAGTGAAGGCATTGAGGAGTATGAAGAGACTTTTTGTGCCTTGACTGGCATGGGGTCATATCCTTATGCTCCTAAAAAGCTAGACCTTGACCTTGCTAATTGACCAACGCCACTAGCTAAGCCATCTATTGACGAACCTCCAGTGTTGGAGTTGAAGGAGCTGCCTGGACACTTATGATATATGTTTCTGGGTAAAGGGAACATACTACCTATTATTATTGCAGCTGATTTGGAAGAAGAACAGGTAAATGCACTTATTTTAGAACTTCAAAAGCACAAGAGAGCAATCGGATGACCATCGCAGATATTATTGGTATTCCCCCTGGCATCTGCACGCATAAAATTCAACTTGAGGAAAAGTGTATTCCAACCATAGAGCATCAGTGTCGTCTTAACCCACCAACACAGGAGGTGGTTAAGAAGTAGATTATTAAGTGGTTGGATGCAAGAGTGGTTTACCCTATTTCTGATAGCAAGTGGGTGAGCCCAGTTCAATGTGGCCCAAAGAAAGAGGTATGGCGATGGTTGCTAATGAAAAGAATGAGTTGATTACACTCAGGCCAGTAACTGTGTGGAGAGTTTTCATGGACTACCGCAAGTTAAACTCTTGGACTCTTAAGGACCATTTCCCAATGCCCTTTATGGATCAAATGCTTGATCGATTAGCCGGTAGGGGGTGGTATTTTTTCTTGGATGTTATTTTTGATATAACCAAATCTGCATTGCTCTTGAAGATCAGGATAAGACGACATTCACATGCCTATGTGGAACCTTTGCATTTAAAAGGATGCCATTTGGGCTATGCAATGCACCCACTACTTTTCAATGGTGGATGATAGCTATCTTCTCTGATATGGTGAAAGACACCATAGACGTATTCATGGATGATTTCACTATGGTGGGTGATTCATTCAAAATGTGTATGGAGCATCTGAATGTGGCCTTACAAAGATGTGTTGAATTTGACCTAGTGCTTAACTGGGAAAAATGCCATTTTATGGTAAAGGGGGGAATCGTTCTTGGCCACAAAATTTCCAAAAAAGGGATTGAAGTTGATCGAGCAAAAGTAGAAGTTATCGAGAAACTATCTCCTCCCATTTTAGTGAGGAGAGTGCATAGTTTTCTTGGTCATGCAAACTTTTATCGAAGATTCATAAAACATTTCTCAAAGGATGCAAATCCACTTTGCAAGCTTCTGGATAAGGAAGTGAAATTTTTCTTCGATGATGAGTGCTTGAAGGAATTTGAGTGCCTTAAAAAGAATTTGATTGAGGCTCCTATTGTTACTAGGAAAAATCAGTTGAGATTATGTATGATGCATGAGGTTTTGCCTTGGAAGCTGTATTGGGACAAAAGAAGGATAAACTGCTTCATCCAATATATTACACCAGCAAAGCACTTAAAGGAGCACAAAAAATTACTCCATCACTGAACAGGAACTCCTAGCTGTGGTTTATGCTTTTGAGAAGTTCAGAACTTATCTGCTTGGCACCAAAGTGGTGGTCCACACTGACCATGCTGCCTTGAGGTATTTGATGACTAAGAAGAATACAAAACCAAGTCTTATTAGATGGGTGTTGCTGCTGCGAGAATTTGATTTCGAAGTCAATGATAGGAAAGGTTATGAAAACTAAGTTGCTGATCATTTATATAGAATGGAAGGTGAACAGGAAGCTAGTGATGAAACAAAGATAAATGATCCATTTCTTGATGAGGAGATCCAGGCAACTGCTGTGGAAATATTGCCCTGGTATGCGGATTATGCAAACTACGTTCTTAGTGAGGTCATCCCAGAAAATCTTTCTTTCCACCAAAGGAAGAAATTCTTCCATGATATAACACACTAATTTTGGGATAAGCCTTAGTTTTTGGTGTTGTGCAGGCAATATCACACTGAGATACGTGCCAAAAGTAGACGTATTGTGCATACTGGAAGCATGTCATGCTTCACTAGTTGGGGGTCACCATATGGGTGACCAAACATCCAGGAAGGTGTTTTAGAGTGGCTATTATTGGCCAACATTGTTTAAAGATGCCCACGAGTTTGTGCAGAAATATGACCAATGTCAGAGGCAGGGGTCAATCTCTAAAAGACATGAGATGTCGTTCACTAAAATGACTGAAATGGAATTATTTGATGTCTAGAGAATTGACTTTATGGGTCCATTTGTAAGCTCGTATGGGATGAAGTATATTCTAGTTGTTGTTGACTATTCCTCTAAGTGGGTCAAAGCTGTAGCCTATGCTGACAATGAAGGAAAGAGGGTTGTGGTTTTTCTCAAAAAGAACATCTTCTCTCGCTTTGGAATACCACGTACTATCATAAGTAATGAGGGATCTCACTTTTGCAACAAATTATTTTGAGCAACTTTGGTAAAATATGGAGTGAAATAACACAGAGTGGCTACTCTGTACCATCCATAAACTAGTGGACAAGTGGAGGTGTCGAATCGTGAAGTTAAAGCCATCCTAGCCAAAACGGTGAATGCTAGCCGAATGGACTGATCTCGAAAGCTTGATGATGCCTTGTGGGCATATCGGATTGCTTTCAAGACACCCATTGGCATGTCACTATTTTAGTTGGTCTGTCGAAAAGCTTGCCACCTGCCAATAGAGCTGGAACACAAAGCGTTATAGGCGCTCAAAAGGTTGAATTTGAATTGGAAGGAAGCAACAGAGACAAGACTAGGGCAACTGAATAAGATGGATGAATTGCATCTCAGGGCATATGAACTAGTAGATTTGTATAAGAAAAGATAAAAAATTACCATGATTGGAGAATAGAGAAATGAGAATTAAAAAAGGGGGACTTGGTGCTTCTGTTTAATTCCAGAATCAAATTGTTCCCACGGAAGCTGAAATCTAAGTGGTCAGGCCCTTTTAAGGTTAGTCAAGTCCACTTATCTAGAGTAGTGGAACTCAAAAACAAAGACGGTAGCACTTTCAAGGTAAATGGGCAATGGGTCAAGCTTTACATTGGCCCAAAAGAATCAGTGAAAAGCATCACCATTATCTATCTTGATGAAGTCTGAGGTAATCGAGATACATGAGTCCTGCCACGATGTTAAATCAGGCACTACATGGGAGGCAACCCATGATCCTCGAGAGTGACCTAGTCAAGGTATGTTATAACTCTTAGGTTAGTTTTGCTTTAATTCTAAGTTGAGAGTGAAGGGTAGTTTGTTGTTGTAACATAGTTTGTGGTAATTAGGAGAAATACAAGAACAAAAGGCAGTGACATATTCTTGCTCGACGTTTGAACATCTTTCCAATATCTTGTTTGATAAACTGCGTGGATTACATTTACTTGTGACCATTATGAATCTTATTGTGGCATTAGTTATAGCCGCTTGATGATCATTACTGAACAATTGCATGAACTAGATAAGTGGTGGCCTGTAATATACTTGTATGCCAGATGTGTGTGAGCTATTACTTGTTTCCCTCTTCATGCTTAAGCCAGAACTTTCCTGGTTGGTCTTGCCATGGTCTTAGGATAAAAGTTAGGACAGGATCATAGGCCATCATTGATTAACCCACTTTTAGCCTAAATATCCTTCCCTGTATGCATAACACCCCTTGATCTCTGTTTAGATCCTAAATTGACCATTTTTTTTGTATGACACCTTTCATCCTCCTATTTATACCAAAATAAACCTGTTTATCCCTGGCCTTCCTTGGACACTGAGCACCTTGATCCAGGCAAACTGCCTAAGTTGAGGGTAGCTATCATAGGGGTGCATGGTGTAAGACGAATATAAAGAAGGATGGAACAAAAGAGAAAGAATAAAAGTTGGGTGGTAATAAAAAGGGAAGGGGGCAGCACCCAACTTGAATATGGACAATCAAGAGAAGAAGAAAAAAAAAGAGGATAATAAGTGAGCCCTAAGAAAGTAGTGTAGTGTGAAGGAGGCATAGTCACTCTAAATGACCTTGAATATCATACCATCCCCAAACCACACTACGAGCTTAAAAGGAGTCCTATAGTGATTCTAGCTGGCCTATCTAAAGATTTTGATAACGAAAATAAGGGCAAACCTATGGTACTTGTCATACATTGATTGGAACCTCCTTTTGAGAGTGAGAGTCTTTTGATGATCCCCATATTTGTATTTTTGGATTTCTTATATGAGAAGAGGGGGATTTGTTTTGTTGTAAGGGCACACTAGTATCATTTCTAGCTACTTGCTTATTTAGATAGTGTGGCATTGATATGTGAATGGTTGTTGCGGCTAAGATTGATGTTGCCGCTTGATTCCGCACAGTTGGTATTAGTTGGTTTGGAATTAAAGGGATAACTTTGTGTTGAGCTCAAATGAAAAATGGGCTGCTAAATGTGCTATGTGTTCTCTTAGTTGGATTAAGTTGCTTGAGGACAAGCAATTGTTCTAAGTTGAGTTTGTTGATTTGGGCGTAATTGCTAACACATTTAAGGCCTTTAACCTAGAATAATTGTGAGGCCTTAAGCAACTTTTGTTGTTTTTTTGATATGTTTATGTTAATTTTACAGATTAAGCTAATGGGATAGAGAACCAACAAGAATGGAGGCAACAAAGTTAAAATATGGAAAAATCTGAAGAAAGGTATGGCTGACAATATCTGTGATTAGTCATCGGCCCTGTGACAGGCTATCACAGTTTCCATCAAACATAACCAGGGAGTTGGCATAGAGTGAATGTTGTGACTACATCTGCTGATAAGACATCAAAAATTTGATAAGCCATCAGGGATACCATCAACCTTAATCAGAGAATGGGAATTGTTGTAAAGTTGTGACGACGTATTGTGATAAGGCGCCAGAGTTTCGACAAGCTGTGATAACCACCATCAACCTTAGACAGAAATTATCAGAATGGAAGAGGAGTTAATAACATCCACGACACGCTGTCAGACTCCTGATAGGCCGTCATGATAGTCGTCAGCCTGAGACAACAAAAGCCAAAATTAAAGAGAATTTGACGACGTCCATGACTGGCCATCAAGATCATGATAGGCCGTCATGGGCGTCGTCATCTAATCCGAAGAAAATCAGAAAATTTAATTTTATTTCCTTATTTAGGGTTAACTATTTAAAACCTTGTTAAATTAGGGTTTTTAGGGGGATTTTTATCCATCATCCATTGACATATTGACAATATACGACTTTTATCTCTCTCTCTCTAAACCAATATTTCAGTGTTTGCTTTATGATTCAATTACAAGTTCACTTTTGATTTTCTTCATTATTGTAAGTTAATCTTTTCAATTATGAATTCAAATTGTGTTCTTATTTCTTACATCATAAGTAACTAAACACTCTTAACCTGGATTATGGAATCTAGGGTTAGGTCATGATGAGGTGGTAATTAATTACTCAAGGTTTAATAGATGTTAGGATTTCTTGGTAATTATGAGATTATAATTTATGCCTGTTGGTTGCAAAAAATAGGCGTACCTACTTTTGTTTTCTTGAGAAAGAAATCATAAATAGTAGGAAGTAAATTACCAATAGGGACTTGGAAATGCTTCGTTTAATAATCGATACTGTAACAAGGTTGATTAACCTGAGGTAAAATCTGGACAGTGAGTTGTGATTCCCTAAGTCCGAGAGGATTAGGAAATTAGACGCTTGAATAGGTCCAGAGACATTTGAGCATATCATCGATATAGATAGCTTGTTATCCTAACTTCCGTGATAATCTTGAGTTTATTTTAGCATCTATCATGTACCGTAAGCCCTAGTGAACATAATCCTGGTTATCTCATAAAATCTTGCTTACAAACATTAAATTCAAAGTGATAAACAATTATCTTCAAAACTTAAACCCCCATTTCAGGAAATAGTAAACTATCAGTAAATAATATTGTAAACAACTTGAGTTCACACCTTATTCCCTGTGGGATTCGACCCCAACCTAGTTGGATTTTATATTGACAACGATCACTTACACCCATTCAAGAGTATAATTTGAGCGTTATCACAGAGTTGGTTCCATTAAATAAAAAAGAGTTTAACAAACTCATCAAAGTTTTCTTTATTTTTGAAGTTAAATACCCCATATGGATTTTGAGTATTGTTCTTGTTAGGAAGAAGAATGGACAAATTTGTGTTTGTGTCGACTTTAGGGATCTCAACAATGTCTTCTCTAAGGATAATTTCTAATTCCCATTCTAGAGTTGATGATTGATTCCACCACTGGTTATGAGGAGATGTCCTTCACAGATAGTTCATTCGTCATGGAACCAAAAGATGAAGAGATCGATGCATACTGTATACCCAAAGGTATTTTTCTAGCAGGTGATGCCTTTCGATTTAAAGAACACCGGTTCCACTAATTAATGGGATACGCTAAACATCTTTGATGGCCTACTCCAAAAAAATGTTGAGTGACTATGGATGACTTAGTGGTGTAGTCAATAAAGAGGAACGATCACTTGAAAGACCTAAAGATGGTATTTGAGTTGTTCCAAAGATATCAACTTAGGATGAACCCATTGAAATGTTCCTTTGGAGTTACTTCTGGAAAGTTCCTTGGCTTTATTGTACGACATTGAGGAATTAAAATTGACCTGGCCAAGGTCGATGGAATTTTGAAGATACTAGAGCCTCAAAACACTCATGAGTTAAAAATACTTCAAGGAAGGCTAGCATATTTAAGGAGGTTCATCTAAAATCTATCCAGAAAATGTCAACCATTTAGCTATCTCATGAAAAAAAGGATGCTCCTTTCGAATATGACCAAGCTTGTAGCAAGGCCTTTGAGACTATCAAATCAAACTTGATGAAGCATCCAGTTCTTGTGGCACATATACCTAGAAAACCATTGATACTCTATATCGCAACCTAAGAAAGATTAGTTAGAGAACTATTGGCTCAAGAAAATAGTGAAGGCTAAGAAAAATCTCTTTATTATCTTAGCAGAATTATAACACTAAATGAGCTGAAGTATTCTCTGATAAAAAAGTTGTGTTTGGCATTTGTATTCTCATCCAAAAGATGAAACACTACTTTCAAGATCATGTCATTCGTCTTGTGTCTAGGGCGAATCACATCAAGTTTGTGATGTCTAAACAAGTCCTTAGTGATTGACTTATAAGGTGGTATCTTCAATTTCAATAGTTGAGATCATGTATATTCCCCAAAAGGCTGTAAAGGAATAAGCATTGGCAAAATTCTTGGTAGAACACCTGATACCTAATAATCGGGAACTAACTGATGAACTTCTAATAAAGATGCAATGGTTATTAAAACAAAACCCCGATAGATGATATCCTTTATGGTTCCACACATCGAGGTAGATCTGGTGCAGGTATGATGTTTATTACTCCACAAGGAGTGGTCATCCTATACTCTTTTACCCTAAAAAACTATTGCTCCACTAATGTTGCTGAATATCAAGCACTAAACTCAGACTTAAGATGGTAGTTGACAGGAAAAAATTATAATTACAAGTCTTTGATGACTCTCAATTGGTGATCAAGCAGTTCCTACGAATCTATGAAGTCAGAAAGTCTAAGATACACCTATATCATGATTATTCTCAGAAGTTGATGGGATGGATTGGATAAGTAACCCTCCAACATGTTCCAAGAAAAGAAAATAATTAAGTTGATACCCTAGCTGAAAAAAATAATTAAGCTGATGCCCATGCTGCTTTAGCCTCAACCCTAACTCTTCTGAGTTAAACACCAGTTACTATCCACAAAAAATGGGTAGTACTACCACTGAATATGGATGAAGATGTATAAAATATGGTTGAGCACCTCATCATTGTGTCTGAAGCCATAAAGGAAGGTTAGTGACAAACTGTCATTGACTACTTGTGTTATGGAATACTTCTAGAGGATCCATAGAAAAGGAATGACATACGTCATTGTACACCTTATTTCCTTTACTACAAAGACACGCTATACAAAAGATCATTTGAAGGAGTACTCTTGCGATGTTTGAGAGAGGAATAAACAATTCAAACTTTGCAGGAATCACACTTGGGAGTTGGTAGATATCATCAGTTTGGACCGAATCTTCATTTTCACATTAAAAAAGATTGATTATTATTGGCTAATAATGGTGAAATATTACTTGGACTATGCTTGAAGAAGCAAAGTTTGCCAATTCCATGGAAAATTTATACACCAACCTCCTGAAGTATTACACCCAACTATAGTATCCTGGCTATCCAATGCTTGGGGATTGGATATTGCTGGACTACTATCAAAATCTTCTAATGGACACATATACATCTTGGCCACAATAGATCACTTCTCAAAATGAGCTAAACCTATTGTTCTCAAAGAAGTAAAGAAGGAGAACGTTGTGAACTTCATCCGAATGAATATCATTTACCATTTTGGAATTCCTCAATACATAATAATTGATAATGGCTACCCATTTGATAACAAAATGATGAACAAGATTTGGATCTTTTTGGTTTCTAGCAGCGTAAGTCTTCTATGTACCGTGTTACCGTCAATGGTATAGCCAAAGAATTTAGTAATACTTTATCCAATCTATTAAAGAAAGTTGTCTTCAAGTCCAAATAAGACTGCCATAAACAAATTGAAAAAGCTTTGTGGGCATATAGGATGACTTAGTACACACCGACTCAAGCAACAATATACTCAGTTGCTTTTGGAGTTGAAGAAGTCCATCCACTTGAGCGTCAAATGCCTTTTTTAAGACTAGCTATTCAATAAGGGTTCATTGAATAAGAAAATCCTAAGTTATATCTTGTAGAGTTAGCAGCTTCATGAGAAGAGGTTGGAGGCTCAACAAAATCTTGAACGTTATCAAGCCCATCTATTTCATTCATTCAACAAAAAAGTTTGCTTAAGGTGCTTTCAAGTTGGAAACCAAGTCCTTGCAGTATGGAGGCCCATTAATACTTTTTGTAGTCTGGGGGAAAATTCACCTCAAAGTGGGATGGACCATATGTCGTACAAGAATTATATTCAAATGGTACTTATAATCTTGTCAATGCAGATGAGTGAAAATTGATCCTATCAATGCCAAGTTCATGAAGAAGTAATATCCTTTAAGAAAGATGACTTTTCTTAAGGCACGAGCACATACTGCATGTTCACTCTTGTACCGCAAGAGTATAAACTGTGTATAGCTCAAAAGAAAAACTCTTCTAGGTTGAAAACCTTGAAAGAGTCGACCTAGGAAAAAGTTAGGACGTATACAAAAAAGGAGAAAAACACTCACCCATAACTACATTGTGACTTAATCCTCTATACTGTGATACAAAGGCGCTTGAAATTTTATTTCGAGTTCAGTTGCATGAGCATCAAAAAAATGTGTTCCCTCGTGATTTGTGATATCAAAGTTAAGTCTGCGAGTATAGTCATCAAGTTACGGACTTACACAAAGTATTGGTGGCTCGATAGGAAAAAACTCTAATGGAATATGAGCTTCATTCATATAAGTTGAAGTTTTCAAATTCTCCAAGTCTTCAAGTAGGAGTCTTCAAATCTACCACATCAAAGTCTTCAAAGTCTAATAGCCAAAATCTTCATCAATGTCTATAATTTGAAGTCTTTAAATTTATTGAATCTTTATGTTAGAACTTTCAAATTCTCCATATTAAAACCTGCACGTTCACCGATTTATCCTTGAGAAGATTTCAAATTTTCCATGCCTTAAGTTGGACAAGATTTGAACCTTTGCATCTTAAGATGGCCTCTCACAGGTTTATTCTTAAAAAGATCTCAAAATTTCCATGCCTTTAGGTCGAAAAAATTTGTTCCTTTGCACCTTAAGCTGGCATCTTACATGTTTATCTTAACAAAGATCTCAAACGTTTCATGCCTTATAGTGGAAAAAATTTGTCCCTTTGCACCTTATGCTAGCCTCTCATGATTTTATCCTTATAAGGATCTCAAAATTGTTATGTCTTAAGGTGGAAAAAATTTGTCCTTTGTACCTTAAGCTGGCCTCTCACGGGTTTATCCTTAAAAGGATCTCAAAATTTCCATGCCTTATGGTGGAAAAGATTAGTCCCTTTGCACCTCAAGCTGGCATTTAGATGGATTTGTTATGTAAAAGGACCATACTTGAAGCCGAATTTGTCATGTCTCAAGGTGATAGAGGCAAAGTTAAACTCTCACACCTTAAGTTGACCATTGAAAAGGGACCATACTTAAAGAAAAGGGACCATACTTGAAGAAAAGGCACAAAGCATAAAGTCAAATTGGTTGGCATTAAGGTGTACGGAGATGAATTTAAACTCTCACACCCTAAGCCGGTTGTTGCATAGTCACTAAAATTGAAGACAAATTGGACGGTCTTAAGGTTGTGCATGTAAGGTGTTTGATAAAATGCCAAGAATAATAGAATCCATGTTTTTATGACTTAATAATGCTTAAATGACAAGGCCGTGTTCTATTCTTTATGATTCCACATGAACTCTATGTTATTGTTTTGTGTTATTGTTGTGATAAGGAATGAGCATGATATTGAAGCAACGCGAGTATATACATGTTGTGCGTATCCCCTTCCATGTATAAGATATTCAGAACCAAGTGTAGTGTGAAATCCCTTACTTATGATATTGTGAATTGTGGACTCTATTCTTATGATTAAGTCAGTCATGTGTGTCAGTTTCCTTCCATCGAGTCCTGGGGGTACTTGTTCTAAAAATAATATAGTTGTGTGCCTAGTGCCATGTCATGTTATCACGATACTCTCAGTCAAGCTATGGTCTATAAAATTCATAGTCATGTGACTCAGGAAAACTCAGAAATCTCAGCAGTCTCAGTAGTTTACCAACCTCAGTATCAGCAATCTAAGTGATCTCAGTAACATCAGTATTCCTAGCGATCTCAGTTATTTCAGTACTCTCAGTGAGTCCTCAGAACTCAGTACGTTACTTCAGTCAAGGGAACTCAGTAAACTTAGTTTAGCTTCAATAAACAATTTCACTAGTATCAGTTCAGTTAATCAGTATCAGTTTAGCTAATCAGTTCAGTTCAGTTATTCAGTTTAGCTCAGTTATCCAGTTCAGTGTCTTTCAGATGGGAGTAGGATTCAGCACTAAGTGAGCCTAGGGATGGGGACTCAACCGCTAGAAAGGACAGAGATCCTTAGAAGTAATCCCTAAGTTCCAAAACTACGTAGCCAGCATAGGTATGAGATGTCACCCATTAAATAGGACTGGCATACTCAGGGTTCACCCGTTAGCACATTTATATGTATAGGGCTGATCCCAGGAGTCACCCACTAGATTAGGACTGACTCCACAACAGTTGTCTTTACTGGTGGTGCGGTACTGACACCCTTCTATTCAGGGCAGAGATTGGACCCCATTCATCTTAGCATGGGGCATGTCGGTTAGATGAATACATCCTACAGTTTCAGTTACAGATTCAGGACTGTCAGAAACAGTCAACTCAGTTCAGTAGTACAGATTCAGTACTGTTAGAGACAGTTAATCCTTATCATTATAAATAGACTTCAAGATCACCCATTAAACAGGACTGATCTCAACTATAGTTAAAAAGTAGCAGAATTATCAGATTTCAAGATCACCCGCTAGATAGGATTGATCTCAAATTTAGTTACTCCATATTAAACAAAACTCAAATAGTTCCATCAGAACTCAGACTGCTAAATACAGTTGCTCAGTATCACTTACATCGATCTTGTCGATCATCACAATTATATCAGTTATATTAGTTGTCATAGCTTATGTTATCAGTATTCAATTTTAGGACTGTTAGACATAGTCAATTAGACCAGTTCTTCATAATTCGATTACGTGATGCCTCATGAGAGATTGAGGCTGTAGAATACAATCATCTAAATCAAAGGGTAGTTAGAGCTTATTAAAGTGGAATCGAGGAGGATTCACCTAAAATAGATGACTTCTAACTTTTTAAGAAATTAACTAATCTTATTCAAAGACTACAAATTACTCAGATGCAAGGCCCATAGAGATGGAATGAAGAACGATATTCAACTTGATTTGGTTAATTTGGAAGATCGATGTAATGACCTGATTTGTTAAAAAAATTTTATATATATTTTGACCATTTCCCCTTCTTCATAGTTTCTATATATTTATTTTGAGATACGGGGATGGTTGGCATAATTTATGATGTGATCGAGAATGATTTGGGTGAGTTTATGGGTTTAAGAGTCATTAAAATCCATAAAGTTGACTTCACTCAACAGTTGATATTTTGAGTGCCAAATGGCAATTTAGACTATGCCAGCAGATCTAAAATGTCAAATTTTGATTAGTAGCATGGTTGGTATTGGTTCAGGACCTGTATCTTGTATTTAAGACTTTATTTGAAAAATAGTGAAAAGGGGTCCTGGTGTCTATTTATTAAAAACAATAATTTTTAAAACATTAACATCACCTTTGAGTCTAGTAAATAAAAAATATATTAGAAGTATAGTTCTTTTGCATTCACGAGATTTTAAGTGAATTCGAGAGGTCAACGGATAATTTTGCAGCTTAACAAAGTTGTTGGTGTAGCTGCTTTAGTGGACAAAACACTACTTTAGTTGTAGTCGATTAAGAAGCAGAGCACCACTTTAGTTGAAAAACTTGACTAGTTTTCTTCTGCAAAAGTAGATACTTAATTGCTTTAGCGGTGCCACTTTAGCAAAATGTAATCGTTTTTACATCATAACCATGTAGGCCAGACCCCTCTAGTGGTAATCCATCGCTTAAGTAATGAACGCTAAATCGATCATTTGACTGCTTAAGCAGCCAGTGATGGGTTTGTATATAAAGCTCATTTTCACATTTTTCCTTAAATTTTTGACCTTTGAGCTTTAATTTTAGGCAATTCTTGAGGCTTTATTAGTCTATTGAGCTTGTGTAAGCTCAAAAACCCCATTTCCATTATTTTACATTAATTATATCATAAAAAAATCTTTTAAATTATGATTCTAAAATAAAATTTTGAGGATTTACCGATAAAGCATAAAAAGGGGTTTCCTTTGATTTAGACCTCATTTTAACCTGTTTTATGTAGGTTTTCAGTTGTAGACTCCTATAAACTTGGGGAACGTATTTTTAAAGCAAAATTCAAGTTTTAAACTTTTTGTTTTTAGACTCATTTTTCGAACTCATTTTGGTTCCGAATTAAATATGGGCAATATGGGTAGCAATAGCTTTCTTTAATATGTATAAGCTATTTATGAATGTTGTAGTTGATTTTGATACCATTCATAAGGGAAAAAATCTCTATTAAAGTACTTTAGGCTTGGATTTTATTATTTTGAGATAGTTTATGGCTTAATTTCTTTTAGGTTAAGCTGGGTAGTTAAAAAATAAGTAAAGCATGCTTGGGTTTGGGAAAATAACTATGGGGTTAATAATTTAAGAATTACTATTACTGTTGTGTTCCCATGTGGATGCTTTTATTCTATTGTTGACTTGTAATATCTAGTTTTATGTGTTTCCTGTGTGGGGGGTTTTATTTGACATCATTAGCCCTTTCTGTTCATTTAAATGCCTTTATTATAGATATGTTTCTTATGCAGGGGCTTGAATTCTTATGTTAGGTCTTTTTGAGCTTTGGTCTCCCCTATCATGATAGAAATACCCGAGTTAGGGGTTGATATGACATAAATGATGTCTTACATGGATATTTATTCTGATGGGGCCTAATTAGAGATGATAATCATGAATTATTGACATTTTGAGTTAATATTTGAGCTTATATATATATGTGTATTGGATAGATTTGATATCTTTATACCGAGTTGATTGTGAGCATTACAACCTCATTTTATACATATATAATCATGAGATACTCGTACCATTATGGAATATTATTTTTGAAAGAAAATAAGATGCTTTTATAAAAACCAGCTCTGTGAGAATGAGACAGCGATGCTGGTTAAGATTTGAGATATGAGTATATATGTCATTTCTATTTCACACACACATATATATGTGTATGTGTGTGTTGTTTTTGTTTTATATATATATATGTGTGTGTGTGTGTGTGTTATTTTTGAAGGGAGAAATAATAGCTCACAATGTTACTTATGTATCTGTGTTGTTTTTGTTTCATATATATATATATATATATATATATATACATATATATATATTTGTGTGTGTGTGTGTGTGTTGTTCTATTTCATATATATATGTGTGTTATTTTTTAAAGGAGAAACAGTAGCTCACAATGTCTTCTTGTATATCTGTGTTGTTTCTATTTCATATATATATATATATGTGTTTGTGTGTGTGTGTGTGTACGTGTGAAATAGAAATAATACAAATATACAAGGATAATAAATAACTAAGAACAAATTAAGAAAACTAAAGAAATCAAGAAAGGTACATGTACAAATGCTATATATAAATATGTGTGTGTGTGCATGTTGTTTCTGTTTCATATATATATATATATATATAAAATAAATTAGAATTGTTAATGGAGACATTATGAGCTACTGTTTGGGACTTTTCTACTTGCAGGTGATGTGCTCAATCTCCTTACTATTTTCATTCTGGTTGGGTTTTCTGTACTGTTTCTACCTTCATCGATCACATAATTGTAAAAGTAGGATATCTAGTAGAGTCTTATGTATTTATAAGTGAACTTCTGTAGCTATCTTCGAGATATTATAATATATCTTAGGATAAGCTTCTCTATTTTAATTCCTAGTCATATGGGTTATTCTTACTCATTGTTCTAAGTTATGTTCTACTCTTTTCAGTGTAGGTGGTGATGATTATATCTCCAGAAGCTAAGAATATTGGGCTAGAACCCGAGGATGGAGCCTAGATTAGAGGTCGAGGCAGGGGTTGTGGACAACCCAGAGGTAGGGGTCGGGCATGCGAAGCTTCCCCAGTCAAGGGACATGCTAGGAAGACCTTTTATGAGACTGAGGTTGAGTATGCTAAAATGATTAATATACATAGGATTCGAGGAAAGCTTAATTTCCACAAGGTTCAATTAATATCTAAAGGCTTTAGATTTTATTGGTTTGTCTTTTAAGTCATTTGGATAGTGCTCCCTTGAGAGTACGAGGTATTTCTAAGACTTCAACCTAGTGATGCACTCAGGATAAGGATAAAATAATGTCAACCTTTAAAACTAAGTAAATAACCATATGCCTTCACAACCATATATATATATATATGTATAATCCATTTGGGAAAGGGAACCGGGTTTATCATGACTTTAAAACCATTAACCAGGGTATGTTTAGCATAACCATCTTAGAACCACCCACGGGCTATATGAATCTAGTGTTACCCCCTTAACTGGCCCCAGTGCGTGTAGCCGCATGAACTGGAGATACCATAGAAGTAAGGGATTCCCCGTGTACCTTTTGCCCTCCATGATACATATATACAAGTATCGCTTGGGGGACTTCCGTGTACCTCACAAGTATATGGTCACCATGACCAATCCTCTTGTCGGCAAACATGAGTTTCCAATTTCCATCTATTAGAATCGTACCTTCACGGTAAGCTATCATAACCTGCCATTATTGCCCAATTAAAATCATTAGAACACAACCAAACCACCAATTACATATATTTTTAACCAAGGCTATAATAAGTGGTATCGTCATACACACTATACCTTGAAAGCAATGTCCTTAGCCAATCATTTAAGGGATTCCCATGTACCCATAGATTACATTATTAAGTTTACTTGGGGGATTCCCATGTACCCCACAAGTTGTTCATTATTTGGGTTGCTTGGGGGATTCCCATGTAATCCATAAGTATATTCATTTAAACAAATTTCATAGCCACTAATGCTTTACCATTTGACCATTCAAAACCATTTAAACCAATTTAGGTTTCCATCACCATATTATACCATGCAAAGCTTCAATAAAAGTCCAACTATGTAACCAAAAATATTCTCATTGACATTTTATCAAACATGTTGAGGGCATATAGTTTCCAAAACCAAAACCAAGTACCAATTTTTCAAACCACCATTATAATATGGAAACCATAAGTAAAAGCATGGGAAATCATATATCAACCATTAATAACCAAAACCCCTAACATATAATTCAAAACCTCAAACCATATCACAATTATTCCATGCAATCTATTCATAAAACATGCCTTTACTTGAACTAACAATGAGGGAGGAGTAACATGTCTTATTTATGAAGATTCACGGAAGGATTTTGATCTTTAAGCTTCTAGATGGTCATCTTGATGAAAACCCTAGCCAACCTTCTTGGGAGAGTTTAAAGAGGATTTTGAGAGTGTTTTAATCTTTCCAAGTGAGATATAAGAGGCCACAAAGTGTTATAAAATGTGGGTACTTAAGGGATATAGGGTGGGAAATATCCGAAATACCCTCACCTTAAAAGTTAAAAACTTGACCGCAGAAGGGTATTATCACAACCCTTAAATACCCTAGGGTACAAGTGGTACCCATATCTCGTACCCTAGATATCACCTTAGACCTTCATACTAACAAACATACGAACACCTAGGGATAACTCATATTCTAAAATACGAGAAGTACCCCCTAACCCGTACCCTAGAAAGAATCTACTAGGCTAAGTTTAAGGCACTATACGACTTAGCCATGTACACCTCATACCTTAACATACGAGAAGTAAGACGCCTAATCGTACCTTGGATAGAATATAACCCAACCATGCTGATTATCAAATGAGTGGAGGGATCATAAATAGTACCACATCATACTACAAGTACCCATAAGTCATATGATGTTCAGTGAGCTTAAAATTTAGAAATTTTCTAAAGGTTAAAACCCAGGGTGTTTCAGTATCCCTTACTTGGATCATTCATCCTCCTATAAGGGTAAAGGCAAGCACAAACACAATTTAAAACACTATGACACTTCAAACTTCCCTTCAACCAAGTTAGAAAACAAATACATAAGAAGCAAGATCAACACATACCCCAAGTATAATTTTTTGGAATCAAAATTAGGAATGAGTACTTTGGACTTCACCTCCTCCTCGGCCTCTCAAATGGCTTCCTTGGACTTTTTCCATGCCTTTTGTTTACAACCGGCAAACTTTCCAACCTAAGATCCTTATTGGGACCTCCTTATAGGTCAAAGAGTCTGAGATACCAATATCCTCCAAAGAAAACAACCAACAAAGAATCACCCACACGTTTCCACAGCAAAGACAAATAGAATACCGGATGAATGGCACTTACCTAGAGGGAAAATCCAATTCAACTTAAAATTCCCCATCGACACATCACTACGAAAGCCTGAGTCTAGGTACACACTACTTCCATGTTTAAGCCTATTTAGATCTAAAAGAAGTTAACTTAGGCCACGAGGCTCTATTTCTTACGTCTATCCAAAACATTACTCTGTCCTATCACTGCAGCCAAGATTTATGCCCCATCAAGATTCTCAAGTACCCAACACAATGATTTGGTATATCCATCCATCACAACATTCGAGCCTGCCTCTTCTACTCCTACGGTACAACCTATCCTTCTAAAGATTTGGCAACCTCTATTATTTTCACAAAGACTCTTCACCACCTAATCCTCTCCTAACCACTCCTTAGGTTAACAAACTTATATCACCCTTCCCTTCTTCTCTATAACCTTAATTCTATTAGTCACCCTAAAATCTCCCCCATAAGGAACTTCTACTTTCTCTCATTTCAAAATATCTCTACGCTTCCACAGCTGCTACCACCCTAAATAGGCAGGGTCGTTGATGAACTAAAGTATGAGAATTACTCATTCTACTCAAGGAGAGACCCCTAAAATAAGACATAGTACAATAGGCATGAGGTACTTCATAGCAAACACCTAGGTCATAAATGAAGAATCATCTCGACATAACATACTATAATATGAGTCCTTAGGATTGGACACCGAAGGAAACACAACTGCATATATCATGGGTAATGTAAAGTAAGGTCAAGATTCATACCCCGAGAACAAGGCAAGGATTTCTGTATTGAAACTATTATTTCTTGGAACTAGGCAACATAAGACCTGAGTATAACTGTCATGTGTGTAATGATGTAGATCTTGAACACTTTGAATCTCGAATTCCTAATAACCATTATCGATTTTGGTTTTGGGGTTGGAGTATGGAAGTACGCAATATGCAGAATGCAAACCTTAGGCATAGTCACTATTATAATGGGCACAACACTAGCAGAGTGCCCTCTTAACTGAGATAAGAGGGAATCACTAAAAGAAAATTTAAGGTTAACCCTTGACCTTCATCTTATTAAACCTATAAGCACAACACTCCACTCTAATAAGTATCATTAAGGACGTACACTAGGGATGCTCGGATCTCCTATACCTAAAACCTCATCTATCCAAGGCTACCTAAAGTAGAACTTAGTCATACAAACTCTATGCCCTAACTCACCCAATGACTTTTTTCCCAATCCATCAGTTCAAACTGAACCTCTGGCCTATATGTTACAACTTTCACAGTCTTGTATCCCCAAAATCATTAACCTCTCCTCTTTTGCACACCTCACCCAACCTACTAATCTACCCTTAGAACTCCTGCTTTGCTATCCCTGAACTAACATACTTCCCTCATTAAAACCAACCTCAAGGTTCAAAATTAGCGTCTATCAACCATCACAAACTACTAATAGAGTACCTTAAAGAGAAAAACTAGGATGGAGAAAACCTTTATCTAAGGGATCTTTTAATTGCTCCTTAAGCTCGTTTAACTCAACCAGAGCCATTCTATAAAGAAGGAATAGAAATTGTACAAGTGTCTGGAATAAGATCAATCCCCAACTCAATCTACCTATTAGACTCCAAAAGTATCATTAGGAAAGGCCTTAGGTTATTCATTCACCACCTAGACCGAATGCAAAGTAGGACCCTCTGAGTTAGAATCTTTAAACTGGACCAAATGGTAGAGATACCACTTGGAGATCAATCTCTGAGCTCTAAGAAGTGATATAAACTTCCCCATAGGTGCTTAGGAACCACCCTCCCATTCAATAATAAGCTCACCAAGGAACTTAAAGACAACCTTACAGATCCAACAATCTAAGAACGCATAGCACGAGTGCAACTAATCTATACACAAATTAATATTGAAATCCACCATATTTAATTCAAACAAATCCATCAAAGTTTCCTTACTTCCAACAGATACGACACACCCCCTACAGACTCATTTGGCAATCTTAGAGTCACCTACAATGGTAGAAACAGAAAAAAGGGTCCAAAATAACCTCGTGATCAAAACAAAATACACAACCAACTATGGGTTATATAAGAGAGGGGGGACCCTGAATCAGTAAGCAGTACACATAATGGGAAGAGAGTTTAAACTTACTAATGTCAATATCAGGAGATGCCTCGAACTCCTAAAGGAAAGTGTAGGCATTGGACAGTCCTGACTAATCACGAAGCCAAAAGCAACACCCCTAGGTGCAAGATCCAGGGAAGTGGCAATCGATATCCTATTTGACCCAATGGCAATCCTTGTAGGACACTTCCACCGTATGTGAACCAATTGACCACAACTAAAACACTGATTCCTCCCTTAATGACAACAACCGTGATGTAACCGACCACAAAACTGATAGGGAGGATCAAGTGGGGCTAACCGAGCTTCATTAGCCCTAAAATAATATTTACCAGACGTCTGAGAATAAGGTAAACTTACACATACATGGGGAATTCCCAAATTTCCTTGCCCAGACCACTATCCACCATCTTTATCACTAATTTTCTATCTTTTTCCCCAGTCTAAATATCATGACTTCTTGATTTTCCTGTTTCTCAACCTTACCTTAGTCTTTACCTTACCAATAGGATCAGATCGACGTGATAGAGTTTCCATTATCTAGGTTAATAAATGAATAAAATGTTGAAACTCAACATTGGTAATATCTTCTTGAGGTGACTGAGCATAAGTACAACCTTCCAAAGTAGGGTCAGTGGAGACCAGCGGAAATTCTTAGGGAAAATTAAAAACTACAAACCTTGATCGGTTCTATGCCCTATGAGTTGGATGAGATCCATCCATGTCATCCTCGAGTGGGACAGATGAGTTTCCATAAACTTTAGATCATCGGGAGGGCATGATTTGAAAGGTGAACAAAAGAAGATTTAGGAGGAATGTTCAAGACCTTCTACTCTATACCATAAAAGTAGAAAAACAAGAAAGTGAAACATTCCTAAATGGCTCATATCCTCCTGATTATAAGTGTGGTGAACAACACACCTATAAGCAAGACTCTACTCTACATAGATTTGTGGACACCCCCATGACACCCGAAACCTATGCTCTAATACCAGCTTGACATAACCCGAACTAGGGCCTTGTCATAATGAGCATCTCAAGTGCAACCAAGACCAGAGACCACACTCCATACCTAATCCAACCTACCAATATATACCCTGAATTGAATGAATTTCCAATGGATAAGTCTCCATCTGAGGCCAACCTAAATACAGTCAATCTATCAAATAACCAAATAAACCAAATCAATAACCCAATTCTATATTATAATCATTCCATTCCCAAGTTTACAATTGTTATATGAAGCCTCTAAACCAAACCAAAGAATATCTAGTTGGTACTTGTCCCCAACCATAGCCAAAAAAAGTCTATGAGATGACCAAAGTATGGAAAAAAATCTATGACATGAAATGTAGCCTTCTAAAATATAGAAGATCACCACTTTAATCCAAAAGCAACGGTCCCCTAGTTCGATCAATAATAAAGAGTAGTATGGATGGTTCCTGCATAGCGTGGGGATACATAGTCTGAAGATGGGTTAGTGGGTGAATGCTAGCATGCACTCAAGATAAGGATAAAATAAAGTCAACCTATAAAACCAAGTAAGTAACCATATGCATTCATAACCATGCATATATATGTATGTATATATATATATATATATAGATATATTTCATGACGAAAAAGGGAACCAGGTTTAAAATTCCTTTAAAACCATTAATTTGGGTCTAGGTAGCATAAATATCCTAGAACCACCCATGGGCTATATGGGTCTAGTGTTACCCCATGAACAGGCCCCGATGTGTGTAGCCTCACGAACTGAAGATACCATAAGGATAGGGGATTCTTGTGTACCCTTTGCCCTCCATGATACATATATAAGTATAGCTTGGGGAACTCCCATGCACTCCACAAGTATATGGCCACCATGACCAATCCTCATGTTGGGAAATATAAGTTTCCAGTATCCGTTTATTGGACTCGCACCTTCATGATTAGCTAACACAACCTGCCATAATTGCCCAATTAAAACCATTAGCACACAACTAAACCATTAATTCAATATATTATTAACCAAGGCTATAAGAAGTGGTATCATTAAACCCACTGTATCTTGCAAGAAATGTCCTTAGCTAATCATTGAAGGGATTTTCATGTACCCATAGATTCCATTATTATGTTTACTAGGGGGATTTCTATGTACCTCACAAGGTGTTTATTATTAGATTTTCTTGGGGGATTCCCATGTACCACACAAGTATATTTATTTAAACCAATTTCATAGCCACTAAGGCTTTATCATGTGACTATTCAAAACTATTTAAAACAATTTAGGTTTCCCTCATCATATTATACCATGTAAAACTTCAATAAAAGTCCAACTATGTAACCAAAAACATTCTCATAGGCATTTTATCAAACATGTTAAGGGCATAGAGTTTTCAAAACCAAAACCATATAACAATTTACCATTCCCATGTAACAAAATTTTCAAACCACCATTATAATTTGAAAACCATAAGTAAAAGCATGGGAAATCATAAATCAACCATTAATAACTAATACCCCCAATATAATTCAAAACCCAAAACCATATCACAATTATACCACAAAATATATTCATAAAATATACCTTTAGTTGAACTAACAATGAGAGAGGTGTAACATGCCTTATTTATGAAGATTCATGCAGGTATTTTAATCTTGAAACCTCTAGATGGGCACCTTAATGAAAACCCTATCCAACCTTCTCGAGAGAGTTTAAAGAGGATTTATAAAGTGTTTTAATCTTTCTAAGTAAGTTATAAGAGTCCACAAAGTATAAGGGTTATGGCGTGGGAAATATTAAGAATACCTTCAGCTTAAATGCTAAAAACTTAACCGTAAAAGGGTATGACTGTACCCCTTAAACCGTACCTTAGGGTACTAGTGGTGCCCCTATCTTATACCGTAGACATTACCTTGGACCTCCATACTGACCAACGTAGGACTACTTAGGGCTTACTCATATCCTAATATTCGAGAAGTACCCCCTAACCCGTACCTTTAACGAAATCTACTAGGCTAAGTTTAGGGAATCATACGACTTAGACATGTACACTTTATACCCTAATATTTGAGAAGTAAGATACCTACTCATACCTTGGATAGAATGCAACCCAACTATGTTGATTATCATATGGGATGTGGAAGCCTAAATGGCACCACATCATACTACTCGTACTCATAGGTCGCATGATGTTCAACAAGCTCAAAATCAAGAAATTTTCTAAGGGTTAAAACCCAGGGTGTTTTAGTTTATTCCAATAATAAGTCCAACCATGTGAAGTATTTGAGGATTGTACTTTAGTGGTTGTATGATGAGAAGTTATATGCAAACTTTTCCAAGTGTTAGTTTTGATTGGATTCTATCTCTTTCTTGAGTTATATAGTGATGAAGGATGGCATTATAGTTTATCCGATAGCAGCGGCGTGATTAGGCTAGACCTACTTCTTCTATTGGGATTTGAAGTTTTATTAGTTTAGTGAGTTATTAGCGATAGAGGGTTTCACATTTATTATGGCTCCTTGACCAAGTTAGCTAGAAAAAAAGTGGTATTACAATGTTCGGATGCATGTGTGAAGATTTTCCAAAATATTAAAGACATGTTGACTTGGGCTTCTATTTCGACTTTTCCTAAGAAGGGTGAGGGTTTTATCATGCTTTATGATGATTTTAGTGTTAGTTTGGGTGCCTTGTTGATTCAGGAAAGTAAGGTGATTACTTAAGCCTCTCGCCAATTGAATCCTCATGAGAGAAATCACCCTACCTATGATTTGGAGTTGGCAGCTGTAGTGTTTATATTGAAGTTATGGCATCATTTCTTATATGGAGTTCCTTGTGAGATTTTATTAAACTATCATAGCCTTTAGTACTTCTTTAGTTAGTGAGATCTTAATATGAGGAAGCAAAATTGGCTTGAGTTCCTTAAGGATTATTAGATTACTATGCTATATCATCCTGGCAAGGCTAATATGGTTGTAGATGCCTTGAGTTGGGTGTTGACTAGGATGGGGAGTTTGGCTCATCTCATAGCCTAGGATTGGCCTTTAGCCATGCGGATTCAGTCTTTGTCTAGCCAAATGGTTAGGCTTGATATTTTGACCCTTTTCCATGTTTTATCATTGATGCTATATTTTATTTGATGGAGTAGATTCAAGCTCTCTATTTTAATGATGATAGTTTAAGGGTGATTCGAGATATTTTGTTGAGTGGGGAGGCTAAGGATGAATCTCATAATTTGGCTAGTGATTTAAGATTTAGAGGTTAAGTTTGTGTACTGAGAGATAGAGGAAGGGTGAGACTAATTTTGGAGGAGGCTTATTATTCCATTATTTCTATCCATCTAGTGGTGACTAAGATATATCATGATGTCAAATAACTTTATTGGTGGGGTGCTATAAAAAAGGATATGGAAGACTTTATAGCTTATTGCTTGTGCTATTAGTAGGTGAAGGCTTCAGCGACTGGTAGGCTTACTTTAGAGATCACCCTTTCCTAAGTAGAAGTGGGAGAGAATCAATATGCATTTTCTAAGTGAGTTACCTTATCCCTCTCATGGTTCTATAGTATTTGTCCTATCATGGGCCGAGTGACCAAATTGGTCTATTTCATACCTATTAAGATTTTCTTTAGTGCCAAGAGGTTGGCCCATATCTATGTTTCTGAGATAGTTTGTCTTCATGGGGTACAGTGTCTATTACTTTAGATAGAGGCTCAGTGTTCACTATTAGATTTTGGCAAACTTTTAAGAATGAGTTGGGTACTCATGTTGAACTTAGCATAGCTTTTGTAACACCCCATATTTCCCTAGCATAATCTAAGTCCCAGTACAAGAGTATTTTTATACAAATTTTTCGAAACACTCACTATTTTTCAGTTTAGATAATGTCATTGCGTAGAAAATTCAATTAGCTTTCTAACGATATAAAATTTGCCCAAATCCGATAACGGGGTAAGAAGTTATGGTGATTTTAAGTTTCAATCATTAGACCCCATCATTTTAACCCTTAGCGCATCGCAGAGAAAGTCCTAATGAAATTTTTCAATTTTCAATATGACTCTATGATCATGGTGCATTGTGGAGCAGACCAATTTCCTATTTGGCAATTTCCAGTAGACCTTCGCGATGTTGGCGCATCGCGGAGGTGGCCAAATTAGCACTTCAAAGGATTAACGCGATAGCTTCCGCATCGCGGTGTTTGTCCAGGTCTCAATTATCCCTTTTCCAGTGGCTAGGCGCAATAGTAGCGCATCCCGCCAAGGCTAAAAATTGGGATCTTCAGTTTTTAGCTTCCGTTTTTAAAATATATTCAGGGGTATTGGGTCTTTTTCCAAGGCCCCAATTAACCTAAAACATGAAATTTAACCCCTAAACACCCCAAGTAGTCATCATTATATTAATTCCTCACACAATCAAATATCCCCTTTTCAAGAACAAGAAACCCTAGCTCTCAAATTCTAGGCCAATCCTCAGGAACTCACCTAGAACTCCAAGAAATTTATTATCCCAGGTATGTTAGATGTTTATCCATGGATTTCTTTCTTCCATGGAGTCCAAGTAACCTATTTAATTTACAAGTTTTGATCTATTCAAGTTATTTTATTTTAAATTGTGATTTTATCCATGAGTTTCCATGTACTGATGATTTTCTACTATGTTACCATGAAAGTATTGTTATTGTTCAATACTCCATGCTTTTATATTATTATTTATTGAATTAAACCATGATTTAGATCAATTACATTGAATTCCTACAATTCCTATAAGTCCCATGACATTCCTATGACTATTTTAAATCCTGAACTATAAGTGTTTGATAAAATGCCTACAAGAAAGATGGATTTAAATAAAAGCCTTCATGTTTTGTCTTTTAAGCTTTAGTGTCATTTTACTATTATTGTTTTGAGTCCTGTGGGTATTGAATACCCGAAATCCATAGTTGTTTACTTAGTCTAGTAGCAGTACACTATAGAATAGTCTTCAGAACATACTATGAGCATTATTAGAATAGTCAGTTACCAGTCAAATGAACTCAAAATAGTTTAGTATTTCAATTTTTTTCAGTTGGGCGTAGGATTTAGCACCAAGTGAGTGTAGGGATGGCGGCTCCCATGTCAGATAGGAAGAGTCGTTAGTAGCAGTCCCTCTCGCTTAGCTTAGAGGTTAGAGAAGTCACCCATCAGATTATGTTTGACTATCTCACAGGGGTCACCCGTCAGTTCAGGATTGACACCCTTAGTCCTTTGGACATTATATTAGTTTAGTGGATCCACACAACTATCGTTAGTACCCATGGCATGGTATTAACACCCTTCCAACTGGTGTTACAGGTTGGAAACCGATTTGCTCAAATTGGGGAATGTCGGTTAGATGATACCTTGCACAGTCTCAGATATGTCTTAGTTATAGTCTCAGTTTAGTTATGTAGTTTAGAGTTGCTTGACCAAAGCATACAAATATCATTATTTTTTAGTATTTTAGATTATAGATTTTACTAAGTCCATGTTATATTCTTGGTCATGCATCCCCAATGTCTATAGATTTTTATGTATCTTCAGTCTTTATATACTGCCATGCATACTCAGTATTTACAGACTCTCCATATTTTCAGCATCTACAGATTCTATGTTCTTTACTTAGTACTCTATGTTTACATGCATATTCAGTTAATTATTAGTTATGTTCATGAAACTATGCATATCAGCCTACCTCATTTAGCATACCAGTGCATTCAAAGTATTGATCTCATAACTTTATTTTGTGCTATGATGTATTATATTATAGGTTCTGATACTCAGTTCTCGAACCGCGCTTACACCTCACTCCTCAGGATATCAACAGTGCAGTAGCAGTGGTGAGTCCTCATCATTTGAGGACAAATTATTTTATTTCATATCTCTATTTCAGTAGTTAGCAGAGTTAGTTGGGGGCCTGTCCCAACAACTCATATTCAGTCAGTCAGTTTTAGAGTCTTTTCAGACATTAAAGTCAGTTATCCAGTTTTTATATTTTCAGTTGACATGTCAGTTTATCAATATTTAATCAGATTTAGTCAGTTTTCTATAAATTCATATTTCAGTATTGATTCAGAGATAAACCTTTATGGCAATATCAGATGTTTTCCATAATAATGATATTATTATTCAGTTTTTACAATAGGTACCAGCTCATGGGTTAGTTTTTGGTCCCTCGGGACTGTAAGCATCGTGTGATGACTAGGGGGTAGTCCTGAGTCATTACCATCTTGGTATCAGAGCCTAAGGTTTTAAAGTGTCCTACGAATTCTAAAAGTTGCATCAAGTAAAGTTTTGTGCATGGGTAGCATGCAATACTTATGGATAAGAGGCTACAAGGTGTTTAGCAAAAAGTTTCCCTTTTTTCAGTATTCATGTCGTACGAGTGAGTATGAGCTCAAGTTTAACTCCTTGTATAATCCATTTCTTCCTTTCATTTAATGAATATTCCTCCTAAGAAGAATGGAAGAAGAACTAAAAATCAGCCATCCTCTCAGCCCATCCAGGCAGATCCTCTGGACGAGCATGTCTCTCACGCAGAATTCAAGGTTGCATTCACTACTCTATCCAATTATATAGTAGCACAAAATGAATGACCAGCTGTTGTTCCAGCCAACCCAGTAGCCAATACTGCGGCAATTAAAATTTAGGATTTCACCCGGATGAATCCTTCTTCTTTTATGGGATCCAAGTTTGAAGAGAATCCAATGAAATTCTTAGATATGATTCAGAATGTAACGAATGCTATGGGGTTCAATCTAGTCAGAGTGTTGTATTGGCTGCATATCAGTTAAAGGATATAGCCCACGCTTGGTTTAAGCAGTGAAAGATAGATAGAGGTATTGATGAAGGGCCTGTAGAGTGGAAAGAGTTTGCCACATCTTTCTTAGACAAATTATTCATATTTGAGTTGAGAAAGGCCAAAGTGTTAGAGTTCTTTAACTTGAGACAGGGTAGCATGAGTGTGAGAGAGTATTCTATCAAGTTTACTCAGTTAACTAGGTATGCTCCTCATGTGGTAGATGATAACAGGTCCAAGATGAGTAAGTTTATGTCTGGCGTATCTAATAGTATGGTCAAGAGTGCAGATCAAAATGCTTATTAGTGAGATGGACTTGTCTAGGATGATGGTGCATGCTCAACAGATAGAGGATCAAAAGATTAAACAGAGGGAGAGTGAAAACAAGAGAGCTAAGACGGGTAGTTTTAATTCCAGTCAGCCAAAGTCAGAAGGTGGCAACCGTCCTCAATTTCATTAGAGGCCTACAACCCCAGCACCCTCCCCTACCAGTTCCCCAGTACCCAAATTCAGAAATGACAATAAGGATAGGGCACCAGGCTCTAAGTCCTAGGTCAATGTTAGCAGTGCTCGTACAAATCCACTATGTCAGAAATATGGAAGAAACCATTAGGGTGAGTGTAAAATGGGTAGTAATATGTGCTTCGGGTAAAGAAAGCTAGACTATTAGATTCGGGAGTATCGGATAGTTTCTCAGAAAGGTAGGGATGTGTGCCAATAGGGCTAGTCCCATCAGTCCTCTATTCTATCTGGTTGCCTAACTCAGTAAAGTGTCACTTCCAGTACTACCAGTGGCCAGCGTTTGAATAGATTATATGCTCTTCAGTCCCATCATGATTAGGAAAATTCTCCTGTCGTAGTTACTGGTACATTGCAAGTCTTTCACTTATATGTTTATGATTTATTAGACCCTGGAGCTTCTTCTTGTTTTGTAAATCCATATATAGATGTCAATTTCGGAGTCAGTCCTAAAACTCTAGTAGAGCCCTTTTCAGTGTCTACCCAGTAGGTGTTTCCATTATAGCTAGACAGGTATACAGGAACTGTTTGATCACAATATCTCATAAAGTTACCTCAGTTGATCTCATGGAGTTAGAGATGATGGATTTTGATGACATTCTCGGCATGGATTGGCTCCACTAATGCTATGCCTCAGTTGATTTTAGAAATAGAATAGTTCATTTTTAGTTCCCAAATAAACCATTCCTTGAACAGAGGGGTAGTACTGCAGCTCTTAAGGGTCAGTTGATCTCGTACCTTAGAGCCTGAAAAATGATATCAAAGGGGTGTAGTTACCATCTTGTGTGAGTTAAAGAATCTAACTCAGAAACTTCAACCCTAGAGTCAGTTTCAGTAGTCAGGAAATTTCTAGATGTGTTCCCTAAAGATCTCCCCGGAGTTCCTCCCGAAAGGGAAATCGCCTTTGGAATAGACCTTCTCTCAGATACTCAGCCTATATCAATTTTGCCATACAAAATGGCTTCAGCAAAACTTAAGAAGTTAAAAGAACAGTTAAAGGATCTCCTAGATAAGGGGTTCATCAGACCCAGCATCTCCTCGTGGGGCGCACCTGTTCTATTTATGCATAAGAAAAATGGTTCTCTCAGAATATGCATAGACTACCATCAGTTGAACAAAGTCACATTCGAGAATAAATATCCACTTTCTAGAATCAATGACTTGTTTGACCAACTTCAGGGTGCCAATTATTTTTCAAAGATATACCTCAGATCAGTCTATCATCAGTTCAGGGTCAGGGAATGCTACATTTTGAAAATAGCTTTTTGAACTCGGTATGGTCACTTTTAATTTCTAGTCATGTACTTTGGTCTTACCAATGCCCCAGTAGCCTTCATGGACCTGATGCACCGAGTGTTCAAACAGTACCTGGACATTTTCATCATAGTATTCATTAATGATATTATTTTTTACTCTTATAGCAAAAATGATCATGTAAACCACCTCAAAGTAGTGCTTTAGAATCTTAGAGCTCATCAGTTGTTCGCTAAAATCAGTAAGTGTGAATTCTGGATAAGATCAGTAGGTTTAAGTCTCAACTCATCCCTAGTCTTGACTCTACCAGATGGTTTAGATGGTTTTGTTATGTATTGTGATGCATCTAGGGTAGGTTTAGGTTGTGTCCTTATGTAGAGAGGTAAGGTCATAGATTATTCCTACAGATAGCTTAAAACCCATGAGAAGAATTATCTTACACATGATCTTAAGTTAGAAGTTGTAGTGTTTGTCTTAAAGATTTGGAGGCATTACTTGTATGGGGTTCATGTAGATATGTTCACAAATCACAAAAGCCTTTAGTATGTATTCTCTCAGTAAGATGTGAATTTGCATCAGAGAAGGTGGTTAGATTTATTGAAAAATTATGACATGAGTGTTCTGTATAATTCGGGCAATGCCAATGTAGAGGCTGATGCTCTCAGTAGATTGTCTATGGGCAGTGTTCCTCATGTTGAGCATGGTAAGAAACATTTAGCTCAGAAAGTTCATCAGCTTGCTTGACTAGGTGTCCGCTTAGTCGACTTAGCAGAGAGTAGTGTATGGGTGCAGAGTAGACTTGAATCATCTCTAGTTTCTGAGGTGAAGGAAAAGCAAGATAGAGATCCCAGTCTAGTTAAGTTGAAAGAATTAGTCCAAGATCGGAAAGTGGGGGTTTTCTCTCAAGGGGGAGATGGTGTTTTGCATTGCTATGGTAGATTATGTGTGCCTGTGTAGATGATTTGAGGTAATGAATTCTCGCAGAAGCGTATGGTACGCGTTACTCTATTCATCTAGGGGCCACTAAGATGTACCGTGATTTATGGGAGATTGATAACGCCCAAACTACAGCTCTCGTAAGAGTGTAAGCGGTCGTTGTCAAATATAGAACCCAACTGGGTTGGGTCTCGAATCCCACAGGAAATACTTAGTCACTAAGTGTTGCAATTATTAGTAAACTATTGGTCGAAAATTCCACGGAAAGGGGGGGATTGGTTTTAGGCGTGAAATAATGTTAACAAAATAAAGAATGAAACGATTAATGTAGTAAGATTTAATCACAAAGAATAATAAGTTAGGGCTATGTCCACCTTATGAGTTCTACGTATCTATTAACTATGAGTAATGTAAAATTTAGACATGCATGCACTTATAGAGATTCGTATTCTAATGGTAAATCCTAGTGTTTCTCAACCATCCAGGATTATTTCACTTTAACTCTCTCGAGCTTAAAGCGTATACTAATGGTACAAACTCTCCAAGAGATTAATCTGGTTAAGGCATTAACGTGTAAATAGGGGTTGGTAGCCATATTTCCTTGTCACACTCTCTTTTCCAAACATGTAACTTTCTTTCGAACAAGTTAATGCTATACTGGCATATTCCTACATTTGCAACCATAAGAATGTAATTAAAAAGAACAGAGTAATGATATAAGTAGCATACATATCAAGAATTCACAAACTCATAGTAATAGATACTATCTCACAAGGTTTCCATAACCCTAACAGAGAAGTTTAGCTACTCATGAGTGCAACGAGAATCACAATAGACATAATCATCATACCACAACTAGAATAATCTTCACGATGGGTTGATTTTCACGTCAATAGCCAAGTAGTGTTTTGCCCTCTAGCCATTTTTCTCAAGAGAGTCGTGTTTCTCTGTTCTAACTTACAGAATCTGTAAACTGAATAATACTAAGTGTCGAATGAAAAGAATAGAATGAATGAAAAAAAACAATATGCTAAAAAATTCAGCAAATAAGGTTTTTATAACATCCTTGTCCTAGTTTTACTAGGTTACTGCTGCACCCCTAAGTATTAAGAAATACTGTTTTTGCCCGGGACAGATTCTCCATGCATCACATTCAGTCCTCAAGCTTCCAAAAGCTGCCTTCCTTCTTACGTGAAGTTTTCCTTTGCTGCCCAAAGGTCCACAAAGTGCTGAAATCTTCATCGTTAATACCTAAAAAACATGCTAACCACATATGTTAGGTCACTTACAGGAAAATGGACTAAAAGTGCAGGAATTATATATTTTATCCTCAAAACTTAGCTATAACATGGGCAAATTATGGTGTTTAGGCGTGTAAATACGCCCAACATCACCACCCCACACTTAAAGCTTTGTTCGTCCTCGAACAAAACATTACGTCCATACAAACATCTACTTAGAATTTAACAGTAACAGCACAAAATGTTTTACAAGACATGCACGGCAATCATTAACAAATAGTAGTTTTCTTGATCACTACTAGAAACAATTCAATCTCCAACATAGACTCGTGATGATGGTTAATTCGTATCCACAAGTTAAGCCACAAAGAATCATATAACACTACCCAAAACTCATCAACCATGTGTGTCTCAAACAAGATATCACCCATAATCACTCACAAGTTTTGCATTTTTCAAAACATGGGTACAAGATTCTCCTTGCTCTCACTCTCACAAAGAATTCATATGTTGCAACTGATGACCATAGGCTTGCCCTTAGTGTAATGCTCCACTAATATCAGAATACTAAGCTTAGGATCAAATAGGTCTTTACATGGTTGTAATGTAGGCTGAGGGATAGGTAGGACTATTTTGGCCAGAAATAGTGACTATGTTCCCTAAGCGCTTTAATACACTTCGTTATGTCATTAACACTTTCTTTTAAACAACCCCTCTACTTTCCGTTCATCTACCACCCCTTTTCACCTATCTTGTTATTCAATTATAAACAGAACTAACCTTTTATATTTTTTTCTTTTTTTTTTCTTTTTTTTTTCTTTTTTTTTTCTTTTTATTTGATTTATTTATTTATTATTTTTTTTATAAAACACCTCTATGATAGCCACTCTTTTTCACAATAATTTCAAGTACCAATATACTATGAGGCATCACTCTCACCCAATTTCCTCTTATTTTGTCACATGACTATACAATTTAAAGCGCCTAGGAATTAGGATCAAATTATGGTCTTGAAAAAAAATGGATTAGGCTACATATGAGGCTATCAAAGAAAATAGCTAAAGGCTCAAAGGGGGTTAACTAGGATAATGTATAAAGGTAGGTAAAAAGAAGGTAAACAAATTAGGGCTGCCAAAGAAATGCCTAAATCATCTCCTAAACTCACACTCTTTATTTCGCTTTACATACACACCAGGCAAGTTCTAGCATCAGTCACAACACAGAATATACTATAACCTCACACACACAAGGCACATGGTCAACTTTATTGGGAGCAGTATAAACTCTTGACCCAACAGATGAAGGAATTAAACCACACAAATATCACACAGTGAGTCACACTTAGAGCCTAAACGTCTCAATAGTAATGATTTTAGCACAAAATCTTATCATAATACCATGCCACCTATCAGAACAATTTCATGCACTTCATGCAAAATCTAAACTAACTAATTACGACTAATTTAAACAAACAAACATAAATAAATGTAGGCAAAGAAGTACAACATACAAATACCAGCACCCCACACTTAGACGGGACACACTGCCCTCAGTGGAAAATAAATAAGGAAAACCTGATTAGTCGGACTCCTCCTCTATGTCTGGGGTCATACCCCCTGCATCGGAATCATCATCAGAGTCGTCGTCATCAGAGTTCTCCTCCACGTCTGAGTCTGGCATTCGACGATCATCATCAGTCGACACGTCATCATCGAGAGGTTCCTCAAAATGTACCCCTACTCCGCACATAGCCCGTGTATGCTCATCCATAGGGTAGTCATAATCCAACTGTTGGAGCTCTGAATCAGTTGGAACACGACCCCCAGTCATCATGGTAAACCTCATCATGCCATATAAGTGTCGAAAGAAGCTCTCGTCGCGAGCATGTCTTTCTGCAGTGGTCAGGTTGATGCCATGCCCAATTTCAGGCTCTCAACCTTCGTTAGATCAACCTTTTTCAGGTTGTGTGGAAGCTTATGATCTACAGGTTCCTCTTCAATGTGTTCCTTCCTTAATATCGCAGTCAAAAAATTGCCAAAGCTGGAGTGAGACTTTTTGTGTAGCCTAGCCTGACGCATTGACGACCGTATAACCGTACCAATGTTGATGGGAATATTAGTCATCAGAGCGTACACCAAGCATACTCTATCACGTGTGATCTTTTTGTACTGTGTCCCAGGAATGAGGCAAGAGTTGACTATCCTCAACCATATACGAGTTTCTCTAGTTAGGGAAGCATACAGGAAGGTATTGTGTCGACCGGTATCCTTGTGACGATTCCAACGTGCCATTGATCTAGTTCCGCACAGTGTGTGTCTGATTTCCCTGTACGGAGGTCTGTGATAAAGCTCCTTGAGCGGTGATGGATCTACAGATGGAAAACCTAGAAAAGTGTTGAAAAACTCCGCATTCAGTTGCAAGACTTGGCCTCGAATATTCTCTTCACTTTCGGTAATCTTTGGGGACCAATAAACATAGAAATCTCACGTTAGATCAAGATTGTATTCTCCCATATCTCGAAAAATGAAATCAAGATGTAGCGCCATGATTTTAGCCAAAATGCAAGGTTCTCTCTTCGCTAGACTTTCCTTTTGTATCAAATCCACGTGAACATATTTTTTCACTTTTTTGTTCTTGTACTACTCCTTTCCTTCCTCCTCTAAGACCCACTTTATCCCAAAAGTGCATTGAGGTATTTGCAGCAAGGAGGATTTAGCTTGCTCTTTTCTTCCCCTTTTCTGACCTTTCTGTGAGGTGGATGCTTTTTCTTTTCCTTGTCATCCTTTTGGTGCCATTCTACCTGAGATTAAAATAGATTCATGTTAGCTCATCTCGGAAGATTTAATCGACAAACAAACAATAGTGGCGCCACCCCACACTTAATTTGTTGGTACAAACTAATTAAGTGAGTGATGTCGATTACTCAGACTTCATCGACATACATATAGGCGATATGTTCCAACAACATGTTTAGCACAGTCATACTTTCATGTCATCTTAACTATCTTTTCCAACTGTATTTCCTGTAATCTTGACTTATACTTTCATGTTTGGATTGATGCACTTTTTGAACAAGACTACTACATAGAGATCGTATCAAGTTATTGCAAAGAAATAATCACAACATCTCATGCTTGTATTCAATCATGATCTTTATCTTGATGAATGAGTCATTCAAACATTCAAGCTTTCAATTTTGAAGATTATGCAATTAACTTCACTATGTCGATTCCGCAAAAGTATGACAGTGTATCAAAATCAAATACAAGTCGGAACCAAGTCAAGAACACCCACACGTATTCTTTCACTCAACTAGATGTATCATAACAAACCAACCACATTCAAATCATCAACACCACTTTAAAATCTAAAATACCATTATAAACATAGTATTGTAACAACTACAGAATATAAAAGAAGAACTTACTTGGTGATGGATTCGGAAGATGATCTTGCAAGGTTAGATGAGCAAAAAGAAAAGTTTTGAGAGATTTAGGAAGGTTAGGCGGCGCCTATCTTGAGCAAACAATGAGATTTCGTTCTAAGATTAAGGTTCTATTTATAGACCAAGGTTTGGGTCAGGTTTGACCCATGTAAAATCGGGTTAGGAGACCAAAAGCATAGGTAGGCGGCGCCTAATGCTTTGCCTATGCTTGGCATAGGCGGCGCCTAATGCTTTGCCTAGTTGGGCATAGGCGGCGCCTATGCTATCGCCTAGTTGAGCATAGGCGGCGCCTATGCTATGGCATTGTAGATTCAGAGAGCAAAGGCAATGGCATAGGCGGCGCCTAATGCATTGCCTAGTTGAGCATAGGCGGTGCCTATGCTATAGCCTTGTCGATTTAAAGAACATAGGCCATAGTATAGGCCTTGCCTTGTCCATTGCCTACATTTACATAGGCCTTGCCTTGTTGGTTGCCTAGATTCGCATAGGCAATGCCTAACCGATAGCCTTTGCTCCTTCATTCCTAACTTACTACCTTTAACATGGCTTCCTTTCAAATTAAAATTTGAGACCAATCTCCCCCTTTATACGTCTTGCACCTACACTTACTCAAAAACAACAAAAACGATTAGAACGATGGGTTGCCTCCCACCAAGTGCCTTAGTTTTGGTCATGGCTCGACTCTTCTTTTTTGATTTTTATTTAACAAAACAAACTCCTAGTGAAATAAAATGATTAAAACTGATGGGTTGCCTCCCATCAAGCGCCTTAATTTATTGTCGCAGCACGACATGGTTACCTCGATTACTCAGACTTCATCGAGATAGATGGTCCATCATTTTCTGAATGGATTCAGACGACGCTGATACTTAATAGTGGGTACACGATCTTCCTCTAGTTGAATCTTGTCCATACCTAAATTAGTCTTAACAATAACCGGAAGTGTATTTCCACTTCCCAAGAACACATACCTTAGATGACTAGGGAGCTCTTTCAATTCTAGCACTTGTGACTCTTCAATGGACGGTTTTGCTGGTGGTGAAAGTCGATTCTTAAGATCAAGGTCCAGCTTCTTAGGAGCATAAGAATAGGACCTTATTCCTGTTAGAGCACAAATAGTTTCTTCATATTCTTCAACCTCCTCACTCTCAAAATTAAATAGCACAGCAGACAATGGCTCAACAGTAAGCTGCTTCTCTACAGATAATTCTTTCTCATCCTCATAATAAACATCAGCTACAAAGAACACATCCATATCTCTAGGCTGCTTCATCAATTTGCATACATCAAAATGGACCACTTCGTCATTCAGTCGAAATAAAATCTCATTAGCTCTTAAATCAATAAGCACACTTCCAGTTGTGAGGAAAGGACGACCCAAGATTATGGAAACTTCATAATCCACCTCGGAATCTAAAATAACAAAGTCTGCAGGAAAAATGAAGGAAGAAACCTTCACCAATATATCATATAAGATACCAACAGGTCATTTTACCGACCTGTCTGCCATCACGAGCCGTATATTGGTTGGTGTAGGATCGCCAAACCCCAACTCTCTGTAAATAGATAGTGGCATCAAATTGATTCTAGCTCCCAAATCGCACAATGCCTTAGCAAATTCCAAAGATCCAACAGTGCAAGGAATAGTGTAAGCACCAGGATCTGCCTTTTTCTGAACTAACGATCTTATAGCGATTGCACTGCAATGAGGAACATTATCTGCCAACTCATAACTTGCTGCCCGCTTCTTTGTCAAAAGGTCCTTCATTAATTTTGTGTACCCAGGCATCTGTTCCAGTGCCTCTACCAAAGGAACATTTATAGTCAGCTGCTTTAACATAGTCATAAATTTACTGAACCTGGTATCATCAGCTTTCTTCTTTAGTCTCTGAGGAAAAGGTGGTGGTGGAAGAGGAATAGTTTTCTCCACCGCTTCCTTTTTATCTTGCTTCCGATTATCAATCTTTTCAGGCTGCAGATGTCTAGGGGTGACGTCATGAACACTCTTTTCAGCTTCTTCGGCATCTTCACATTTTGCATCAATAATATTGTCTGCTATATCATCAACCACCTGCTTGCTCTTGGATGGACTCTCCAACACCTTACCACTCCTGGTAGTAATAGCCATACATGATCCATCGTTCCTTGGATTTTGCACAGTGTCACTAGGTAAAGTGCCAGCCTTTCTTTGATTGAATGCCGCTGAAAGTTGACTTAATTGTTGTTCCAACTGTTTTATTGAAGTGGAATGCGAGTCAACCAATTGATTTATTGATGACAAATCATTCTTTACCTCATTCACTCCCGTATTGGTTGCCTCCACTTCTTTCAACAGCTTAGCCATCATATCTTCCATGGACATCTTCCCAGAGCCAGATGCTACGGCCTCACGGTTTCTAGGAGGAACATACAAACCACTCCTGTCAGTCTTATTCTTCCAACTACCTTGATCACGGTCTTTGTTTCCAGATTTATCATAATAGTTCCGAACATAGTTTTCTTGGGCATTGCCTCAGAAAACCCCCTTATTATTCAAGTAGTTAGCTTCTTCCTCAGAATCGGATTCATCTCTTCCCTGTGACACAACAACTTTGACTTTTTTGGTCTTCCCTAATAATAAATGCTTGGTACGAAGATCCATCTGCATTTTTATGTGCACCATATCTTGATCACGTTCCTCCTCTCTTCGCCTTTGTTCTTCAGTCATGCCAATAGATACAGTAGAGCTTGCTACCTCAGAATCCCTGGTGTGCCAAGATCTACTCTGCTTTGTCATAAGATCTAGCATATCACTTGCCTGAATAAAAGTAAGGTCCATGAATGACCCTCCTGCAGCATCATCAACCACTGGCTTAGTCACCGAATTCAAAGACCTGTATAATATCTCCATCAAGTGGACATTGGTCATATGATGATTTGGGCACCGCATAAGCTTCTTTTTGAACCTCTCCCATGTTTCGTGGAGAGCTTCAGTTGGAAGCTGTCGAAAATTGCTGATCTCATTTCTCAACTGCGCTCTTTTGGATGGCGGAAAGAATCTTTCTAGGAAAGCATCTTTCAATTGCCTCCAATTAGTAATAGAATCAGGAGTTAGCCCATTCAACCATAGAGTTGCCTCCCCAGATAGAGACAATGGAAATAAGCACAGCCGAATTGCATTCTGTCCAACGCCTGGATTGTCAAATGACTTGCATGTAGAGATAAAATTGATCAGATGCATATTTGGATCATCGCCTGCAAGTCCACCAAATAACCCCTTGAGCTGCAATAGTTGAATCATGGTGCTAGTGATATTGAACTTGGCTCCAGATGCCAAGGGTGGAGGAATAATAGCCCTTGTGGCACCAGCCCTGTCCAAATTGTCATCATCATCATCAAAAAGAATCTGCACAGCTCGGCGTTCAGGTCTCAATCTAGCTTGGCGATCTCTTCTGTTCACAGGTGCCGCCACCTCATCAGCATGTCTCGAGTTTAGTAACTCATCATCACCCAGGTCCTCATCCTCAGGATTTGTTGCTCGCCTTGGGTTATCAATATTCTATTGATGCACTTTAGCAGCGGCCAATGCAGCTAATCTAGCCTGCTCCTATTGGGCAGCCCTTCTATCAATGTCTCGTTGTGCATCCATTGTTCCAATAAGTTAAGGTTCAGGATTTATAGGTAATAATGGTTGACCAGAACTTCAAGTATTTGGCATGCACTGAACAGAACCTGAATAAAACAAAAACAACAAGCAAAAAGTAACATTCGAGAATCTTTAACCAAAGGGTCTAGTAACTATCACAAACTTAGTAGACAACCGTATTCCCAGGCAACGGCGCCAAAATTTGATAACGACAAAACTACAGCTCTCGTAAAAGTGTAAGCAGTCCCTATCAAATATAGAACCCAACTGGGTTGGGTGTCGAATCCCACAGGGAATACCTGGTCACTAAGTGTTGCAATTATTAATAGATTGTTGGTCAAAAATTCCACGGAAAGGGGGGATTGGTTTTAGGCGTGAAATAATGTTAACAAAATAAAGAATGAAACGATTAATATAGTAAGATTTAATCACTGAGAATAATAAGTTAGGGTTATGTCCACCTTATGAGTTCTACGTATCTATTAACTATGAGTAATGCGGAATTTAGACATGCATGCACTTATAGATATTCGTATTCTAATGGTGAATCCTAGTGTTTCTCAACCATCCAGGATTATTTCACTTTAACTCTCTCGCGCTTAAAGCGTATACTAACGGTACAAACTCTCCAAGAGATTAATCTGGTTAAGGCATTAACGTGTAAATAGGGGTTGGTAGCCCTATTTCTTTGTCACACTCTCTTTTCCAAACATGTAACTTTTCTTTCGAACAAGTTAATGCTATACTGGCATATTCCTACGTTTGCAACCATAAGAATGTAATTAAAACGAATAGAGTAATGATATAAGTAGCATACATATCAAGAATTCACAAACTCATAGTAATAGATAGTATCTCATAAGGTTTCCATAACCCTAACAGAGAAGTTTAGCTACTCATGAGTGCAACGAGAATCACAATAGACATAATCATGATACCACAACTAGAATAATCTTCGCGATGGGATGATTTTCACGTCAATAGCCAAGTAGCATTTTGCCCTCTAGCCGTTTTTCTCAAGAGAGCTGTGGTTCTCTGTTCTAACTTACAGAATCTGTAAACTGAATAATACTAAGTGTCGAATGAAAAGAATAGAATGAATGAAAAACACAATATGCTGAAAAATTCAGCAAATAAGGTTTTTATAACATCCTTGTCCTAGTCCTACTAGGTTACTGTTGCACCCCTAAGTATTAAGAAATACTGATTTTGCCCGGGACAGATTCTCCATGCATCACATTCAGTCCTCAAGCTTTCAAAAGTTGTCTTTCTTCTTACGTGAAGTTTTCCTTTGCTGCCCAAAGGTCCACAAAGTGCTGAAATCTTCATCGTTAATACATGAAAAATATGCTAATCACATAGGTTAGCTCACTTACAGGAAAATGGACTAAAAGTGCAGGAATTATATATTTTATCCTCAAAACTTAGCTATAGCATGGGCAAATTATGGTGTTTAGGCGTGTAAATACGCTCAACATCAGAGATCTATGGGTGGAGTGAGAAGTTTAGTATTCCCACTTAGAATTGGGTGAAAGTGAACATGGATTTTGTGATAAGTTGGCCGCGTACCCATCATCCTCATGATTGTATTTGGGTTATCATAGATAGGATGACCAAATCAGCCTATTTCTTGCCAGTCCGTGCCTCTTATTTAGCTGAGGACTACACCAAACTCTATATCAGAGAGTTGGTTAGGTTACACGGAGTCCTAATGTCTATCATCTCTGATAGAGGTACCAAGTTTGCTTCTCATTTCTAGAAGGCATACCAAAAGGGTCGTGGTACCAAGTCCACCTCAGTGCAACCTTCCACCCTCAAATATATGGTCAAGCAGAAATGACCATTCGGACTCTAGAAGATATGTTGAGAGCAACATTGTTGAGTTTAAAGGTAGTTGGGATGACTACTTGACTTTGATTGAATTTGCATATAATAAAATCTATTATTCTAGTATTTGTATGGCTTCGTTTGAGGCTTTTATGGTAGGAGATGTTGATCTCCAATTGGTTGGTTTGAAGTAGGTAAGGCCATAGTAGTAGGGCCTAACTTGGTGTTTGATACATTAGAGAAGGTTCAGTTGATCAGAGAAAGGCTTAAGGCTGCCCAAAGCTGATAGAAATTGTATGCAAATATGAGGATAAAAGATCTCGAATTTGAGGTCGGTGATCTTAGGTACTTGAAAATCTCTCCCATGAAAGGAGTGAAGAGATTCGGCAAAAAAGAGAAACTCAGTCCCCGATATGTCAGCCCTTTCAGAATTCTCAATTGTTTTGGAAAGGTAGCTTACGAGCTTAAGTTGCCTTCAAATTTAGCCTCAGAACACCCAGTGTTCCATGTCTCATTGTTGAAAGAGTGTATTGGTGATCAAAAGGTAGTTGTTCCCTTAGAAAATGCAGATATTCAGAATAGTCTTTCCTTTGAGGAAGTTCCAGTCGAAATTCTTGATCAACAAGTTCGGAGACTAAGGAACAAAGAAGTTCCACAGGTCAAAGTTCTATGGAGGAATCATTCCATTGAGGGAGCCACTTGGGAAGCAGAGGCATATATGCGAACCAAGTACCCTCAGTTTTTCTCTACGAATCCAGATTCAGTATAAGGTACTAATCTTCTTAAGATTTCTCTCTATCATGCTCAATTTTAGTTGCACATCATGTTCATGCAAGTCATGCATTTAGAAATCACTTCAGTCATGTAATCCATGCATCAGATATACCTGTTCAGTGTGTAAGCTCAGTCCAGTAGTTTTCTTCATCTTAACTAGTTTCACTCGAGGACGAATAATCCCAAGGGGGAGATATTGTAACACCCCATATTTCCCTAGCATAATATAAGTCCCAATACATGAGGATTCATATACAAATTTTTGGAAACACTTATTATTTTTCAGTTTGGAGCTTGCCTTTCCGTAGGAAATTTAGTTAACTTTCCAATGATATAAAATTTGCCCAAATCTGATAACCGGGTAAGAATTTATGGAGATTTTAAGTTTAAGTAGTTAGACCCCATCATTTTAAACCTTAGTGCGTCGCGGAGAAAGTCCAGATTACAATTTTCAATTTCCAATATGACTCCGTGATCATGGCACATCAGGAGCAGGCCAATTTCCTATTTGGCAATTTCCAGTGGGCCTTTGCAATGTTGGCACATTATGGAGGTGGACAAATTATAAATTCAAGGGATTAACGTGGTAGCTCCGCGTCATGGTGTTTGTATAGGTCCTAATTTTCTCTTTTACAGTGGCTTGGCGTGATAGTGGCGCATTACGCCAAGGATAAATATCGAGATCTTTAGTTTTCAGCTTCTATTTTTAAAATTTGTTCAGGGGTATTTGGGTCTTTTTCCATGCCCTAATTAACCTAAAACATGAAATTTAACCCCCCAACACACCAAGTAGTCATCATTATATCAATTCCTCACACAATCAAAGATACCCTTTTTAAGAACAAGAAACCCTATCTCTCAAATTCAAGGCCAATCCTTAGGAACTCACCCAGAACTCCAAGAAACTCATCATCCCAGGTATGTCAGATGTTAATCCATGGATTTATTTCTTCCATGGAGTCTAATTAACCTGTTTAATTTATAATTTTTGATCTATTCAAGTTATTTGATTTTAAATTGTGATTTTATCTATGAATCTCCATGTACTGATGATTTTCTAATATGTTACCATGAAAGTATTGTTATTGTTCAATCCTCCATGATTTTATATTATTATTTATTGAATTAAACCATGATTTAGATCTATTATATTGAACTCATGCTATTCCTATAAGTCCCATGACATTCCTATAATTATTTTAAACCCTCAACTACAAGTGTTTGATAAAATGCCTACAAGAGTGATCAATTTAAATAAAGCCTTTATGTTTTGTCCTTCAAGCTTTAGTGTCATTTTACTATTATTTTTTGAGTCCTGGGGGTATTGAATACCCAAAATTCATAGTTGTTTACCTAGTCTAGTATCAGTAAACTACAAAATAGTCTTCAAAACATACTATGAGCATTATCAGAATAGTTAGTTACCAGTCAGATGAACTCAGAACAGTCTAGTATTTCAGTGTCTTTCAGTTGGAAGTAGGATTTAGCACCGAGCGAGTGTAGGAATGGTGACTCCTCTGTCAGATAGGCAGAGTTGTTAATAGAAGTCCCTATACACCAAAACTATGTAGCCAGTGTAGGGTATGAGAAGTCACCCATCAGATTAGGGTTGACTATCTCGCAGGGTCACTCATAAGTTTATGCTTGACACCCTTAGTCCATTGGACATTATATTAGTTTAGTGGATCCACACAACAATCCTTAGCAGTCATGGTACGATATTAACACCCTTCCAACTGGGGTTACAGGTTGGAACCCGATTAGCTTAAATTGGGAAATAACGATTAGATAATACCTCCCACAGTCTCAGATATAGTCTCAATTACAGTCTCAGTTTAGTTATACAATTTAGAGTTTCTTGACCAAAGCATATAGATGTCAGTATTTTTTAGTATTTTAGATTTGAGATTTTACTTAGTCTATGTTATATGCTAGGTCATGCATCCCCAGTGTCTATAGATTTTTATGTATCTTCAGTATTTATAGACTGTCATTCATATTAAGTATTTACAGATTCTCTATATTTTTAGCATCTATAGATTCTATGTTCTCTACTCAGTACTCCATGTTTTACTTTCATATTTAGTTAATTATTAGTTCTGTTCATGAAAGCATGCATATTAGTCTACCTTATTTTGTATACCAGTACATTTAAAGTACTAATCGCATACCTTTCTTTTGTGTTATGATGTATTGTATCATAGGTGCTGATGCTTCGTTCCTGAACGGTGGTTAAACCTCACTCCTTAGGCTATCAGTAATGTAGTAGCAGTGGTGAGTCCTCATCATTCGAGGGCAGATTAGTTTACTTCATATCTCTATTTCAGTAGTTAGCAGAGTTAGTTGGGGGCCTGTCCTATCAACTCATATTCAGTCAGTTAGTTTTAGATGTTTTTCAGATATTAGAGTCAGTTATCCAATATTCAGATTTTCAGTTGACATGTTAGTTTATCAGTATTTAATCAAATTCAGTCAGTTTTCTATAAATTCATATTTCAGTATGGAATTAGTGATAAAACCTTATGGTAATATCAGATGTTTTTTGGAATGATGATATTATTATTCAGTGCTCATAACAAGTACTAGCTCATGGGTAAGTTTGTGGTCCCTCGGGACTGTAAGAACCATATGATGACTAGGGATAGTCCCGAGTTATTATAGCTTTCCACCCTCATACCGACGGTCAATTAAAGTGGATGATTTAGGTTTTAGAGAATATGATTCACTCATGTGTATGGACTTTGGAGGTCAGTGGGAGAAATATTTGGCCTTAGTGGAGTTTGCATATAATAATAGCTTTAATTCAAGTATTGAGATGGCAATTTTGGGGCAATTTATCATTGTCTATGTCAATCTCCTATTTACTAGTTTAAGACTTTAGAGGTTAGACCTCATGGTACTAACCGATTCACGAGTCTTTGGATAGGGTTCAGATGATTCATGATAGTCTTTGAGTAGCCTAGAGTTAGATAAAGAGCTATGTGGCTCACAGACTTTGTTCTTTAAAGTTTGGGATTGGTGATTGGGTCTTTCTTCATGCATCACCTGTGAAGGTCGTGATGATATTTTGGAAAAGGGGAAAGCTTATCCTGAGGTAAATTTGATTATTTGAGCTTCTTTGAATATTTGGGGAGGTTTCTTATGAGCTGGCCTTTACCTCCAAAATTTTTAGTCATCCATTGAGTATTTCATGTATCCATAGTTCAACGCTATATTTCATATGAGCCACATGCACTTTGTTGGGATTTAGTTCGATTAGATGGGAGGTTGACCTTTGTTGAGGAGTTAGTGCCCCTTTTATCCAAGGACATTAGACGGGTGCATTCTAGAGATATTCCTGTGATTATGGTCTAGTGAGACACCATCCTGTTGAGGATCTACTTCGGAGCTTGAGTCTGACATGTATTTTAGCTACCCTCAGCTTTTTACCGATTCAGGTATTTTCTTACCTTTTAGTTCGAGAATGAACTTGAGTCTTAGTGGTGGATGCTGTAATAAACTGACTTGCAAAAGATTTCACATAAAATATACAAATATTATAGGTCTCTGTGTTAACTTTCCAATTGCACAAATAACTCACGATTCAGATACTACTTGATACGGGTACGACCACGAGTATGTACACATGTGAGAATGTATTGGACCCGTCCAATAAAGCATCCAAGTGAAGTGTAGAGAAAGCCTTGGATCACATCAAAACCGACCCTAAACCTGTACTCCAAGGGCACCCTTGGTCACATTTCATTAAAGGGACCTTTTGGTAGTTTTACCTATTATTTGTAATACACTATAAATAGAATGATGTAGGGTTTTATTCATTGATGATAGGCGAATTTACGCGCCTATATCAATATATTTTGCCCATATTTTAGCCTAGTTTTGAGAACTAATTATCTATTTCATACACTTTTAGTCCTTTTTCCTATAAATGAGCTAACAAATGTGATTAGGAAAGTTTCAGGTATAAATGATGCAAAATACAGCAATTTATGGCTTACTTGACGCAAAAGAAAGCTCACGAACGAAGTGGAAAGGAGCTGGACGCCTAAAGGACTAAATCTGCTGCATGGAAAATCTGTCCCGGGCTAAAACAGCAATTCTGAAGACTTTGGGGACTTACAGACACAAAGCTGGATTTTTGCCATAATACATTAACCTAGTGCAATTAGGTTATGTGTTTCATTATTCTATTGGGATTATAATTTTGTAACCTTACCCTAGTACATTTGGGTCAAGGATTTCATTAGTATATTAGGATTTGGTTATTTATTTCATTAGCTTAGTAGGAGTAGGATAGGAGTATTATAAATACCCTATCATGTTAGAGATTTTTAAAATTAACTCTTCACTTAAGACATCTCCTTACAATAAAATCAATTTTCTTCCATCCCTCTCATCTTCCACCACAAACAATCAACTCTTAAATTCCACAACAAGAGAATCGTTACTTGCTACGGAATCACCAAAACCACACGCCAAACACCTACTATTCACACCAACCACCATGCAAAACGTGATATCCTTCGCATTCATGGGTAACTAAACCTCTTAGTTGGGGTTATGGAAGCCGAATGAGTTACTATCTATAGCTATGAGTTTGTGAGTTCAAGACACGTATATTGCTTATATCATTATTCTCTTCATCTTAAATCTACATTCTTTGCGGTTACAAACACAAGAACACGCCATTCTAACATCTAACCTGTTCGAGAGAAAGGTTATTTGTCTAGAAAAGAAGACGCATAGACTAACGCCAGTCTAACATTTAACTTGTTCGAGAGAAAGGTTATTTGTCTGGAAAAGAGATAATGTCAAGGTAGTAGGACACCTTTTCCTATTAAAAAGCTAGTGCCGTAACTGGACTAACCTCTTGGAGAATTTGTACCACTAGACACACTTTAAGCTCGAGAGAGTTAAAGTGAAATAGTCCTTGTTTAGGTCGAGAGACGCTTGGATTTACCATCGACTACAATTCTCTATAAGCAATTGCATGTCAAGACTCTACATACTCATAGCCAATAGAGACGTATACCTCAGAAGGTGGACATAACCCCAACGCCTCAATTCTCATTGTTTCACAACCAACGAAATACTCTCTTTTTACTTTACTATTTTCAGCTTTCATTACTTTGGTTACTTATTACAATCCCCCCTTCTTACGAGACTTGCACCAAAAGTCTATTAATTTTGCTTACTTGTTGACCAAGCTATTCCCTGTGGGATCGATACCCAACCCAGGTTGGGTTCTATATTTGCTAACGACCGCTTTACACTCCCACGAGAGCTGTAGATTGAGCGTTATCAAAAATTGGCGCCGTTGCCGGGGAATACGAGTGTCAATCAAGTTCGTGATAATTACTAGACCCTTTGGTCAAAGATTCTCGTACTTTTACGTTTAGTTTTTGTTTTTGTTTATTGCAGGTTTTTCTTTTAGTGCATGCCCCATACTAGAAGTTCTGGTCAACCGTTATTACCAATCAATCCGGAACCGCAACGAATTAGAAGAATGGAAGCACAAGCTGAAATCGACAGGATGGCTGCTCAACACGAGCAAGCAAGATTAGCTGCTCTTGCCGCTGCTCAAGTCCAACAACAAAACATTGATAATCCTGGACGAGCAACAAATCCTGACGATGAAGATTTAGGTGATGACGAGTTACTGAACCCTAGGCGTGATGCTGAAATTATAACACCTGCCAACAGAAGAGGTCGGCAAGCTTGGTACAGATATGATCGCCAACCTTTGCAACCAGCTTTCGACGATGATGATGATGATCTTGATGGTGCCGGAGCCACTGGAGCTATAATTCCACCACCATTAGCGCCCGGAGCCAAGTTCAACATCACAAGCACCATGATTCAGTTATTGCAACTCAAGGGATTATTTGGTGGACTAGCAGGCGATGATCCGAATATGCATCTCATCAACTTTATTTCTACATGCAAGTCTTTTGACAATCCTGGTGTTGGTCAGAATGCTATTCGATTACGTCTATTTCCATTGTCTCTGTCTGGGGAGGCAACATTATGGTTGAATGGGCTGACTCCTGATTCTATTACAAATTGGAGGCAATTGAGAGACGCTTTCCTAGAAAGATTCTTTCCGCCATCCAAGAGGGCTCAATTGAGAGATGAAATCAGCAACTTTCGTCAGCTTCCATCTGAAGCTCTTCACGAAACATGGGAGAGGTTCAAGACAAAGCTAGCGAGATGCCCAAACCATCACATGACCAATGTCCACTTGATGGAGATCTTGTATAGAGCCCTGAATTCAGTAACTAAACCAGTGGTGGACAACGCAGCTGGAGGTTCTTTTATGGACCTCACCTTTGGTCAAGCAAGCAACATGCTAGATCGTATGACGAAACAAAGTAGAGCTTGGCATACCAGGGATTCTGAGGTAGCAAGCCCCACTTTATCTATTGGCATGTCTGCAGACCAAAGAAGAAGAGAAGAAGAACGTGATCAAGATATGGCGCACATGAAAACCCAAATGGATCTTCTTACAAAGCATCTATTAGGGAAGACTGAAAAAGTGAAAGCTATTGCGTCAAAGGGAAGAGACGAATCTGATTCGGAAGAGGAGGCCAACTACTTGAACAATCAGGGGGGTTTCCGTGGGAATGCCCAAGGAAACCAAGGTCGGAACTATTATGACAAATCTGGAGGTAAAGACCAAGGTAGTTGGAAGAAAAATAACGAAAATAGTGGTTTGTACGTTCCCCCTGGTAGACGTGATGCCACCACATCTAATTCTATGGAAGACATGATGGCTAAGTTATTGAAAGGAGTGGAAGCGACGAGCGCGGGAGTTAAGGAGGTGATTGACGATTTGGCCTCCATGAAGCAATTAGTTGATTCTCATTCCACTTCTATCAAGCAAATAGAGCAGCAATTAAGCCAACTTTCAGCAGCATTCAATCAAAGAAAGGCTGGCACCTTACCGAGCGATACAGTCCAAAACCCAAGGAATGATGGGTCATGCATGGCCATCACTACGAGGAGTGGTAAGGTGCTGGAAACTTCAGTAACAGGCAAGCAAGTAGTTGACGGAACAGCAGACAAGGACGCCACACCTAGTGACGCCACTAGGGAAGACGCCGCAATATCCACTTCCAACGTCAAGGACGTGTTGCCTAGTGACGTGCAGCCTGAAAAAAATAAACGGAAGCAAGAGGAGAAGAAAGCCATGGAGAGAACACTTCCATACCCACCACCACCTTTTCCACAAAGATTGAAGAAGGTGGCCGATGACACTAAGTTCAGCAAATTTATGACCATGTTGAAGCAGCTGACTATTAATGTCCCATTGGTAGAGGCACTTGAACAAATGCCTGGGTATGCGAAGTTTATGAAAGATCTTTTGACTAAGAAGAGGGCAGCAAGCTATGAGCTAAAAGATGATGTGCATCATTGTAGTGCAATCGCTACCCGATCCATAGTTCAGAAGAAGGCCGACCCCGGAGCTTTCACTATTCCTTGCACCGTCGAATCTTTGGACTTTGCTAAAGCATTATGTGACTTAGGAGCCAGCATCAACTTGATGCCATTATCAATCTACAAGAAGTTGGGGTTAGGAGATCCTACACCAACTAATACGAAGCTTGTTATGGCGGATAGGTCGGTAAAACGACCGGTTGGTATTCTATGCGATGTCTTGGTGAAGGTATCTTCATTCATATTTCCAGCAGACTTTGTCATCTTGGATTGCGAAGCAGATTCAGAGGTTCCCATAATCTTGGGACGCCCTTTCCTTGCTACGGGAAGTGTGCTCATAGATTTGAGAGCTAATGAGCTTTCATTCCGAATAAATGATGAAGTGGTGCGCTTTGATGTTTGCAAATCAATGAAGCAACCCAAAGATCTAAGTGTATTTTCTGTGGCTGATGTTGTCGTTGATGACGAGGATGAGTTACTTGCCGAAGAGCAAATTCTTGATGATCCTTTGGAGGTTTTGCTCATGGAAGAAGATGATGATGATGCTGAAATTTCTGAAGATAATATTTGTGCTCTATCAGGATTATGAGCATATCGCTATACTCCTAAGAAGCTGGATCTTGATCTCAGGAATCGACCCACACCACCAGCTAAGCCATCTATTGAAGAACCACCCACATTAGAATTAAAGGAGCTGCCAAGTCATTTGAAGTACGCATTCTTAGGAAGCGGAAACACTCTTCCAGTCATAGTGGCAGCAGATTTAGGTGAGCAACAAGTTGCAGCTCTTATTGCAATTTTACGCAAGTATATTAGAGCTATTGGATGGACCATTGCGGATATCCTTGGTATTCCACCTAGGATTTGCACTCATAAAATTCAGCTCCAAGAAAAGTGCACACCCACCATCGAACACCAAAGACGTCTAAACCCACCAATGCAAGAGGTGGTGAAGAAGGAGATTATCAAGTGGTTAGACGCAGGAGTTGTGTATCCTATTTCTGATAGTACATGGGTAAGCCCAGTACAATGTGTTCCCAAGAAAGGAGGCATGACGGTGGTTGCTAATGCAAAGAATGAGCTTATTCCACTCAGGCCCGTTACTGGATGGAGAGTATGTATAGACTACCGCAAGCTGAATTCCTGGACTCTCAAGGATCATTTCCCCATGCCATTTATGGACCAAATGCTAGATCGATTAGCGGGGAAAGGATGGTTTTGCTTTCTTGATGGTTATTCAGGTTACAATCAGATTTGTATTGCCCCCGAAGACCAAGAGAAGACAACGTTTACATGCCCATATGGTACCTTTGCCTTCAAACGCATGCCATTCGGGTTATGTAACGCACCAGCCACCTTTCAACATTGTATGATGTCTATTTTCTCTGATATGGTAGAAGACACTTTGGAGGTATTTATGGACGATTTTTCAGTTGTTGGTGAGTCCTTTGACGCATGTTTGGTGAACTTGAGCATGGCATTACAAAGATGTGTAGAGTTCAACCTTGTGCTGAATTGGGAGAAGTGCCACTTCATGGTAAAAGAAGGAATTGTTCTTGGGCACAAGATCTCCGAAAGAGGAATAGAGGTTGATCGCGCCAAAATAGAGGTAATTGAGAAGCTACCACCTCCAATTTCGGTGAAAGGAGTTTGTAGTTTTCTTGGCCATGCTGGGTTTTATCGTAGATTCATCAAAGACTTCTCCAAAATTTCAAGTCCATTGTGCAAACTACTGGAGAAAGATGCGAAGTTTGACTTTAATGATGATTGCTTGAAGGCATTCGAATGCCTTAAAGAAAAACTCATTGAAGCCCCTATCATGGTAGCACCAGATTGGACGCTCCCGTTTGAAATTATGTGTGATGCTAGTGGTGTAGCCGTTGGCGCTGTTCTTGGACAGAGAAAGGAGAAATTATTTCATCCTATCTACTATGCGAGTAAGGTCCTCAATGAAGCCCAAAAGAACTACACTGTCACTGAACAAGAGCTCTTAGCGGTTGTGTATGCGTTTGAGAAGTTTCGTGCCTATCTATTGGGTACTAAAGTGATCGTTCATACAGACCATGCAGCTCTTAGATATCTAATGACAAAGAAGGATGCAAAACCAAGGCTGATTAGATGGGTATTGCTGCTGCAAGAGTTTGATTTCGAAGTCAAAGATAGAAGAGGTTGCGAGAACCAAGTGGCTGATCACCTATCTCGACTTGAGAATGAGTATGTGGCGCAACCAGAAAATCAGATTGACGATGCATTCCCTGACGAGGAGATACTAGCGACAACAATGGAGAACTTACCATGGTATGCCGACTTTGCAAATTTCGTGGTGAGTAATGTGTTACCTTCCAATTTATCTTACCACCAGAGGAGGAAGTTTATGCATGACGTTCAGCACTACTATTGGGATGAGCCTTATTTGTTTCGAAGATGCGCGGATGGCATCATTCGACGATGTATATCCCATGAAGAAGTGCCTACTATATTGGAAGCATGCCACACTTCGCAAGTTGGAGGACATCATGCGGGTAATCGAACAGCAAGAAAAGTCTTGCAAAGTGGTTATTATTGGCCTACAATATTCAGAGATGCACATGACTATGTAAGAAGGTGTGACCAATGCCAACGTCAAGGTGCTATTTCAAAACACCATGAAATGCCCATGTCCAAAATTATGGAGGTAGAACTCTTTGATGTGTGGGGTATTGATTTCATGGGACCATTCGTGAATTCGTTTGGAATGAAGTACATCTTGGTTGCTGTGGATTATGTGTCGAAATGGGTTGAAGCTGTAGCATTGGCCGATAACGAAGGAAAGCGTGTTGTAGCGTTTTTAAAGAAGAATATCTTCTCTCGCTTTGGGGTACCTCGTACTATCATAAGTGATGGAGGATCTCACTTCTGCAACAAGCTATTCAAATCTGTATTGGCCAAGTATGGAGTCAAGCAACACAAGGTAGCTACGCCTTATCATCCCCAAACTAGTGGACAAGTAGAGGTTTCCAATCGTGAGATCAAGCAAATCCTTGCCAAGACAGTCAATGCGAATCGGAAGGATTGGTCTCGAAAGCTAGATGATGCACTATGGGCGTACAGGACTGCATTCAAAACACCCATTGGCATGTCACCTTATCAGCTAGTTTATGGGAAGGCTTGTCATCTACCCATCGAGCTTGAGTACAAGGCATTGTGGGCATTGAAGCACTTGAATCTGAATTGGGATGATGTGAAGAACCTGAGGTTGGAGCAGCTGAACGAACTAGATGAATTCCGTCTCCATGCATATGAAAGATCAGATTTATACAAGGAGCGGATGAAGAAGTATCATGATCAGCGGATTATTCGATGAAACTTCCAAAAAGGTGACATGGTACTACTCTTTAACTCCAGATTCAAGCTCTTCCCAGGTAAGTTAAAATCAAAGTGGTCTGGTCCATTTAAAGTCACCCAAGTCTACTCGTCTGGAGTAGTCGAATTGGAAAACAATGAGGGTGTTATCTTCAAAGTGAATGGCCAACGTGTCAAGCCATATATCGGTCCTCTTGACTCGATGAATGACATGGCCATCACTTATCTCGACGAAGTCTAAGTACTCGAGGTAACTACGTCGAGCCACGACAATAAATAAGGCGCTAGATGGGAGGCAACCCTTCGTTTTATTATTTTATCGTTTTATTGTTTTATCGTTTTAGTATTTTTTCTTTTTGATAAATGAAAATCCAAAAATAAGAGTCGTGCCATGACCAAAACTAAGGCGCTTGGTGGGAGGCAACCCATCGTACTAATCGTTTTCATTTGTTTTGAGCAAATATAGGTGCAAGAAGTATGCAACGAGGAGATTGATTTCACTTGACGATTTGGTCGCATTGTATGGTAAAGTCGGTAAGTTAGGAATGGTGATGCATAAGGCTATGAATTGAGCCTTTCTCACGTCATAATAGGCTTCGAGGAAGGCTAGGCCTTGGTAAAAATAGGCCACGAACGATGCACAACCTATTCTATAGCCTAAGGACTCGGAATCTAGTGTGCTATACACAATGCGCCGCCTATTCCTAGGTGTGCTTTTGACTATGCGCCGCCTATGCTATGGCATTTGAGATACTGAGACCAAATGCTATAGGATATGCGCCGCATATGTCTAGATATGCCATAGGATATGCGGCGCATATGTCCCATTATGCCATGGACAATGCGCCGCACATGTAAGTGATATGCTGAGGGATATGCGCCGCATATGTGGTGATTTTGTCCCCAAATCCGATTGTAAATGGGTCATAACCCGACCCATACTCCTCCTATATAAAGGGGACTTGTTTTTTTTTATCACAAACACATTAGAATCAACCCTAAAGGCGCCGCATATCATCTCAAATCCTCTCAAATTTTTCTTCCTTTGTTCTTCCAATCCACAACAAACTTCTCCACACTCTTCAAGCAAGTAAGTGCTCTATTATTCTTCATCTATTTATCGTAAGTACTACGTTGCTATGCTTATTATAAAATGCTAAATCATAAGAAATTGGTGGTGATGTTCATGTGTGTGGATAATTGTTGCAAAATCGTGTGATTGAATATATACGTATGAAATTCTTGACTTGTTTCCGACTTGAATTTTGTTTCAATGGCATTGTTATGATACTTGCTGAACATATGTGGCTATGAATATTGCTTGAGAGTGTTGTTTGGATGCTTGCATGATTAACCATCCCGGCCATCGGGATAAGGTTATAGTGACTATCGACGTAGGAGGTAGTGTTTGTTGTACGAATAGCAATTCCATGCGGTAACTCCTATATTGTAGTGTCGCTATATGCACCATGAAAGACGTCCAAGTGGCTGCTCATAAGAGATGTAATGCTGATTTTCTTGTCGGAATACAATCCTAAAACGTATGTCGACGAAGTCTGAGTACTCGACCACTTTCACTTCACTGATTTGTGCTAACAAGATTAAGTGTGGGGTGGTACCCCTAGTGCTTGCATGTAGATTGTATAAAGTGCGATTGTGCTGCAACTAACATTATTTTTAGTCTCAGGTACAATGGCACCGAAAGCAAGGCAAGGCAAGGAGAAGGCTACCACAACCCGAAAGGATAAAAAGAGAAGCCGAAAAGACCAAGGAGAATCATCTTCAGCACACCTACCACGCAGAATGTTCGGAATCAAATGGGTTCTTGAGGAAGACGCCAAGGCATGGTACAGCAGCAACAAAGAAAAGAAATATGTGCACGTCGACTTAATCAACAAGGAGACCTTAGCAAAGAAGGAGCCGCAAATGTTGGCTAAGATAATGGCTCTGAAGCTGGATTTCATCTTCCGTGACATGGGAGAATGCAATCTTGACTTGACAAGAGAGTTTTATGCCAACTGGTCGCCAAACACAACAGGCAACGAAGTCAAAATTCGGGGCCAAGTGTTACAGCTTACAGCGGATTGGATCAACTCGTTTCTAGGCCTACCTTCGGTCGACACTGCACCATACAAAGAGCTGTACAGCAGGCCTCCTTACAGAGCAATAAGACACACGCTTTGTGGAAGCAGATCAATGGCAAGATGGGGCAGACATAAGGAAACAGGCCGTCACAACACATTCCCCTATGCTCCACTAAATAGGGAAGCAAGAATCTGGATGCGCATTGTCAACTCATGCCTTATTCCTGGGACGCAATACACAAAGATATCGAGAGATAGAGTGTGTTTGGTTTATGCGTTGATGACGAATGTCCCTATCAACTTTGGGGCAATCATTCGATCTACCATGAGAAAAGCCAGACTCCACAGCAGGTCCCATTTCACATTCGGCAATTTGTTGACAGCAATGTTGCGGAAGGAGGATATAGAAGAGGAACCAGCTGACCACAAACTCCCACATACCCCAAAGAAGGTTGACCTCACCAAGGTCAAAGATGCTGAAACAACGCATGGAGTCAACCTTACCACTGCGGAGAGACACGCTCGTGACGAGAGTTTCTTCCGTCATCTCTATGGCATGACACGATTCACTATGATGAGTGGTGGACGTATTCCAACTGCTGAAGAGCTCCAACAGCTGGACCACGACTACCCAATGAACAGACATGCCCGGGAGATGTGTGGAGTGGGAGTATATTTCGAGGAACCTCTTGATGATGACGTGCCAACTGATGATGATAGACGCTTGCCTGATTTTGATGCTGAGGAGAACTCTGACGATGACTCTTACGATGATTCGGACGAAGGGGGTATGACCCCCGACATTGAGGAAGAGTCCGACTAATCAGGTTTTTCGACTTTATTTTCCACTGAGGGCAGTGTCTAGTCTAAGTGTGGGGTGTCGGCAGAATCTGCATGCTATGTTTGTATGTTTGCTTGTTTATTTTGTTTTGAGTCCAAATTTTTTTTGTGATTTTTTTTTCGTGTGACGTTTTTTTAGGAGTAAAATTTCTCTAGCTACGCATGAAATTATTTGGATAGGCAGCATGAGATTAGAACAAGAGTATGTGCTACAATTGTGACTATTGAGACATTTAGGCTCTAGTTGTGACTCATTATGTGATAGTGTGTGATTCAATTCCTTCACTTGTTGGGTCAAGAGTCTATATTACTTCCAATCAAGTCGACCATGTGCCTTGTGTGTGTGAGATAATAGTATATTCTATGTTTGTGGCTGATGCTAGAACTTGCCTCATATGTATGCAAAGCGAAAATAAGGAATGTAAGTTTAGGATATGATTTAGGCATTTCTTTGGCAACCTATACATGTTTACCTTCAGTTTTTCCTACCCATGTAAATCATCCTAGTTAAACCCTTTTGAGCCTTTAGCCTATTTCTTTGACAACCTTGTATGTAAGCCTAATCCATTCTTTTCAAGACCGTAATTTGATCCAAATTTCTAAGTGCTTTAAAGTGAATAAGTCATGTGACAACATAAGAGGAAATTGGGTGAGTATGATGCTTTAAATTGTAAAGGTTCTTGAAGGTGTTATGAAAAAGAAAAAAATGCTATCATAGGAGGTACGTTGTGAAAAGAAAAAGGAAAAGAAAGCTGAAAAGTGAGTTGTGCTTAAAATTGAAAAACAAAAGATGAGAACAAGGGTTGAAGAATAAAATAAAGAAAGGTTGAAAGAAAAAAGTGTCATAGATACAAAGTGATGTATTAAAGTGCTTAGGAACCTAGTCACTATTCTTGGCCAAAATAGTCCTACCCGTCCCTTAGCCTACATTACAACCATCTAAAGACCTACTTGATCCTAATCTTAACATTCCGACATTTAGTAGAGTACTACATTAAAGGCAAGCTTATGGTCACTAGTTGCTACATATGAATTCTTTGTGAGAGTGAGTGCAAGGATATTTTGATACCCATGTTTGAAAATATGCTATACTTGTGAGTGATTATGGGTACTATATTGTGAGACACACATGGTTGATGAGCTTTGGATAGTTGTATATGATTCTATGTACCTTAACATTTGCATGCGAGTTGATCACCATCACGAGTCTATGCTTGAGGTTAAATTGTTTCTACTTATAATCGGAAAGCTACTCTTCGTTGATAATTGTTGTGCTTGTCTTGAAGAATGTTTTGTGTTGTTTCTGTAAAAACCTTAAGTCAATGCTTAGAAGGACATGATATGTTGTTCGAGGACGAACAAAGCTCTAAGTGTGGGGTGTTGATGATAGGCGAATTTACGCGCCTATATCAATATATTTTGCCCATATTTTAGCCTAGTTTTGAGAACTAATTATCTATTTCATACACTTTTAGTCCTTTTTCCTATAAATGAGCTAAGAAATGTGATTAGGAAAGTTTCAGGTATAAATGATGCAAAATACAGCAATTTATGGCTTACTTGACGCAAAAGAAAGCTCACGAACGAAGTGGAAAGGAGCTGGACGCCTAAAGGACTAAATCTGCTGCATGGAAAATCTGTCCCGGGCTAAAACAGCAATTCTAAAGACTTTGGGGACTTACAGACACAAAGCTGGATTTTTGCCATAATACATTAACCTAGTGCAATTAGGTTATGTGTTTCATTATTCTATTGGGATTATAATTTTGTAACCTTACCCTAGTACATTTGGGTCAAGGATTTCATTAGTATATTAGGATTTGGTTATTTATTTCATTAGCTTAGTAGGAGTAGGATAGGAGTATTATAAATACCCTATCATGTTAGAGATTTTTAAAATTAACTCTTCACTTAAGACATCTCCTTACAATAAAATCAATTTTCTTCCATCCCTCTCATCTTCCACCACAAACATTCAACTCTTAAATTCCACAACAAGAGAATCGTTACTTGCTACGGAATCACCAAAACCACACGCCAAACACCTACTATTCATGCCAACCACCATGCAAAACGTGATATCCTTCGCATTCATGGGTAACTAAACCTCTTAGTTGGGGTTATGGAAGCCGAATGAGTTACTATCTATAGCTATGAGTTTGTGAGTTCAAGACACGTATATTGCTTATATCATTATTCTCTTCATCTTAAATCTACATTCTTTGCGGTTACAAACACAAGAACACGCCATTCTAACATCTAACCTGTTCGAGAGAAAGGTTATTTGTCTAGAAAAGAAGACGCATAGACTAACGCCAGTCTAACATTTAACTTGTTCGAGAGAAAGGTTATTTGTCTGGAAAAGAGATAATGTCAAGTTAGTAGGACACCCTTTCCTATTAAAAAGCTAGTGCCGTAACTGGACTAACCTCTTGGAGAATTTGTACCACTAGACACACTTTAAGCTCGAGAGAGTTAAAGTGAAATAGTCCTTGTTTAGGTCGAGAGACGCTTGGATTTACCATCGACTACAATTCTCTATAACCAATTGCATGTCAAGACTCTACACACTCATAGCCAATAGAGACGTATACCTCAGAAGGTGGACATAACCCCAACGCCTCAATTCTCATTGTTTCACAACCTACGAAATACTCTCTTTTTACTTTACTATTTTCAGCTTTCATTACTTTGGTTACTTATTACAATCCCCCCTTCTTACGAGACTTGCACCAAAAGTCTATTAATTTTGCTTACTTGTTGACCAAGCTATTCCCTGTGGGATCGATACCCAACCCAGGTTGGGTTCTATATTTGCTAACGACCGCTTTACACTCCCACGAGAGCTGTAGATTGAGCGTTATCATTCATTATTTTTGATGAATATTGAAATTTGTAGACACTTAGACATTTCTATCTTGTGAGAAAAGCCCCTATGGAGAAACATTGTAACTAGGGATTTCAACTTGAGTGTGGAATCACTCGTGTTGGATTCAAGCTTGGAAACGTTGGATACTTGGGAGATCGAGGTCCCTCTTGTTCCACGTAAGATATAGGTGAATTTTAGTGTGTACTGTTAAGGGTCCAAGAGTGGAATATGCTCTTTGGTTCATAAGATTATGCCTTCATGTAGTCTATCTTTCTATCCCTTTGTTTAGTGTAATCTTTTGTTGTTGTTTCTTGTGTTGTTGAAACTTTTGGTTATTATTATTTTAATACTCTTTCTCTTCACGTGTTGATGATTTTTGGGTGTTATATACATCATTGAATATTTTATTCTTCTTGTTGGTAGCGAATCCGAGAGTGGTCTCCAAAAAGGTCCTCAGATCCTTAAGATTAGTGGATTAATTTGGAGTGTGTTTCATGTTCTCCTTGTTTGTCTTGTATCATTTTGTATCAAAGCCATCTTTTATTTTGTTCTAACAAGATCAATCTTGGGCTTGAGAGTTGAAAATTCAAAAAAAAAGAAGTTGAAAACTAAAAATTCCAGAAAAAAGAGCAATCTGTCCATTTTGTGTTCTTGGCCGAAAGTTGTGTTTTTGTTATGTCTTGGAAAATATTTTTACTTGTCTTTGTTGTATCTAAGTGTTAGTTTTTTTTCATCACTAACATATTGATTTTATATCTTGAGTTGAGCTTGAATTGTTGAGATTGTTATTGTGACAAGATAATGGTCGTGTATTAATGTTGTTGTTCTTGGCCATGTGGTGACCTTTCTTGTGGACTTGGGATGGACGTTGTTGGTGTTGTTATTGTTCTTGAAAATTTGTTGTATTCTTGTTGTTCTTGACAATCTTCACCCCTTTTAAGACCAAAACACCACACTAAAGGACTTGGTCGTTTGTTAGAAGTTTGTAGTTAACCTTGTTGTTGTTCTTGGGAGATTGTTGTTGATTTTCTTGGTGATTGTTGAAGTATTCTTGATGTTCTTCCAAACCTTCATACCTTGTTAAAATAAATTAAAAGTTAGATAAAAAGAGGTGAAGGAAAAAGTATGAGAACTTTGTTAGTCTTAAAAGACTTACCATCACTCACCAACAAGTCAAGCATATCTCAACCACTTTCCCATAAAACAAGGATCTATGTTTTAAGGAGGAGTACAAGTCTAGTCCAACACTTTGAGTCTTGAAATTTTAATTCAAAAAAAAGAAGCTCCAAAGACTAATTTGAGTTTCCCTCCATTGAACAAGTTCCACCAAAGTCCAAATTAAAAAATTGACCAAGACTATAAATTGGACAACAAAAGTTGTGTGCAACCGAGACCAATACGTGGCTGCCACATCATCATATTTTACTGTTCACACAACATATTTAAGCTCAAATTTTAGATTTCTTAGTTTTCATTTGTTCTTTCTTAGTTTCAATTTCGTTGGTTCCAATACTATTGGCAAACAAGTACTTATCTACTAGATTGTTAGTTTTCTTAGTTTTCATTCGTTCGTTCGTATTACGCGTTTGTTGTGTGCTTTTCTCTTTTGTGAATTCGTTGTATCTTGTTTGTTCAAGTCCACAACAAATTTTTCTTGAATCGTCTCAAACGAAATTCTATTTCGTGTAAGAGTAGACTTAACCCTCAATCACTCGCGAAGTACAAGCCAGCTTTCAACACTTATGAAACCAAGTATGAGACGATCAAGTATGCGAGAGTATGGTGAGATTGTTTCAAAATAACTTTTGTTTTTTTGTAGGTGTGTTCTTTTTTTTTTGGGTACAAATACAAGGGAACCTGCGGCTTCTACCTCCCAACCCATGGACAATAATGCCCCCAATGTCATTTTGGCCTACCTTGACACTATGTCCCGAAACCTAGCTATGGAAAATGAAAGGTTGGATCGTATGGTAGGTCAAAGGGAGAAAGTGTGCTGCATGAACACACGTCAAGAGCAAGACCGTAGCTCATGTGAGCTAAGAGGTAAAAACACTATTCCCTACAGTTCTATGAACTTATAATGTTGTGTTGTGGCTAGCAGTGGCCAATTAGATATAGTTATGGATTTACCTAGATTAGAGGTTTTTGAATCTCCCTATGGTGATATTCTTATTGATGTTAGGTTACGTGAGGACCAAACTCTTGTTGTAAGTACGGAAGCACTAGTTGATCCTTTAGATGACAAAATTAATTCTTCTTGTAAGAATGATTTATGTCCATCTAGTGCTAGCCCTTATAACTTGAAAAAGGTTCTATTACCAATTGATAAAAGTAATCACATACTAGTTGACGCTTGTGCGAACCAAGGTGAGTCTACGTTGGTATGTGAGTTGCCAACAACTAGTGAGGATGTGAATGAAGATCAACTTACTCATGAATGTATTCCACTAGTTGATCATATGTGTGGCGTGTCTAAAAATTCTCAAGTTAGTGATGGTGATTATAGAGTTGATCTTGATGGTGCACATGACTCTTTGAACATCTTATGTGGTAAAATCCTTACTAGTAGTTTTGTTCATAGAGATCATGTGTACGGAAATATTGTAAATGATGGCATATGTATTTTTGAGGTAGGACTTCTAGGTTGTGTCTCTCTATTCTTGAATGTTAGTCTTCTCTTAAAGGTATATTCCATACATGGCTGTGTGAGTGACAAACTAAGGGAAGGAAGGGCTAACCTCAGCTTAGACCCTTGGCTACTTCTCCTATTTGACGCCGGCACCCTCCCAAAATATGGGAATTTCTACCCTTCCCACTTGATGCTTGGTCAAGACGATAAATAATATTTGATTCTGGGTGCTAATGAAGGAAGGAAAGGTTCTTCCTTATCTCTTTTTGTCGATGATGACCTCTTTCTTTGTGTCATTTATGCTAAGGTTTTCATGTTCAACACAAAGGACCCATGGGTATACTCCAAGTTTGTCTCACCTTGGCATGGCATGTGATGTGTGTATTTTGCTAATCCTAACCATCATGTCATGAGGATGTTTTGCTTGTTTGTCCTTCTTTGATTTTGCAAGGAGCGGATTCGAGGTGGAATCCTTTTTTAAGAAGGGGAGGATGATATGGGTACGACCATGAGGATGCACGTATGTGAGAATGCGTTGGACCCGTCCAATAAAGCGTCCAAGTAAATTGTGGAGAAGGCCTTGGATCACACCAAAACAGACCCTAAACTTGTACTCCACGGGCGCCCTTGGTCACATTTCATTAACGGGTCTTTTTGGTAATTTTACCTATTATTTGTAATACACTATAAATAGAATGATGTAGGGTTTTAGTCATTAATTTTGATGAATATTGTAAGTTGTAGACACTTAGACATTTCTCTCTTGTGAGAAAGGACCCTATGGCCAAACATTGTAACTAGGGATTTCAACTTGAGTGTGGAATCACTCGTGTTGGATTCAAGCTTGGAAATGTTGGATGCTTGGGAGATCAAGGTCTCTCTTGTGCCACGTAAGGTATAGGTGAATTTTAGTGTGTAGTGTTAAAGGTCCAAGAGTGGAATATGCTCTTGGGTTCTTATGATTATGCCTTCATGTAGTCTATCTTTCTATCCTTTTGTTTAGTGTAATCTTTTGTTGTTGTTTCTTTGTTGTTGAAACCATTGGTTATTTTTATTGTAATCCTCTTGGTCTTCAAGTGTTGATGCTGTTTTGGGTGTTATATACATCATTGAATCTTGTATTCTTCTTGTAGGTAGAGAATCCGAGAATGGTCTCCAAAAAGGTCCTTGGATCCTTAAGATTAGTGGACTGATTTGGAGTGTGTTTCGTGTTCTCCTTGTTTGTCTTGTATCACTTCTAGACCAAGAGGTGAATTTTTTGGTAAGAGTGAACTAGCGCTATTTAAATCCAAACTGTAACCGATAAGCCAATCAAAAAATTGATTTATTGGCTTATTGATTTTGGATTATCATATTAATGGTTAAAAAATAATTTAAAATTTCATAGTTAATGGCTTAACGGTGCAGGGGAGGATTACTCAATTTTTTTATTGGATAAACCATCAACGTGTTAAGAATTATTATACTTATATTTTTCAACTAGGTATAGAAAATACACATTAGTAATCCTAACGCCCTATTTAATATTCTACCGCTCATTAAAATTGATGAAATCAAAACACTGCTCCTTAAATGGATCATACAAAATCAAGTCTTCTTGCTCTAGATTTTGGACTTGTGATTATGAGAAAAGAGTTTCATGTTTGATTAGCTAGCTCACACGCACATATTTATATGTTGCATTTCTTATTTCTTGTACACAAAAATTTATATTTCAATTACATTTTAGTGAATATTTGTTAAATAAATACTTCTGTGTGTTCACATTGAAAGTTTAATCTTTCATGATTTCTAACTATGACTAACTACAAAATTATAAGCATAAGTAAGTCAGAAAAATGGTTATGTCTGATGAAAATTAATGTATTGATGAATGAAACTATGAAAGTGAAAAAATGGAGCATGAAATGGTTCAGCCAATAAACCACCTGATAACCATCCGATAATTACTAATTGGATACTAAACCAACCGATATCATATTGGTTGGCTAGTGCATTAGTATATTTAAAAGCCGATATCTAATAAGTCAAACTGTTAAGCATATTTATCTATCCAATTCATTCAACAAGCAAACGAAACACTGATGGCATCATGTGAGGCTTGTATATCATATTAATGAATTTGTTCTAGCCAGTACGCTTGCCATTTTGCTCTAATTTCTTGGTATGTTACGGCACTTGAAATTTGGTTTCCATGGAATCAAGTGTCTTATAATTTGGATGATCCGAACTCAAGATATGAATTGTTTGATGAGAATGTGCAAAGCTGTGTAGCAAACATGTCAAATTTAAACTCAAACTTTAGAAAATTGATTTTGGTCGATCAAAAGGAATTTGACTATGCTTGTTTTTCAAAAAATATATTCTGGGCTTTCGAGTTCTAATTTGTGAAGAAATAAATTTTGGACCTAACTTAACCACAAAAGTTAAGGGAGGAGTTCATCAATGGCTCTTGTAGGGATTGGGCTTGTTATTTTATCCCAATCAGAAAAGCCTTACCAAAATCACCTTCATTTATTTAATGAAAGTTCTTTGGATAAAATTGTCCTCCAAACCTATAAAAGGCTCATTCATACAAACAATCTTAAAATTTTAATCTTCACCGAGAGCAATAACAAATTGAAGAGGGCTTAGTATTATTATATCATCATCTTTCACTTGATAAACAAATGGAGTAAAAAAACTAATTTTAGTTCATTTATGTAGCTACAAAACCTACTTATTTTATTCATGTTATAATTCCTTTAACTAAAATTAACCATAAGATCTAAGAACCAAAAAGTGTCATGACCCATTTCATCATTATAACATTGCATTTGGTATAAGTATTCCAATAAATCTTGCCTTAGGATGAAAGTTAGGAAAATCATACTAGGGAGAATTCATGCAAAATATGAGTGTCATATGGTGTGGAGACATTTCGTGTATTATGGTGATTGATATAATGATTTTATAAGTTCGGTGTGATAGATAAGTGTTTAGTAATCCATAGAAACTTATGGAATGAAAATCGTATGTATATAACTCTAATTAGAGAATCTACAATTCGTGTTGTCAAAAAGCAAAATCTGCATTGTAAAAAGGGGAAAACATAAAATTATCATGAGCGATTAGTTAGGCTTCGGTGTAGTGGCCTGGCCTCGCTACGACGAATCACTGTAGCGGTGAGGGAGATCACTGGACCAATCCACAACTTTAGCAGAGAACTGCTATAGATACAACTATAGTGGGTGGGGTACTGCTAGCGGACGCTGGGTAGAATAACTGTCCGACTTTCGACTTTTGATGTTATTTTCTTCAAAACTCATCATAAGATTGTGTGGGGTGATTTTATTCAAGTTTGGGTATTTTATTGTTGAGGTAAGATTGTTCCACCAAGCTTTCATAGATAAAAACCTTTAATCTTTAAAATCATAAGAATCACGATGTTAGGAAAAGTTTATGGGCTTAGCTCTAAAAATGATGGAGAGAAGAGAATTACACTTGAGTAGGCTTAAAACCAGTTAGATGATTTTAGGTTGCTAGACTTGATTTCGTAACATAGATTTCTTCTTCTATAATGTAAGTTATGGGCAAATTTCGTGGCTAATGGGTGAAAACTCTCAAATTGGGTGTTTAAGCTATGAACTAGGTTAAAATCTATGACTTTTAATTCTTGATGCTTGCAATGGAGAATATGTTATTAATTTCTCATTTACTTTTTTAGATCAAGAACAATTAGAAAAGGCAAGAAAAAGGAAAGCTTTGCTAAATTAGAGAATTTCGGGCTTGCATTTGAGGTAGGTTATGATTTAAATGTAGCTGCATACTTAATTTGATTTTTTTGCCCATACATAAGTTGGATAATTGTAATCTGGCTTTCGAGCATATCTGCGATTCGTGAATTGATTTGGTAATTTATTTTATTGTTATAAGTGATAAACCTTGAATATAGACTATGTGTCTAGACTAATCTGCTATGGCATACTTGGTGCACTTCGTCATATTATTATTGATATTGGTTGAGATATTTATATATTATGATATTTAGAGGATCGAGTACCACACCGTTATGTATTTCTTATAACATGATTTAGCGGGTTGAGTACCACGTTGGTACGGTACATGATTTGAGCTCATTCACTCTAGAACTTTGGTCATGTAAGATCCTTTGGTATGTGTGTGTACTTTCATGATTGATTTGATGGTCATAATGCATTATTTCATATCGGCCCTTCATTGATTTTTATGTTTGATTGGTATGAGTGTTGTGTTAACTAGAAGTAGCTTAAGCCTACTTGTGAAATGACTAGATAAACGTAACTGAATATTTTACACTTGAGATCATTAGAAGGTCTTAGGATTTCCCCTTTTTATGATTTAACTTAGCTTTATATAATAGTATGTTTATGAAAATAGACTACTAATTATATTATTGTATTTTATGGATTACAGTAAGATGTTAGTTTTGGTTGGTAGTAAATTGTGGTGTAATGGATTTTATGTCTTTATTGCTAATTGCTTTTGCTTGATTTATGTTTATGTATGATTTTTAAGTTAAGTTAGTTGATGATGCCTACCAGTATATAATGTTTGTACTGATACTTCCTGTACTCTTCTTTTGTTGATTGCCCATAGTATTTCAACAACTAAGATGAGACCTCATATTTAGTTAGTGGCCAATAGCTTATCGAACCATCAGTGAGAACCTATCTTCAGGCAACCATTGGATCTTTTTATTGCTTATGTACACTTATTAAGACAATAACATTCCTTTTACTAGTTGTTGTTGAGATATTTATTTAGACTTTGATTTATGATTTCTTAAATATTCTTGTATGGTGACTTTCAAATCTTGGTTTTTGTAATAGATAGTTATTGATTTATGCACTTATTTGTTGATTAGTTTTTGGATTCTATTTATATTAAGTTGGTGTTATTTGTCATTGCTTAAATATGACTAAATGAATAGGCCGATAACAGGATTAAATGATTCTCCTGAGGGATAGTATGGGTGCCACTCATGATCATTTGAGTCATCACAAATGTGGTATCAGAGCCCTAGATTCATTGATCTTATCGTACAAAAAAGTGTCTAGTGGAATCTTTTATACTAGTATGGATATGTCTGTACTTTTCTTCTAGAGGTTATAGGACTTAAGGAAATTTCACTCTTCTTTCTTTCATGTTAGTACCCGATTTCAGTTGTTATCTGATGATCCAAATTGATGTCTGACTATTTTCTCTCTTTTCTTAAAAATGGCGAATACAAATATAAATAGAGAAGGAGCAGCAACATCCGACCCATATATTGGGCCACGGTTCATGGAATAGTAACAGCAAGAGATAGAGAGAGAGGGAAAGGTAGAGGGGTGGCACCTTCCAAGAGCCCATGCTGTCGGAGGCTTAGCTAGACAGAGATCACTGTCTCCCCCTCCCCTTACATGAGGATACTTCAAATATGGTTTTAAATGAGAAGGTAATATTAGAATATGGGGAGATACCGAATCAAGGAGATGATATTCCCGTGAAAGGAGGTTTATCATAAGATTCGATGTCCTTAGAGTTGACTCTGCAGGCACTATTCCTGTTTATGACCTTATAGCTTATGTTTTGTTTGATTTGGGTTCCATATTATCTTTTGTTTCTATAAAGTTTGTGATGTTTTTTACGAGTTCACACAACAACAAGGATCTGATCCAATACCTTATATTTGTAGGTGGAAAAACAAATAATACAAGAACTCAAAGTAATAGCCATAAAGTAAATTAAAAAAAATGTTTACGTGAAAACCTCCTTACTCAAGGGAGTAAAATCACGACTTACCCTAGTAGAATTTCACCAACAACTTCACTAATCATCAAGAAACAAATTCTTAACAATAATATTATTGATAAAATTGTACTAGGGTAAGAAACAAATCCCTATCTCTTTTTGAGTAACTCTACTATAACATTCTTTAACAATTACTCTACTGTGAAAACTCCATTAGCTAACTCTAGCTAAATATTGTCCTGTAATTAATCTCTTAATCCCTAACCCCTTTATTGTAACTTTACCCCAACAGTTCTTCGCAATAACTCTAATGTGAATATCTCAATAGCTAACTCTATCTAATCACCAGATCAAAACACAAATAGAGAAATAACTACCCATACAACACCTCAGGATGAGGAGTGGGTTTACACTTTTAGGCATAAAATACAAATACTTAATTAACCTAGAAACTAATACATTTTTCACTATGAGAAATGTAATTTTTAGGTTGTAGAAGCATTGTCTTCAATGGTGAGAACAAGAAGTTTTTTCAGGAAGAAGACCCTTTTTTAGAATATGCAAAAACTAGGTTTCTTTCCACATAATGATGTGTATATATAAGGATGAGCATAAGAGAGAAAAGATTTTATTGGATGGAAAAAAAAACCATTGCACTGCACTACTATGCTTACTAGAATGTCTATACTGATCCAACTTAAACAAATAGAAAAAATAGCTATCTATATGATCAGTGTTGTACAGATTAGCTACCAATTTCCTTCATCACTTTTGTCAATTATCAAAACAATACAAAACATGAGGCACCAAATCCAACAATTTCTTTCTTTTAGATGATGACAGACTTGACTAGTAGATTCACATTTCCCTATACTTCTAGACTAGTTCACCCCATACTATGCCCTTTTATTATTAGTTCCCTCTCACACCAAGCTACAACATATCAGTTCTCCTTCTTTCCTAACTAAACCAAAATCACAACTTTGCCTTCCTCTTTTTGGCTTTAAAAATTTCAAGATGTAAAATAGGGTAAAATAAAAAATAATGAGTAGCTCAAGACCGTCAAGGGTACTACACATAAAGAAGTAGAAATTCAAATAAAATCAGGGAAATATGATTAATTACTTGAAAGAGTAAGAAAAGGAAAGATTTGAACATGACTACATCACGATGCCTCATAGCAGTAAAATTATTATCAATGATCTATTAAGTTAACTCATCGCCCTTCTTCTTGAGTTCTGCTCTTAGCTGCAAGTTGATCATTCTGGGATTTAAGGTCTTCCAAGGTATTTGAACTAGAAATAGGTCCTTGAGTTTTATGAAGAGATTGGGCCTTTAAAATAACAATTCTGATTCCTTCTCACTGACTAGAGCAGACATGTTCTCCAATTATATGGTGTTTTAACCCTATGTCATAATAATGCTAAAAATTATAGATGTTGGCACCACTCCCCCTTTCTTGGGAACACACTCACATTCTTCCAAAATAGTAAAAGTGAGTGATTATTTCTTTGTAGAAAAGATCCCATAGTTGGGCTTTACCTTAAAATAATTAAACAATTTTTAAAGAAGAAAACCATATCCAAGACCATTTTTCTTAGAGTGACATATCTTGGAAATATATTTAATCATTATCCTTGGGAGAGTAATTTGGGCATAGAAATTGACTACCTCCATAAAGAACAGGTCTGCAATTGAGGCAACAAACTTTTCTTTAATTCTGGGATGCAATACTTTGTTCACCAACTCAAATAACAGTTAATACTCTATAGTTTCATTACCATCTGTAGCCAAACTTATCCACCAATCTTGTAACCCCTTCACAGGAACTTTTAAAATTAATCCAAGGACTAATTTTGTTAAGAAAAACTTAACATCATTCACAGTCGCAACAAGATATTCTTCCTTCAGATATTAGTAGATCAACATATATGTCTTGGGGATTTTTTTCGTATGGAACATAAAGTTTCTAAAATAGGTGCTTCTACTCTTGCATCTCTGTTAATACTATAATCCATTCCAAATATTTCAGCATCTAAGGATCAAACACCTAAACATTTAACACATTTTAACAACATAATTTCTCACTATTTTCTTTAAACTTAGGGTCCTTGGGTGGATACTGTATGCCGTTCTTTCTTTTGGATTTGGAAGTGGTAAATTTTTCTATTTCTTCTGTTACTTCAAATCTCTTTCTTTTTGTGGAATTTTCAGTTGATTGTTCTATAGAGGGTCCTTTAAAGATCTTTTGTTTCTTAAGCTCCTTCATTTGAACATTCTTTCCTCTCATAGATTCTTTTCTAGGAACTAAAACTTCAACATCAATCTCAAACTTATCTCTTTTTTATAATTGTCTTATACTTGTGTAAGAAAATTCCTTAGCCAAACTACTCATTTTTAGATTTCTCCTTTTATTAGTTGACTTTTGATTTTTCTTCAAAGCACATTCATAAACTTACTTATTTTGGATCTGGTAATGCAAAGTGCTCCCTTCTTAGGGTCTTTTGCAATTTTTGTAGTGGTGGATACCCTTCTTTTAAATACAACAACAAGGAGTAGATCTTCTTTATTACCTACCATATTCAGAGTAGGAGTATAGGCACAATCCATGGTCTCATATGGAAGTTGAGACATTGGGGTATCATCCAATCTTGGAAGGGATAAGTGAGTAGAGAATCCAACTTGTGATAGCTCTTCAAAATTTTCGTTTGGTGCAATCTCCATTTCATTCTTCATCTTAGTTAATAAATTCTCTACTAGTTGAGTATCCTGAGTTGAGATCTCACCTTTATCAGGATAATCCTTATTAATCACATTTTCTTCTTTCACATTTTTCTTAATATCAAAACTTGTCACATCAGATGGACCAAAATATAAACCAGGCTCTTCTATGATAGAATCATCACTAAGAGAGTTTCATAACCTTTTGACTCAAAACTTCAGGTTCTTGTTCCTTATTATTCACTACGATCATGTCCCTAAATATCTTTTCATAGACTTATTTTGATAGATATAGAGAAACTCAGTATCAAATGAAGTATCAGGAGCTAGGTTTTTTCTATCGATAAGATTAAGGATAAAGTGGTGGTGATAGGATCAGATGGCATAGTTGAGGCCTTTTGTTCCAAATAAATCTTGAAAGTAACTAACAAAATGAATGTTAGTGAAAAGTCATAGAGAACAAGAGCAAGTATCTTAAGGATTTTGAGTGTTTTGAATTTTCAAAAGTTGTTAAAAATTGAGATAGAGTATATTATGACTTAAATCTAAAGAAGGGGTTAGATATATTTTAAGTTCTGATGACATGGATCCTCAAGAACAAGAGATGGTATTTCAAGATAAAGAGAAAACAAATGATGCTTTAAGGAAAAGGTGAGGGAAAAGGAAGACATGTAACATGTGCATAGTTTATTTTCTTGAGGTTAGACAAGGATATTAAACTATGAGAGAGACCAAATATCTCAATGTTCTATCAAGTTTCCCTCTGATAACATTTAAAAGCATAACTGCTCTTGATCAAAGTTGTGTTCTTCAAGTGTGTATACCTGCAACAGTAAATTATCTGAGTTAAACACTACTCAAGACTATATAGGTAATATACTTGACTTCTCTTCATAGCTAATGTAGTAGCCTTTTTTAATGTAATTTGATTAGTCCATCCTTGAAGAACCAGTATCAATGCTCCTTATGATTTATGAGGCTAAAATGAACCTCACTTTAATTCCTTAAGCATAGATCTGGGACATACTTAACAAACCCTTAATTTCATTTCCAAATTACACACTACCTTCCTTGAATGGCTTGAGTGAGAGAAAAAAAACAATTCTACTCATTATGTGCCTAGAGCAACCACTATTCAACCATCATTGTCCTAATTGGCTGCCTTCTTCCACTCCCACCTACAAGTTACAATGTCCTACAACTACCTGTAGCTGCAACAGGATGCTTAGAATCACAAGTCATCCTAAGCTAACCCATGATACTGACATAATGCATGATCAGCTGAATATAAGTATGAATAAATGAAAAATAACTGAGTATAAACATAATCATGAGATGAGTTGTTTCAATACTTTTCAGTTAAAAGTGTACAATATTGTAATATAAAATAAATAAAACCTGGAAATATATACAACAACTCTAACTAACTATCTATGAAGCCTCTACTAATACATATTATAAGTAGACGAGACATGACACACAACTACACCAAATAAATATATACAAAAATAAAAATAAAATACTAGAACTACTAACTAACTTGAGTCCTCGAATAAAGAGAACTTATCACTTGCTAGCTAGAAGTTTTGATCTACCTGACTATGATATTGATAGTAAGCACCCGAATCTATATGACATGAAAAGTGTAGGCTAAAGAGGTATGAGATTTGTACTTTTGAATGTACTAAGTATACGATATATTCACTTTGAACAACTAAATATAAAACTAATATGCATGATGATATGTAATGTAATGATTCACTGAATGATAAGCATGAGTTCAGGAACACAAGGATATTCTAAAATGATAAAATGATATATAAAATTGGCATGTTGACAGTAAAATATTTAAAACTAAGTAATGATGACGTATACTAAGATCCAAAGACCCATCTGTATAAGCATAAATACTAAATAGATAAATATTCATAAATAACTGAACTGTGAACTAGACTGAACTGAGAGCCATACAAATACTTATTCTAAAACTATAGGAGATACTATTAACCAACATATAACCATGTGAGCTAAAGATGGAGTTCTATGTATAATCCTTCTTGAAAAAAGCCTAATATACCATGCTAGGGTATAAAAGCTAAGCTAATATGATATGGTATAATCAAACCTACAGTGGTACATAGTTCTATGACTTAGGGACTACTACTAAAGGTGTTAGCCTAACGAGAAGGTGTGCCATCATCCATTCATCCGCTCGGTACTAAGTACTGCTCCCAATTGAATATGAATGATAGCTTGATGAGATGTCGTATATGGATGTCAACCCAAGCTAACATATCTATATGTCAAGATGTCCACAATCACAAATGCCATACTTGATTTCCATACTACTAGTGAACCTTGCTTTTATAAAAATTGATCCATGATCATTAATGGCATTTTGGTTAATACTAATTGGGAAACTTAATTTTGGAAAAAAGTGTTCAAGAACCTGGATGGAATATTTGGATGTATGTATGTCATGTATATTACTGTTATGAGCCGAAGCTCCTGGTTATGATATAAGTACACACACACATATATACATATATATATATATGTATCATATATTTTTGAATCATGAGACCTGTAAGTTTATGGGAGGCATGACATGGGAGAAGTAAATGCATAAAGGAAAATATATAGGGATTGAGGTTTGGAAGGAGCGTAAACCATGAATCCTAATTCATGAAGATACAAATTAAGTATGGAAATTAGGAATGTAAGCTGATGCAATGACCAAGAAAATAAATATGTAACTAATCAGTATTGTACTAAGTAACTAAATACGCGGTCATGCAATAATTAATAATACTAAATAGCTCATTATTATTGATGTTCTGAGATTGAAAGATAAGTGCTTTATCTAAAAGCATTCTAAAATATATGAAATTAAAGGATTGAGTATTTAATTATAAATGCATGAAATCCTAAGTCATCAGGTATTAATGGCCCACTATCTTTGAAGAATGTAACTACTCATGACAATTCTATAATTTGAATGGAATTTGAAATTTATGTAATATAAGTCAAAAATCATAGAATATCATTATACTTAGGTTTCATGAATATGATACTATCAAGGTACTAAATTTCAAGGAAAATATATATTTATAGCCTTCTAATTATGGGAATTTAAATACAAGATGAATCATGACTATAAGGAAAATCCAAATTTCAAAAATATGAAAATTCTGAGAAGCTGAGTGTATTTCGAGATTCAATGGGTGAAAGGATACCCATAGATTAAATTCCACTTCCTTGATTATGAAACTTTTAGATCAAAACCTTTGGTTTAGACTTGACTTTTCTTGAGCTAGAGGAGAAAACCCTATGTTCTTGACTTAAGAGAATTTTGACAAATTTTGGGATCTTTGATCATTGTTATAAGGGAGAAAACTAAATAAATATATTATATAACCCCTCAAAATATCCTGAAATGACTTGGTACAAGGCTAGAAAGCTTGGAAAAAGAAAAAAATAACTTTTAATAACTGTACAATTAAGTTGCTGAAAAATTGTAGTAGAAGTCATGGATCGGACCATATGATTCGTGGCCTAGACATACGAGTCATAGAATGACTTGTGGATTTTGACAACCAAGTAGTTCTACACCAAAATGGGCATGATCTTTTACTTCGGTAATAGATTTATGAAGGGTTTGTTATGTTTGTGAGATAATTCAAATACCTTTAATTTGGTGTGGATTGGACCACCTAAATCTTTGTATACTAGGGGAAATGGTCATTTAAAATTGACTCAAGAAGAATCATACACTAGAACTTAGCCAAAAAGGATTTTTAAACTCAATATTAGGTTTGTGACTCCTTGTGATCTTAAATATCATTTAATACTCATGTCATGCTTATGTTATGGTTCTATATATGCTTGAAGATTGGTTAAGATCTTAGCTTAGATTTTTGTGGTGTTATAATATCTCTCTTTTGGGATCCTTCGTCCATAAAGGAACACTAACTATGCTAAAAGGATAGGGAAAGATCCATAATCCCAACACTAAGATTTGAGAGCTGAATATCATAACAACTGAATCTCTAACAAAAGCATGGGCTGGACTGAATTCATGAATGCATATTAAGACATGTGACAAATTGAGTGACATAATACCGAGAGAAGTAATGAGGACAAAATTGTTACCTTAAATTGGTTTTATGTTGGTATTAAGACTTGAATGTATTTACACATAATACCGATGAACATAAGAGCTCTCATTGAATAGCTACAAAAATTGATTCAGGAGGGTATGACTTGAAGAAAGCATGGGAAACTACTAGAACTGTTTGTTTGATCCTGAATGAATTGTTGGCTATAAGGACTGGCTCATACTGAGAGTTTAGAACTTGATTTAAGTAATCCTGGCAAAACTGTATATATAGAACTGCAAAGTGGTAGATAATGACATAAAATTTCTTAGAGTCATAAAGATAGGAATATCTGTTACCTCAAACGCTCCTTATTAGAATCTCTAATAATGCTTGGGGGGAAATAATTTTGGGCATAATCTGAGTGAGATATCTGAATAAGGACCCTAACATGGTTTGGAAATTCTAGTCTATAGTCTTGGGCTCATTTAGTAGGAAAAGGTTAGAGTTGAATATGAGGCACATTTGGACTGAAGTTATCTATCATGAAACAAGAGTATCTTAGGCCCCAAATAAGGAAAGAACTAATATGCTTTTCATATTGTGACTATTAACCTTCCAATTGAGCAACATTTCTCAACCATGCTCCTTATTTAAATATACCACACTTAACTAGTTGAAACTTCTAATTGCATAAGGGTACACCACATAGGGATACTCAAGGCTATGTCTAGTCTAGTTTCATGCTCTTACTTTGCCAATCTTAACTCAGAGATACAAGTCTTTATAACTAAAAGGACCACTTTGGTATTAATTGAAGGAATCTATATTTTATAACCACTATAAGATATCATCAAAAAATATACTCCTTTTTGCTTAAAAATAAAATTATGTTCTAATTAAAGAGTTGCTAACCACCATAAGTCATTATCCATATATTTATCAATAAATCATTAAAGCCTATGGCATAACCATTATCAACATCATCATCAAAACATGAGAAGGGTCACTAAAGAACTAGAACATAAGGATCTGGTATAAAAGAAAAAATGTAAAATTTTGACTTAAGAATATTCATAATTTTAATACTGAACTGAAGCCTGAGAGGTAAAGTATAATACAAATAAACTTGTTCCAGATATATGCTCTGAGAGCATACATGGTATAGTATGATCTCATTAGTCATTAAGGATGTATCTAAGTACTTGGAACTAAGCATACTGTAAGAGATAAGTGCAATCGTGATCCATATGACATAAAACTAGAATTCATTGATTCATGAAGTATGATTTGTACTGTAGAGTGAACTATTACTCATTATACTAGGGACTGAAATGGATATAATTCTATATGTATTACATGAATACGAGTTATGATCCTGGTGTTGACATGAAATGCATGATTTGAGTGTCTAATGACTAAAGTACAAGAAATATATTGACATAATGAATCAGGTATTTTCCTCCCCCGACTTTGTTATAGTACTCACTATCATTACTACTAAAATCTCAAAACCTAACTTTGACTCTATCATCTCCTCTTAGATTTAAAACATCATTCTAAGTTTGTTTACCTCTTCAATAAAATCTAAACTAAACTATAATCAGTTTACCCTAGTAGTTGAAGTATAAATATACTCATAAATACTAAACACCCCTAAAAGACTATATCTAAAAGTGCAAAACCTATTGTTTGTACTTCCTTTTGAGGTACAACTCTTAACTTTATCTAGACTCAATAGTCAATATACTATAACATATATTCTTACTAACTTACAATTTTAGGATAAATCATAATAACAAGATTCCACACCTTTTTCTTCAAGAATTCAAAACTCTTTCTCTCTATTTACTGATCATCCACAATCTAAACTTAGATTCTAACTCTTAGCATAGATAGTCGTATAATTTCTAATATGTTATACCAATTTACTATTACTGGATAGATGTTTGGGAAAGCTAGTCTTTCTTAAAAATTTTATGAAAATAATCAACCTTAAACACCTCTTATACTCTTTTACATGAACTCACCATTTTCCCTTTCTATCATACTATATATTGGATATTATGATAACTTTAGGGTAAGCGCTACCTAATACTTTGATATCGGTGCATCCTTCTTTCTTTTTAAGGGTCTTCTACTATAAGGTTCTAAGAAGGCATCTGAGAGTATAGTTGAGTTTGGCTTACCACATGAATTATCTGAATAAGAGTAAACTCTTTAAATATTCTGGACATAGAAGGACTAATGGGATCCTCTCAAGCCTTTATCAACCTCATAACTATATATAGGCTCTATCTAAGAAAACTCTATCAAGAGAAATATAGTCCTTATTATTTTTATTACCTCAAAAACATGACATAGTTAGTGGAAATAGATCAATGCTAAGATCTGTATATATTTCATTGCCTATCTTATTGGAAAGGTTAAAGACTATGGTCTGTAGTGTCGATGGGATATTTGATTTTGTATGTCGGCAAATAGTCTTTTATGGCTTAATGGGATTTATCCACATATCTACAATATCTATCCCTATAAAAAAAAACAAATTGTCTACATAGTTATAACACCCAAAATTCAAACCAAGATTAGAACCATGCTTCAAATATATAGATAACGAAAATTCATGTTTTGATAGTATGAGAAGTGATTTAGACATGTATTTAGTCCACAAGTAACTCCTAGCTCACAACCCAGTTAATACTTCTCTTATCAATTAATTTCTTGCGAAGAATCTTTTTAGTCAAGCTTTAAATGAGCATAAATCCTATATTTGTAAAGTATTTTTGATCTAAATATCCAGTAAATGATCTATATTTGAATTATCTTTCCATCTCATCAAGTTTATCGCTAATATGATATTGGATGTAAAAGTTATAGCCATTTTACTAAAGCACTATTAATGCTGTTAGCCACGGGTCATCAGGAGGCACGACGAGTCGTCAGAAGACCCAATGGGTGGCTTGGGACCCATAGGACATAGGATGGATCACGAAAAATTCTTAGGGAAACTAAATCAAGTCCTAGTCAATGACTCAGGACAAGATACGTGGCCAGACCTTACGGATCATCACGATAGTCGTTAGGCCAGATTCCAGAAACCTTTTATATAATTTTAAAAAGGTTTTTTGATCTTATCTAACCCTTTAAACATATAAAGTATGTCATTTAAGTTATTTTAAGGCTTATTATTATGCCTAATATTACCCTATATGTAAAGACCCTTTAGGTTATTTTCCATACTTCCTCTATTAGGGCTTTCCCATAGCTACCCCAAGTCATTTATGACTTTCAAGGACTAACATAATTGATTGGTTTGAATAGGTGAAGCTATATTGATAGGGCCAGATTTAGTTCAAAAGTTTATGGATAAAGATCAGTTGATAAGACAAACACTAAAAATAGCTCAAACTGTCAAAAATCCTATGCAGATAAGAGGAGAATGGAACTAGAGTTTGCTATCGGTAATTTTATCTACATGGAAGTTTCACTAACACGACTCAAATTTGGACCTAGTTGTGTCGGGAATCTCAAGTCCAACAAGAACCGGAGACCACCCCTGATATCCAACCTAACTTCTCTGCATCCTATGTCGGATAAATTTTGAACATATAACAAGATGAAACAATAATAATACATCAAAAACATTAATCAAAGTTTATAATCATAATCAAACATCCTCAATCAAATATCCAACCGGTGACAACCCCAATGCCAATACCAATACTAAGCTTGACATCAATTCCGACACCACTCATGCCTATAGTTGTCTGGCAAAGCCTCTAATCAAAATCAAAGAACATCAGGCTGGGACATTCCGCCGACCATATCCAAAACCAAAGTCCATGAAACAAAGATAATGTAACAAAGTCGTTAGCATGAAATGGAACCTTCCGGAGTATGGGAGCTCACCACTTTAGTCTGACACAAAGTTATTCCCTAATCTAGGTCACTAAAAAGGAGGAGTAGTATGGTCGGTACCTACATCACATGGGGATACAGTGCCCGAATACGGTTAGCAGAATGAACGCTAGCATGTACTTAGGAATAAGGATAAATTAATGCCATTATTCAAAATCAATGTAAATAGTCATATGCAATCAAACAAATACATATATATACCATATGACGGGAAATGGAACTGGGTTTAGCATGCATTTAAAGTCTTTAACTTGAGTTGTGTAGCTATTCCCTCCTAAACCCACCCATGAGCTATATGGATTTAGCTCCCACTACTAAAAGGTCCCCAGTGCATGTTAACTGCACGACTAGTACATCTCCTAAAATAGAAGTGTGACATCATTCACACGGTCACCATGATCAAACCTCACATCAGTAAACATGAGTTTTCAGTATTGGTCCCCCCTGGACCTCCACCTTCCACGACTTTGCTAATATAACCCCCTTAAGCACATATTAAAACCATTTACACCTTCCAACCATTTACCACGGATTCTTTTTTAGGCATTATCCATTGGTATCATCATACCAAAATTAGACCTTCCAAGTCTATCATTTTATGTCATACGAAAGTCATTAAACCAAGTTGACTCCAAAGTTTCCAATTAAACCAAAACCATGGTCATTAAGGCCTTTCCAAACCATTTAAAACCAACCAAACCAGTTTAGGTTCCATTACCATATTATGCAACGCAAAAGTTTAAAAAATAGTCAAACTATGTGACAAAGTCATTCCCATTGGCATTTTAACAAACATGTTAAGGGCATATAACTTCCAAAACTAAAACCAAGTATCAATTGATAATTCCCATGTAAACACATGTTCAAAAAATAATTATAACATGAAAAACCATAAGTAAAACATGGGAAAACATTATCCAACCATAAACAACCAAAAACCCCAACATCTATTTCACAAACCAAAATAATACCACAATAATACAATGAAAACCATTCATTAAATATGTTTTAAGTTGAACTAACAATGAGGGAGGAGTAACATGACTTAGACACCAAGAAAGATGGAGAGATTCACTCTTGAAAGACCCTAATTGATTGACTTGTAGAAACCCTAGCCTTTTCTTGTACCAAGATCTTGAGAGAGATTTTAAGAGTGTTTGATTGAGAATAATAGGTTAATGAAGTCCCAAAAGATATTTTTTGTCGTGGGGTCAAAATGGGTTAAGAGAGGAAATGTCCAGAATATCCCCAACTTCAAATTGTAGAAAACTCATAGGTGGGTACGAGTAACTCCTCCACCTCCCACCACAACATTTGAGTGGTACCCATAAGTCATCACTAGGTCAGAAAGTTGAAAACTACATTCTGTCCAACATACAACTCCTTTTCCCAACCCACCACCATACCATATGAAAGGCACAATCTAGTCATACCCTAAGTAGAAATCGTGGGCTAGACACTGGACAATATGCTATTGGACTCAACCCTCTCATTACATCAACATATGACTCATATTGAGTTTACCATACCAAGGACAAAACTTGGTCAGCAACACACTGACCAACATATAACTAGGGTCCCTAGACCCTTGCTAATACCATACAACTCATATGGTAAGTCGTTACAAGGACAGTGAGTTCAAAACATAAGAAATTTCCAAGAACTAAAACCTAGGGTGTTTCAATTCTCCCCCGCTTTGATCATTCATCCTCAAATGATAGAACAAGGCAGTACAAGCATGATTAGGACCTGACACACCTCTACTTTTACCTTAAACTAAGATAGAAAACAAAGATACTAAGGAAATCAATCTTTCCTTTAACAAAGTCAGAAAACAAATATAGTAGTATCAATATATACCTTACGCACAAATTCCCAGAACAGAAAATAAGAATAGATACTTGGAGTTCATATCCTTTTCAACTACCCAAGTAGCCTCTTCAACCTTGTGATTCCTCTATAAAACCTTTACCGAGTCCACGTCCTTGTTTCGCAACCGGCGAACCTGCCGATCCATGATCTCAATCAGGATCTCCTCATAAGATACGGAATTTGAAATACTAACATCCTTAACAGGCATAATTTGTGATGAATCACCCACATATTTTCACAACATGGAAACATAGAAAAACGGGTGAATAGATCTTAAACTATAAGGAAACTCCATCTCATATGCAATATTGCCAACCCTTCTCAAAATCAAGTATGGACCAATATACAGGGGACTAAGCTTCCCCTTCTTCCCAAATCGTATTACTCCCTTCATGGGAGATACCTTCAATAACACCCTATCCCCAACCTCAAACTCTAACTTTCTACGTCTCATATATTTATAGGACTTTTGGCAACTTTGGGCGGCTTTAAGTCTATCCCAAATCACCTTCACCTTCTCTATAACTTGGTGAGCCAAGTCCGGGTCAAACATCTTTGCCTCACCAACTCTAACTACCTAATAGGAGACCTACACCTCCTACCATACAGAGCCTCAAACGAAACTATTCTAATGCTAGTATGGTAGCTATTGTTGTACACAAACACTATAAGAGGTAAGTGCTCAACCCAACTACCACCATAGTCAATCACACAAGCACAAAGCATATCCTCCAACATCTAAATAGTTCTTTCTACTTGGCCATTTGACTGCGGGTGGAAAGCAGTACTAAAAATCAACTTGGTCCTAAAACTTTTTGAAATGATCGCTAAAGGTGTGATGAAAACTATGTACCATGATTTAAGATGATAAAAATAGGTAGCCCATGCAACTTCACAATCTTATGGAGGTACAAACTTGTGTAATCCTTTGTCGAGAAATTTGTTCGTGCAGGCAAGAAATGAGCTAACTTTGTCATCCCATCCATGATGACCCAAATCAAATTGAACTGGTTTTGAGATCGAGGAAGACCGGTAATGAAATCTATGTTGATCATCTCCCACTTCCACATAGTCAACTAAATTTCTTAGTACAATCCTTCGGGCCTCATTTGCTCAACCTTCACTTGTTTGTACACCATGCACTTAGCCATCAACCCACTTCATATTGTTCCACTAATATATCTCCTTAAAGTTATGATACATTTTCATCGAACCAAGATGAATGACATAGTGCGAGTCATGCGCCATAGCCAAGAACCTTTCTCGCAAACCGTCAACATCGAGAACATATAAAAACCCTTGGTACTATAAGGTACCATCACCACAAATCTCAAAAGCTACCATCTTCTGTGCACCCAAATCACCTTTGATCTTCATCAAGACAGGATCCAACACTTGCTTCTCCTTTACTTTATCATCAAGAGATGACTATGCCACCTCCTGCACAACAACACCACAATCCCTAGAGTCTAAAAGATGAACTCTAAGGTAATCCAAACGGTGAATATCTTTCACCAACTCCCACTTCTATTCATCCATATGAGCTAGGCTTCCCATGGATAACCTGCTAAGAGCATTAGCAAACATATTAGCTTTATCTTGATGGTAGTAAAGACTCATGTCATAATCATTAAGCATCTCAAGCCATCTTATTTGCCTGAGGTAAAGCTCTTTCTTAGTAAATACATACTACAGGCTCTTATAATTAGAAAAGATAGCTATATGCACTCCATATAAATAGTGACGCCAGATTTTTAATACGAACAGCATAGCTAAAATCTCCAAGTCATGAGTCAGGTAATTTTTATCATGCAACTTTAACTGTCTAGAGGCATAAGATATCACCTTGCCATGCTTCATCAAAATGCAACCAAGACCTACACGGGATGCATCCTAATATACCACAAACTCATCCGTGCCTTCAAGAAAGGTCAAGATAGGAAGCGAAGTCAGCTTATCCTTCAGATTCTCAAAAATACTCTCACAAGTATCTAAAGATAAAAACTTTACCTTCTATTGTGTCAACTTATTCAATAGGGAAGTTATAAAAGAAAAACTCTCCACAAACCTTCTATAGTAACCAACTAAACACAAAAAGCTGTGAATATCGATTAGATTCGTAGGTTTGAGCCATTGCTTAACCACTGCACTTTCTGTGGATCAACTATGATCCCTTCACTAGAAATGGCATGACCTAAAAAAGTGACATCATTTAACCAGAACTCACATTTTGAAAATTTGGTATACAACTACTCTTTCAAGGTCTACAATACTATATGAAGGTGATTAACATGATCTACCTCATTCTTCGGGTACACCAGGATATCATATATGAACATAATGTCGAACAAATCTAGATACTAACAAAAAACTCTATTCATCAAATCCATGAAGGCCACCAGGGCATTGGTCAACCCAAAAGACTTAACTAGAAACTCCAAATGACAATACTGGCTACGAAAAGCAATCTTAGAGATATATACCTCCCTGATCTTTAATTGATGATACCTAGATCAAAGATCAATATTGAAGAAAAACTTAGCACCCCTGAAGCTGATCAAACAATCATCTATCCTTGGAAAAGGGTATTTATTCTTTACCATTACCTTATTCAACTGCTAGTAATCAATGAACATCCAAAAGGAACCATCCTTCTTACACACGAATAACACTAGTGCGCCCATGAGGACACATTCTAATGGATGAAACCTTTGTCTAAAAGATTCTTTAGTTGCTCCTTAAGCTCCTTCAACTTAGCCGGAGCCATTCTATATGAAGGAATGGAAATCAGATGAATGTACGAAACCAGATCTATCCTAAAATTAATCTCCCTATTAGGAGGAACACCAGGAAGGTCATCTGGGAAAACCTCAAGGAATTCATTCACCACCAAAAAAGAATGCAAGGAAGGACCCTCCGAGTTTGAATCTTTAACCTAGACCAGATGATAGAGACACCTCTTGGAGATCAACCTCCGATCTCTATGATACAATATGAACTTCCCTTAGGATCTAGAGAACCACTTTCCTATTCAATAATCAACTCATTAGGGAATTTAAAAATGACCTAATGGGTTCGATAGTCTAGAGAAGCATAGCACGAGTGCAACTAATACATCCCCAGTATGACATTAAAATCAATCATATCTAATTCAAATAGATCCACCAAATCTCTCAACCATCTACAGACACCACACAATCCCTATAGACTCTTCAAGACACCACAGAGTCACCTATCAAGGTAGAACTAGAAAAGGGGTCCCACATATACTCAGGACGAAGACCATAATCCACAGCCACAAATGGGGTCACATAAAAAAGAGTGGATCATGGATCAAGTAAATAGTAAACATCACGAGAAAAGAGTTTCAATATAACAATTAGGACACATCATGGGAAAAGAGTTTTAATATAATAGTTAGGATATCAGGCAATGCGTTAGACTCCTGGCGGGTAGAGAGAGCATAGAGATGTTTTTGACCAGTGGAGAAACTAGATCGTGCTCCCTTCAGTTCCAGAGTTGAAGAAGAGGCAACAGAAACCTTGTTTTCCTTAAATGCGACCATACCAATAGGACAGAACCATGTGCCCTGGATGACCATAGTTGAAGCATTTGTCCTTTCCTTCATTGCGTTACCCTAATGGAATATACCACAAAATCTATAAGAAGTATATGAAGGAGATGACTGGGCTCCACTATTCTGAGATTGGGCACCCTATGCCCTATAGTTGTTGCCACTCTGAAAACACCATTCACCCGATGACTTTGGGTAAGAGAACAAGCCATTGAGTAAAGCCTAAAATTTCCCCACTTCTTCATGGTCCACTTCCCACTATCCCTGCCACTCTGTTGTTAGCCACCACCCTGCTCAAAAAATCTAAACTTTTTGCTCTCTCTTTTCCCAATCTCCGTATGCTACTTATTCTCTTCCTCAACCTGTTGCATATACATAACCAATGTAGAGATGTCGATGTCCTTATTCAACAAGGTAGCCTTGCTCTCTAAAATCAAGTCTCAAGACAACTCAGAAGTGAACTTCCTTATTCTATCCCTTTTTCTAGAAACCATCTCTGGAGCATACCGAGATAACTAGTAAATATTAAGGCATACTCCTTGACTGACATCTTGCCTTGCTTTAGATTCAAAATCTCTTCCACTTTTGCTTTCCTCATCTCCTGAGGAAAGAAGAGGTCCAGAAAAGCACTAGAGAAACTATCCTGTAGAGATGACTCAACATCGTTACCCCTTGACTTCTCTAATTCCTCATACCATTGGTATATATATCTTTTATTTGGTAGGCATCAAAGTCCACACCCTCCATGTTGGTAGCATGCATAATGCAGAAGATCTTTTCTATTTCATCCACAAAAGCTTAAGGATCTTTCTTAACCTTAACACTAATGAACACAAGAAGGTTCAATCTCATAAACTAGATAACCTTTGTGGCCTCAGAAGATGGAGTAATAGAAGTACCACGCTCAATATGAGAAGCTACCAACTGCACTAATAGATGGATAGACTGAGAAACTCAACATTCATTATATCATCTTGAGGAGCTCGAGAAGGACTAGAGGGAACCGGTGGAATTCTAGGAGGACAATCAGGAACTAGACCCCTAGACCAATTTTTGATCCCATAAATAGAGCAGGTACCATTAACATTGTCCTTAGGTGGGAGAAATGAGTTTCTATAAGCTTCAGATCATCAATGAGGCATGATTTAAAAAGTAAACAAACAAAAATTATAGAAGATTTTAGAACCTTAGTCTTAACAGCTTGTAAATAGAACACAAGAAAGATAAATATTCCTAAATGCCTCGTATTTTCTCCCTTATAAGTGTGGCATGCTACATACCCTTAAAAGAGAGTCTACTCGACATGGCTTTGTTGGACACCCTATTTGACCATAAACCTAAGGGTCTGATACTAATTTGACATGACCTAAACCAGGGCCTAGTCGGGCCAGGTGTCTCAATTCTAACCAGGAGCTGAGACTACCCCCAATACCCAACCATAACTACCCTGCATCCTATGTCAGATGAATTCCAAACATATGATAAGATGAAACAAGAATAATACTTCAAATACATTAATCAAAGTCTATAATCATAATCTAACAACCTCAATCAAATATACAACCAGTGCCAAGCCTAATGTCAATACGAATACCAAGGCTGACACTAATACCGACACCACCCATGCCCATAGTTGTCTGACAAAGCCTCTAACCGAAATCAAAGAATAAATAGTCAAGATATGCCCCCGACTATATCCAAAACCAAAGTCTAAGAAACAAAGATAATGTAACAAAGTCCATAGCTTAAATAGAGCCTTCCAGAGTATAGAAGCTTACCACTTCAGTCTGATACAAAGTTGTCACCGAATTTGGGTCACTGAGCTAGAGGAGTAATATCATCAATTCCTACATCACATGAGGATACAGCACCCAAATATGGTTAGTGGAATGAATGCTAGTATGTACTAATGAATAAGGATAAAGTAATGTCATTATTCAAAATCAAAGTAAATAACCATATTCAATCACATAGATACATATATATATTATGCAGGGAAAAGGAACCGGATTTAGAATGCATTTAAAACCTTTAACCTTGATTTTTTAGCTCTGCTATCCTAAAACCCCTATGGGCCATACGGGTTCAGCCTCCCATAATAAAGGGCCCCGGTTTTGTTAGCCACATTAATCGGAGAATAAAATCTGAGTTGACTAGTACATCCCCCAACATGACAAAACCTCAGATTGGAAAAAATGAGTTTCCAGTATTGGTACCCTTAGGACCTCCATCTTCCATAACTTTACTAACACAACCCCCGTTAAGCCCATATTAAGACCATTTACACACTCCAACTATTTACCAAGGAGTCTTTTGTTTAGGTATCAACCATTGGTTTCATCATACTAAAATTAGAGCTTGCAAGTCTATCTTTTTATGTCATACCAAGGCCATTAAGCCAAAATAACTCCAAAGTTTCCAATTAAACCAAAACCATGGCCATTGAGGCCTTTCCAAACCATTTAAAACCAACCAAACCGTTTAAGGTTCCATTACCACAGTATGTAATGCAAAGGTTTCTAGAATAGTCAAACTATGTGACAAAGTCATTCTAATTGGCATTTTAACAAACATGTTGAGGGCATATAACTTCCAAAACTAAAACCAAGTATCAATTGACCATTTCTATGCAACTACATGTTCATACCAGAATTATAACATGAAAAACCATAAGTAAAATATTGAAAAACATTATCCAACCATAAACAACCATAACCCTCAGCATCTATTTCAAAACCTAAAAAAATACCACAATAATACCATGAAACCCATTCATTAAACATGCTTTTAGTTGAACTAACAATGAGGGAGGAGTAACATGCCTTAGTCACCAAGTAAGACGGAGAGACTCACTCTTGAAAGCCCGTAATTGACTTCCTTGTAGAAACCATAAGAGATTTTAAGAGTATTTAATTGAGAATAATAGGTTAATAAAGTCCCAAAAGATGTTTTATGTTGTGGGTTCAAAAGGAGTTAAGAGGGGAAATGTCAAAAATACCCCCAACTTAAAACTGTAGAAAACTTACAGGTGGGTACGAGTGGACTCTCCAACACACTAGGTTAGAAAGTTGGACACCAGATTCTTTCCAATATACGACTCCCTTTAACAACCCATCACCATACCATATAACTATACCATCTAGTCGTACCCTAAGAAGAATATCAAGGGCTAGACATTGGCCAACAAGTTTTTGGACTTAACCTTATTGTTACATTAACATTCGACTCATATGGAGTCTACCGTAACAAGGACTGAACTTGGTCAGCAACACACTGACCAAAATATTACTAGGGTCCCTAGACCCATACCTATACCATATGACTCATATGGTGAGTCGTTATAAGGACAATGAGTTCAAAAATGGGAGATTTCCAAGTGCCAAAACCCAGGGTGTTTCATTCGTCCATGAAAAAGGTGAAGATAATTGGTAAGAAGGGAAAAATCAGTCCCTACTATGTATAATCTATGGGTATTTTTAGAAGTGTAGCCTGTGAGTTAGAGTCTCTTGCTGACTTAGATTAAGTGTATTTCGTTTTTAAGTATCCTTATTGAAGAAATGGATTGGTGATCCTATATTAGTTGTGTCATCAAACAGTGTAGGTGTGAATAATAGTCTTTATTGTGAAGCCATCCAAGTTGAAATCCTTGACCCTTGGATTCGTAAGTTAATGAATAAGGAGGTCTCTTTGGTAAATGCACTTTGGTGAAACCAGTTAGATGACGGAGCTACTTGGGAAGTAAAGGTGGATATAAGGAAATTGTATGTCCATCTTTTCTTTTCAAATCCTATTCCAGTTTGAGGTAGTAATTTCAATTCAATTAATTCCTTTCACCTTACATCACACAGTTATTTCTAAGTCACAATATTCATTCATGGGTCTAGTCTAGTCTATGTTTCAGATATAGAATTAGTTATCACGTTAGTATTCATCTCTTAGATTTTCAGTGTTTGTATTATAACTCTTTTCGCTAACTTTTTAGCTAAGTTAGTTTCCACTCGTGGACTAATGATACCATGGCCCCAAAAATCTAAGTAAAGATTAGAACCATGATTCAAGTACATATAGAGTCAAACTACATGTTTTGATAGTACAAGAAGTGGTTTAGACATATATTAAGGCCATAAGTTGCTCCTATATCATAACCAAGTTAAAACCTTCCTTATCGATTGATCTCTTGTAAATAATTTTGTTATAGAAAACTTTAAATAAGAAAATAGTCAAGCAATAATGAAGGCAGATATCATGCATAATCAGATGCAATCACGTTCTAATAATAGGCATTGCAAAGGGGGCCCTAATAAATACAAATCCAGGGGAATGCGACAGATTGATATGCACAATCTAAGTATTTTTTGTTCTAACATAGACTATAATTTTGTGCTTAATTTAGATAGCTGCTCTAGCTATCAAAAACCTTCAACAAAATTAGGGGTACATGGATCGTCCTCTACAACACTTCAGATTGCATCAAACCAATAAAGACCAAGATAGTCCAGTAGCAGACCCTACGTGTGAAGTTAAAAATTAGAAAAGGGGAGTTGAATGGAATAAAATGGAAGGTTTATGGAGAAGTTTCTTACAAATAAGGGCAAATATCTTCCTGAGGGTTGAACCCCAACAACCTGAGATTTGAATGGTTATTAGAGAAGCGGATGGGTAGAGGTAACCACAAAATAGTAGAATACTTACCAGATATTAGAGAAAATGATAGACAAAGAACCACTTCACACATTCCAGGCTCAAGCTTGAAGATTATCCACAAAAGGTTCCTGATAAAGCTCTGATTTCAGCTTAGAAGGAAACATAGCAGAAGAGAAGTAGCGGCAGATGAGAAAAATGAGTACCTGATACTCTTGTCCAAATGGTCCTTTTTATTTTATTAGGAAACTCATATATTCCAATGTGGTGGATTGGGCCATTTACTTTCCAATCAATGTAAATTTGTGGACTTAGTTTGAGTTTGGTTTATTAATAAAATAGTCTAATCCGAGCCAAAAAAAATTAATTAAAGAAATAAGCATAACTTAAGATTCTGTTGTATTGTTGAGATCAAGACCCACCAAATGATTTATATTTGAATTATCTTTCCAACTCATCTAATTTCTCATTAATCTGATTTTAGAGTAAGAAGTTAGGATCATTTTACTGAAGCATTGTCAAATTGTCAGCAATGGTACACTAGGAGGCACAATAGGTCGTCAGGGACTTGATGGGTCGTGGGGGACCACACGGAATGTGGTGTAGGTCATGGACAATGATTAGGAAATAAAAATCAAGTCTAGGTGACAAACCACATCACAACCTATGGACAAACCTTATGGGTCATCACGTGAGTCATCGAAACTGATTCTAGAAACTTTCCACATGATTTTAAAATGGTTGTTTGGTTTTTTACCACTCTTTTAACATAAAATATGTCTTTTAAGATATTTCAAGGCTGATTATTAAGCCTAATATTGCCCTAATTCCCTTATTCCCCCTAATATAATCGATACTTAGCAAAAACATCGAGGAAAAGGCAATTTTCTTTTCCCAAGGCAAAATTAAGGTTCTTCAACTTCAGCTCCCATATTCAAAGATTTTTGTAAGATTCTTGTCTCCAAGTATGTGTGATTTCATCAATGGGTTTCCTTTCACCCATTAAGTCCTAAAGTTAACTCAAATCCTAAGTTCAATTCCTTTCTCAGAGCCTAGGGTTCATGAATATTGTTAATTCTTTGATAATTTAGTCCCTCATTATCATTGAGGCTAAACCCATGATTTTACATGAATTTCTGTGTCAATTGAATGTCTATAATTGATATCCCTTATTATTTTATGTAATATATGATTCTCAAACTTATGATAAAATTTCCTTATTTTGTTCAGTTCATGGGAATTGGCATTTTAGTTGCATTCTTCAGAGATGGCAAGTTATGAGCACCAGATGGCCTAGGATTTTATGCAAATATTTATAAATATTCAATCCTTCAATATTTATGATTTTAATACATTTAGACAAAGTACTTATTTTGTAGTTGTTAGAATATTAATATTATTGAGCATTCTAGTTATCAATTGTTACTCAATTGAGAGTAGTACTTAGTATAGAGTGAATGCAGGGATAAAGGCTCACGTGATAGTTAAGTTGAGACCTTTCGTAGAAGTCCCTAAGTCCTAACTTATGGTGCCACCCTATGTTCGAATGGGTCACATGTCAGATCGACCTTGATACCTTAGTCTTTACGAACATCAATTTAGTGGATCCATATCTGTCAGTGTTTGTACCCTTGGTAAGGTACTAAACACCACTCTAGCAGGGGTTACAATGTGGACTCCAGTTAGCACGAATTAAGGTATGTCGATGAACTATAGCTTCCACAATACATGATTTAGATTTATATATATGTATGACTACGCCATTGTATGTTTATTACTTGGTAATTTTATCAGTTTGAATGTCTCAACTTCATGTTCAGTTTATCATGTTATCTGCAACATATTTAGCTTATATTAAATCGTGCATATCTCACGTACTCAATAGATTAAAAGTATTGATCGCATACTTCATTGTACTATATTATTTTATAATATAGGCTTCAACGTCTAGCATCCTACTCGAGGCTAGTACAATTTTGCACCATACCTGCAACATTGTTTGGTGAGTCCTCATCATTCGAGGGCCAATCATCATGTAATGACTTGGTTTTTGGTGATTTGTGTGAAATATTTATTTATATGTGATTTGACCATTTTCCCCTCCTCATGGTTTTATTATGGTGTTTCTGGGGTGTGGGGATGATTAGCATAATTGTCAATGTATTTTGGTGTGATTTATGCGAGATTGTGATTTTTAATGATCTTAAAGGCTTATTAGTTGACTTCAGTCAACATTTTTTGATATGTACATAGGTTGACAAAACAGACTGCATCAGTAGATCCAAAATATTAATTTTAGGTTGGTAACTTGGTTGGCGTGGTTTGATGGCTTTTAATTCTCATTTTGACCCTTTATTTAGAGAGTTGTAACAATAGGTCTCGGTGGTCAATTCTGTGAAAATATTTTTTTTTAAATTCTGATATTGCCATTGAGTCAGAGCATTGAATCAATTGTGTAGCATAGTTTGTTCACGTTCTTGCGATTTTATATTAATATCGAGAGGTTCACAGAGACTTAAAATTTTCCAATTCTCCACAATTGGTGCACCACTCAATTGGTCCAGTCGCTAAAGTGCCACATTGGCCACTTAGCGGTAGGCACTAAAATTCTACCTTAGCCGCTTTAGCGGACTTGTGTGCTAGTGGGCACTACTAAACCAGTACTTGACAACTTTAGCAGTGACCGCTAAATCGACCACTTGACTACTTTAGCAGTATCTGCCACCTGGGTATATAAATGATCCTTTCTCGATTTTCTTCACTGTTTTCAAGAGTTGGAGCTTGGGGTTGAGTTTTCGAACATTTCTTCCATTTTTAAGCTTGGGTAAGCTCCAAAAGTCCAGTTTCAACTACTTTTCTTTGATTTCGTCATTGAATCTTGTTTAAACTCAGATTTAAAGGTGGAATTTGGGAATTTTTGTCGAAAAGCCTAAAATAGCATTTCTTCATTTCAAACCCCAATTCATCCTGTTTTCACTTAGATTTTCTCCGATGAGTTCCTTTAATCTTGGAAAACATATTTTTGGACAAAAATCCAATTTTATTCTTCTTTTTCGAAAACCCATTTTTTGGAAGGGGGAGGGGGTCCATTTTGAACCCAATTCAAAAGTGGGCAATATAGGTGTTGTTGGCTTTCTTTTGAGTGTAGATTCTATATTTATGTGTTTTAGCTAATTTCTGGGTTCGTGCAAGAGGTAAAAACTTGGTGATTAAGGCTTATTTGTTCCAGTCTCAGCATTCGAGATAGGTTATGGATTAACTTTCTTTAGACTGGGTTGGTAGTCTATAATAATGTAAAAGTGTACTATTAGTATGGGGTTGTATCATGGAAAATGTGTTTAGGTGATTTATGTGCCCACATGGGGGGCCTATGTGGATAATAGTTGGTGGTTTGGAGACATTACTTGCCATGTTCGACCGTGTGGGGTCTTATAAGATTTTGTTGGCTTGATACTGATATATGTATGTTTGGTTGTACTCATTTTTGTGGAAAAGGACTATATTTTGGAATTTATGTGGTATCAATGACATTTTTATTGGATATTTCTCTTGATTATTTATGGACTATAGTGAATCATGGATGGTTAGTTTACTTGAGTGGATTTTTAGCTCACATGGTTTATATATTGGTTGGATATTTGAAACTCTCATTTTGGTTGGTTATGAGAATTACATGTTCATTCATGAAAATTTGGTACCGCTGTGGAAATATTTGAAATACTGGCTTTTTCTGACAGAAAATGTAACATCTTTAAAATCCTCTACTGACATATGTGTCGAAGAGGAGTTATGGATATTGGTTTTATATAGGTTGATACCCTCTCCCCCCTGGGTCCTACCTGGTAATAGATCTCGATAGCTATGGGTTGAAGAACCTCCCATGGGTCCTACCTGGGAGAAGAGCTTGATAGGTTTATACAGAGGTTGTGGAACGATCTTGTGCATCATCATCATTGTTATATTCATTGTATTCCATGCTTATTCTGTGATCATATTATTGTTCTTGACTTTTTATATATCCATTTGTTCTATTTTATTATACTTATATTTGGAATGTGTATATTTTCTCTTCTTTCCTCTACCTGTAATTGTATTATGTGCTTATAGTAGAACTGTTAGTGGAGACAGTGTGGGCTACCTTTGGAACATTTTCTGGTTCTAGGTGATGTGCCCATAGTTTTTGGTTATATGCTTTATTTTCTACTTTACCCAGTTGGCCTATGAGACCTACTGTGTAAAAGTGGGTCGTACTCACCCCTACTATGCTCTTTCGGTGTAGATCCAGGTATGAGTGTGCCACACGAAAAGCTGATTCAGGCAACATTTGGAGTCTATTCGAGGTAGTTGTTGATCTATGCATCTGAAGTTGGCCCCTAACTTTTCTTATCTAGACTCTGTCTTATTGTATTCAGAGATAGAGTTTGTACCTTTGTTCACCTCCTCATCCCTAGAACGAGAGTGTTTAGCCACTCATAGTTTTATAACGAATCACAAGATTGGAATTCATGAGTAAAAACTAAAAGTAAACTAATGTAAAAGAATAATAACCCTAACTGTGGCCTTCTCATGTGTTTCCTCTCTTCAAAATTCATCCAAGATGTTTAGAATAAGAGTCAAGTATCCTATTTATAGTATAGAAGGATTTTGGCTGATTTTACCCTTGAGCGTGGCATGCCCTTATTACGTATATCAAAGGATATGAAACTCCCTTAACACGCATTCTTACTGAAATTAACATTTTACATTTTATATTAGGGCATGGCACACCCTTTTCTCAGAGCTTGGAGGGCATGGCTCACCCTTGTGCTAAAAACTGCTACTTTTCTTTGTAGTTAACTCGTTCCATTTGCCTTCGTGTCTCGCACTTTTTTTAATCCTTTCGAAGCGTTTTTGTCTTCCTGACATCTTCCATGATCTACTACAACATCAAGTACAAGCATTACTCACACAACATAATAAAGTCCATTGGAAACGATCATAGCTCAAGCTAGTACACTATTTTTCATGTCTAAACTCTATGTGATCATTTTGATTCTTAACTCACTTCCACTACACCAAAAACACTCTAAACATGTATTTCAATATATAGATACTCAATTACACCATTAACAACTCTTTAAGCACACAAAGAAGTCCTCAAAACTAGGCTAGATACATGTACATAATGTCACAACCCAAACCAGGTCCTAGCCGTGATGGGTATCTTAAGTCCATCAAGGACTAGAGATGACCACCTTAGCCTATTACAACGTAACCAATATATATATGACAAGGTAGAAAAGATAAACCCAAAAGTCTATATGAGATCAATATCTGAAAACCATCCACAATACCAAAACTAATACTGAATATCAACCATAATGCCCATATCCATAGTAGACCAACAAAGACTAACAAAACCGAATATGAGTAAAATGTCACTACATGCCCCCAACCATACCTAAAACAAATCTAAAATAAAGTCTAAGACAAGGGAAACCAAAACATTAAATGAAGTATTCTGAAGAATAGAATCCCACTACTTCAAGTCAACTCTTGTTCTAACCACGAACACCTAATCATTGTGCAGGAAAGGTAGACTTGCCTTCGAAACCTATATCGCATGTGGATACAATATATGAAGACTGTTATAGGTTGGATTGCTAGCATGTAACTCAGGGATAACGTGGTAAAGTAATGTCATAATCCATAACATCAATGCAAGTAAAATCCAATGCACAACATCATAAGCAATATGTACATATATATATATGTATATCATATGCCAATAAAAAAAGGGAACAATGTTTAGCATGCATTTTTAAATAGTTAACCTAAATTGTGTAGCTTTGCCGTCCTAAAGGCACCCACGGACTAAATGGGTGCAGCTCCCCCTACTGAAAGGGCTCCAGTGCATGTTAGTTGTACGTACCAGAGAAAACCCAAGATGGCTAATAAATTCTTCAAACTATAATGTGTGTCTCATGCACACGGTCACCATGATGAATCCTCACGTCGACAAACATGAGTTTCCAGTATCTATTCCCCCGGGACCTCCATCTTCCATGAATTTTCAAGGCAACCCCCTTTAAATCCATTTTCACATTACCAACCATTTACCAAGGAGTCTTTTAATTAGAAATTTCCCATTTGTATCATCATACCAAAATTAGTGCTTGCAAGTCTATCACTGTATGCCATATAAAACCATTAAACCAAATTTGACTCCAAAAGTTTCCAATTTGAAAACCAAAGTCATGGCCACCAAGGCCTTTCCAAAACTATTTGAATATCAAACTTATTCAATTCATGACCCACTTACTATTTATACAATGCAAGGTTTCAAAAAGAATATCCAAACCAAGTGATAAATCATATTTCAAAGCTAATTATGCAAGTGGGCTAAGGTTATTATAAATTTCCATACCAAAACCATTTATATGGGGAATCCATTGTACCCCTAAATTTATTCACTATCCCTATGCACCCAAAGAGTTAATAAATCATAAATTCACTGCATAACAATTCAATATTAATCATGGAAAGATATTTAAACCAAATACATTCAAAACCCTTAACCCATAGTTCAAAACCCAACATAAAAACCATAAAAAATAATAACCAACTCATGCCATGAATAAAAGATAAATATAGGGAATGAGGTACATGCCTTAATTGCGAGGAAATTCAAAGAAAACCATACCCTTAGGACCCTAGATGATCACCTCCTTGAACCCTAGCCTTGAGTTGAAAGGGAAATTTGAGAAAGGATGGCTGAGAGTGATGAGAATGACCTTTTGTAGATTGAAAATGGATAAAAATAGGTCCTTATCGTGATTAAAAATCATTTATAGGTTAAGGTACCCCTTTACCCCTTATCCCATTTTAAAAAGAACAGGACAGTCTAAAACTACTATAGGACCGTGGCATGGACCTTATCGCGGAGGTCTAGCCACCATATCATAGACCTTATTGTGTAGATTATCTTTTGTGTAACGTAGGTTATTGTGCATACTAACCTTCGTGGCATGCTAATATCGCAGAGGTTTACTACCTCCATAACCCAAAACCACCTCAAACCCCGTTTGAAAATTTCAAAACTCTTTCAGGTTACCATTTTAACATCCTCAAATATAATTTGAGTCAAAAATTGATATTTCAAGCATGGAAAATCCAAAAATAAAATACCCAAAATTTTAAGGGTGTTACACATAATGACACTTAGGAGTATAAATATGCCTAAGACCAAGATATTTGAGTCCTGGTGTGGAAAAAGATGATGATTAGGCCCGAGAAGTTATTTTACCCATATTTTTGTTTATGTTTTGTTATGCATCGGGCATAGTGCTTTTCTTAAGTATGGGGTAGGGTAAAAGTATTCCTTGGGTTTGTTAAATTACTTACTATTAGATTGATGGATATTTTGGTCTGTAATAAGAAGTAATTCATACTTGGTTGACTTGGATGATTCGGTAGTAGTACTTGTTATTAGAATTAGTTGTTTTGCATTGTTTTACTTTTGAGTTTCTCAGCTATTATTTTTGGTTCTTTTCGTGAGGATGGTCCAATTGAACAAAATAGGATTAGTTTTTTTAGGATTAGGGTGTGCATTAAAGTCATTGTTAAGTAATTTCTCGATGATGTATGGATGACGATCGTCTTAAGAGAAAATTAATCATAAGTAGAGTGTAAGAAGTATAACCCTTTCACGAAATTAAGACTAAATGTTCTTGTGGGTTGCATGACTATATTCCACTAGTATAATAAAATGTTTATGAAAGCATGTTTGATGGGTTCAAATATTTAGGCTCATTTATGTGACTCTTGTATAATCTTATCTTAAATTTGAATTCATACCATTACTTGGTTAAGAATCAAAAAAGGTTCATCTTAATTTGAACATGTACTAGGTGTGAGTGAGTTGTTTGCTTATTCCATGTTGCATTATGGTGTCTAGAACTTTTCCGGTGTATGTGTAAAGTGAAATGAAGTACTAAGGTTTAGGAGATGATATAGACCTTTCTTTGATAGCCATATTGTATATCTATTTTACCTACCCTTTATGCATAATCCTAGCCCTGTTGAGTCTTTAGCCTATTTTTTTTATAGCCTCATAGATAGCCTGTTTCTTTTCTTTCAATCAATCATAATTTTATTCCAAACTCCTAAGCGTTTTATTTAAAAAATTAAGAGAGTAGAAGTGGAAAACTGATAAAGGAAGAACTGAAAGTGAAGCCCCAACATAATAGATACTGGTGTGGTGAATAATCTTGTGTTATTTATTGGTGGGAGTTACAAAAGAAAATAAAAGGAAAGAGAAAGAATAAAAATAAGAATAAAAGTTAGAATAAAAATAAGAATAAAAGTTAGAAACATAGGCCACAGATTGATAGGAAAAACTCCATACATATGATATGTAAGCTAACCTAAGGAGATGGTGCAAAAGCAAAAGAAAGTGTGAATTAAAAGTGATGGAAAAATACATTGGTTGAAACCGAGTTTAGTGATAGTGTGATGTATTAAAGTGGTTAGGGGAGTTAGTCATTATTTCTTTCCATAATAGTTCCTACCCGTCCCTTAGCCTACATTACGACATATTAAAGTCCTACTTGATCTTTCACCTTAGAATTTTTATATCAGTAGAGTTTTACACTAAGGGCATCGTAGGGGTCATCCTATATGCGTGTGAATTCTATGACATAGTGAGTGAAATTTTACATTTACCCCCAATTGTGTGGTAAATTGTATATTAGTAAGCAATAGTGGGATATTTTCTTGTTATGAAAGGCACATGTTTAATGACGGATAGAAACTTTATGTGATTTCTTGATTGAGTAATGTGCATGTGTTTGCTAATTTTGATGAGTCAATTCTTGAGGCTAGGAGGTTTCAAGTGGTCAGTCATACATTTATGTGACATGGTCGAATTAAAAACTTGTTCATATTTGTTGTATAGTCCTAACTTGAGTACCTTGTTTTAATTAGTGATAGTGGATCTTTCTTTATTAAGCATAAAGTAGAACATTGGTCAAGAACGAATAAAGCTTAAGTGTGGGGTGATGATCTTTGATGTATTTATACACCTAAATGTCACGTTTTACCCATGTTTTATCTAAAGTTTGAGAACAAAGTATCTTTAGCTATGTGTGTTTTATTACTCTTGATGTAAAGGGCTAACCTATATTGTTAGTGTTATTTCAGGAGTGAATGAGTCATATGGAGACTTTAGACGACCACAGAGTGCAAAGGACGAAAGATGGAAGCAGAATAGCGTGAAAGGTGGCTACCAAGCAAAGCCTTGTGTTGCACCCTTAGGGTGCACATTTGGCTCTGCGACATGAGGTCCGCCCCCCCCCCCCCCCCCCCCCCCCGGTGCAATGAAGTTTTTCAAATCAATTCAGGTGTCTGGGTAGTTTTACTATACATTTATAAACATCCCAAGCCCATTTTATAGAAAGGATACACAACATTTTGGAGCATTGAAGAGAGGCTAAGGATTATTTCATTAGGGTTCATCTTGTGTAAACTCTACTACTCGTAATTCTTTGGTATATACGAACAAGAATTGTTGTGCTATTTTGTTTCAAAGTACGAGTGGTTAATGACCTTTGTTCTGGGTTGAGGCTGAACGCATGATTGTATTTCAGATTCTTTAGTTGGTTAAACATTGGATTATCATATGGGTATTAAACTCTTGTTTTTACTATTTTGATGCTTGGCCATTATTGAAATACATATTTAATCCTCTTGTGAACCCATAAGGGGAATCTTTAGAATAGAATGAGGAGTTTAAAGAACAAGTTCTCATCTTTTATAAACAAATTATCTGACTCGCTTCTAGGATAGGAATATACTTAGAACGTCTTGTTTGGTTCAATTACAAGAACCTAGTTTAATGCATCTAAATTGAATTATTGCATCTCTGCTCAACGATGTAGTTATGATATCCTTTTAGATAGACAATTAGATGTTCAGAAGACCAACATTGTATTATCAACCTTGTGAATCAACAACCCGATAAACAATGTAACCAATGAAAGAGAAATGATGTACATGATTGTCGAGAGTGACTCGACCCTGGAATTTTCCCTCAATGATTACAACTTTGCACAAATTACGGTTGTTCCATTTTATTACCTTTACATAGTATTAATTTTCTATACTCTTATAAATCATCTTGACATACCACAATACTTGTTTGAAACATTACAAACGACTCAATTAAGTGAATTGCTAAAAGAGTAGTCCGTGTGGGTTTGATATTCGATTCTCTTAGGAGCTACTATATTACTTGTCAAATCACGTGCACTTGCATGTGGGATAGGCCACAACCTAACGAGGGAAGTGCCTAAAATAAAAATAAAAGAACAACTAGTAACTCAGTTTGATTTTGAAAAGAATAAGTGAATAGTAACACAGTTTAATATTTGAATAGTCCCCGAGCAGCTATATCTTCTTCTCCATCTGCCTAGATCCGAGCATACCGAAGAATGAATTGCTTCCCAAGAGAGAGATGGGATTGGGTCCAAGTGATTAATCATGATATTTAGCGTCAGTCTCTTGAATGAAATGTTGTGAGGGCACATCATTGCTTACATCAAACAAAATGTCCCTTACTGTTCTAGACAAATGAACATAACGTGATGAGATTTGTTCATAACTTCAATAGGTAAAAGACGATAGAGCATGCAAAAACAATAATTGAAAATACATAAAAGTAAAACATCCATGCTTGCCCCACTCAACCCCGACTATTTATACTTGACAAAATTGACTAATGTTCAGCCTAACTTTTGATAAGTTTCTTTCATAATTAATGTTGGAATTAAAAAGCCAAATGATGGTATAAGTGGAAGAAAGTTACGGCTTCAGTTACCTCATACCTGAATGTTACAAAGGGGAATAACAAAAGTTAGGCTACTAAATTTTATTTATTTGATGAAGAAAGAAAGTCCAAAGGCAGTTACAAATTTACAGAAATGTGAATGGTTTATATGTTTATTTGATGAAGCAAGAAAGTTAAAAAGCAGCTACAAATTTACAGAATATTGTAGCAACACATTTACAGAATATTGTGAATGGTTTATACGTTTATATTTCATTCAATTTTAATTTTGTTTTAATTATTGAATGTATGGAATATATGATATATGATGAGATAATAACAAGTATACCAGTTAATATTTAATTAATTAGATGTTTTATAATAGAATGATTTAGTTTAGGGGTAAAGTGATAATTCAACTTTTTCCCTAAATTCTTCCCACTTTTAGTATAATTAATCTTTGAGAACGCGTGTTGCACGTTATCCCAAGTTATTTGATACAAAATTTGAAGTGTCAATGATATATTATAAATTATAGGTATAACTTGATAAAATAAAAATAAAAAATAATAGAGAAAATAATAACTCTTAATTTAAGTTAAATATTCCTGTAAATTTGATGATACTTTTGTGATATGTATGCAGTACTCTAATTTAAGGACAAATTTAGTACATATTTAAGTGTACAAAATAAATTAGTTACCTTAAAAAATTAAGTATTATATATTCATGGAAAAGTAGAAAATCAAATTGACCTACCGCTAGCAATAATTTCAACGTTTGGAGAGGAAATTAACAACTATACATCAGTTAATTACGTATATATGTCCATCATAATAAGAAATTAAATACCAACTCAAACGTAGAGATATTATCGGAGAAAGAAAAAAACCGATGGTAGTAACAGAGAGATTAACGGTGGTTGGTACAATGCAACAGTAAATCAATAACAACACGACGGCTTTCATCAACGCCGTTAGTTTCTCCATGGAGCTGAAGGTGTACAGTGAAGCAATGGTTAATTATGTGAAATCAAATAAGCTCAGGTTTTATACAGATTTCATATGAGCCTGTTGGCATTCATAGATATTCCAGATCGGAGGACATGCATGAAAGAGAACCATATAACCAACTCCTCTTTTACCATACGGAAAAAGAAAATCGACCAATATTAATTCTTTTCATATATTTTACGAGTCTTAAATTCTTCTCATTTATTTTAGAAACCATATATCTTAGGACACATAATTTCACGTACACCCCCCATAATTCTCCTAATAATTAAACCAATTTATTAACCTATTTGTACCATAATTAGCTCATGTTCAAGTCCAATTAGATTTAGAAGTATATGTTATGAAATATAAAGCAAATATAAGAAAAATAGAAAGAGAAGAGAGGATACTTCTTTACTTCTCTTGAGGGATTATTGAAGGATTATTGAAGGATGATTTAGAATGAGGAAAAACCCTTTAGTTATAGGGGAAAACTAACCTTGGGGTTTGTAATTCCATAAATAGACATACACAATATATGGTAAAGTAGGTATTCACTATATATGGTAAAGTAGACATTCACTATATATGGTACATTTATAACACTCCCCCTTGAATGTCTAATTGATAGATAATACGCATATAGGTTGCCTCATTAAAAACTTACAAAGAAAACTCAGTGGGACAAAACCTCATAAGGGAAAAAAAGTACAACGCGTATTAACTCTCCCTAATGAGAACATCCTTGAGTCTTTGCATCCTAATCGTGTGCACCATATTCTTGAAAGTTGCAATTGGGGGAGACTTGATGAATAAATCAGTCACATTATCACTTGAACGAATCCGTTGCACGTTAATATCACTATTTTTTTGAAGCTCGTGTATGTAGAAAAACTTTGATGAAGTGTGCTTCGTTCTATCTCTTTTTTATGAATTCTCCCTTAAGATGTGTTATGCGTGTTGCATTATCTCCATATAAAATTATGGGTACATTGTCACATTTCAAACCACATTTTTCTCGAATGAGATGTATCATGGATCTCAACCATACACATTCTCGGCTTGCTTCATAAATAGCTATTATCTCAGCATGGTTCGATGAAGTGGCTAGATAGAATTCTTTATATATCTCCAAGATATGGCAGTATCCCATATGTGAATCCATTGCATATTTGAGACAGAGGTTTATGCGGGTTAAATAAATACCCATCAGCAGCATAATCAACAAGATCGGGACCGCAAGCTTTAGAATAAACTAAGATCGTGTCTTTTATCCCATTTCGATGTCTCCTAGTAGGAACAAAAATATACCTTGCTAATAAATTGATTGAAAAGGCTATATCGGGCCTTTTAGTATTTGCAAGATATATTAGTGTTGTGAACCTAGTGCATTAAGATATATTTCTCATTTAAGCAAATCATCTATTGCTTTTGAAAAATCTCCAAGATTTTCAATAATTTTCAAGCTATAAGCTTATACAATATAAGAATTATAAATAGGTTTTCCAGAAACTTTTAAATGCTTCAAACATTTTGAATCCTTAAAAAGTTTCCACGTAAATTTTTTCAAGTGACAATATTCAACATTACATGAGTGACATAAATCTTTGTTCTCATTAGCAATGGTTTAGCTATTTATCAAAGGCATTCAATGTCAAACCATCATCATCAAGATGAATTGTCTTGATTACAGAATCTCAAAATTATGCTCTTGACATAATTTTGTTGAGCAAGTAATTTTATGAATGTCAAACCCCAGGTTGAGAATAAATGTACATAGTGATCATGTTATATTGATGCATCTTAATAGATCACATGACTGATGAACGGACCCATATTCACCTTTTATATTTTTCAAATTTTAAGAGATCCAATCTCAATATTAGTTGGTCCAACCAACATATCATGAAAACGAACAACATAAATAATTTTTGAAGAATCTTCTCGTTCTTCATTATATGTCAAATACTCAATATGCACATCTTCGGAATGTTATAATTGTTCATATCAACTTATGAACTTGTATTCTAGTGAACTCCAAATTTACCATGACATGTGTTTTTCACTTTAGTAAATTTCAGATTTACTATTACATGAATAAATTTTTGAATTTACTACTTCAGAAGTAGATTTCACAATAACTTTTCTTAGTTATTCTTCCTCATTTGGAGGTTTAATTATTCTGCCTCATTCAAAGATGAGTTGTGATACCATCACAATCAATAGTGCACGTTTGCATTAATAAGTTTCTTATTCCCCAGGATGGAATATAATCGTGTCTTAAGCCAATCAAATTTTAATAGCTTATAACCTCTTTCATGATATTGCTATTTTAGGAGCAAATTGAAGCATAAATATGATAGAGAGAATTTATCTATATTGCTACCACATTCACTTTAAGAATGGAGGAAATTGTCATCTTTCAGGCGTATCATATATTGCTACCACATTCACTTCTAGGAATGGAGCATATTCAATGGACAAACTTCATAACTTTTCATCAAAAACATATTATTTGTCTTAGCCATCATAATATCATCAATATGGTGCATTAAGATTTAAACTCAACGTCTTACTCATATAAAGACGTCTTAGGCATAAATCGATGGGACTTGAACCCATGCATGCATTCATATTGTGCTTTTGGGAGGATAACCATCTTCAAGTGGTCAAATCTTTTTTTTAGGCTATTCCCCAAAACAAGTGGATCCTTAGTAGTAAGGTATTCAATTTTCAGAATTTTGTCAAGATGATGATGCAACAAAATCATAGCCTTAGCATGATTTTAATGAGATGTTGTATTTTCTTTCTTTATGGCGTCTCCAAGACCCATAACATCTAAGTGGATTTCAGCATTCAATACTCATTAAAAGTAGTTCTTGCCCGAGGTAACGAACTTAGATTTTGTAAGATTATTAGCGATATGAAAAGAAAGAAAATAATACCTTAGCCTTCAAATTTGATACGGTAGAGTCTCGTGTTGATAACGTGTTATGAAATATAAAGCAAATACAAGAAAAATAGAGAGAGAAGAGAGGAGACTTCTTTATTTCTCTTGAGAGATTATTGAAGGATTATTGAGGGATGAATTACAATGAGGGAAAACCCCTTTATTTATAGAGGAAAACCAACCTTGAGGTTTGTAACTTTTCCATAAATAGACATACACAATATATGATAAAGTAGGTATTTACTATATATGGTAAAGTAGACATTCACTATATATGGTACATTTATAACAGTATAAATTTTCTTTTTCATTTTCTTTTACTATTTGTAACCATAATAAGAAAACCTTACATTCAATTCCAATTAGATTTAGAAATATTGATCTTTTTATATGTTTATTATAGTTAATATCAATATTTAATATCATAAAAAGATGATTTTGTCTAAAATTGTAATTTTTAATAAAGATCAAAAAGTTCAAACAAAATTTTTAAGGTCCTTCACATTTTTATGCGCTTTACACATGACCTATATTTATTAGTATACTAGTTTAGGTGTATGCGCCTTGCGCGTGTTACTCACTTTATTGAGTTCAAACATTACCATAAATAGTATATTTTTTAAAATAATAAATATGAATACAATAATTAAATTCAACATCTTCTTGAAGAATTTATTTAATTAAACCTAACTTTTACCAAAAAAAATTATCAAAGTTGATCGACATTCATCTACCACCTGTAAACTGCAACAAAATAATACGATGATAGAAACATCAAAACAATATAATTAAATCTAACCTTTACACAAAAATTTTCTCAAAGTCGTCTGACAATCATATTTGAAAATTTTTGGTATTCAATTTTTATAACAAAATAATACAATAATAGAGATATCAAAATAATACTACTAAACTTAACATTTACTAAAAAAACAACTCTCAAAACAGAGATATAAATAAAATACAATTAAACCTAACCTTTATCTAAAAAATTTCTCAAAATCGACCGACATTCATCTACCACCTGTAATTTCATCTACAAACTGTAAACTACAACAAAATAATACAATAATGATCACAAAGCTTTAATTTTGATGAAAATAATTCTTGTCTGAGGAAAAATTTTGACCCTAAAGAATGACTTGAATGAAAATAAAGTGACAAAAAACAGTGAAGAAGTTAACGATTGAAAAATTAAACATTCACCAATCTAGACATGCAACTGAATCAAGTTAATATTTTTATATAATATAAAATTCTAATTAATTTTAAAATATTAAATATTATGATTTTGTATTTATATCAAATGACCAAACCTAAAACAATTATAAACCAAATTAATTGCTAAGAGAACTTCACCCTCAAAAGAACACATACGTGTGTAGGAAAAAACGGACCACCAGAGATCTATTGCCTATGACTTTTAGGATTTATAGAAGGAAGTGCATCTCAATATTTATATAGAAGTATTTTCTTAATAGAGTTCTATTTTAGGAGTATTTTTCTATCTTATTTTAGGAGTATTTTTTTAATTGATCAGTACAAAGAAAAATATTAATTAATTCTTTTTTCATATATTTTAGTGTGAAGGCCCTTATAAAAGTGATTTGAACTTTTTACCTTTCATTAAAAGACTACAATAGATAAAATTATCGTTTTATTTTTTGTTTAATTATTATTTTATTAAATTAAGAATTAAGGTCTTCTAAAATATATGAAAAATTGATAATAAAATAAATATATGGAAAGAAATTAAGAATACTAAAATATGTGAAATATGAATTCTAAAATATATGTGGGGAAATTAAGAGTTCCAAATATATAGTAGTCTAGTTAATATAATTAAAATAATTAAATAATAAATTAAAAAAAAATAGTGAAAAGACAGTTTTGTCTAAAAGAGGATCTTTTAATGAAGGGCAAAAAGTTCAAGTCACTTTTCTAAGGGTCTTTACACTTTTAATATATTATAGACTCATGTATTTTAGTAGTCTAGTTAGTATAATTAAAATAATTAAATAATAAGTTGAAGAAAATAGTGAAAAGACAGTTTTTTCTAAAAGAGGATCTTTTAATGAAAGGCAAAAAGTTCAAGTCACTTTTCTAAGGGTCTTCACACTTTTAATATATTATAGATAATTTAAAATAAAATAAATATATACTATATTAAAAGTGTGAAGAGTCTTATAAATATTGTTTGAAGTTTTTGTTCTTCATTAAAAGTCTCTGCAATAGACAAAATTGTATTTTCACTTTTTTCTCAATTTATTATTTGATTATTTTCATAAAATTGTATCCTACAATATATGAGATCAGAACTAAAATATATGATGAAACATTTTTCTTAAATTAGGAGTGCTAAAATATATGGTAAATAGTAACTAAAAAACTTATGGTGTAAAATAAATAAGGACTCCTAAAAGACATTTAAAAGAACATTTAAATTTTTTTCAAGTATTAAGAAAATAGTATGTGTAGTTTCACATTTGTGATGTAAAAAGATCTCTACATATTATTTTTTCAATACCAATTTTGTTTAGGGTATAAAAATTATTGTTTATTCTACGTAACCATAATGTACTTTCCCATATGCACATGAAATATGTATTATTATGAAGTATATAAAACTATGGAACTCCAAACAATGTATCCGTTAATACCTATGCTCATATCATTCCTCAAGGGGAATGTTGGTAAAACTTGTAATTACGGGCAATAAGGTCCTAAGGCCCTTTGCAAGTATTATAGCAGATCAAAAAATCTGATCTCAATTATGTTCATACATTGATATAATTTCTAAATGTTTTGGGACATAAATAGAATGCTAAATTTTAACTACAATTACGGTGTATCAAGTTATTAACTGTCAGTTTGATTCTACGCTTCTTCTACTTCTACTTTTTTCTTCTTACTTTAGTTTTGATTTAAGTCATCTTCTTGCATTCATTCATATTTTCTTACTTTCTACTTACTTTATTTATTATTGTATGGTGTACGAATAATTGTAATTGTTTATTGTGCAACATATTATTGTTTGTAATGAACTCCAATAGCCACAACAATTAAATCAGTAGCAACTCAACAATTACACTAACTTCACCATGAACAGTGTTCAACGATAATAACAGAATTCCGGAAATGATTAACTAAAATTCAAATAACTTGCACAGAGTACTAAAACTGAAGGAAAATTCTAGATAAGCTAGCTTAGTAACTCGATTCCAAAGGTGAACAATCTCCAGCTTGAAACAATTGCATACCTGAATCAATAAATTCACTGGCAAGTAAGAAATTTGTAAGATAAGAATTAGGATTTAGGGAAGAAGAAGAAGAAGAAGAAGAAGAAGAAGAAGAAGAAGAAGAAGAAGAATATGGAACATACCAAATTTAGAACGCCCATTTCTGTTTGTATTTGATATTTATACCCCTTTTGAGTGAATCTGAGCCCTTGATCATGTACTTGATCTAATTTAATCACCACCCTTGATTCCAACTGCTGAACTTATTTAAATAAACTCTTAAAGGTCTCGTTTACTAGTATTGGCTAACATATGTAATAAATGATCATTAAATTCCACCCTTCATCAGGACATTCTTATCCTCAAGAATGTGATACTAATCCCTGAATGAAGTCAGGGAATTGAGCCTTGATGAATGTCCATTCCCCCCAGGTAGCTTCTTCCGGAGAGAAGTTCTCCCATTGAATCAGGACCTTCACTACTACAGCATTATTCTCTTTTACCATTCTTCTTTGTAAGATAGCCAGGGGCCCAACCAAGATCTTCTCATCAAATCCAACTAATGAAAGTTGTTGTATGGGTGTTATATCTGGACTAATTCTCTTTTTTAGTAAAGAAACATGAAACACTGGATGGATAAGAGAATTTGTTAGGATTTTAAGCTTGTAAGCTACCTTGCTCACTCTGTGTAGAACCTTGTAAGGGCCATAGAATTTTAGGCATAATTTGAGGTGCTTCCTAAGTGCAATTGATGTTTGTCTATATGGTTGAAGCTTTGGATAAATCCGGTCTCCTACCTGTAATTCTCTCTCACTTCTCCTCTAATTAGCATACCATTTCATTCTAGCCTGAGCCTGCACTAAATTGTCTCTTAATACTTGCTAAAATTTCACCCTTTGTTTGACCAAGTCCTGTACTGATTGTACTGGTGAGTCACGATAAGGTCCTAGGAAAATTTGTGGGGGTCATACCCATATAAAGCAAAGAAGGGGGTGGTTTGCAGGGCTGTGTGGTAGTTGGTGTTGTACTATCACTCAGCTAAATGAAGCCAGTTTACCCATTTCGAATGTCTAGTCCTCCCAGGTATCTTCTTCAGGAGCGAAGTTCTCCCATTGAATCAAGAAGTTCACTACTACAGCATTATTCTCCTTTACCATTCTTCTTTGTAAGATAGCCAGGGGCCCAACCAAGATCTTCTCATCCAATCCAACCAATGAAAGTTGTTGTATGGGTGTTATATTTGGACCAATTCTCTTTTTTAGTAAAGAAACATGAAATATTGGGTGGATAAGAGAATTTGTTAGGTGTTCAAGCTTGTAAACTACCTTGCTCACTCTGTGTAGAACCTTGTAAGGGTCATAGAATTTTGGGCATAATTTGAGGTGCTTCTTGAGTGCAATTAATGTTTCTATATATGGTTGAAGCTTCAGATAAACTCGGTCTCCTACCTGTAATTCCCTCTCACTTCTCATCTGATCAACATACCATTTTATTCTAACCTGATCTTGCACTAAATCGTCTCTCAATAGTTGCTAAAATTTTACCCTTTGTGTGACCAAGTCCTGCACTAATTGTACTGGTGAGTCACTATAAGGTCCTAGGGAAAGTTGTGGGGTTCATACCCATATAAAGCAAAAAGGGGGTGGTTTGCAGGGCTGTGTGATAGTTGGTGTTGTACCATCACTCAGCTTAATGAAGCCAGTTTACCCATGGTATCCTTCTAGACACCTGTTGAGCCTTTTGGCCTGACCATCAGACTCAGGGTGGTAGGCTATGATCATACATAGTGTGGTACCAATTGTCTTAAACAAGTGTTTCCAGAATAAACTAGTGAACACCTTATATTTATCAGAAACCATTATCTTTGGGAACCCATGCAACTTATAGACTTCTTTAATGAAAACTTCTGCCAATTGAGTTTTTGTATATGGATGTTGTAAGGCTAAAAAATGTGCATACTTGGTGAATCTATCCACCACTACCAGGATCACCTCTTTGCCTTGAGATTTAGAAAGTCCTTCTATAAAATCAAGACTAATGTCATTCCAGGCTTGAGTTAGCATAGCTAGCGGTTGTAAAAGACCAGGAGATGCTACATTATCATCTTTACACCTTTGACAGATATCACAAGTACAGATAAATTCTTGCACCTCTTTCTTCATTGTTGGCAAAAAGAAATACAATTATAACCTCTTTAAGGTGCTATATAGTCCAGAGTGTCCATCCAAAGCTGATGTATGCATAATATGTAGTAGCAGTTGTCTCAAGGCAGTACTTTTACAAATATACACCTTACCGTTGTATCTCAGAACTGATGTTGGGCGTATTTATACCCCTAAGAACCATAATTTACCCATATTTTAAGCTAAGTTTGGAGGATAAAATATATAATTCCTGCACTTTTAGTCCATTTTCCTGTAAGTGAGCTAACCTATGTGATTATCATGTTTTCAGGTATTAATGATGAAGATTTCAGCAGTTTGTGGACCTTTGGGCAGCAAAGGAAAACTTCACATAAGAGGGAAGGCAGCTTTTGGAAGCTTGTGGACTGAATGCGACGCATGGAGAATTTGTCCCGGGAAAAAGCAGTATTTTTAAATACTTAGGGGTGCAGCAGTAACTTAGTAGGACAAGGATGTTATAAAAACCTGGATGTTATAAAAACCTTATTTGCTGAATTTTTAAGCATTCATTCAAGCATTATTCATTCGACACTTTGGAAAATTCACGTTACAGATTCTGTAAGTCTAACACAGAAAAACACGCTACACTTGGGAACGGAAAGAGAAGAAAATGTCAACCTCCTCTTTGACGTTAGAATCATCCCATCGCGAAGATTATTCTAGGTTGTGGTATGATGATTATGTCTATTGTGATTTCTGTTGTAATCATGAGTAGCTAAACTTCTCTGTTAGGGTTATGGGAACCTTGTGAGATACTATCTATTGCTATGAGTTTGTGAATTCTTGATGTGTATGCTACTTATATCATTACTCTCTTCATTTTAATTAAATTCTCATGGTTGCAAACATAGGGAATATGCCAGTACATTAACTTGTTCGAGAGAAAAGTTTCATGTCTGGAAAAGAGAGTATGACAAGGAAATAGGGCTACCAACTCCTATTTACACGTTAATGCCTTAACCAGATTAACTTTTTGGAGAATTTGTACCGTTAGTTATACACTTTAGGCTCGAGAGAGTTAAAGTGAAATAATCCTTGATGGTTGAGAAACACTAGGATTTACCATTAGAATACAAATCTCTATAAGTGCATGCATGTCTAAATTCCGCATTACTCATAGTTAATAGATACGTAGAACTCATAAGGTGGACATAACCCTAACTTATTATTCTCTGTGATTAAATCTTACTAAACAAAGCATTTCGTTGTTACTTTGATACTATTAGTTCACGCATAAATCAAACCCCCCTTTTTCGTAGAATTTTCGACCAACAGTCTACTAATAATTGCAACACTTAGTGACCAAGTATTCCTTGTGGGATTCGACACCCAACCCAGTTGGGTTCTATATTTGACATCGACCGCTTACACTTTCTAACTAGAGCTGTAGTTTGGGCGTTATCAAGAACCCCTGAAGTCAACTTGTATTCCTGGTTATGATTGGGGTTGATTGCTAGAGCAGTAAAAAATTCTTGAGCATTGTTATCTCCTTCATAACTCTTTTCTACCTCCAAAATCCATTCAGGTTGTGTCTCTGGCAGTGCTTGAAACTCACCTTGTTCCTCAGGAATTCTAAAAAGGCTATCAGCTACCTTTTTCTCAACTCCCTTCCTATAGATAATCTTATAATCCAAGCCTAGTAATTTTGTAAGTCCCTTCTGCTAAATAGCAGTGATTCTTTTCTCCATCAAATACTTAAAACTGAAGTGATTAGTCTTAATAATGAAATGGTTTCCTTGCACATAGCGTCTCCACCTGTCTATGGCTGCTAGGACAACCATATATTCTTTCTTATACACTAATTTCCCCTTATGTTTGGCTGTTATAGCCTAGCTATAATAAGCCAAGGTTCTGTTTTCTTGAGTAGCAACAGCACCAATACCTTGATTGCTAGCATCAGTCTCAATAATGAAGGTCTTATTGTAGTCAGGCATGGCTAGCACTGGAGCAGTGCTCATGGCTTGTTTCAATCTATCAAAAGCTTTCTCGGCCTCTATACTTCATTGAAATAAGTTCTTTTTTAGTAAAGCAGTCAGTGGTTTGCTGATGGAACCATAATTCTTCACAAATCTTCTGTAATACCCTTTCAGACCAAGGAACCCCTCAACCCCTTAAGGTTCTTGGAAACAGACCAAGATATCATTGTTGATACCTTGGAAGGGTCTGTAGCCACTCTGACACTCATAATAATGTACCCTAAGTACTCCACCTGTGACTTGGAGAAGCTATATTTAGACCTCTTAGCAAACAACTTATTGTTTTGCAAAATTGTGAATGTTTCTCTGAAATGCTCCATATGGTCTTGTAAATTTTTACTATATACTAGGATGTCATCAAAGAAAACTAATATAAATTGCCTTGCCTCAATTATTTTTGGAACATGGAGTTCATTAATGACTGAAAGGAGGCTGGTACATTTGTCAGCCTAAATGTCATCACCTTAAATTCAAAGTGACCATGATGAGTCCTGAATCTTGTCTTTGGTATATCTTCCACCCTCATCCTTATTAGATGGTAACCCAATCTCAGGTCATTCTTAGAGAACTAACATGATCCTTATAACTCATCCAAGAGATTATCGACTATGGGAATGGGAAACTTATCCTTCATTGTAATCTTGTTGAGCTCCCTATAGTCAATGTAGAACCTCTAATTCCCATCCTTTTTTTAACTAAAAGGACCGGGGAAGAGTAAGGTGAGTGACTAGGCTATATAATTCCCCGATGAAGCATCTCTGCTAATTATTTTTCCAGCTTATTCTTCTAGTAAAGATTGTATCAGTACGGTCTCAAGGATACAGGTCTAGCTCATGGTATGATGGGAATTGCATAATCTTGAGCTCTGGGTGGTGGTAAGACAGTTGGTTCCTCAAATATGTGGGCAAAGTCATCTAATACGTTCTGCACTTCTCCCTGTATCATCTCTTCAGTACTCGTATCACCCCTATCTATAGTAAAAAGATGAGTTAATAAAGCCTGACCCTTCTTGAGTATTTTCCTATTGATCTAGCTGTGATTTGGTGCAAAGCTACCAGTTCTACATTTTCTTTTAGTGTCACTACCTTACCAACCTACTTGATCTTAAGCTCATATAGTTTATAGTTAAAGGTTACAAATGTATGAACTGTCATCCAATCACCTCCCAATACCATATCACAACTTCCTAGATTCAAAACCCTGAATTTGTCTTCAAACTCAACCCTATTAGCTTTCCACTTAACCCTAGGCACACTGTGATGGCTATACATCTGTTGGCCATTGGACACCGTCACCCTCATTAGGGTATCCACGTGAGAAATAACCCCCAGTTCCTTAGCAGTTTGAGTATCTAAAAAATTATGCGTACTACTATAATCTACCAATAATACCACTGTCCTCTTTTTGATCCACCCTTTGATTTTGAAAGTATTAGGTTCTATGATACCTAACATGGCATTCAAGCAGACTGCTTCTTCTTTCATGACCTCGATTCCTTCTTCTTTCTCTTGAGATTCTTCCTGCTCCTCCATTATATTTGCCTGCCCTTGCTCTTCTTCTGCTATAATGGTATTCAACTGTTTTTCTTTGCAGACATATCCTGGGAAGTATCTTTCTCTACACCTCTAACAAGCACCTGGTATTCTCTTGAATTTTGTCTTAACTTGAGGTTTAGGAAATGTTGCTTGGATCTTCTGCCCAATACTATTTCCTTTAATCAACTCCTTTCTAACTGGTGCGACCGATCCTTTAAGTAACCATCCAGCCTTCTTTTCCCTAGCATTAATAACTCTCTCCTGCTTCCTAGAAAGTGACACAACTTGGGCTAAGTTTATAGGCTCATACATCTTAACAGTCTTCCTAATTTATTCCTTTAACCCTCTAATAAAACACTCCAAAATGAAATCCTCAGGGACTCTAGGATTTCTCATCAATACCTGAGCCATACGTTTCTCAAATTTTTGCAGATAATCATTCATTGTACCTTAGTGAGCATTTTGAATTCAGCCACCACACTTTTACTGGTATCATCTCCAAACCTTATCACCAACTCCTCATAGAAATACTCCCACCTCACTAGACTTCTCATAAGTGTGTAAGAGAAATACCAAGCCACAGTATCTCCCTCAATGTGTAGCATAGCCATTTCAAGTTTTATAGCTAGATCAATGATCCTATAAATATTAAAGTACTTGTTGCACCTTCTTAACCAAGATCGAGTTTCAGCTCCTCCATATGTGGGAAACTGGAGCTTGGGATTAAACTCCTGACCCGGAGTGGGTCCATTTCCCCCCACTTCAGCTATCCTATTCGGTATAGGGAGCAATCCATCACTTTTGTTGCTTCTTTCAGGAGTAAATGGACTCTTACCATTGCTTTTTCCTAATAATCTCATCATAGCTTTATGAGTTTCCTCCATTATTTTCTTCATATCCTCTTAAGTAGATCCCATCTCTGCCAATCGAGACTCTATAGCTGTGAGTTTAGAGTCCACGTCCACCTTATTAGCTTGGACCTGAGCTTTAATTTTTCTTAGGTATTTCTCGGCTTGTTTAATCCTTGTAGCGCAACTCCCGTCATCATCCACAGGTATAATCAAAATTGCGTCTCTGATACCAATTTGTAATGAACTCCAATAGTCATAGCAATTAAATCAGCAGCAACTCAACAATTACACTAACTTCACCATGAACAATGTTTAACGATAATAACAGAATTCTGGAAATGATTAACTAAAATTCAAATAGCTTGTATAGAGTACTAAAATTAAAGGAAAATTCTAGATAAGCTAGCTCAGCAACTTGATTCCAAAGATGAACAATCTCCAGCTCGAAACAATTGCATACCTGAATCAATAGTCAAATTGTAGATCAACTCATTTCCAATTAATCAAAAATAACTTCACTGGCAAGTAAGAAATTTGGAAGATAAGAATTAGGATTTGGGGAAGAAGAAATTGGGTTGAGATTTAGAGAAGGAAAGTTGAGGAAGGAACAGGAGTATGGACCATACCAAATTCACAATGCCCATTTCTGTTTGTATTTGATATTTATACCCCTTTTTGAGTGAATTTGATCCCTTGATCTGGTACTTGATCTAATTTAGTTACCACCCTTGATTCCAACTACTGAACTTATTTAAATAAATTCTTAACAATGTCGTTTAGTAGTGTTGGCTAACATGTGTAATGAATGATCATTACATTGTTATCTTAAATTTAAATGTGATCAAAATTATTTGTACAAAACACATACGGATAAACTTGTATTATTAAATATTGAGGCTAAATTAGTAGACATTTTAAAAATAAAATAAATAGTGTTAAATGTTGAGTCTAAATTATAAATTTAAAATTAAATATAAAAATGTATAATTCTTAAAAGGCCTGAATGGTTTTGATTATGTATTTTCATACATAGGATTACTCTTATTGGTCACTATCTAAGGATAAAATAGCTTAGCGTACATGCGTTGCATGTGGACAAATTTAGAAGACTGATTCTATCCTAGAACAAACACATCTGCTCCTAGTAATTAGCAAGATACGGCATATCCGGATAAGATATTGTTTTAATGTTATTTAAGAATGTTATCTATTGCCAAAATAAGTAACAATATCCCCAAAAATAAATCAATGCATGGTCACCTATAATTTGATCAAAAGATCAATAATTCAAGAAGAGGATAGCATCTCTAGTACGCATCATCAACTTGAAAAAATAATTTTTTTAAGGATGGAGTGAAAAATTAACACATCATCAATTTTGACTTATTTACCTGAAACACAACTTAAGCAACTGTTCATTGATGGGTGGAATCATTGTTTCTCTTCTAACAATATGTACAAAGAAATAGATTTTTTATGTAACTTAATCTAAAAGTTACTTATGAGAGGATGATTACATATGCCAAGAGTCGACAAGACAATGTGTAATTCGTGAAAAAATAAATCATGCATCTCTTCATAAAAGTTTAACTCTTCAGAAAAGGTGCAACTCTTAGAAAAAGTCACAATCTATTAGAAAGGTCATAATCACCCGAAGTAGAAAGATTCATATTCAAATTGTATCCCTTCTCTTGGTCTCTTTTCAAAAAAAAAAATACCTATTCATTTTTCATTCACACCTCTTAATAACCTATACTTTTATATTTTCAAAGCCTACACAAAAGGTTAATGGTCCTCAGCTCTATAACAATGAGCAATGAACATGTGCCATGTCACTAAAGGCAAAGTACACTATTTGTATATAGTACTTTCTCCATTCCAATTTAAACTATTTGTGCACTTGAGAGAGAAAGAGAGAGCAACAATATCTGATTCCTGAGAAAATTGAAGGAAAGGTGTATTTTAAGTCTTGAATGGAGGATTGGTGACATTAACCAACTTAACGGGTCAAACATAATTAGAAAACTTAATTAAGTTTATTGTGGACTTGATTAATATTTTTAAAACTTTTTAGTCTTTTCAAAAATACAAATCAACCCACACCCCTCTTCAATTTAAATCAACTATCTCTCTCATCTCTCTCTCGACAGCTTCTCTAAACTCTCTCCCAACCAACAGTTCTGCAAAATTTCTCTCTTTAATCTCCGGTGACTTCAACCACCGGTGACAACTAGTTGGGTGAGTTCCTTTTCGACTTTCAGCCGTCAATTAACGTGAAGACTTCTCCAGTGACAACAACTTTGAGTTCTTCATCATCCCATTTCTTTTTTCACAGGTAAAAAATTATGAAGAAACAGAGGAACTTGATCCAACTACTCTTCTAGTATTGGTTAACAATTTTAATATTTTTGTTTAAATTTGAAATGTGAACTGAATAAAACCCTAATTTCTGGTATTTCTTCTTCTTTTTGTTGAACTGTTGATTCAGATTTGTTGGTGATTTTTTATCACCATTGATATTCTTAGTGTGTGCATGTGTGTTGGTGTTGCTGGGTTGATTTATATTTGTCTTGGTAAAAATGGTGTTACGACAGATGAAATATCTGATGCAATAGATGAAATATCTGATGGAACAGATGAAACATCTGATGCAATAGATGAAACATCTTATGCAAAAAATGAAACATCTTATGCGACAGATGAAATATCTAATACAATAGATCCAAATTTGATGCAACTACAAAAATTTATTACAACAAATGAACAATCTAACAGATCATTCATCTGTTGCGATAGACGACTCTTCTATTTGGAAGAAATCTAAAAAATATTAATCCAACAGATAACTCATTTTGTAACAAAAGAGTGATATGTTTTAATAGATCAGTGATCTATTTTATTATTTCCAACGGATTACTCATCCATTGAAATAGGTTGGTTATATGTTGTAATAGATAACCTACCTGGAGCAACAAATTAGTAATATGTTTATACTATTTTCTAATGGATTACTCATTCGTTGTAACAGATTGATTATATATTGTAACAAATAACCTGCCATGTGCAATAAATCCGTAATCTATTTTTACTGTTTCCAACATCTTACTCATCTATTATAATAGATTGGTTATATGTTACAATAGATAAACTACCTGGTATAACAGATAAGTGATCTATTTTTACTATTTCCAATAGATTAACAATCCATTACAACATGTTGGTTATATGTTGCAACAAATAAACTACCTGGTGCAACAGATTAGTGATCTATTTTTACTATTTCTAATGTGATTACTCATTCATTGCATTAGGTTGGTTATATGTTAGAATAGATAACCTTCCTGTTGCAATAGATGAGTGATCTATTTTGACTATTTCCAACGGATTACTCATCTGTTACAACAGGTTGGTTATAGGTTGCAACAGATAAAGTACCTGGTGCAACAAATTAGTGAAATATTTTTATGGTTTCCAATGGTTTACTTATCGATTGCAACGGTTGGTTATATGTTGCATTAGATAAAATACTTGGTGCAACAGATTAGTGATCTATTTTTATTATTTCCAATGATTTACTCATCCGTTGTAACAGGTTGGTTATATGTTGAACAGATAATATACTTGGTGCAATAGATATATGGTCTGTTGGAACTGTTATTTTACTGTTAGATTTACTGTTATCCTTTTTTAATGATGTATTAATCAATTATAATATATTTTATATTTCTATTAATTTAAGATAATATGGCTCCCAAAAGAAAAGAAACTGAATCAAGTCCAAGTAAAGGAACAAGTAAAGTAGCTCGTCTATATCCACCACTGTATGAGCTTTCTTTATAAGCGTTATCTCAATCAGGAGCAGAAGATAATGAACACGGGGAGGAGGAATATTTCCAAATAGATAATCCAAATGCTAATGTCCCTTTTATCGAAAAGTTGGTCAAAACCTTCAGCATTGATCGTTATCCTGGGAAACTGTTGTGCAATGGTGCCACAGATTTAACGGGTGATTTTGTGGTTAAGTCATCCATGGAAAAATCTTTAGACGCCTTCAAAAAAATACTTTGAGAACAAAAATTGGATTCTTATTTCAGGGAAAGCTGCTTTGGGCAATATCTTAATTTGCTGGAGGACAACAATGCTCGTTTCTAGATAAAAATGGTATATGATCTTCTCAAGCACAGGTTTATGTATGAAAATAAAGATAAGATGGATGATATGTGGATAAATTATTGTGGCATGCCTGCTTGTTTTGGTTGGAAGGAGTTTGTCATGGTTACCGAACTAAAATGTTATCATTCTTCTCCTTCTAAAGTTATAACTACTCTAACCCAAAAAAAATACCCCGCACACCCAAAAGAGGTAATGAAAAGTTGAGTGATCGTGATGACCTGGTATCTATTATTGGTCCAAGCTTCAAAAATAAAATTTGATAGAAGTGTTAAAAAGTAAAGGACTTTCAAAGAAGCACAAGCAATTATTGTGCTTGGTTTGGTTTATACATAATATTCTTTGGGCGAAAGACGTTAACAACAACATAAGCCTTGGTTTAAGAAATATCTCCGATGATCTTAAGTCATTTAACAACTATCTTTGGGGTTATGAAAGCTTCTAAATGATTGTCAAATATTTGTTGACTCTGTTAACGCCAAACACAATCAACTTATATAGATTTCCATAGGCCTTCATGGTAAATATTTCTTTTATCATGATATGATTCATCACTTTTTTATTCAATAATGCTTTTGATTTATTGGCGTTATGTTATAGGCTTAGGTATTTGAAGTCATTCGTTATTTGAGACAACGTGAACTACCAGGAAGAAGTTTCTATCCAAGAATTTTGAGATGGTTGTTGGCCAAAACTGATAAAAATGCAAAAAAAAATATCTTTTCAATCCCCCGAAGGAAGTAGTAAGTCTAATTCTAATCATGTTTTTATTTTAATTAATTATTATTTTAAATGATTTCATCATCATTCTAATATATGTACTGATTTATTTTAGATTGTCCATATGTGGCTTGTTCTGACCCATCGAGAGTTGAAGATGCCATTTTTTCTTACTTTACAGTCTGTGCAAACTTTATCGGACCCTAAGGTCATTGATGGAATAAAAATGGAATTGTTTAGAGCAACCGCCATCACATGAAAAATAATTCTGGAGGGTGGGCTTGTTGTTGTTAATGATGGTAGTGGTAGTGGTAGTGGTAGTGGTGTTGCTGTTGGGGCTAATGATGCTCCTCTTATAGTTTTTAAAATAACAAGTCATTATGATTATGATCATACTGGTTGTATAGATTTTTCTACAGATTGTGCCACATCTAGAGAATGTTCTGTATGCAAATGTCAAGACTGAAAGGCAAAACATGATGGAGTGATTAATGTTATTAATGCAAATGTCTGGGCTGCTAAGTACGGTCAGGATCTCATGCATCTGAACCTATGATATAAGACATTATAGCACATGAGAAAGAGTATGCATCAGTACTTTGAATGTACCGGTATGCTAAGTAAGGTAGGCTGATATGTAAGGGTTCATATACATTAAGAATAACTTGTTAAATAATATGAGTATAACTAAATGAGAGTACATGTGTGACTGAAACTGATGAAACACTAGTTATGTAATACTGTACACATAACTACATATACTATAACTGAGATCATACTAATACTGGAAACTAAGTTCTGATAAATAATAACTGATATTTGAGTTTTTCTGATAACTGTATTACTGATAGCTGGGTGACTATTTCTAATAGTCCTAATCCTGTAGAACTAAACAGAGTTCTATACTGAGATAGGTGACTGTGTCTGACAATTCTAATTTTGTATAACTGAACTGAGTTCTATACTGAGTCTGAAACTGAAACTGTGAGAGTGTTCATCTAACCGACACACCGCGATTATGAACAAAATTGGGTTCTAACCTGTGACCCCAGTTGGAAGGGTTTTAGCATCTTGACAAGGGTTACTAACAATGGCAGTGAGTTAACCCTATCTAGCAGGAAGACATTTCGTCAACCCTTACTGGCTGGAAAACTCATACGAGATACATCAACCCTTATCTGGAAGGAAGATATCTCAACCTATACTGGCTACGTAGTTCTGTAATGCAGGGATTGCTACTAAGGATCAAACCATCTATTGGCAGGAATACTTCTATCCCTGGGATCGTTCGGTGCTGATTCTTACTATCAACTAAGTAGACACTAAACTAATTTCTAGACTATTCTAGGCTTGCCTAAACTGTTACTGATCGTGATGTCTAACTGAATTGGACTGAGTTCACTGAGTTCATAACTGACTGAGTACTACTGTTCATGACATTTCTAAGACTTTTCTATAGCTACTAAAATTCTAAGGAAACAGCTATATTTTTCGGTATTGAATACCCCCATGACTAGATAGTATTGAAAGTAAAACATGGCATGATCATAATAGCATAACAATAGTAGCTTGTTAACAATGCTTTCATTTAGATATTTTGTCAAACACTTGAGAGGCATGAACTTATGCACATTCTATTATATCATGATTTCACCCTTCAACTCACATGAACACTTTATCAAACACTTGGGGAGCATACTTTATGCACATAATAATAATCAACATGCAAGCATTTATGATCACAATCCCAACTCACAAATTCAAGGGACTTTTAATATGCATCCACACAATACTACACACATATTAATTACTTCACATATAACTAGTAATAAATCATGGATTAGAAACCCAAATAACATCATAATCATGAATACAATCAAATTCAATCATGTAATTCATGAAATAAATCAACTTGTAATTTAAAAGGGTTCTTGAACTCAAAGGGTGGAATAAAACCCTTGGACGAACACCAAACATACCTTGATAACCACATCATGAAGATTGATGGGGTGTTCTTGAAGCTTGGACTTTAAATTGAATGCCCTAGGGTTTTGTTCTTAAGAGAAATTGAGAGAAATAATGAATTTTTACCTTTTGGATGGCTTAATTATGTGTTTTAGGGTTGAATAAGAGTGGGAAAATGATGCAAATACCCCTCTGGATGTGGACTTTTAATTATTGAAAATGTGCCCAGCAACGCACAGACCGACGCACTAAGTTGATGGGGTCGACGCGATGGATGATGCGATGCGTCGATATCACATCAGCTCAATGGAATTTTCACTGAATGTTAGGGATAATATCCATCAATGAGGAAGGGCAATGTGACACGTTGAGATCGCATTGACTCACTATTTTCGACATCAAAACAAGCTTCTAACGTGGTTTGAAAAATCTAAAACTCATTCGAGAACACCTATTGACATTCCTGATCTTGAATCAATTTAAAAAATGATACTTTTAGGTCATAAGGGTTGTAAATAAAATCCTGGAAATACCGAGGTCCTAAAATGAGACTGTGTCATTACTTAGCTGAAAGTTTCTAAGTCTGAGACCACTTTTCATGCTCTAAAGGACTGAGTTAAGCTAGGATTTTGCGGGGTCTTACAATATCTCACCTTGGGAATATTCATCCTTGAATGAGGCTGACTAAGCTGAGAATACTGATAGACTGAGTTTACATACTGAACATGTACAACTGAAGCATGATTACATGACTGAAACTACTGATATATTGAGTTTTTCTACTGAACATGCACAACTGAAGCATGACTGAATTCTAGTACATGACACATGACTGAGCTTTTTTATGAAGGTATACATGATATAAGAATATTATACAACTGAAACCGATATCGAGTTTGTAAAGGTAATCTGATCATGGAACTGAGTAAATTTAAGGAAAACTGTTACCTTGGGCTGAGTCTGAGTTTGCAGAAAAGAGGTGAGGATACTTGGTCCGATATATGCTTCTGCTTCCAAAGTAGCTCCCTCAACGGACTGATTTCAACAAAGAACTTTGACTAAGAAACTTGTTTGTTCCTCAGTCTGCGAACCTGATGATTGAGGATTTCGACTGGGATTTCTTCATAAGAGAGACTGTTCTAAACATCTATACCCTCTATAGAGACTACAACTGCTAAGTCACCTATGTACTTCTTTAGCAAGGAAACATGAAACACTGGATGTACTGAAGCTAGGTATGAAGGTAGCTCAAAATCGTAAGCTACCTTTCCAAAATGGATGAGGATTCAGTAAGGGTCGATATATCGGGGACTAAGCTTCCCCTTCTTTCCAAACCTCTTCACTCCCTTCATAGGAGAGATTTTCAAATACACATAATCATCAATCTCAAACTCAAGATCTTTTCTTCACACATCGATATATGATGTTTGTCAGCTCTGAGCTAACTTAAACCTTTTCCTGATCAAGTGAACTTATTCTAAGGTATCAAATACCAAGTCAGGCCCTACCACCGTGGCCTCAACTACTTTAAACCAACCAATGGAAGATCTACATCTTCTCCCATAAAGCGCCTCAAATAGAGCCATATGAATACTGAAATGATAGCTGTTATTATACATAAACTCAATCAAAGGCAAGTGGTCATCCCAACTACCGTTGAAGTCAATAGCACACGCTATTAACATATCTTATAGAGTTTAAATGATCCTTTCTGCTTGACCATCTGTCTGAGGGTGGAAGGTTATACTGAGGTGAACTTGGGTACCAAGACCCTTTTGGAAGGCTTTCTAAAAGTGAGAGGTGAACTGTGAACTTCTATCTAAAATGATGGACAATGAAACTCTATGAAATCTAACTAACTCTCTGACATAGATCTTGGCATAATCCTCAGTTGAATAAGAGGTATGAACTGATAAGAAATAAGATAATTTGGTCATCCTATCCACAATGACCCAAATTGAATCATGCTGGCGACGAGTATGGGGCAAACCTATCACAAAATCCATGTTTACCTCCTCCCACTTCAAAGTGGGAATACTGAACTCCTGTATAAGCCCACTAGGCTTTTGATGCTCAATCTTAACCTGCTGACATATTGAGCACTTAGCCATAAACTCTGTAATGTATCTTTTCATCCCACTCCACCAATACACTTCCCACAAGTTTGCTACATCTTGGTGTCCCTCGGGTGAATCGAGTAGCGCACACTATGAGCTTTTATAAGAATCTGTTGTCTCACACCATCCACACATGGCACACATAGTCTACCCTGGCAATGAAACACACCATCTCTTTTTTGAGAGAAAACCTCTACTTTTTAATCTCTGACTGACTTTTTTAGTTTAACTAAACTAGGATCCATGTCCTTCCTTTCTTTTACTTTGGAAACCATAGATGATTCTAAACTATTCGGCACCCATACGCTACCCTCTGCTGAATTGACTAAGCGGACACCTAGTTGGGCAAGCTGATAAGCTTCCTGAACTAACTTCCTCTTACCAGCCTCCACGTGAGAAACATACCCATAGACATACTACTGAGAGCATCAACCACTACATTGGCCTTTCTCGGATAATATAGAACACTCATGTCATAGTCTTTCAACAACTCTAACCACCTTCTCTAACACAGGTTTAGGTCTTTCTAAGAAAATACATACTGTAGGATTTTATGGTCTGTGAATACATCAACATGTACTTTGTACAAATAATGCCTCAAAATCTTTAAGGCAAACACTACAGCTACTAACTCAAGATCATGAGTGGGATAGTTATTTTCATAGGGCCTAAGCTTTCTAGAGGCATAGGTTATGACCTTACCTCTCTGCATCAAAAAACACCCCAAACCAAATTTGGAAGCATCACAATATACCACAAACCCATCTGAACCATCTGGTAAAATCAAAACTGGGATTGTAGTAAGTTTAGTCTTTAACTTCTGAAAACTCTTCACACAAGAATCTGACCACTAGAACTTGACTTTCTTTTGAGTCAATATGGACATAGGGGATCCAATAAACGAAAACCCTTCCACAAACCATTGATAATAGCTAGCTAAACCAAGGAAACTCCTAATATCTAATGGATATATGGGTTTGGGCTAGTTTCTCACTACTTTAATCTTTTGAGGATCAATTCTAATACCATCACCAGAGACGATATGACCGAGGAAAGCTACTAACCGTAGCCATAATTTTCATTTACTAAATTTGGTGAACAACTTATGGGCTCTGAGGGTCTGTAATACTATTCTGAGATGGTCTGCATGATCATGTTCACTACAGGAGTAGACAAGAATGTCATCAATGAAGACAATGATGAACATGTCCCAGTACTGCTTGAACACATGATTTATCAAGTCCATGAAAGTTGTTGGGGCATTGTTAAGACCATATGACATAACTAGGAATTTGAAGTGACCATACCATGTTCTGAAAGTTATTTTTAGAATGTCATATTCTCTGACTCTAAGCTGATGATAGCCTGGTCTGAGGTCTAACTTAGAAAAGTAACTGGCACCTTAAAGTTTGTCAAATAAGTTATCAATTCTGGGAAGTGGATACTTGTTTTTTATCGTGACTTTGTTTAACTGACGGTAGTCAATACACATTCTGAGAGAATCATCTTTCTTACGCACAAGTAGAACTGGTGTACCCCAAGGAAATATGTTGGGTCTGATGAATCCCTTATCTAGAAGATCATTCAATTGTTCTTTTAACTTTTTGAGTTTTACTGGTGCCATTCTGTATGGTGGAATAGAGATAGGCTGAGTATCAGGAAGAAGGTCAATTTTGAAGTCAATTTCCCTCTCGGGAGGAACTCCAAGAAGATCTTCGAAAAATATATCTAGTAATTCATATATTACTAAAATTGACTCAAGGCTAGGGGTCTCGAAATTAGAGTCTTTAACTTGAACGAGATGATAGACACACCCCTTAGATATCATCTTTCTCGCTCTAAGGTTGGAAATAAGTTGACCCCATAAGTCCTGAAGTACTACCCCTCCATTCAAGGATAGGTTCATTCAAAAATAGAAAATGGACAATTCTATTTCTATAGTCAACTAAAGCATAGCATGAATGAAGCTAATCCATGCCGAGAATAACGTCAAAATCTGTCATCTCTAACTCTATAAAGTCTGCTGAAGTAATCTTCTGAGGAACCATAACCGGATGGTTTTTGTATACTCGTCAGGCTATGATATACTTACCCAATGGGGTAGAAACTGAGAAGGGCTCTGCTAGGATTTCGGGACTGACTCCGAAGTCAACAGCTATATAAGGTGTTACAAAGGACAAATAATCTCCTATATCTAGTAAAGCATAAACATGTAAATGATAAACTTGTAATATACTAGTGACCATATCAGGAGAACTTTCTTGATCCTGTCGGGACTGAAGTACATAGAGCCTGTTTGGGCGCTGCCCATTGGTGGCACTAGAAGTGGCACCCTGTTGAATCGGCCATCCAAACTGAGCTGGGGACGATTATGCTGACTCTACAAACCCATGTGAGGACACTTTCTAACACTATATCTTGGCTTGCCACATCCAAAACATACATCACTGCCAGCTCGACAGACACCCTGATGGTTTCTGCCATACTTCTGGCAAAGAGGATTTGTTCGAGCACTGCTAACACTACCCTGAGGTTTAGGGCCTGGAGCCCTATCTTTGTTGCCATCTCTAAATTTTGGCATTAGAGCACTGGCTGAGGACGAAGCTGGAACTAAAGATTTTAGGCAGAACTGAGAACGACTACCACTCTCTAACTTAGGTTGAGTGAAGTTGAAGCTACCTGTTTGATAACGCTCAACTTATACGTAAATTAAGTGCAAGGTGCTCTTCATCAAAATATTTACCCAACTTTGGAGTCGAGGTCGAATCCACAGGGAACAATGTGACTGGCGATTAAAATACTTCGAAATTATAACTTTAAATTAAATTCAAACAAATAATATGAAAAGATAAAATGAGGGGTTTTAACTTGTGAATTATTTTCTAATTAATTGTACCATAGTTATTCCATCTAATGATTCTTTTTGTAAGTAGTAATTCAGTGATATTAAACAAACCAGAGTTATGGTTACCAAGATGCTTTAACAATTAGGGTTGTGAATCACTTATGAGTTCCAATTAACATTTCAATTGCAAGAAGATTTGAATCCTATTATTTACCCAATTCGTCTCTCGACCTCAGCGGATAGCCTATTCTTTAATTCTCTCAACCTTAAAGAACGTATTGGTTATTCAACTATTTTCGCATGTAGGTAAATCCAGTTAAGGCATTTTCCATTAAACTAAAGGTTAGAAGCTTTAGAGTCCATGTAAATCCTTACTTTTCCCAACATACACTTTCCTCTTGGACAAGTGATGTTTGCGGGCTCACCCTTGGATTGCAATCAAGAGAATCGTTACATTGCTAAACAAGAACTTTCCTCTCGAACAAGTGATTATTTCATTGAAGTAACCAAACAACACCTTCCTCTCAGACAAGTGATGTTCCAGTGCTAACTCTTCTAGTTTGCAACCATGGGTTTTGTTCTTTCAAGTTTGCAATTAAGAGAAGTCAATAAAGAACATTAAAGTGTAGAAAGATTTATACAATATCAATTTTTCATGGAACTCAATTAGATTCACAACCCAAAATTCATTTTTCACATGTTATGGGAGCTTAATCATACATTTCCATGGAAGAAATAGGAAACATATTTGTGTAATTCATAAATAAATTCAAGATTTACTTACAAAGGTCACAAGAATTTGCTCTTGAATCTTCAATGGAGATGGAATAATTAAATCCACAAGATTTGCTTAAATCTCAAAAATACTACCTTCCAAGAAGTTCATATATGGAGGCTATGATAAAGATAGAAAAAATGATGAAGAATTTTAAAATTATCCCCTAATAAAACCCTAAACTAGTATTTATATATTCCCAAGTAAAAAAGGATTAAAAAATAAATTCAAAAAAATTTTGTCAAAGTTGAAGGTCAAGTTGGTGGTTAGTCACAAAGCTGGTGGTTCACCATCTTGGCCTTCACAGAGTCTCCTGAAATCCTGCATTCTGTTTTATCTTGATGGTTGAACTGGTGGTCAGTCACAAGATTGGTGGTCCACCAGTTCGACCTTCAGTGATCAGTTAATTTCCAGAATTTCATTGCAATTTCACCGCATCGTAGAGACTTCTTACACTACATAACTTGATACACGCGTCATAGTTCCTTGAACTTCATTATTTTATAAATCCAATGGTATTTTTAAAGTGTCCATTTCACTGTTCACGTGCCTTCAATGATCCAGGACATTTCAGGACTCCAAATGGAGTCAAAATCTGCATTTCGGTTTCGTTGAGCCATTCTGAGCCTTATTGAGTTGTTTCCACTTGATTTAAAGCTTGTATATCCTTCATATATCATAATTATACATTAAAAAATCATCCTATAACATTAAACACAACAATTCAAAGCTCAAAACAACACAACATCTAACATGATGAACTCAAAACACGAGCTAAGTATAGGCTAATTTTACTTTGAGTTTTAGCTCTTTGTTTTGCATGTTTTCTTGATCTAATTGACCCTTGAACATTATAAATAAGTTGTTTCACATATAAATACATAAAAAAACCTTTTTAACTTATTAAAATGCATTAGAACCCAACACATTATACTAGACAAACACCTAGCTCAAGCTAGTCACACTAGTTTTCTCGGTTGAACTCTAAATGCTCAAATTGAATTAAAGCTCATATGAAAACACCATTAAACATTGTAAGAACATAATTGGACACATGAATGCTCATTTATGTCATTATAAGCACATATATCATAAGAACCATTCTTAAAATAAGGCTAAAAAGGCTAGAATGGTGATGCTAGAATGCATAAATATACCCAACATCACTATTTTGGCTCTCTTGTTCTCCCTCTTCTTATCCTTATTCTTAGCCTCTTTTATTTGTTGAGAATGGATCATAAGCCTAAATATTTCCATCTCTTTAATCAGCATTGCGGTCCTATACTCTTTGACCATACTGTTAGACACACTCAACACAAACTTGCTCATCTTAGATCTGTTATCTGCTACCACATGAGGGGCGTATCTGGATAATTGAGTAAACTTAAGAGAATACTCTTTCACTGTCATGTTGCCTAATTTTATATTAATAAACTCCAAAACCTTAGCTTCTCTCAACTCCAGTGGGAAGAACCTAACAAGGAAAGTAGTAGAAAACTCCTCTCATTCTACGAGCCCTACATCTGCGCCCCTACATACGAGCCTTACATCATCACTCTCACTAGAAGTCACCCCCACGTTGTCTGTTACTTTTTACACCATGTCAAGGAATTTCTGTGGGTCCTCCTCAGAGTTAGACCCTGTAATTATGGAGAATTCATTCGAGTGAAGTCCCAAATTCTAGCTGCAGTAGTACTAGCCACTGGGTTGGCTTGCAAAATAGTTGGGCGTTCATTCTAGGCTGCCACATAATAAGCTAGAGTGGTGAAGCTGCTCTAAATTCTGTGTGACAGACATGCTCGTCCAGGGGATCTGCCTGAACGGGTGAAGGTATTGGCTGATTTCCAGTTCTTCTTTCGTTGGTTCTTTTAGGAGAAATATTCTGTAAATGAAAGGAAACATTGGATTACACAGAGATTTTAATTTGAAGTCATGCTCACTCACATGATATGAATACTAAAAGAAGGAAACTTGTTCCTAAAATGACTCATAGCCTCGTGTCCGTAAGTGTGGCGCGCTACACACCCATGCACAAGACTTTACTAAATATGGCTTTTAGACTCCCTATGACTCAATTGGACCTTAGTCTCTAATACCAAGTTTGTAATACCTCGAGTCTTCACCCCGAACATCATACGGTACTTGCGACCCTGAAAGACCCCAAGGCAACCCATGAAATATACCTGCTGTGAACATTGAATAATAATACTGAAATAAATATGGAAGTTAGGCTAAAGTTTCCATAAGGCTCATCACTAAAAAAATAAATACTGAAAACTAAATATCTTTCTGAACTAATCTAGTCTAAAGCCTCTAACTATCTGAATATGGAGTTGTTAGGACATGTCCCCAACTAACTTTGACTATTTAATATATTGAACTACTAAAATACTAAAATAATAACTCTGTCCTCAAACTATGAGGACTCACCACTATATATGTTGCTGATAGGCTGGGCTGCTAAGTACGGTCAGGAGCCCATGCGTCTAAACCTATGATATAAGACATCATAGCACAAGAGAAAGAGTATGTATCAGTACTTTGAATATATTGGTATGCTAAGTGAGGTAGGCTGATATGCAAGGGTTCATATGCATGAACAATAACTTGCTGAATAATATGAATATAACTGGATGAGAGTACATGTATAACTGAAATTGCTGAAACACTGATTATGCAAAATTGTGCACATAACTACATATACTGTAACTGAGATCATACTAATACTGGAAACTATATTTTGATAACTAACTGACTGATATCTGAGTTTTTTATATAACTATATTACTGATATCTGGGTGACTATTTCTAATAGTCCTGATCCTGTAGAACTGAACAGAGTTCTATACTTACTTGGGTGACTATGTCTGATAAGTCTAATTCTGTAGAACTAAACTGAGTTCTATACTGTGTCTAAAATAGAAATTATAACTGTGGGAGTGTTCATTTAACCAACATACCCTGATTATGAACTGAGCTGGGGTCCAATCTGTGACCCCAGTTGGAAGGGTGTTAGCACCTTGCCAAGGGATACTAACAATGGTTGTGAGTTAACCTTGTCTAGAAGAAAGACATTTCATCAACCCTCACTGGTAGGAAAACTCGTACGAGATGCATCAACCCTTGTGTGGTAGGAAGATATCTCAACCTACGCTAGCTATGTAGTTCTGTAAAGCAGGGATTGCTACTAAGGGTCAAACCCTCTACTAGCATAAATGCCCCCATCCCTGGGTTCGCTCGGTGTTGATTCCTACACTCAACTGAATAGACACTAAACTGATTTCTAGACCGTTCTAGGCTTGACTGAACTGTTACTGATCGTGATGTCTAACTGAACTGAACTGAGTTCACTGAGTTTGATAACCGACTGAGTACTACTATTTATGACATTGCTGAGACTTTTCTATATCTACTGAAATTCTAAGGAAACTGCTAGATTTTTGGGTATTAAATACCCCTAAGACTCGGTAGCATTGAAAGTAAAAGATGGCATGATCATAATAGCATAACAATAGAAACTTGTTAACAATGTTTTTATTTAGACATTTTGTCAAACACTTGAGAGGCATGAACTTGTCCACATTCTATTATGTCATGATTTCACTCTTCATCTCACATGAGCACTTTATCAAACACTTGGGGAGAATACTTTATGCACATAATATTAATCAACATGCTAGCATCATGATCACAATCTTAACTCACAAATTCAAGGGGCTTTGAACATAATACATCCACATAACACTACACACATATTAATTGTTTCACATGAAACTTGTAATAAATCATGGATTAGAAACCCAAAAACGTCATAATCATGAATACAGTCCAATTCAATTATGTAATTTATGAAATCAATCAACTTGTAATTTAAAAGGATTTTTGAACTCCAAGGGTGGAAGGAAACCCTTGGATTAACACCTAACATACCTTGATATCCAAATTTGTGAAGATTGATGGTGTTTTCTTGAAGCTTGGACTTAACATTGAATGCCCTAGGGTTTTGTTCTCGAGAGAAATTGCAAGAAATAATGAATTTTTGCCTTTTGGATAGCTTAATTACGTGTTATGGGGCTAAATAAGAGTGGGAAAATGACCCAAATACCTCTCTGGATGTGGACTTTTAATTACTGAAAACGTGCCCAGCGATGCTCAGACCGACGCACCACGTCGATGGGGTCAATGCGATGGACAATGCGATGCGATGCATCAATATCGCGTTGGCTCACTGGAATTTGTACTGAATGCTAGGGATAATATCTGTCGATATGGTAGGTGATGCGACGCGTCGAGATCGCATCGATTCACTACTTTTTACATCTAAACAAGCTTTTAACGAGGTCTGAACAATTTGAAACCCATCCAAGAACACCTATTGATATTCCTGATCATGAATCAATTTAAAAATTGACATTTTAAGGTCATAAGGGTCGTAAATAAAATCATAGAAATAACGATGTCCTAAAATGAGACTAAATGTCATTACTTAGCTGAACTTTTCTAGGTCTGGAACCTCGTTTTATGCTCTAAAGGACTGAGTTAAGCTAAGATTTTGTGGGGTCTTATAATTCAATAGCGATTGGACTAAATTTTAGGGTGAATTGGACCCTTAGAAGGCCTTCAAAGCCTCCCACTGCTTCAACTAAGAACAAAATCAATATAGTTATTGTCCTAGCCCAAATTTATATGGTTAGGTTTCTCGGGGTGATGATTATACTCCAGAAGGTATGGTAGGAGAATGCCTTCGAGGAAAAATGGGTGATTGATGAAAAGCTATATCATATGAGAGCTAATTGAAGAGGATACATAGGGTAGAAAGTAACTTCTAGCGAATCTGGCCGATGAAACTATCTTAGAACATGAGAAATCTGCATCAAGTAAAAATATGAAATTATATCCGATAATGAAAAATCCTTCTGTGTTTGTAAGACCCCGCAAAATCCTAAGCTTAATTCAGTCCTTTAAAGCTTGTTAAGGGGTCCCAGACATAGAACATTTTTGCTAAGTATTTATACTTAGAGTTATTTTAGCCTTCATAGTTGTTGATTTTATTTTGCGTCCCTTGCGACCATTAAACATCAATCTATAAGTTGTTTCATGATTAGGAATGTCAGTAGGTATTCTTAGATGAGTTTCAGATTTTTCAAACCTCACTTGAAGTACATTTGGGAGTCCAAACCAATGTATTGATGTGATCTCGATGTGTCGTATCACCTATTGCATCGATGAATATTTTCCCCCAGCTTCCAATGCAATTTTCAGTGAATCGATACGAACTCGACGTGGTGTGTCATCCATCCCGTTAATCCCATAAATGTGGCACGTCAGTCTACGTATCATCGCTAGGCTAGTTTTCAATCATTAAAAAGCCGCATCCTCAAGGGGTAATTGGGTTATTTTCCCACGTCTATCAGCCTCTAAAACACGAGATTTAGCCACTTTAGAGGAAAAATCCATTCACTATTCTCAAAATTACTCAAGAACAAAACCCTAGGGCTTCTAATTCAAGGTTCAAGATTCAAGAACTCACCATCAACCTTCATTAATTCAAGTACTCAGGTATATGAAGTATTCATCCAAGGGTTCCTTTCACCTTCAGAGTCCAAGAAACTCTGTTAAAACTTCAAGTAGAATGATTTCATGATTTCCATGATTTGATTTAAGTGTATTCATGATTATAATGTTAATTGGATTTCTGATCCATGGTCTATTACAAGATTCATATGGAATTGATTATCATGTGTGTAGTATCATGTGAATTTATGTTAAAGCCATTAAATTTGTGAATTTGGGAATTGATGTTATGATGTCTACATGTTGTTTAGTATCAATTGCATATTGGTACTCCCCAAGTGTTTCTTAAAGTGCTCATGTGAACTAAATGGGGAAAAAAAATCATGACATGCTAGTATATGTGAAAAATTATGCCTTACAAGTGTTTGATAAAATATCTCTATGGATGAGTTATGAACAAGCGCACAGTGTTATGCTTTTCAAGTTTACTCTATGCTTTAATTTTCATGCTATCTTGTCCTAGGGGTATTCAATACCCGAAAATTTAGTTGTTTACCTAGAGCTATAGTAGTTATAAAACAATCTCAGTAGTGTTATGAACAGTAGTACTTAGTAATCAGTCTCAGTTTAGTATTCAGTTCAAAACTCAGTGAAATCAGTCAATTAACCAGAATCAGTAGTACTCTGTCAGTTAGCAAAACCTAGTGAACTCAGTTCAGTTCATTTAGCTAGTACGATCAGTAACAGTTCAGTCAATCCTAGTATAGACTAGAAATCAGTTTAGTATCTATTTAGTTGGGAGTAGGATTCAGCACCAAGCGAACCCAAGGAGGGGGGCATTTCTGCCAGCATAGGGTTTGACCCTTAGTAGCAATCCCTGTGTTATAGAACTACACAGCAAGTGTAGGTTGAGATATCTTCCTTCCAGAATAGGGTTAATATATATCCTATGATTTTTCCATCCAACAAGGGTTAACGAAAAAACTTCCTGACAGAGAGGGTTAATTCACAGCTTGTCTTTACCTGTGGCACAGTACTGATACCCTTCCAACTGGGGTTGTAGGTTGGACCCTAATCCATTCAGAGAGGGGTATTTTGGTTAGATGATTACCTCCCACATTTTCAATTTCAGTTTTAGTCTTAGTATAAAACTCAGTTCAGTTCTACAGAATCATGACTGTTAGAAATAGTCACCCAGTTATCAATCAAGACTTTCAAAAATAGTCACTCAATTATTAGTATTACAGTATCAGTAAATTCATATATTAGTTAATCAGTATTCAGAACTCAGTAACTAGTGTTAACATGATCTCAATTATAGTTTATGCATTCATGCATGTTCTCTCATTCAGTTATATTCATGTTACTCAGTCAGTTATTATTCATGCACATAAACCTATGCATATCAGCCTACCTCACTTAGTATGTCAGTACATTCAAAGTACCGATGTATACTTTTCTTTTGCGCTATGAAGTCTTATATCATAGGTTTATATGATGGGCTCTTAACCGTACTTAGCATCCCATCCTATCAGTAGCAGAATTAGTGGTGAGTCCTCATTGTTTGAGAACAGAGTTTTATTTCAGTATTTTGGTATAGATTTTAGTAGTCGGAGTTAGTTGGAGGATTGTCCCATCAACTCCATAATTCAGACAGTTAGAGGCTTTCAGACTAGAGTATTTTAGACATGTGTTTCAGTATTCAGTATTGGTTTTTAATTATGAACCTTATGGCGATTACAGCCTTACTTTCGTATTTATTTCAGGCAGGTCACTATTACAGTATTATTATTATACAGTGGTAATAGTAGGTACCAGTCATGGGTTAGCTGGTGGCCCTTTGGGGTTGCTAGGATCGTATAGCATCTAGGGTACAGACTGGGGGCATTACAAACTGACACCCTTCCAACTAAGGTTAAAGGTTAGACCCCAATCCATTTAGATAGGGTTATTTCAGTTAGATAATTACCTCCCACAGTTTTAGTTTTAGTTTCAGTCTCAATATAGAACTCAGTTCAGTTCTACAGAATTAGGACTGTCAGATACAGTCACCCAGCTCAGTATAGAACTCAGTTTAGTTCTATAGAAGTAGGACTATCAAAAACAGTCACCCAATTATCAACCAGGACTATTAGAAACAGTCACTCAGTTATCAGTATTACAGTATCAGTAAACTCAGATATCAGTTAATCAGTATTCTGAACTCAGTAACCAGTGTTAACATAATCTCAGTTATAGTTTATGTATTCATGCATGTTCTCTCATTCAGTTATGTTCATGTTACTCAGTCAGTTATTGTTTATGCACATGAACCAATGCATATCAGCCTACCTCACTTAGCATACCAGTATATTCAAAGTATTGATGTATACCTTTCTTTTGCGCTATGATATCTTATATCATAGGTTCAAATGCACGGGCTCCTGGCCGTACTTAGCAGCCCAGCCTATCAGTAGCAAACTTAGTGGTAAGTCCTCATAGTTTGAGGACAGAGTATTATTTCAGTATTTCATTGCAGTTTTCAGTAGTTAAAGTTAGCTGGGGGCTTATCTCATCAACTCCATAATTCAGATAGTTAGAGGCTTTTAGACTAGAGTATTTCAGACATGTGTTTCAGTATTCAGTTATCAGTATTCAGTATTGGTTTTCAGTTATGAACCTTATGGAGATTACAGACTTACTTTTATATTTATTTTAGACAAGGGGCTATTACAGTATTATTATTATACAGTGCTCACAGCAGGTACCAGTCATGGGTTAGTTGGTGGTCCTTTGGGGTTACTAGCATAGTGTTGCATCGGGGTATAGACTCGTGGTGTTACAGTGTTTCTCTAAAAGACAAATAGTGCAGATAGTCTCTTTGCTAAGGAGTTGCATCTAGGTAGCGTGGTCAGGATTATCACCTCGATAGAAATAGTAAAAGACCAAGAAAGCAACCCTATGGGCATCGAGGGTTGAAATGATGTATAGTAAATCTAAAAACCTTACGCCAACAGCAACTATAGTTAAAATAAGGAATCTAAGTGAAGGCGGCAATTACTGAATTTTAAATTGCATCTCATGCCTTCTTGTTTGTGGTTTCGATTAGGTCTACTATTGTTGACCTGATCGGAACCACAAATAAGATTAAAAGACAGTTTGAATTTCATTGCTTCCTTACCAATATGGTTATAATTGACTGTGCCTTCTAGACTTAGCATGCTTTCAACATTTCTTGGAGAAGATCAAAAGCCTACAGTAGTATGTAAATTTTGATAATTTTTGAGTTTGCCTCTAGCTTGCTAATTTGGTATTCAAGCTTTTCGTTGTCGTCTTTAAAGTTGGTATAGATTTTCTGATCTTTTGTGAGCTCGATCAGGAACAGTATCTTCAAAGTTGTGGAATTCTGGGAGAACTTCAAAATAATTTCTTCAAAAGCCTTAAAGGATACATGTAGGGTCGTTGTGTATGTTTTTACGGCAAAATATGTTAATGCATAGTCAAGATATAGTCCCAACCGTTGAATAGCTCACTTTTATTATGCGTGCTTAATGCAACTTGCTCAACTAACCTTCAAGGGATTTGATAACTTAATAAGCAAGGAGTTATGTAACGTTTGATCTAAACCAAATTTACCAAGACTATCAAACTTTACGTAACTCTAGGCTCATTACCCTATCAAAAAACTTTGCTCGAGTTAGTACACAAATCAAATGAGCTCAATCTCTCAACCGCCCTTGTACATTACTACTAATGCCTTCTGAAGGCTTTTGTACTTGAAATAATTTCTGTTGATGGTGTAGACTTTTGCATGGCGGATATATTGTCATCAGTAGAAATTCTTGCCGTAGCGAAAGTCTCTAGAAGGCATGACTAGTAATATCTCAACATCACTTAATAATGAGAGATTATTGTTGATGCCTTCTGAAGACTTACACCTTAGCAAGAATTTCTGGCAACAGTGTTGAATTTTGCATGGCGGGTATCTTGTCATCCATATTGGAGAAGAGCGATCAGCATAAAGGCTGAGAGATTGAGTTCGTTTGATTTGTCCACTAACTCGAGCAAAGTGTTTTTATTTGTAATGAGCCTGGAGTTACATAACGTTTGATAGTCTTAATAGAGTCGGTTTAGATAAAATGTTACGTAACTCCTTGCTTATTAATTTATCAAATCCCTTGAAGGTTGGTTGAGCAAGCTGCATTGAGTAATGCTTGATAAAAGTGAGCTATTCAACTGTTAGGACCATATCTTGAGTGCATATTAACACATTTTGACCTAAAACAAACACAGTGACCCTCCATGTATCCTTTAAGGCTTCTAAAGAAAGTGTTCTAAAGGCCTTCTTCAATGCCACAACTTCAAAAGAGAAATTGTTCCTGATCGAGATCACAAGAGACTAAAAACTCTATACCAACTTCAAAGACGGCAAGGACAAGTTTGAATACTAAATCGGCAAGCTTGAAAATTATCTAGATTCACATACTACAGCTAGCCTCTGATCTTCTCCAAGAAATGTTGAAAGCATGCTAAGGTAAGAAGACACAATTAATTAATCCATATTGTTAAGGAATTAATGACACTCAATCAATTAATCCATATTGCTAAGAAGGCATGGGATGCAATTTAATATTTATAAATTGCCACATTCGCTTAGATTCCTTAGTTTAACAGCAGTTGTTGTTGGAGCAAGTTTTCTACACTTACCGTACATCATTTTAAACCTCGATGCCCATAAGGTTGCTTTCATGGTCTTCTACTATATCTATCTAAGTGATAATACCAACCACGTTACCTAGACGCGGCTCCCTATCAAAGTGTCCATCTGCATTATTTTTCTTTCAGAGAGACAACAGACGAATTTATATTATCGAATAAACTTTCCTATTTGCACTTGATTCAGATTTCTTATGTTTTAAGGAAATTTCATCAGCCAGATTCGCTAGAAGTTCCTTTCTACCCTTTGTATCCTCTTCAATTAGCTTTCAGATGATATAGCCTTTCATTAACTCCCCTTTCCCTCATAGATATTCTCCTTTGGCTCCTTCTGGCGTATAATCATCTTCTCGAACAACCCTTCCATATAAATTTGGGCTAGGGGAATTTATATTGGTTTTCCATTCTTGTTTGATGCAGTGGAGGCTTCGAAGGCCTTTTCAAAGTCCAATGCACACTTAAAGTTAAGTCCAATCGCTATTAGATCTCTGTAATGACACCAAATATTGATCCCTTCTCAAAACTTAACACGTATAAATATGAGAAACAACTGTCAGTAATTTGTAAGAGGGTATCTGCACCATCTTCATGGGGCCCTCGGCCTTATCAATTCAAACGTATCAAACTTTACTATACAATGCATGATCTTGTTTGAATGATCAGTGTCTAATCGGTTAAAAACTGCATTCACAAAAACATTGTGCTTTATGTGTGTTGTCCTGATAACCTTATCAGTAATACTTAACTCCCACACATGATAGTGGATCCATCCATTTGCATGCACCTTATTCTTCCTAGCCCATCTATGGCTTAAATTGAATAAATAGATTACTAACATGTTGTAACAGATGCCACATTTGTTTAAATTATCAAACAATTACAGACATCTGTTACGACATATGATCAATTTGTTATAATATATGACATATCTATTGGAAAAATCAAATGGATATATCCATCTGTGGCAACAGATTGTCAATATGTTATAAGTTATCTAACAGATGAAATATATTTTGCAACAGATTACACATCTGTTAGATTTATTTTAAAGCAATTTTTTTTTATTTTCGAAATACAATAAAAGATAAAATGTTGTATTTAGATCCATTTTTTTAATTTACATATTCGAAAAGCCATCAGTTTTAGTTAATTAAGGTATATTAACAGTTGTGCCTTTTTTACTAACCCCTTCCAATTCAATCATTTATAAATAGGTCCCTCCTTACTCATTTATTCTACTACACTTACAAATATGGTTTATCTAGATTCATACAAGAAGATTCATATCGAGTCCTTGCGAGAACTTCAAAGGCAGTTTGATGAATTCCAAAGGGAATTGGCCGACTTCGGAGTAAGGTTGAGGAGGGCCCTGCTATTGCCGGATGAAAATTGTCCAGTTGACGATAATAATAGTAATAATAATAATAATAGTAACGATAATAATAATAGTAGTAATAATAATTAAGTTATGTTTTTTCTTTTAGCGTATGTGTTTTCCTCGTTTTGTATATCGGATCTACCCAAGGGATTCAAAAATCTATGTTTGGTGGTTGACTTTGAATTTTTAATTCTTATTTAGTATTTAATTATCATTCTGTTTATTACTTATTCTCAACATGTCGACGGTTAGTGGTAGGGATTGAGCATTTGTGGCAACAGAGGTTAATCTGATGCAACAGATTGATCATATGTTACAACTGGCGGTTATTAATAAAAAGAAATTATTGTTGTTATTGAATGGGTGAAAAGACATGACTTTCTGATTATTTAATATGAAAAATGATTCATAAATAAATAATAGGGAAATAAATAATAAACACAATTTATAACCGTAAAAGAATGGTTATTTGATTTTAATAACTGATCGTAGCTTTTCACCATTTTTGTTTTTAAATTTATTTTTAAAAATTATTTATTTATTATATAATAAAAAAATACAATATTGGATTAATTAACTTATATGATGATTGTTAAGAAAAAAGCTATTAAAATAGATCATCGATTTGTTGCTACAGATGGTATATCTGTTGCAACTGATGGTTTATCTGATGCAACAAATATGCAATTTATTGCCAAAACTTAATAAAAATGGTTATTATTATTTTATAAACGAAACAATTAATGAAAAGGTGTTTTATTTAATTTATATAATAAAAAAGTCAATAAATTTGGATTAATGATATGATGATAATTTTTTTAAAAAAAATAGATTATATGTTGCAACAGATAGATTATCTGATGTAACAAAAATAGAATCCATTCTCAAAACTCAATAAAAACGGTTCTTGAAAAGAACTAATTAATAATAATAATCTAAAAAGTCATGACTTATCACAATATTTCTTAATTTAAATAAGTCATAACAGTTAGATTATATGTTGCAACAGATAGATTATCTGATGCAACAGGTTTTCTATTTGTTGCAACAGATGATATATTTATTGTCACGGATGAGTTATCTGATGCAACAAAAATGGAATCTGTTGTCACAACTCAATAAAAATTGTTTTTGAAATGAACTAATTAATAATAATAATTTGAAAAGTCCTGACTTATCACAATATTTCTTAATTTAATTAAGTCATAACTTTTCTCAGTAATCAAAAATGTAATTAATAAATGGAGGTGAACAGTTAGATTATATGTTGCAATAGATAGATTATCTGATGCAACAGGTTTTCTATTTGTTGCAACATATGTTATATATGTTGTCACGGATGAGTTATCTGATGCAACAGAAATGGAATCTGTTGTCACAACTCAATAAAAATAGCTCTTGGAAAGAACTAATTAATTAATAATAATAATCTAAAAAGTCATGACTTATCACAATATTTCTTAATTTAATTAAGTCATAATTTTCACAGTACTCAAAAATGTAATTAATAAATGGAAGTAAACAGTCGTTCCTTTTTGCCACTCATTCAAATTCAATCCTCTATAAATAGGTCCCTCTTTACTCAATTGTTCATTCAACTACTCTCTATTTATTTATTGTATCTTGTCTTTCATATTACACTTTCCACCACTTTCTCTTCCCTGACTCAAGCAAGTTTTTTCTTGCCAATTTGTAGCATACGTTGTATTACATTCGGATATTCTTTTTTTTACTTTTATTTTTATGTTTTTTGTCAATTCATATGTGTTCTAGATATGTCCGATCCAGTATGGGACGTTGCTTTTCTACAAAACGTCGTAAATGAACTTTGGATGCAAGTTCGTGACCTACATTGGGAACTAGGAGCAGTTAGAGCAAGGATGCTCCGTGAGATCCGCAAGATGAGGAGGGCCTTACAGCTACCGATTGAAGATTGGCCGGCTGGCAATAATAATAATAATAATAATAATAATAATAATGGTGATAATAATAATAATTAGATTATTTTTTCTTTTAGTCTAGGTATATGTATTTTAATTTGTTTTTGTTTTTGTTTAGTAAAAAAATTATGTTTGATCAACTTTGACATTTTAATTCATATTTAATTTTCATTATGTCTATTATCTTCTCAACAAACATGTCGACAATTGGACGTAAGGAATAATTTTGAATCCAGTAGCAATAGCAAGAGTCGAATGTAAACATATTGGTTATTTGTTGGGTTTGTTACAGGGACTGATTTGTGTTGTTTCAAATAGATTATTCATATGTTGCATTAGATAAGTAGTCTGATGCAACAGATAATCAGTCTGATGCAATAGATAACTAGTCTGTTTCAACAGATAACTAGTCTGTTGCACGGCTTTGACGTTTTAATTTATACTTCCTCTGCCTCAAATTATCCGTCCCAAATTATAATGAAACATTGATTAAGAAAAATAATTAATAACATGCGTAGTTTACCATAATACTCCTATTAAATAATGTTTAAATTTTAAATTGAAGAAAAGTAATTAATGCAAAGGGTTTAATGGAATTTTTTAATCTTTTCTTGGTTAATGAAAAAAGACAAGTAAAATGAGAAATCAAATTAGAAAATTTGGAATGAGTAATTTGAGACGGAGGGAGTATTTAATTTTCATTCTGTCTATTATCTTCTCAACAAACGTGTCAACAATTGGACGTAAGGAATAATTTTGAATCTAGGAGCAATAGCAAGAGTTGAAACATATTGGTTATCTGTTGGGTTTGTGGCAGGGACTGATTTGTGTTGTTCAAACAAATTATTCATATGTTACAACAAATAAGCAGTTTGATGCAACAGATAATCAGTCTGATGCAACAGATAACTACTCTACTTCAACAGATAACTAGTCTGTTGCACGGCTTTGACGCTTTAATTTATACTTCGTCCGTCTCAAATTACCCATCCCAAATTGAGATGAAACATTGATTAAGAAAAATAATTAATAACATGCGTAGTTTACCATAATACTCCTTTAAATAATGTTTAAATTTTAAATTGAAGAAAAGTAATTAATGCAAAGGGTTTTATGAAATTTTTTAATCTCTTCTTGGTTAATGAAAAAAGACAAGTAAAATGAGAAATCAAACCAGGAAATTTGAAATGGTTAATTTGAGATGGGGGGAGTATTTAATTTTTATTCTATCTATTACCTTCTCAACAAACATTTCGACATTTGGATGTAAGGAAAAATTTTGAATCCAGTAGCAATAGCAAGAGCTGAAATATATTGGTTATCTGTTGGGTTTGTGGTAGGGGTTGATTTATGTTGTTCCAAACAGATTAATCATCTGTTGCAACAGATAAGCAGTCTGATGCAATAGATATGCAGTCTGATACAACAGGCAATCAGTTTGATACAACAAATAACTAGTCTATTGCAACAGATAACTAGTCTGTTGTAGCAGATAAATCTTTTGTTGCAACAGATTACTCATCTGATGCACCAGATGAGTGATCTATTTAAATTGTAGGAACTTATATTGAATTCGTGATCGAGTTCTATCCATTGTTGGAAAAAACAGTAGTAATTGTGTATCCAGATGACAAATTCAAATAAAAATCATAATTTTACTTATCAAACTCACCTATGAAGTAATGCCAAAGTGGAAAGTGATGTAGAAAACAAAATTTGACCTAAGAAATTGGTCAGATAGCAACAGTAGCAATAACAACAACAACAACAACAACAACAATGGTCAACAAAAAAAAGATAAAGATGAAGATGATAATGAAGTAGAAGATGATGAATAAAGTAGTAGCTATAATGAACAACAATAATCGTGAAGAGAGAGAAAACAACAACGGATGAGAAGAGAGAAATGTGTCTTTTTCCCTCTGTTTCCTGTTATATTAACTAACATTTGGATCAAAGTATAAATTTAAAAAACTTGTGGGTTATTTTTAAACTTTTCTAACTTTCTTAATCCATAATAAATTAATTGTCACCTGCACTCAATAATTAAGACTTGTGTCACCTACACCTCATTTTAAAACTCTTTTGTCACCTACAGCTCAAAGTCCCAAGTAAGTGGGAGTGATTCGACTCAAGTGGTGGAATTAGAAAGAGATAAGGGAACCATATTTGGTACCTTTATATGTTGGAAACTTGAATACTAATCAGACAAATTCTCATGAATTATTTGAGTAGCAATAAGTTCAAGATCCACCACAACTTGATAAGACACATGAAGAACAACCCACTGTACCTGGACCTATTATTGGAGGAGGGCCTAATAAGTAGAAGTAAGAAAATTCTAAAGATTCTATACTATCAACAAGTTCTAGTAACTATGTTATATATCTCCAAGAGTCTGATTATGATATTGAACTAAAACACAATCCATGTTTTTTTACAATACATAAATGGTGAAACTCCATAAGTTATTTTTTATAATGCCATGAAAGAAGAGTTGAAATTTATGGTAAAAAATAAAATCTAAATTTTCGTTAAATTACCTAAAGTTGTCTCTACTATAGGATCCAAATGAAATTATTAAATCAAAGTAGGCTTATCTGATAATGTTGAACGATATAAAGATAGGCTTGTAGCTAAGGATTTCACTCAGAAGAAAGACATTGATTATCATAAAACTTTTTCTCCTATGTCAAAAAAGAATTCATTAAGAATAATTATGCATTAGTAGCTCACTTTGATTTAGAGCTACATCAAATGAATGTGAAATGACTTTATTGAATGAATATTTGAAGAAGAGGTATACATACGTCAACCTGAAAGAATTTTGTGATAACGATGAAAGTCACATTGTTTGCAAGTTAAATAAATTCATTTATGGACTAAAAATAGGCTTCCTACTAATGATATTTCATAATGTTGTTTCTTCATTTGAATTTATGGAGAATATCATTAATCAATGTATATACCTTAAGATAAGTGGGAGCAAGTATATTTCTTATTCCTATATGTGGATGACATTTTACTTTTTAATAGTGACTTAAAATTGCTACATGAGACGAAGTAGTTTCTTATCTAGAATTTTGAAATGAAGGATATGGGTGAAGTTCTTATGTTATTAGCATAGAGATTCACATAGATAGATCTTCATGATTACTTGGATTATCTCAAAAGGCCTCTATTGAAAGAATTCTAAAAAGATACGAATGAAAAGTTGTTCACCTATAGCAGCACCTAGCATTAAATGTGACAGATTATCATTTTCAATGTTCATAAAATGCATTGAAAAAAGAGCAAATGAAAGACATTCGATATTCTTCACTTGTTGAAAATCTTATGTATGCACAAATCTGCACTAGATCTGATAATTTTTTGTAAAAAAAATACTTGACAGATATCAAAGTAATCTTGATCTTGATTATTTAAAAGTTGGTAAAAGCGTTTTAAGATATTTGCAAATAACCAAGAATTTTAAGCTTACATGCAAATATTTTGACTTATTGAAAGTCATTGGGTCTTTAGACTCCAATTTATGTTGATGCAAAGATAGTGATAAATCTACTTCTAGATATATTTTCCTTCTTATTGGAGTTATTGTGTCTTGGAGAAGTGTTAAGCAAATCATTATTGCAGCATCCATAATGAAAGATGAATTTATATTGTGCTATGAAGTTACATCACAGGCGTTATAGCTAAGGAATTTCACTTGAGGCCTTAAAGTTGTTGATTCTATTGCAAGGCTATTGAGTGTTTAGTGATAATTTAATTGCAGTATTTTTTTCAAAGAATAATAAGAGTCGCATTTGAAGTAACACATCTACATAAAGTATTTGACGGTTAGAGACGACGTCAAGAAGCAAGATGTGAGTTTTGAACATGTTAATAATATTATGATAATTTTTTATCCGTTTCCAACTAATGTTTTCAAGGACCTTGCATCTGTAAGGGGCTTAATAACTCATTGTAGCCTTGCTTTGTTCTCTAACACTTTGTATAGATACTACCGTTATACATGACTGTGCATATTTTGATTTTCATGTTAATAAAGTGATCATTGGATCAAATTAAGCTGGACTCTGAAAAAGTTATAGTAAGCTCATTCATGAAGTTGTTGGACACTTTATTTAGAACATATTGCACATTATAATACATGAAAAGAAGTGTTTGATTAAGAGCATGACCGTCATGATTCATATTAATATATTCTTGATAAAGTGATTATTGCATAACTATTAAGTTGAGTGAATATGAATTTATGACTATATTGTGTATTTTCACTCAAAAAAGATTGTTTAGTTTTACTATGTGGGTCAAGTGGGAGAATCTAAGAAAATACATGATTGCTATGAGATTTAATATGACCCACATATTTTTTATAATTAGATATTACCTAGTTTTTCGTAAAGTAATAAATCAGTCAATAGATTTTTCTCCAAGTTATGCATATATGGTATTCTTTGATGACAAGAAATAAATATGAGAAGCCTCTAGGATTAAAGTTATTTGTCTAAGTGTCTCTAACCTACCTATAAATATATCTGTAACTCCATCAGTCTAGCATCCACTTTGATAGACATAGGCTATAAGCCTCTAGATTTCTTCTACCCTCTTTTTAGGTTTACCAGTCGGTGATAGATTAAAAAATGATTTCTACACTTGAACAATTATGATTGAAGGTATATTTCTATTTAGTTTTTAATTGTGTTGGTTTTATGATATGTGTTGAATTTCAACAAGGAGACCTAATTAGAGACAAAGATGGAAATTAGGTAGGGATATACAAAAGGCTACTCGCATATCTCTAATACAAGAGTTGAATTTCTAGCCCTACTTTATGCTCTTCGAGTGGCTTCAAAAGATAATCTAACACCATTAATAGTCATTGTGGACTGAAACCAATATTAATATGTTAGAAAAATAATCACCCAATCTATACTAATATTTTATATGATTGCAGGGAGCTAATGAGCATGTTGGGGCCCCACCCACCCCTCTCTTGAGCACTAATAATGGAAAACAAATAAGTGGCAGCTGCTTTAACAAAGAAAGGAGGATCTTCTATTACCTACATTAAGTTAGTTGAATAAGAAATTCTATCTTTGTTTGTATCCTATATAGTGAAAATAGACAAAGCGATAACGATTTTTGTTAAGACTCAAGCGGACAATCCTAAACTTTACTACCACTGTTTTGTATAAGTTCTCTCCACACAATATTCACGATGCTACTTCCATGCTACCTTTTATTAACACATATTATCAATATAACTAGTCTATGCAACGTATATTGTGTGTTTATTTTAAATTATTTAATACAAATCTTGAATTTTCTATGACAGATATTTGCTTAATGATGAAACCAAATTATGTCTAAATACATTTATATATCTCAAAAATACAAATCTGTTATACCCGTATCAAAAATCAAAATAAAAGGTACTTATTTTGTAAGATCTTTCACTAGCCAAATACAACTTCTAACGGAGACAGTCCTTGTTATATTTGAAAGTCAAATGTTATATTACTTACGTAAGAATTCTTAAAATAATTTCACTAAGTTTTATTTAAAAAAAAAGAACAAATATAGGAAGACCTTCACATGCCTGCATGACTTTATCAAGTAACAACACACACACCTATTGCTTTGTATTGCAACGCAACCGGTACTTTAGCTTGATTTAAACCCTAAGTCATTTTTCTTGTAAAATTAGACTATAACATAATGATGATAATCAAATATTACCTATCAAATCCATTGATCTATTGGCCACCTCCGGAAAAGAGGATTTAACTTCTTAAGATTCAAAACCTAAAAAACGAAAGAGGTCGGAGATAAAGCTTTGATTTCTGGCTACGATAATTGTCTGTTTTGTCCAATGTTTTGATAAAAAAAATTCAACTGAAATAGAAAACATGAGAAATTATCAAAAAGTAAAAATTCATCGCCAATTGTTGCTTATTTATAATTCATATTAATTTCTAAAACTATTAAAGAAATAAAGAAAGATGGATTGAATGATAATAATGAATGTAACAACACGAGTAGAATCAAAATCAAAATTAGAAGAATAGTAAAGTAGTAAAAGATGTGTGTTAAAGAATAGTAGAGAAGCAAAACGAAAGTGTTTAATTACATGTGAAGTTTGGTCTAACATAGTACTTAAATAGAATTATCTACATCTATATCTATAATATATTTGTTGAACAATAAAATTCTCAAGGCCGAAAATAAATAATTGAGACAAGAAAAATATATTGCAACAATCAATTTATTGATTCAAATACGAGTGTTAAAATCTTTATGAATCCTCTTATTTGCCTTTTCAAATATAAATTCAAGGGCTTAAAGCTTGATCTTGAATTTGAACTTGATTTGTTGATTTGAGGGACTTGATCTTGACTTTTGCTTGAATTCAAGGGCTTTTGAGCTTGTTCTTGAATATTGGGGTCTTGATCTTGAATCTTGATGAACTTGATTTGAATGTTTGAGATTTTTAGAGAAATTGCGGCGTTTGATCCACGATCTTTCTCTTGCTACTTATTAGAGGTCTGAGGTCTCTCTTTCTGAATTATGAGACCCCTATTTATAGTTGTGGAAAAGGAAGAGTCATAATGAAGATGAACTTCCTTTGACCAATCAAATTCAAGTGACGTGGCGCCTTTTATGGGCTTTAATTTTATTGGGTCTGCTGCATTATTTTGACATGTGGCATGGTCCTATTGGCTCCTTCACTTGACTTGCATGCCACATTAGTTGACACGTGGCGCTTATTTGGGCCTCTAGAATATGGAAATATCTTGGGCTTAGCAAAGTGGGCTCCTCATTTTGTAGCCCAAATCAATGGGCTAGCTCAATAAAAAGTTGGACTTTAATTAAATCCATATATGTTTGAACTTAAATAATTAATCCAATTATATTAATCCGCAATATTTATTTGGGACTAATATATTTTAAAATTAATTTAATCCAAATTTAGTACAAATTTAATTTTACTAATATTTTGATATCCACAAAGTGCCACCTACTTCAAGACTTTTTGAGATATTTAATCTTTCGAAGACTAGAATTGAAGTATCCATCTTTGCAACGATATTTGCGTAACAAAGAAAAGCCACGTAGCATTTATTTAAATTCCTAAAAATGGAAATAAAGTTGTAACTTATGTTACACTTACAGGTAAATTATACCCACTTTATTTTATGCAAAAGGATGGCACCTAATTTTCATTTAATAATTCACGTGCAATAATTATTAGAAAATTAAACCCCTTTTTTTTCTTACACATATTTCAAAGCTCAACCATGAAATATTATACCTACTGACTGCTTTGTCCTATTGTCATGATGCTACTCCATTTTGATTGGAGGAAAATTGATAGCAACCTTATTCCTTTTAGACATAGGACATTATAATTCTGCCGCCTCAAATTACATGTGTACCCGTAGGATTTTCTTATTTTTCCCTTTTTATAGCCTACACGTAATTGAAGGAATAACATTCCTTGTATATAGGAGCATTCCTTTTCCGAAATATATTAGAAGTTAAGTTACAAAAACCCACTTCATGTATGCTACTGATTGCTTAGCCAACTTTAGGCCCTTATAAATACCAACCATTTAGCCATTTATGATTCACAATTTCTTCGCTACAACTTATATCAATTCTGTCTATCATTCGTAGTGCCCGTTGTGGGAAAATTTCATCTTTCTTTGGATCGATGGTTGCATCTTGGTCAAAGTATTATTGGTGAGTTATTTTCCTTAATTTACTCATTATTGTTTTTTTTCTTTTTACTTTTCTTTGTAGGGTTGAAACAAATAGCAATACACAACAATCGGCTTAGGGTGCAAGAGTTTAACTTCGTCTCCGTACACTCTAAGATCGACCAATTTGACTTTAAGATGCTGACTTTGCAACAATCAGCTTAGGGTGCGAGAGTTTAACTTCGCCTTCGTACACTCTAAGACCGACCAATTTGACTTCAAGATGCTAACTTTGCAACAATCGGCTTAGGGTGCGATAGTTTAACTTCAGCTTCGTACACTCTAAGACCAACCAATTTGACTTCAAGATGCTGACTTTACAACAATCGGCTTAGGGTGCGAGAGTTTAACTTCGCCTTTGTACACTCTAAGACCAACCAATTTGACTTTAAGATGCTAACTTTGCAACAATCGGTTTAGGGTACGAGAGTTTATCTTCGCCTTCATACACTCTAAGATCAACCAATTTGACTTTAAGATGCTGACTTTGCAATAATCGGCTTAGGGTGTGAGAGTTTAACTTTGCCTCCGTACACTCTAAGACCGACCAATTTAACTTTAAGATGGTACCTTTACATAACAAATCCATCAGATTGCCATCTTAAGGTGCAAAGGGACAAATTTTATCCACCTTAAGGCATGGAAATTTTTATATCCTTTTAAGGATAAACACGTAAGAGGCCGACTTAAGGTGAAAAGGGACAAATTTTGTCCACCTTAAGGCATGGAAATTTCGATATCCTTTGAGGATAAACCCGTAAGAGGTCGACTTAAGGTGAAAAGGGACAAATTTTGTCCACCTTGAGAAATGGAACTTTTGAAATCCTTTTAAGGATAAACCCGCAAGAGGCCAACTTAAGGTGCAAAGGGACAAATTTTGACACCTTAAGGCATGGAACTTTTGAAATCCTTTTAACGATAAACCCGCTAGAGGCCAACTTAAGGTGCAAAGGGATAAATTTTGTCCACCTTAAGGCATGGAACTTTTGAGATCCTTTTAAGGATAAACCCGCAAGAGGCCAACTTAAGGTGCAAAGGGAAAAATCTTGTCCACCTTAAGGCATGGAAATTTTGAGATCCTTTTAAGGATAAACTCGTTAGAGGCCAGCTTAAGGTGCAAAGGGACAAATTTTGCCCACCTTAAGGCATGTAAATTTTGAGATCCTTTTAAGGATAAATCCGTGAAAGGCCATCTTAAGGTGCAAAGGAACAAATTTTGTCCACCTTAAGGCATGGAAATTTCAATATCCTTTTAAGGATAAACTCGTTAGAGGCTAGCTTAAGGTGAAAAGGCAAAAATCTTATCCACCTTAAGACATGTAAATTTTTTAAGGATAAATCCATAAGAGGCCAGCTTAAGGTGCAAAGGGACAAATTTTATCCACCTTAAGGCATGGAGATTTTGATATCCTTTTAAGGATAAACTCATTAGAGTCTATCTTAAGGTGCAAAGTGATAAATTTTGTCCACCTTAAGGCATGAAAATTTTGATATCATTTTAGTTGTAGGCTTGGAGAACTTTAACATTCCAAATACCATTGAAGGAACTCTTTTTCTTTTTGACGGGTTGCCTCCGTTGAGTCACAAATATTTGGAGTAAGTACAAAATTTAATTAGAATAGTTTCATACTTGGCGTTCGTATGGAGGATATTGTAGCAACGTATTTTTTTTTACACTCATGCAACTGAACTCAGAATGAAATTCCAAGCACGTACGTACCTCAGTAAAGAGGATCAAGTCACAAAGTAGTTCAGGGGTGAGTGTTTTTTTTGTGTGTGTCCTAACTTTTTCCTAGGCCACCTCTTTCTAGGTTTTCAACCTAACAGACTTTTAATTTTTTTTAGCCATACACAATTTATACTCTTGCGGGCCAGGAGTGGACATGCAGTTTATACTCGTGCTTTAAGGAGTGTACATATAGTTTATACTCGTGCCATAAGGAGCGTACATGCAGTTTATACTCGTGCCTTAAGGAGCGTACATGCAGTTTATACTCGTGCCTTAAGGAGTGTGCATGCAGTTTATACTCATGCCTTAAGGAGCGTGCATGCAGTTTATACTCTTGCCTTAAGGAGTGTACATCTTCCTTCAAGGATAGTACTTTTTCAAGAACTTGGCATTGATGGGGCCAACCCTCACGCCATCTGCATCGACAAGCTTGTAAGCATCATTTGAATATGCCTCCTGTATGACATAAGGACCATGCCACTTCGGGGTGAATTTGTCCCCAGACTTACGAGAAGTGATAATGGGTCTCCTTATTGAAAGGACTTGATTTCCAACTTGGAAGCACCTCAAGCGAACTCTTTTTTTGAAGGAATGAGATAGATGGGCTTGGTAACATTCAAGATTTTTTTGAGTCTCTAGTCTCTTCTCATTAAGAGTTTCTAACTCCACAAGGCGCAACTTAGCATTTTCTTCATCAGTGAGCCCTTCTTGAACAACCAATCTCAAAGAAGGTATTTGCCGCTCAAGTGGTAGGACTGCTTCAACTCTAAATGCAAGTATGGGGTTGCTTGTGTATGTGTACGGTAAGTTTTCCTATACGCCCACAAAGCTTCTTCCATTCGTTCATGCCAATCTCGTTTGGATTTGGAGATAATTTTATTCAACAAGTTGCAAAAAGTCTTATTGAAGGCTTCAACTAGACCGTTGGCGGCAGCATGATACATAGAAGACTTACGCTGCTTAAAGCCAAAGAGATAACAAATCTTATTCATCAGTTTGTTATCAAACGGCTTGCCATTGTCAGTTATTATATATTGAGGGATTCCAAAGCGGTAGACGATATTCACTCGGATGAAGTTTGCAACATTTTCCTTGTTCACTTCCTTAAGAGCAACATCTTCAGCCCACTTTGAGAAGTAATCTGTCGCGGCTGTATAAGTGTCCACCAGAAGATTTTGGTACTTGTAACGCCCCAAAAAATGGGTCCCGGAGCATCACGGTGCTTGAGGGTACGAGTAGCCCCAACCTAACCCTTTGAGCTATTTTTATTCAGTTCAACACAAATTAACGGGGTTTCCATAAATAACCCTCAAATATCAACAGAGTAATCATCATCCAAGAATAAGAGAATTTCAGAAAGATAACAAAATATGACTTATTAGTCAACTCCCAACATCTATACTAGTCTAACAAGCCTCTAAGAAAATCAATAAAACCAGTGATCCATTGAGACATGCCCCAACTGACTCATACTCAGTTATCAAATGTAAACAATTCCGTGAAACCAACATCAGACATCACGTCCTCAGAATATGAGGACTCACCACGACAGAGGATGTAGAACAGCATGCCCAAAGAATCACTGTCGAACCTGAAACTGAGCACCTAAACCTACATTCCGAGAAAATACAGCCGACATTCGAAGATATGGGTCAGTATCATGGAAAGGAACCGAGTATATGGGGGTGTATGCAGTTGTATAAACATCATCATCATAAATATTTATAAGAAATATTCAGGATGTATGAAAGACTCACATAGCCCGAAGAAAATCATCATAATCATGAGAGAATAAAATAAGTACAATAACACATGTGAGTCATTATATAATTTTTCAATCACTTTCAGTTCATCAAGAATATCAATTCTCATAATGTAAATATCATTCAAATCTTTCGAAAGAATAACTTTCACAATTCCACTTTCAAATCACTTTACCATTCACCTTAGACACAAGGAAACACACACACACTGGGAGATCCTATAACCGATATAAACCATGTGTGCTACATGGAGTCCAACGTACAACCCACGTTGGGGAGAGCCATCCTATCCTTGCCATCAGAGTAGGACTATCAATATCAAATTCACGCAAACTAGTTATCACTATATAAATCAGCCTCAGGCTCACTCCTACGGGGGCACGTAGTTCTAGGAAAGTAAGGTCGCTTTATACCTCCCACTCGGTGCTAAAGATTTCTCCCGGACTTAGCTCAGATCATTTCAAAGACAATGCACAACAAAATAATTTCAGTAATATATAAATATACATCGGGAGCCATCATGCTTCCCATCTATCAAAATCAACTACGTTGTGGATTTCTTTCACACTCGAGTTCAAAACAACTCCATTAAGACCAAAAGGTCAAATCATTCAAAATATCTCAAATATTCAATATCAACGTACTTTCTAAAAAACACAATTTCTAATGGGGATTCACAACCCAAATATCAAAATCATGATAAATATCGTTCAAGATTCATGCTTTATATCTCCACACGTGTAAATTCATCTTTCAAAATCATAAACATCAAGATTTCATAATAATCATCATAAGATATGGGTTCATGCTTAAAATTCATAAAAATCAAATAAAAATCATGACTTTGTAAAGAAAATTACTTTTGGGCACAAGAACGAAAGAGAGTTCTTGTTGAAAAACCCCGCATACCTTGAATGATGAACTTTAGATTGATACTCGTTTTTGAGATGTTAATCGTGCCTTTGAATGATGGTTCTTGGAGTTCTTGAACTAGGAACTTGGAATCTTGAATAAATTTGCAGAATTAATGGTGAACTTTGGAGGTTCTTGAAGTTCTTGAACTAGGAACTTGGAATCTTGAATAAATTTGCAGAATTAATGGTGAACTTTGGAGGTTCTTGAAGTTGGATGTAGGAGCTTAGGGTTTTCTTTTTGAGGGAATTTGATGAAATATAACATATAATGCTTCTAATAGGCTTTAATATAGGGTTTGCACGGATTTTAGGTGAGGGGACATGACCAAAACGCTCCTAAAAATCAAATTATTCTCAAATTTATCCTTTGGTGGACAGTGTTGATAGTCTAAAGTAGATCAACCATAACGTTTTACTCCGATATCCAAATTAGATAAAACTAATTTCATTAGAAAGAGAACTCTCATATATTTCCGTTGATATATCGTATCTCACCCAGATCATTGTGTACTAGTAGTTATGATCGTTTGAAGTTGACCCAAAAATTCCCTTTTGATAGACTGAAGTAGATTGACCATAACTTTTTGCTCCGATAGACAAATTAGATGAAACCAATTTCATTGGAAAGAGGACTCACAGAGCTTTCCATTGATATATAGTAAATCACCCAGATCACTATTTACAAAGAGTTATGATCATTTAAATTTGGAGAAAAAATACGCCAAGCCTCAGTACTTTTTCCTGCACGTTTTACTATTCACGGTTCAATCGAAATGTTCATAACTCGTCGCTCGGGTGTTCGTTTTGGATGATCCACATGTCGTTGGAAAGATTATTCAATACTATACACAATGGTGTGTCATAATATAAGATATTCCACATGGAAAAATTTATAATTTATTCTAGAAGATAGAACCCAACACGTTTACGCACAAAATTTCAACGAAAAATTTTCCAGGGTATTACAGTACTGGACCAAAAACATCCAATCCCCAAGCATTGAACGGCCAAGATGCTACATTTGGATGTAGTCCTCTGGAGGTTGATGTATAAAATTTGCATGGAATTGACAAGCTTTGCTTCTTCTAGCATAGTCCAAGCAATCTTTCACCATCGTTAGCCAATAATATCATATTCTTTTAATGTGAAAATAGAGCTTCGGTCTAGACTGATATGATCCATAAACTCCTGAGTGTGCTTCTTGCAAAGCTTGAATTGCCTCTTCCTCTCCCAAACACCGTAAGAGTACTCCTTCGAATGATCTTCTATTCAGTGTGTCCTTATAGTAAAGGAAGCGAGGTGCGCAACGACGAATGTCAGTCCTTCTCCTTGGACCCTCTGGAAGTATCCCATAACATAAGTAATCAATGATAGATTGTTTCCAATCATCTTTTATAGCTTCAGACACGGCAACGAGGTATTCAACCTTGTTTTCTACATGACGGCGGTACTACCCATTCTTGGCGGATAGTAACTCGTATCTGATTTGGAAGAGTTAGGGTTGAGGCCAAAGAAACTAAGGCATCAGCTTGCTTATTTTCTCTCCTTGGCACATGTTGGAGGGTTACCTCTCCAAGCTACCCCATCAACTTCTGTGAATAATTATGATATGGTCGTAGCTCGAGCTTTCTGACTTCATAGCTTCCCAAAAGTTTCTTGATCACCAGTTGGGAGTCACTAAAGACTTGTAATTACAGTTGTTTCATATTAACTTCCACCTCAAGTCTAAATATTAAATCTTGATATTCAGCAATATTATTAGAGCAACGATTTTTTTAGGGTAAAAGAGTATGGGATGACCTCTTCTTGTGGGGTGACGAACACCACACCATACCATCTCTATCTCGATGTGCGTAACCATCAAAGTACATCTTCCATAGGGTCTAGCTTCAATAACCATTGCATCTTCATCAGAAAGTTCATCGCAGTTCCCAATCATCAGGTATCGGGTAGTCTGCCAAGAAGTCAGTCAATGATTTTCCCTTTACAGCCTTTTGAGGAACGTACACAATCTCTAACTGCTGAAATTGAAGGTACCATCTTGCAAGTAGATCACTAAGTACTGGTTTCAACATTACAAACTTGATAGGATTTGCCCTAGACACAAGACGGACAATATAAAATTGAAAGTAGTGTTTTATCTTTTGAATTGAGAAGGCCAATGCCAAATATAACTTTGCAATTGGAGAATACTTTAGCTCATTCTGCGCCATCATTCTGCTCAAATCGTAAAGAGATTTTTCTTTGCCTTCACTATTTTCTTGAGCCAGTAGTGCTCTAACTAATTTTTCTTGTGCCGCAATGTAAAGTATCAATGGTTTCCCAGGTAAGGGTGTCGAAAGAATTGGTGGATTCATTAAGTATGATTTGATACTCTCAAAGGCATTACTACAAGCTTAGTACCATTTGAAGAGAGTGTCCTTATTAATGAGACGACTATATGGTTGACATTTTCCGACCAGGTTTGAGATGAACCTCCTTAAATATGCTAGCCTTCCTTGAAGGCTTTTTAACTCATGAATATTTCAAGGCTCGGGCATCTTTAAAATTGCATCGACTGTGTCTTGATCAATTTCAATTCCTCAGTGTCTCATAATAAAGACAAGAAACTTTCTAGAAGTAACTCCGAAGGCACACTTCAATGGGTTCATCCTAAGTTGATATCATTGAAGTAACTCGAATACCATTCTTAGGTCTTTTAAGTGGTCGTCTCTCTTTCTTGACTTCACCACTAGATCATCCATATAGCATTCAATATTTGTATGGATCAGGCCATCAAAAATGTTTTGCATATCCCTTTGATAAGTGGCACCAGCGTTCTTCAAACCAAAAGGCATCACTTTGTAGCAATAAATACCTTTGGGTGTACGAAATGCAGTGAGTTCTTCATGCTTTGCACCATACGGATTTAATTGTAGCTACATGAACCATCCATGAAGGACATTGCCTCATAACTGGTGGTGGCATCAATCATCAACTCTGGTATAGGGATTAGAAAATCATCCTTAGGGCAGGCGTTGTTGAGATCCCGAAAGACTACACAAACTTGAATTTGGCCATTTTCTTCCATAGTAGAACAATACTTGAAATCCATATGGGATATTTGAATTTATGAATAAATACCGCTTCAATGATTTTGTTAACTTCATTTTCAATCAAAGGAACCAACTCAGTCCTAAAGCGTCTTTGGGCTTGCTTAACAGGACGGGCACCATTCTTGACCGCCAACTGATGGACTGCTATTTTTGGATCTAAGCATAGAATTTCCCTATAGATCCAGGTGAAGACATCTATATATTCTTTGAGTATGTCCATATAAGAAATTTTCTCCTCTACTTCTAGAAACGCACTCAGGTAAGTTGGTCTTAAGTCTTTATTGGTTCCAACATTAACTTCCTTCAAGGAATCTATGGTGGCCTTTACTTCTTCTTCAAGTTGCGATGGAGCATCTCCATCATCTTCCTCATCTTGAGGATCATCGTTGTTGACGAATATATGATGACACCAAAAGGCATCTTCTATCTCTTCATCAACCTTCATTTGAGATAAGACATCTTTCTCATTCTGGGTTGTAACATAATATGAGGAGCCAACACTCTCTTCATATTCTTCATGTTGCTTGGTATAAATCACAGTATGTGCCTTTGCTTTTAGCACCTTGTTGCATGAAAATACCAGTTCTGGCTGTTGCTTCATTCTAGAAGAAATCAAACTTTGGAAATCCTTCTGTATTTTAAGTGAAGAATGCATCAGCGTGCTTTGACGACTCCTCTTACGTGTGTTGCTTTTATTTTTATTTAAAGGTCCCAACCTTTCAAATACTGAAGTTATTACAGTTGATCCTCCAATTCAGTCAAATACAGAGGGTTTTTTATTAGTAGCAATGGATTATTCTTCCATTGTGATATAATTACTGACTGCCCTTCTTATGGAGATGTGAATTGGTGGTGGCGGCGTGTATCTTAGGCCTTCACGTGCCTGCCTGGTTGTACCCTCCGATAAAAGTTTACCTAACCTTAATGGCTCATTAGGATTGTATCCATCCTTTACAAATAGCTTGTATGCATTTGGGTTGAAGCCTTCTTTCGTACACTTCATAGGGAGCGTCATATTTTGTGGTGGATTTTGATCCACAGACTCTTCGAGAAGTCTTGAGGATAGATTTATTGCATCAATCTTCCTGATAGATAAAGTTATCCCCTTTAGCACATTATCTTAGGAATTCGATGGGTTATCTTTCGCTTTCTTTACCTTCAGTACATTGCGAAGAATGGGAGTTGCTTTCTTTTTCATAGAAGCGACACTTTCTTTATTTGAAGTGGAGAGAGGCTTCTTGTTGGTGACTTTTTTGACAGTCACCAAGACCTTCTTATATGCAAGATCGTCACATTTGGTATTGTTGACATCTTCAACCCTTTTCTCATCCATAATATGCTTCTTTAAGTAGAATTTTGCATCAATAAAATATGACTCAGCTTCAGTGAATGGCTTGTTATCGAAAACTATCTTTCTTTTCACTCCTCCTTCAAGGTACTTCAAGCACTGATAGTAAGAGGACGAGATAGTTTTGTTCCCATGCACCCAAGGCCTACCAAGTAATATATTGTATGAAGTTTTGGCATCGATCACATGCATCTATGGGTTTGATTGAAAATTATCCATATGAATCCGCAACTTGATACATCTCATGGCTATCTAGCCCCCTGGGTTAAAGCCTTGGATCATTATACAAATTTTGTCCAGTTCGCTAGTAGAGATCCCAAGTTCTTTCATCGTGCAGATAGGCAGGATGTTGACTTCAGATCCCTCATCTATCAAGATTTTATTGATCTTCTTTCCTAGAATTTGACCCACCATGTATAAGGGACGGTTATGTAGGGCCTCACTAAGCAGAAGATCATTATTTATGAATGTGATTTTTGTATCACGCATATGTGCCTCTTCGCCAAGAGTTTCAGCAAGCATTTTGGATGGTGAAGGAACCTCCATGGGTAGATTCCCACCCTTTGACCCCTCTTTGGCGGTATTAAAACAAGATGCCTCAAGGTTGACTTGGGCAGTCTGATAACGCTCAATCTACAGCTCTCGTAGGAGTGTAAAGCGGTCGTTAGCAAATATAGAACCCAACCTGGGTTGGGTATCGATCCCACAGGGAATAGCTTGGCCAACAAGTAAGCAAAATCAATAGACTTTTGGTGCAAGTCTCGTAAGAAGGGGGGATTGTAATAAGTAAAAAAAGTAATGAAATAAAAGCTGAAAATAACAAAGTAAAAAGAGAGTATTTCGTAGGTTGTGAAACAATGAGAATTGAAGCGTTGGGGTTATGTCCACCTTCAGAGGTATACGTCTCTATTGGCTATGAGTGTGTAGAGTCTTGACATGCAATTGCTTATAGAGAATTGTAGTCGATGGTAAATCCAAGCGTCTCTCGACCTCAACAAGGACTATTTCACTTTAACTCTCTCGAGCTTAAAGTGTGTCTAGCGGTACGAATTCTCCAAAAGGTTAGTCCAGTTACGGCACTAGCTTTTTAATAGGAAAGGGTGTCCTACTACCTTGACATTATCTCTTTTCCAGACAAATAACCTTTCTCTCGAACAAGTTAAATGTTAGACTGGCGTTGGTCTATGCGTCTTCTTTTCTAGACAAATAACCTTTCTCTCGAACAGGTTAGATGTTAGAATAGCGTGTTCTTGTGTTTGTAACCGCAAAGAATGTAGATTTAAGATGAAGAGAATAATGATATAAGCAATATACGTGTCTTGAACTCACAAGCTCATAGCAATAGATAGTAACTCATTCGGCTTCCATAACCCCAACTAAGAGGTTTAGTTACCCATGAATGCGAAGGATATCATGTTTTGCATGGTGAATGGCGTGAATAGTAGGTGTTTGGCGTGTGGTTTTGGTGATTCCGTAGCAAGTAACGATTCTCTTATTGTGGAATTTAAGAGTAGAAGAGTAGAAGAAGAAAATAGAATTAATGGAAAGATTAGAAGAATTGTAATTGAGAAGTAGAATGTTCGAGGATGCTCTAAAATATCTAGCATGATAGGGTATTTATAATACTCCTATCCTACTCCTACTAAGCTAATGAAATAAATAATCAAATCCTAATATACTAATGAAATCCTTGACCCAAATGTACTAGGGTAAGGTTACAAAATTATAATCCAAATAGAATAATAAAACACATAACCTAATTGCACTAGGTTAATGTATTATGGCAAAAATCCAGCTTTGTGTCTGTAAGTCCCCAAAGTCTTCAGAATTGCTGTTTTAGCCCGGGACAGATTTTCCATGCAGCAGATTTAGTCCTTTAGGCGTCCAGCTCCTTTCCACTTCGTTCGTGAGCTTTCTTTTGCGTCAAGTAAGCCATAAATTGCTGTATTTTGCATCATTTATACCTGAAACTTTCCTAATCACATTTGTTAGCTCATTTACAGGAAAAAGGACTAAAAGTGTATGAAATAGATAATTAGTTCTCAAAACTAGGCTAAAATATGGGCAAAATATATTGATATAGGCGCGTAAATTCGCCTATCATCAACACCCCACACTTAGAGCTTTGTTCGTCCTCGAACAACATATCATGTCCTTCTAAGCATTGACTTAAGGTTTTTACAGCAACAACACAAAACATTCTTCAAGACAAGCACAACAACTATCAACGAAGAGTAGCTTTCCGATTATAAGTAGAAACAATTTAACCTCAAGCATAGACTCGTGATGGTGATCAACTCGCATGCAAACGTTAAGGTGCATAGAATCATATACAACTATCCAAGACTCATCAACCATGTGTGTCTCACAATATAGTACCCATAATCACTCACAAATATAGCATATTTTTCAAACATGGGTATCACAAGTATAGCATATTTTCCTTGCACTCACTCTCACAAAGAATTCATATGTAGCAACTAATGACCATAAGCTTGCTTTTAATGTAGTACTCTACTAAATGTCGGAATGTTAAGATTAGGATCAAGTAGGTCTTTAGATGGTTGTAATGTAGGCTAAGGGACGGGTAGGACTATTTTGGCCAGAAATAGTGACTAAGTTCCTGAGCACTTTAATACATCACATTGTATCATTGACACTTTGTTCTTTCAACCTTTCTTCTTTCTTTTATTCTACCACCCTTGTTCTCCTATTTTGTTTTTCAATTTTAAGCACAACTTACTTTTCAGCTTTCTTTTCCTTTTTCTTTTCACAACATACCTCCTATGATAGCACTTTCTTTTTCATAACACATTCAAGCACCATTGCAATTTTAAAGCATCATACTCACCCAATTTCCTCTTATGTTGTCACATGACTTATTCACTTTAAAGCACTTAGGAATTTGGATTAAATTACGGTCTTGAAATAAAATGGATTAGGCTTTCATACAAGGTTGTCAAAGAAATAGGCTAAAGGCTCAAAAGGGTTTAACTAGGATGATTTACATGGGTAGGAAAAACTGAAGGTTAACATGTATAGGTTGCCAAAGAAATGCCTAAATCATATCCTAAACTTACACTCCTTATTTTCGCTTTGCATACATACGAGGCAAGTTCTAGCATCAGCCACACACATAGAATATACTATTATCTCACACACACAAGGCACATGGTCGACTTGATTGGTAGTAATATAGACTCTCGACCCAACAAGTGAAGGAATTGAATCACACACTATCACATAATGAGTCACAACTAGAGCCTAAATGTCTCAATATTCACATTGTAGCACATACTCTTGTTCTATTTTTATGCTGCCTATCAAAATAATTTCATGCGTAGCTAGAAAAAAATCAACTAAAAAAAATGTCAAATAAAATAAAAAATAAAAAAAAACAGTAAAACAAGCAAACATACAAACATAGGTGCAAACAAAGAAGTATAGCATGCAGATTCTGCCACACCCCACACTTAGACTAGACACTGCCCTCAGTGGAAAATAAAGTCGAAGAACCTGATTAGTCGGACTCCTCCTCAATGTCGGGGGTCATTCCCCCTTCGTCAGAATCATCATAAGAGTCATCGTCAGAGTTCTCCTCAGCATCAGAATCAGGCAATCGTCTATCATCATCAGTTGGCACGTCATCATCAAGAGGTTCCTCAAAATATACGCCCACTCCACACATCTCCCGGGCATGCCTATTCATTGGGTAGTCGTGGTCCAGCTGTTGGAGCTCTTCAGCAGTTGGAATACGTCCACCACTCATCATAGTGAATCTCGTCATACCATAGAGATGACGGAAGAAACTCTCGTCACGAGCATGTCTCTCCGCAGTGGTAAGGTTGACTCCATGCGTTGTTTCAGCATCTTTGACCTTGGTGAGGTCAACCTTCTTTGGGGTATGTGGGAGTTTGTGGTCAGCTGGTTCCTCTTCTATATCCTCCTTCCGCAGCATTGCTGTCAACAAATTGCCGAATGTGAAATGGGACCTGCTGTGGAGTCTGGCTTTTCTCATGGTAGATCGAATGATTGCCCCAAAGTTGATAGGGACATTCGTCATCAACGCATAAACCAAACACACTCTATCTCTCGATATCTTGGTGTTTTGCGTCCCAGGAATAAGGCATAAGTTGACAATGCGCATCCAGATTCTTGCTTCCCTATTTAGTGGAGCATAGGGGAATGTGTTGTGACGGCCTGTTTCCTTATGTCTGCCCCATCTTGCCATTGATCTGCTTCCACAAAGCGTGTGTCTTATTGCTCTGTAAGGAGGCCTGCTGTACAGCTCTTTGTATGGTGCTGTGTCGACCGAAGGTAGGCCTAGAAACGAGTTGATCCAATCCGCTGTAAGCTGTAACACTTGGCCCCGAATTTTGACTTCGTTGCCTGTTGTGTTTGGCGACCAGTTGGCATAAAACTCTCTTGTCAAGTCAAGATTGCACTCTCCCATGTCACGAAAGATGAAATCCAGCTTCAAAGCCATAATTTTAGCCAACATTTGCGGCTCCTTCTTTGCTAAGGTCTCCTTGTTGATTAAGTCGACGTGCACATATTTCTTTTCTTTGTTGCTGCTGTACCATGCCTTGGCTTCTTCCTCAAGAACCCATTTGATTCCGAACATTCTGCGTGGTAGGTGTGCTGAAGATGATTCTCCTTGGTCTTTTCGGCTTCTCTTTTTATCCTTTCGGGTCGTGGTAGCCTTCTCCTTGCCTTGCTTTGCTTTGGGTGCCATTGTACCTGAGACTAGAGATAATGTTAGTTACAGCACAATCTCACTTTATACAATCTACATGCAAGGACTAGGGGTACCACCCCACACTTAATCTTGTTAGCACAAATCAGTTAAGTGAAAGTGGTCGAGTACTCAGACTTCGTCGACATACGTCTTATGATTGTATTCCGACAAGAAAATCAGCATTACATCACTTATGTGCAGCCATTTGGACGAATTTCATGGTGCATATAGCAACACTACAACATAGGGGTTACCACATGGAATTTTTATTCGAACAACAAACACCACCTCCTAAGTCGATAGTCACTATAACCTTATCCCGATGGCCGGGATGGTTAATCATGCAAGCATCCAAACCACACTCTCAAGTGGTATTCATAGTCACATATGTTCAGCAAGTATCATAACAATGCCATTGAAACAAAATTCAAGTCGGATACAAGGCAAGAATTCCATACGTATATATTCAATCACACGATTTTGCAACAATTATCCACACACATGAACATCACCACCAATCTCTCATGATTTAGCATTTTATAATAAGCATAGCAACGTAGTACTTACGATAAATAGATGAAGAATAAGAGAGCACTTACTTGCTTGAAGATTGTGGAGAAGTTGTTGTGGATTGGAAGAACAAAGGAAGAAAAATTTGAGAGGATTTGGGATGATATGCGGCGCCTTTAGGGTTGATTCTAATGTGTTTGTGATAAAAAAACCAAGTCCCCTTTATATAGGAGGAGTATGGGTCGGGTTATGACCCATTTACAATCGGATTTGGGGACAAAATCACCACATATGCGGCGCATATCCCTCGGCATATCACTTACATATGCGGCGCATTGTCCATGGCATAATGGGACATATGCGCCGCATATCCTATGGCATTTCTAGGCATATGCGCCGCATAGTCTATGGCATTTGGTCTCAGTATCTCAAATGCCATAGCATAGGCGGCGCATAGTCAAAAGCACACCTAGGAATAGGCGGCGCATAGTGTATTGCACACTAGATTCCGAGTCCTTAGGCTATAGAATAGGTTGTGCGTCGTTCGTGGCCTATTTTTACCAAGGCCTAGCCTTTCTCGAAGCCTATTATGACGTGAGAAAGGCTCAATCCATAGCCTTATGCATCACCATTCCTAACTTACCGACTTTACCATACAATGCGACCAAATCGTCAATTGAAATCAATCTCCTCGTTGCATACCTCTTGCACCTATATTTGCTCCAAACAAATGAAAACGATTAGTACGATGGGTTGCCTCCCACCAAGCGCCTTAGTTTTGGTCGTGGCACGACTCTTATTTTTGGATTTTCATTTATCAAAAAGAAAAAATACTAAAACGACAAAACAATAAAACGATGGGTTGCCTCCCATCTAGCGCCTTATTTATTGTCGTGGCTCGACGTATTACTCTCGAGTACTTATACTTCGTCGAGATAAGGGATGGCCATGTCATTTATCGAGTCAAGAGGACCGATATATGGCTTGACACGTTGGCCATTCACTTTGAAGATAACACCCTCATTGTTTTCCAATTCGACTACTCCAGACGAGTAGACTTGGGTGACTTTAAATGGACCAGACCACTTTGATTTTAACTTACCTGGGAAGATCTTGAATCTGGAGTTAAAGAGTAGTACCATGTCACCTTTTTGGAAGTTTCGTCGAACAATCCGCTGATCATGATACTTCTTCATCCGCTCCTTGTATAAATCTGATCTTTCATATGCATGGAGACGGAATTCATCTAGTTCGTTCAGCTGCTCCAACCTCAGGTTCTTCACATCATCCCAATTCAGATTCAAGTGCTTCAATGCCCACAATGCCTTGTATTCAAGCTCGATGGGTAGATGACAAGCCTTCCCATAAACTAGCTGATAAGGTGACATGCCAATGGGTGTCTTGAATGCAGTCCTATACGCCCATAGTGCATCATCTAGCTTTCGAGACCAATCCTTCCGATTTGCATTGACCGTCTTGGCAAGGATTTGCTTGATCTCACGATTAGAAACCTCTACTTGTCCACTAGTTTGGGGATGATAAGGCGTAGCTACCTTGTGTTGCTTGACTCCATACTTGGCCAATACAGATTTGAATAGTTTGTTGCAGAAGTGAGATCCTCCATCACTTATGATAGTACGAGGTACTCCAAAGCGAGATAAGATATTCTTCTTTAAAAACGCTACAACACGCTTTCCTTCGTTATCGGCCAATGCTACAGCTTCAACCCATTTCGACACATAATCCACAGCAACCAAGATGTACTTCATTCCAAACGAATTCACGAATGGTCCCATGAAATCAATACCCCATACATCAAAGAGTTCTACCTCCAGAATTTTGGACATGGGCATTTCATGGTGTTTTGAAATAGCACCTTGACGTTGGCATTGGTCACACCTTCTCACATAGTCGTGTGCATCTCTGAATATTGTAGGCCAATAATAACCGCTTTGCAAGACTTTCCTTGCCGTTCGATTCCCTGCATGATGTCCTCCAACTTGCGAAGTGTGGCATGCTTCCAATATAGTAGGCACTTCTTCATGGGATATACATCGTCGAATGATACCATCCGCGCATCTTCGAAACAAATAAGGCTCATCCCAATAGTAGTGCTGAACGTCATGCATAAACTTCCTCCTCTGGTGGTAAGATAAATTGGCAGGTAACACATTACTCACCACGAAATTTGCAAAGTCGGCATACCATGGTAAGTTCTCCATTGTTGTCGCTAGTATCTCCTCGTCAGGGAATGCATCGTCAATCTGATTTTCTGGTTGCGCCACATACTCATTCTCAAGTCTAGATAGGTGATCAGCCACTTGGTTCTCGCAACCTTTTCTATCTTTGACTTCGAAATCAAACTCTTGCAGCAGCAATACCCATCTAATCAGCCTTGGTTTTGCATCCTTCTTTGTCATTAAATATCTAAGAGCTGCATGGTCTGTATGAACGATCACTTTAGTACCCAATAGATAGGCACGGAACTTCTCAAACGCATACACAACCGCTAAGAGCTCTTGTTCAGTGACAGTGTAGTTCCTTTGGGCTTCATTGAGGACCTTACTCGCATAGTAGATAGGATGAAATAATTTCTCCTTTCTCTGTCCAAGAACAGCACCAACGGCTACACCACTAGCATCACACATGACTTCTAACGGGAGCGTCCAATCTGGTGCTACCATGATAGGGGCTTCAATGAGTTTTTCTTTAAGGCATTCGAATGCCTTTAAGCAATCATCATTAAAGTCAAACTTTGCATCTTTCTCCAATAGCTTGCACAATGGACTAGAAATTTTGGAGAAGTCTTTGATGAATCTATGATAAAACCCAGCATGGCCAAGAAAACTACGAACTCCCTTCACCGAAATTGGAGGTGGTAGCTTTTCAATTACCTCTATTTTGGCGCGATCAACCTCTATTCCTCTTTCGGAGATCTTGTGCCCAAGAACAATTCCTTCTTTTACCATGAAGTGGCACTTCTCCCAATTCAGCACAAGGTTGAACTCTACACATCTTTGTAATGCCATGCTCAAGTTTACCAAACATGCTTCGAAAGACTCACCAACGACTGAAAAGTCGTCCATAAATACCTCCAAAGTGTCTTCTACCATATCAGAGAAAATAGACATCATACAACGTTGAAAGGTGGCTGGTGCGTTGCACAACCCGAATGGCATGCGTTTGAAGGCAAAGGTACCATATGGGCATGTAAACGTTGTCTTCTCTTGGTCTTCGGGTGCAATACAAATCTGATTATAACCTGAATAACCATCAAGAAAGCAAAACCATCCTTTCCCTGCTAATCGATCTAGCATTTGGTCCATAAATGGCATGGGGAAGTGATCCTTGAGAGTCCAAGAATTCAGCTTGCGGTAGTCCATGCATACTCTCCATCCAGTAACGGGCCTGAGTGGAATAAGCTCATTCTTTGCATTAGCAACCACCGTCATACCTCCTTTCTTGGGGACACATTGTACTGGGCTTACCCATGTACTGTCAGAAATAGGATACACAACTCCTGCGTCTAACCACTTGATAATCTCCTTCTTCACCACCTCTTGCATTGGTGGGTTTAGACGTCTTTGATGTTCAATGGTGGGTGTGCACTTTTCTTGAAGCTGAATTTTATGTGTGCAAATCCCAGGTGGAATACCAATGATATCCGCAATGGTCCATCCAATAGCTCTAATATACTTGCGTAAAATTGCAATAAGAGCTGCAACTTGTTGCTCACCTAAATCGGCTGCCACTATGACTGGAAGAGTGTTTCCGCTTCCTAAGAATGCGTACTTCAAATGGCTTGGCAGCTCCTTCAATTCTAACGTGGGTGGTTCTTCAATAGATGGCTTAGCTGGTGGTGTGGGTCGATTCTTGAGATCAAGATCCAGCTTCTTAGGAGTATAGCGATATGCTCCTAATCCTGATAGAGCACACATATCATCTTCAGAAATTTCAGCATCATCATCCTCTTCTTCTATGAGCAAAACTTCCAAAGGATCATCAAGAATTTGCTCTTCAGCAAGTAACTCATCCTCATCATCAACGACAACATCAGCCACAGAAAATACACTTAGATCTTTAGGTTGCTTCATTGATTTGCAAACATCAAAGCGCACCACTTCATCATTTATTCGGAATGAAAGCTCATTAGCTCTCAAGTCTATGAGCACACTTCCCGTAGCAAGGAAAGGGCATCCCAAGATTATGGGAACCTCTGAATCTGCTTCGCAATCCAAGATGACAAAGTCTGCCGGAAATATGAATGAAGATACCTTTACCAAGACATCGCATAGAATACCAACCGGTCGTTTTACCGACCTATCCGCCATAACAAGCCTCATATTAGTTGGTGTAGGATCTCCTAACCCCAACTTCTTGTAGATTGATAATGGCATCAAGTTGATGCTGGCTCCTAAGTCGCACAATGCTTTAGCAAAGTCCAAAGATCCGACGGTGCAAGGAATAGTGAAAGCTCCGGGGTCGGCCTTCTTCTGAACTATGGATCGGGTAGCGATTGCACTACAATGATGCACATCATCTTTCAGCTCATAGCTTGCTGCCCTCTTCTTAGTCAAAAGATCTTTCATAAACTTCGCATACCCAGGCATTTGTTCAAGTGCCTCTACCAATGGGACATTAATAGTCAGCTGTTTGAGCATAGTCATGAATTTGCTGAACTTAGTGTCATCGGCCACCTTCTTCAATCTTTGTGGAAAAGGTGGTGGTGGGTATGGAAGTGTTCTCTCCATGGCTTTCTTCTCCTCTTGCTTCCGTTTATTATTTTTTTCAGGCTGTACGTCACTAGGCAACACGTCCTTGACGTTGGAAGTGGATATTGCGGCGTCTTCTCTAGTGGCGTCACTAGGTGTGGCGTCCTTGTCTGCTGTTCCGTCAACTACTTGCTTGCCTGTTGCTGAAGTTTCCAGCACCTTACCACTCCTCGTAGTGATGGCCATGCATGACCCATCATTCCTTGGGTTTTGGACTGTATCGCTTGGTAAGGTGCCAGCCTTTCTTTGATTGAATGCTGCTGAAAGTTGGCTTAATTGCTGCTCTATTTGCTTGATAGAAGTGGAATGAGAATCAACTAATTGCTTCATGGAGGCCAAATCGTCAATTACCTCCTTAACTCCCGCGCTTGTTGCTTCCACTCCTTTTAATAACTTCGCCATCATGTCTTCCATAGAATTAGATGTGGTGGTATCACGTCTACCAGGGGGAACGTACAAACCACTATTTTCATTATTTTTCTTCCAACTACCTTGGTCTTTACCTCCAGATTTGTCATAATAGTTCCGACCTTGGTTTCCTTGGGCATTCCCACGGAAACCCCCCTGATTGTTCAAGTAGTTGGCCTCTTCTTCCGAATCAGATTCGTCTCTTCCTTTTGACGTAATAGCTTTTACTTTTTCAGTCTTCCCTAATAGATGCGTTGTAAGAAGATCCATTTGGGTTTTCATGTGCGCCATGTCTTGATCACGTTCTTCTTCTCTTCTTCTTTGGTCTGCAGACATGCCAATAGATAAAGTGGGGCTTGCTACCTCAAAATCCCTGGTATGCCAAGCTCTACTTTGTTTCGTCATACGATCTAGCATGTTGCTTGCTTGACCAAAGGTGAGGTCCATAAAATAACCTCCAGCTGCGTTGTCCACCACTGGTTTAGTTACTGAATTCAAGGCTCTATACAAGATCTCCATGAGGTGAACATTAGTCATGTGATGGTTTGGGCATCTCGCTAGCTTTGTCTTGAACCTCTCCCATGTTTCGTGAAGAGCTTCAGAGGGAAGCTGACGAAAGTTGCTAATTTCATCTCTCAATTGAGCCCTCTTGGATGGCGGAAAGAATCTTTCTAGGAAAGCGTCTCTCAATTGCCTCCAATTTGTAATAGAATCAGGAGTCAGCCCATTCAACCATAATGTTGCCTCCCCAGACAGAGACAATGGAAATAGACGTAATCGAATAGCATTCTGACCAACACCAGGATTGTCAAAAGACTTGCATGTAGAAATAAAGTTGATGAGATGCATATTCGGATCATCGCCTGCTAGTCCACCAAATAATCCCTTGAGTTGCAATAACTGAATCATGGTGCTAGTGATATTGAATTTGGCTCCGGGCGCTAATGGTGGTGGAATTATAGCTCCAGTGGCTCCGGCACCATCAAGATCATCATCATCATCGTCGAAAGCTGGTTGCAAAGGTTGGCGATCATATCTATACCGAGCTTGTCGACCTCTTCGATTGGCAGGTGTTGCAATTTCAGCGCCATGCCTTGGGTTTATCAACTCGTCATCTCCTAAATCTTCATCGTCAGGATTTGCTGCTCGTCCAGGATTATCAATGTTTTGTTGTTGGACTTGAGCAGCGGCAAGAGCAGCTAATCTTGCTTGCTCGTGTTGAGCAGCCATCCTGTCGATTTCAGCTTGTGCTTCCATTCTTCTAATTCGTTGTGGTTCCGGATTGATTGGTAATAACGGTTGACCAGAACTTCTAGTATGGGGCATGCACTAAAAAAAAAACCTGCAATAAACAAAAACAAAAACTAAACGTAAAAGTACGAGAATCTTTGACCAAAGGGTCTAGTAATTATCACGAACTTGATTGACACTCGTATTCCCCGGCAACGGCGCCAATTTTTGATAACGCTCAATCTACAGCTCTCGTAGGAGTGTAAAGCGGTCGTTAGCAAATATAGAACCCAACCTGGGTTGGGTATCGATCCCACAGGGAATAGCTTGGCCAACAAGTAAGCAAAATCAATAGACTTTTGGTGCAAGTCTCGTAAGAAGGGGGGATTGTAATAAGTAACAAAAGTAATGAAATAAAAGCTGAAAATAACAAAGTAAAAAGAGAGTATTTCGTAGGTTGTGAAACAATGAGAATTGAAGCGTTGGGGTTATGTCCACCTTCAGAGGTATACGTCTCTATTGGCTATGAGTGTGTAGAGTCTTGACATGCAATTGCTTATAGAGAATTGTAGTCGATGGTAAATCCAAGCGTCTCTCGACCTCAACAAGGACTATTTCACTTTAACTCTCTCGAGCTTAAAGTGTGTCTAGCGGTACGAATTCTCCAAAAGGTTAGTCCAGTTACGGCACTAGCTTTTTAATAGGAAAGGGTGTCCTACTACCTTGACATTATCTCTTTTCCAGACAAATAACCTTTCTCTCGAACAAGTTAAATGTTAGACTGGCGTTGGTCTATGCGTCTTCTTTTCTAGACAAATAACCTTTCTCTCGAACAGGTTAGATGTTAGAATAGCGTGTTCTTGTGTTTGTAACCGCAAAGAATGTAGATTTAAGATGAAGAGAATAATGATATAAGCAATATACGTGTCTTGAACTCACAAGCTCATAGCAATAGATAGTAACTCATTCGGCTTCCATAACCCCAACTAAGAGGTTTAGTTACCCATGAATGCGAAGGATATCACGTTTTGCATGGTGAATGGCGTGAATAGTAGGTGTTTGGCGTGTGGTTTTGGTGATTCCGTAGCAAGTAACGATTCTCTTATTGTGGAATTTAAGAGTAGAAGAGTAGAAGAAGAAAATAGAATTAATGGAAAGATTAGAAGAATTGTAATTGAGAAGTAGAATGTTCGAGGATGCTCTAAAATCTCTAGCATGATAGGGTATTTATAATACTCCTATCCTACTCCTACTAAGCTAATGAAATAAATAATCAAATCCTAATATACTAATGAAATCCTTGACCCAAATGTACTAGGGTAAGGTTACAAAATTATAATCCAAATAGATTAATAAAACACATAACCTAATTGCACTAGGTTAATGTATTATGGCAAAAATCCAGCTTTGTGTCTGTAAGTCCCCAAAGTCTTCAGAATTGCTGTTTTAGCCCGGGATAGATTTTCCATGCAGCAGATTTAGTCCTTTAGGCGTCCAGCTCCTTTCCACTTCGTTCGTGAGCTTTCTTTTGCGTCAAGTAAGCCATAAATTGCTGTATTTTGCATCATTTATACCTGAAACTTTCCTAATCACATTTGTTAGCTCATTTACAGGAAAAAGGACTAAAAGTGTATGAAATAGATAATTAGTTCTCAAAACTAGGCTAAAATATGGGCAAAATATATTGATATAGGCGCGTAAATTCGCCTATCATCACAGTCTTTACACGAAACCAACTCGATAAGAATTTCTCTAAAGTCACCGGACGCCGAGGTTTTTGGTGGTGAAGCTCTGTCACTCTCGTCTTCTTTGGAAGTTCAACCAACTTATGTTTCCTTGGTTTCTTCACCATTCTCCTTCTGGTTGGCTGCTCGGACGTCTTCTTTCACAGGCTCATCTTCTTGCATCTGCGTCTGGTTACCAGAGTCCAACCTTCATCATCGCCTTCATCAACTGAAGACCTATCAGGCTCTAATATTTTCTCAGTATGCTCTCTGATACATATTTGGACTAGGTCGAGCAAACCAAAAGTGATAGAGATTTGATGAGAACTGGCCATCTCATCGTTGAAGAAGATCTTGTTCTCTTTTGCCAGTTGCATGACTTTATCTTTAAAGACAAAGCATTTTTTCAGAGAGTGACTTATGAGCCTATGATATTTTCAATAATTAGGGTCATTGGTCCTTCCATCTTCATTGGGACGCTTCATCTCTGGGAGTTTAATAAGTTTATACTCAAGGAATTCATCAAAAATCTCAGGATCATCAAAATCAAGGAAGGGATATTCCTTTTCTTGCATCCCCTTTAACGTTTTCTGATTCAGATGTGCTCCAGAAGTTTTCTTCACACTTTTATTCTTGCTTACTTTTATGGTGACCTTCACAGGAGACATGTCAATATTCATATACTCCTTGTTGTCACTTTTAGGGACAAACTTGCCCCATCTTTTGGGTTTCTGCTTATCCTTTCCCCTTTGAGGGTCATGGATAAGTGTTGCCTCCTTTCCAGCAAAAGACATGCTCAAATTTATATCGTGAGCACGGGTATCTGGCATGTTGCTTTGGGTTTTCTTTGCCCTCAAATTATTAAAATTTAGGGGGTTAATAGCCGGCAGGTATTTTGAGGCTATCAATACTTGCCGTGTAAGTCTTGTCATAAGCAAGGGAATACTTAGTGACAACATCATACTTGTCTTTGAGGGTCCCTTCAATGTATTCCCTCAATTTCCTAATCGGGATCATTCCCTCAGAAAAAAGTTGCACCTCTTTAATCGGTGGTATTTTTTTCATAAGATTTTCTGTCTCATGAACCTCTGGAGATTTCCCAGGTGCATGGCTAGACTCTCCATCTATCAGGCCTTCCACACTATCCACTATCTTATCAATTCGAGCATCTTGATTTTGAATATATTTGGTTAGGCCATCAATTGTCTTTGCCAGATTCACAAGTTGCTCTTCCATAGATGAGGCATCAGTTACCATCGCTTGCATAATCACTGAAGGTGTTGGAGAGCAGCATATATTATCGCACTAGTTGATTTTTGAAGTGCTCAACTTATACGGCATAGTCGAAGATGACGCATTTGTTGAACGTCCAACGCTCTTTGGGCCAGTGTATTTGGAACTAGAATACTCAAGTAGAGCTAGAGTCTTCTTAAGTGATTCTGTGACACTGTTTCCTCCTTCCGAAGCACTTGTACTGGACTTCGTTCCTTTTGGAGTTGAAGATCCAACAACTTTAGTTGGTGAGGAAGACACTGGATGTGTTTGTTGTCCTAGCAAGTCATCCTTGCTCCTTGTAACATCTCCTAAGCTTTTGAAAGTAACACCAAGGATACTTTTTACTTCAGCAGAGAAATTTGAGTCAGCAGCCTTGGAAGCAGTTGATTGAGAGTTGATCTTCTTGGAAGCCATTTCATTGTTGTTGAACTTTGCAGTTGGAAAAGTTAAGATGAGAGGTAGATATTGTCCCACTGGGCATGCTAGAATTTGTTGGATAATAAAATTCTCGAGGCCGAAAATAAATAATTGAGACAAGAAAAATATATTGCAACAATCAATTTATTAATTCAAATGCGAGTGTTACAATCTCTATGAATCCTCTGATTCGCCTTTCCAAATATAAATTCAAGGGCTTAAAGCTTGATCTTGAATTTGAACTTGATTTGTTGATTTAAGGGACTTGATCTTGACTTGTGTTTGAATTCAAGGGCTTTTGAGCTTGTTCTTGAATATTGCGGTCTTGATCTTGAATCTTGATGAACTTGATTTGAATGTTTGAGATTTTTAGAGAAATTGCAGCATTTGATCCACGAGCTTTCTCTTTCTACTAGTTAGAGGTCTGAGGTTGCTCTTTCTAAATTATGAGACCCCTGTTTATAGTTGTGGAAAAGAAAGAGTCGTGATGAAGATAAACTTCCTTTGACCAATCAAATTCAAGTGACGTGGTGCCTTTTATGGGATTTGATTTATTGGGCCTGCTGCATTATTTTGACATGTGGCATGGTCTTATTGGCTCCTTCACTTGACTTGGCATGCCACATCATTTAACACGTGGCGCTTATTTGGACATCTAGAATATGACAATATCTTGGGCTCAGCATAGTGGACTCCTCATTTTGTAGCCCAAATCAATGGGCTAGCCTAATAAAAAATTAGACTTTAATTAAATCCATATATGTTTGGACTTAAATAATTAATCCAATTATATTAATCCACAATATTTAGTTCGGACTAGTTTATTTTGAATTTAATTTAGTTCGAATTTAGTACAGATTTAATTTTACTAATATTTTGATATCCACAATATTAAAAGTGTGAAAGACCTTAGAAATATTGATTGAACCTTTTACCCTTCATTAAAATACTCCGCTTTAGACAAAATTATTTTTTCATATTTTTTATTATTTTAATAATATTAAATATTGACTATATTAACAAAAAAATAAAATTTTTCCTTACAAAAATATAATTTCTAAAACCAATCCTTCTCCAACCTAAAACCAAAAAATATAGTAACAAAAAGAAATAGTAATCCCCCCCCCCCCGGGCTCAAACCCCCCTAACGTGAAATCAATCCTTCCCCAACCTAAAATCAAAAATAGTAATTAAAAAAAAAAATCACCCCAAACGTGAAACCAGAGGCGGACTCACGTGGTGCCTCGAGGGTGCATGTGCACCCGGTAACTTTTTTAAAAAATTTTATATATACTTATATAGATCCTACTAAATTGTTAATATATTTAATTATGCATCCTCAGTAATAAAACTTGTGTGGGTACACGTTTTTGGAACTCAAACGCTGACGCCCTTCTGGACCGACGTCGCGTGTTCGATTCCTGATGGTGTCTCTCAATTTTTTCATTTTACTTCTAATTTATATACATTTAAATGACACCAGCTAGGCAGCCACCTCATTTGACCCCACCCATCCTTAATTAATATACTTACTATGTACTAAAAAGGGACTTTCCCCAATCCCAAGCCCCATATTCCCCCCCAAATTCCAATTTCCAACCCGTATTTCCCCAAATCCCCCCAATTCCAAACTTTTTGGACTGCTGGACACTATAATTTACAAATTAATAGTACTCAAACAAAGAGAAATGGGCAATTTTCCATTTGATGCTAATAGGTACACATTTCTTCCTTTCATTTTTTTTATTTTTTATTCAAGTTTGGGTAATGTTAATTGCTTTTAATATTTACTTGTTGCTTGAAAGTTAGTGTGTAAAATTTATTTATTTCTTTTTTCTTGCTTCTATTTAAATTGATGGGATTTGATTAAAAATAAATAAATAAATATTTTTACTTATATTCTTGATGAATTTTTTATTTTGTAGGAATTTATTATTGATTCTTGTGAATTGAAATGGATAGATATTATTCTCCTCAACCAAGTTCTAGTTTTAAAGACAATTCTCATCGCCTTAGCAAAAGCAAAAAAGGGCAAAAAAAGCTTCAAGGTCCATTATATTTAAGCACAAAGTATAAATAAAACATGAGATTTAACAAAAAAAGGCATAAGGGAGAAAAAATATAAACATATGTCTAGTTCCAGACTAATAATATAACCATGAATGACAAATATATGAACACAAAAATTAATTTTTTTTTATTAAGTGAAATATCAATTGTTTAGTGTTCATATCTCCAGAAAAGCCTCATTAACAAGGGAAAGTATATCTTATAAATTAGAACCTAAATTGCACATTAAACGAGGTGAGCGGTCAACACAAATTTGAGTCTTTATTCAGAACCTATGCACACCTTTGACAATACTGGTGCACCCCCAGATTTTAAATCCTGGGTTCGCCTCTACGTAAAACCCAAAATATTTAATATAATAATAAAAATATTGTAATTAAAAAAAGACCCCACCCGAACGTTAAACCAAAACAATTATATAATAATTAAAAACAACCTTCTCCCACTAGTTTTTTTCCATAAAATAAAAAATCCAAAAACCTTTCTCAACCTTCATAGGTTTTAGCATAACCTTTTTCATACAAAATATGATCAAAAAATCTCAAATACCAACTCATTATTTTTATATTATTATTACAATGGATCCTATTACCGATGTTGTTGCAATTAGTGCATTGAAGCCATTCGATCGTATGACCATAATAAAAGTCTTGGTAATAGAATGTGGTCAAACAAAAGAATAGAATAAAGCAACAACGGGTACTTGAAAGCTTCTGATGTTAGTTGATGAAGATATTAAAAATTTTCTTACTTCTTCTTTAATCTTTATTTTTTCTTTTATGTTTCATCCATTAAAATAACACATCCGCAATAATTTAGGGCATAAAACTTGGTGCTATTCTTGTCAATGATTCAATCAAAAAATGTACAACATTATTACAATAAGGTAATATTAAAAGTGAGAGGGTCTTAGAAAAGTGATTCGAATTTTCTACTATTCATTAAAAGTCTCGTTTTAGCCAAAATCATCTTTTCACTTTTTTTAAACAATTATATTTTTATCTTTATATTATTTAATATTGCTTTTTAAAATAATTTGTTATAAATGTATATACATTATAGTGAATGTCTATTAAGAATATAGATAGGATCTATCAAGATCTAGTTGATATCTATTAGGATATGTAATATCTACCTTTTAGAGAGAAACTAGAAGTATTTTTCCCTATAAATAGAGAGAGTTTTGTTCATTATATTCTCAATCTCTCATCCCAAGAGAATCCATCAACATAAATAACAATTACTCTCTATTCTTTCTCTACTTTTGTTCTTCTCTACTTTATTTTTCATAACACTTTATATTTCCTAACACATTATCAGCACGATGCTTTAGCCAGCTAAGCTATAGTCGTCCAATATTTTTGGTTCGATAAATAGCGGTTCTAATCTAGGTAACATATTCCATGTATTATTTTTTTTTGTTCTGATGGATCGATTGGATAATAATTACCAAAAAGAGGAACAATACAAAATTTTCTAAGAGCTTTGCAGCCACCTACCAAACTAATTATTTATGTAATAAAATAAAATGTCAAATTGCATTATATTTATAACACGATTAGTGGTTATCCATCTTAATCTTTATTAACACTGTGAAGGATTAGCTGAGAAATTAGAATTTATATATGATCACATTGAGGTAATATTATGATCAAATTTTTATTTATGGCCATAACTAAGATTGGTCACACTATTTATGAAAGGCTCAGGTTTGAGTTCTAATGCACTGATTGAGGATAAGATGATGGATTTAAGTTTCATCACACTCACAAAAGGATAAGACATCGTGTTAGTGTCTCGATGCACCATGATGAAGATGTTGGGTTTAAGTCCCATTAATTTATGCCTAAGATGTCTTTATGTGGATAAGACATTGAGTATGAATCTCAGTGTACCATATTGATGATATTATGATGGCTAAGGCAAAATAATGTATATTTGATAAAAATTCATGACACTTGTCCATTGAATATGCTCTATTCCATGAAGTGATTGTGATAGCAATATATGATGTACTATGAAAGATATGTTAAGAGAAAAATTCTCTACATTATACGTATGCCTCGATTTGCTCCTGAAGTAGCAGTATCATGAAAGAGTTTATAAGATATCATAATTTGATAGACTTAATTCATGATTTATCCCATTTCTGGGGAATGAGAAACTTATTAATGCAAACGTGCACTTAATTGTGATGGTATCACAACTCACCTTCGAAAGAGGCTGAATAATTGAGAAGATTTATTTTTAAATCTACTTCTAAAGTAGTAAATTTGAAATTTACTAAAAAAAAAATACATGTCATGGTAAACTTGTGTTTACTACTATAAATGAGTTCATAAGTTGATAGGAACGACTATGACATCTTGAAGATGTGTATATTGAGTATTAGACATGTATTGAAGAACTAGAAGATTCTTCAAGAATTGTTTATATCGCTTGTTCTCATGATAAATTGGTAGGACCAACTAATATTGATATTTGATCCCTTAAAATCTGAAAAGTATAAAAGGTGAATAAGGGCTCGTTCACCTGTCATGTGATCTATTAAGATGCATCGATATAAGATGATCACTTCTATTTTTATTGTCAACCTGTAGTTTGACACTCATTAAGTTGTTGCTCAATAAAATTGAGTTAAAAATATAATTTTTAGATTGTGTAATCATGACAATTCATCTTGATGATGGTGGTTTGGCATTGAATGCCTTCGATAAATAGTTAAACTATTGCTAATGAGAACAAAGCTTATGTATTGGTTTGAAATATTATATATAAAAGTACATGTATGCATCAAACCAATTAATTATGATTAATTCCACCTCAAAGTTGGTTCTGAGTCAAGAACCACACATTGTCCATCTCATAATTTTGGTGTGTGGTATATGATTGGCGAATATACCATGATGTACAAAGATGGATTCCTCAAAGAAGATGAGGGATGTATGTTAGATTTTCTAACATAAGGGGGAGACTATAAGCAGCTATGAAATATGTTAGGAATTATCATCAGATCCTCATTCACAAGATAATTCAAGTCAAATATCGAAATCATGTCATATTAAGCTGCGGGTGCTCCTATTTTGTGTCCTTAAAAGACAAAGTCTACGCATGCAGGAAGTGTAGTGGACCAATCGGTTCCAAATGAAATAATCCTTGAAAAATAAGAATAAAATAATCATAATAAGAAGACAACGTTCTCTTTAAGAGCTTACGACATAGCAATTCATAA